>CM074727.1:175434224-176136724 GCA_037306005.1 Rhinophrynus dorsalis | reverse complement strand
ACAGTCTGATCTCCTAAACACAGGGACACCAGGGTGATACACTCATATTCACACCACACAGTGTGATCTCCTAAACACAGGGACACCAGGGTGTTACACTTCTATACACACCACACAGTCTGATCTCCTAAACACAGGGACACCAGGGTGATACACTTCTATACACACTACACAGTCTTATCTCCTAAACACAGGGACACCAGGGTGATACACTTATATACACACCACACAGTCTGATCTCCTAAACACAGGGACACCAGGGTGATACACTTATATACACACCACACAGTCTGATCTCCTAAACACAGGTACACCAGGGTGATACACTTATATACACACCACACAGTCTGATCTCCTAAACACAGGGACACCAGGGTGATACACTATATACACACCACACAGTCTGATCTCCTAAACACAGGGACACCAGAGTGATACACTTATATACACACCACACAGTCTGATCTCCTAAACACAGGGACACCAGGGTGATACACTTATATACACACCACACAGTCTGATCTCCTAAACACAGGGACACCAGGGTGATACACTTATATACACACCACACAGTCTGATCTCCTAAACACAGGTACACCAGGGTGTTACACTTCTATACACACCACACAGTCTGATCTCCTAAACACAGGGACACCAGGGTGATACACTTCTATACACACTACACAGTCTTATCTCCTAAACACAGGGACACCAGGGTGATACACTTATATACACACCACACAGTCTGACCTCCTAAACACAGGGACACCAGGGTGATACACTTATATACACACCACACAGTCTGATCTCCTAAACACAGGTACACCAGGGTGATACACTTATATACACACCACACAGTCTGATCTCCTAAACACAGGGACACCAGGGTGATACACTTATATACACACCACACAGTCTGATCTCCTAAACACAGGGACAGCAGGGTGATACACTATATACACACCACACAGTCTGATCTCCTAAACACAGGGACATCAGGGTGATACACTTCTATACACACCACACAGTCTGATCTCCTAAACACAGGGACACCAGGGTGATACACTTCTATACACACCATACAGTCTGATCTCCTAAACACAGAGACACCAGGGTGATACACTTATATACACACCTCACAGCCTGATCTCCTAAACACAGGGACACCAGGGTGATACACTTATATACACACCACACAGTTTGATCTCCTAAACACAGGGACACCAGGGTGATACACTTATATACACACCACACAGTCTGATCTCCTAAACACAGGGACACCAGGGTGATACACTTCTATACACACCACACAGTCTGATCTCCTAAACACAGGGACACCAGGGTGATACATTTATATACACATCACACAGTCTGATCTCCTAAACACAGAGACACCAGGGTGATACACTTACATACACACTGCACAGTCTGATCTCCTAAACACAGGGACACCAGGGTGATACACTTATATACACACCACACAGTCTGATCTCCTAAACACAGGGACACCAGGGTGATACACTTATATACACACCACACAGTCTGATCTCCTAAACACAGGTACACCAGGGTGATACACTTATATACACACCACACAGTCTGATCTCCTAAACACAGGGACACCAGGGTGATACACTATATACACACCACACAGTCTGATCTCCTAAACACAGGGACAGCAGGGTGATACACTATATACACACCACACAGTCTGATCTCCTAAACACAGGGACATCAGGGTGATACACTTCTATACACACCACACAGTCTGATCTCCTAAACACAGGGACACCAGGGTGATACACTTCTATACACACCATACAGTCTGATCTCCTAAACACAGAGACACCAGGGTGATACACTTATATACACACCTCACAGCCTGATCTCCTAAACACAGGGACACCAGGGTGATACACTTATATACACACCACACAGTCTGATCTCCTAAACACAGGGACACCAGGGTGATACACTTATATACACACCACACAGTCTGATCTCCTAAACACAGGGACACCAGGGTGATACACTTCTATACACACCACACAGTCTGATCTCCTAAACACAGGGACACCAGGGTGATACATTTATATACACATCACACAGTCTGATCTCCTAAACACAGAGACACCAGGGTGATACACTTACATACACACCTCACAGCCTGATCTCCTAAACACAGGGACACCAGGGTGATACACTTCTATACACACCACACAGTCTGATCTCCTAAACACAGGGACACCAGGGTGATACACTTCTATACATACCACACTGTCTGATCTCCTAAACACAGGGACACCAGGGTGATACACTTATATACACACCATAGACTGATCTCCTAAACACAGGGACACCAGGGTGATACACTTATATACACACCACACAGTCTGATCTCCTAAACACAGGGACAGCAGGGTGATACACTTCTATACACACCACACGGTCTGATCTCCTAAACACAGGGGCAGCAGGGTGATACACTTATATACACAGCACACAGTCTGATCTCCTAAACACAGGGACACGAGGGTGATACACTTTTATGAACACCACACAGGCTGATCTCTTAAAAAGCAGGACAACAGGGTGGGAAAGAGGGACACAGGGATTTAGGAGAGGGGCTGTCCATCCTAAAGAGGGACACTTGGGAGATGTGGAGACCAAACATTTCATAAAGAGGGACACTTGGGAGGTATGAACCCGTAATATCTCCTAAAGAGGGTCACTTGAGAGGTATGGACAACTAATATCTCCTAAAAAGGGACACTTGGGAGGTAAATTTCTTCTAGCCTAACATATAAATTAGAGCTAAATTCATACATGCCTGGTATTCCAGCTGTTGTAATATATATACTGAACATATAATTATGGTATTTAAACTGGCCTAATATTTAAACTAGACATCCCAATAATAAATAAACTGGCAAATAACCAGCCACCATAAATCTGGAGTGGGTTCCTGGTGTGGGAGCCTTGGTAATACTAACACACACAGCTCGATTGAACTGGCTAGTACAGGGGTATATTATCAACTCACCTTATTATTACATAAACTGGATACTACAGCAACATATACAACAGTAAATAAGTGGCCAAATAAGAATATAAACTGGACATGGAATTTTTCTATTGTAGTCAAACCCTTGACTGACCTGATGCATAAAGAGGCTGATCCCTCGGCTTGGTCCCCTGAGGCCAACAAGGCTTTTGAAGCTTTGAAGTCTGCATTTGCTGTGGCTTCAGTCTTGTTGCATCCTAACCCTGCCTTGCCCTTTACCCTGGAGGTGGATGCATCAGAGACAGGAGTGGGAGCAGTGTTGTCCCAAAGACCCAAGCCTGGTAAGACCCTCATGCCTTGTGGTTTCTTTTCTAAAAAGATGACTAAGGCCCAGAGCATATATGACATAGGCGATCTCGAGTTGTTGGCCATTATTCTCGCTCTCAGTGAATGGCGTCACCTCCTGGAGGGCACGAATGCTCCAATCCTGATCTTGACAGATCATAACAATTTGACATACATGTCTGAGGCTAAGAGACTGTCGTCACAGCAGGCCAGGTGGGCACTGTTCCTGTCCAGATTTAATTTCATGCTCTCATATCTTCCATGGTCCAAGAATGTTCGAGCTAACCCTCTGTCTAGGCAATTTGGGCTGGGCCGTGAGACTGAGAGTTCACCTATGCCTATTATTTCCCAGATAGCATATTGGCTACCATACACACTAGTATCACATCTCCATTAGGCGAGGAGATCTTGGCATCCCAGGGTGGCGCTCCAGGAAAAACCTAGTGGCAAATTTTTCGTACCTGAGCCTCTCAGTACCAAACTGCTGGAGACTTACCACTCCCTGAGGGCAGCTGGACATATTGGTTATGATCAACTGATCTGGTCTGTATCTCAGCTCTTTTGGTGGCCCAGTCTAAGAGCAAATTGTGCCTGTTCCGTTTGTGCTCGTACTAAGACCCCAAGACACCTTCCACTGGAGTTGCTCCAGACAGTTCCGAATGGTGAGCGCCCATGGTCACACGTATCCATAGATTTTATGGTGGAGCTGCAGTGTCCAAGGGGTGTACGGTCATATTAATGATAGTGGACCGTTTCTCCAAAATGGCTCATTTTGTCCCTCTTCAGGGACTACCTTCCTCCAAAGAATTGGGTGTGGTATTTGCTAGAAAGGTGTTCCGACTCCACGGAGTACCAAAGGGATTGGTCTCTGACCGTGGGAGTCAGTTCCTGTCTAGGTTCTGGAGGGCCTTCTGTGACCAGATGGGCATCAAACTGTCATTTTCCTCGGCCTACCACCCCCAGACGAATGGTGCTGCTGAAAGATCCAACCAGGGTTTTGAACAATTCTTGCACTGTTTTATCTCTGACCATCATGATAACTGGGTTGACTTGTTGGCATGGGCTGAGTTTGCCAGGAATTGTGCCATAAACTCCTCATCCGGAAGCTCTCCCTTCCTTGTCAACTATGGGTTCCAACCATCGCTGCTCCTGGACTCCTTTCAGGCTCAAGACATTCTGGCTCTGGATGAGCATATTAGGCAGCTCCGCTCCACATGGGCACAGGTTCAGAATACCCTGCGAAGGTCCTCAGAGCTCTATAAGAGGCATGCAGACCACAGGAGGAGTCCTGCTCCTGTTTTCCAAGTTGGGTATAGAGTGTGGCTGTCCTCCAGAAACCTGAATCTCCAAGTACCTTGCAATTAGCTGGCTCCATGTTTTGTCGGTCCATACCAGGTACTTCACAGAGTGAACCCTGTCACTTATGCCTTGGACCTTCCTGTGGGTATGCACCATAAATTTTACATATCTCCTCTGTTACTCAGACGGTTCATGTTCCTGTTGACTTAACCCCTTGTATGCTACAAAGATCTCCAGCGTATTACTATGCAATGAGTTGGACAATTCACTAGCCACCAAACTGCGAAGGCAGACAGGCAGGCAAGATATCAGAAAAAAAGTTGGCTTTAATCTCACATTCAAGCCCACAGCAGAAAAATAAATAAGTTTAGAAAGCGCAGAACATCACAGTATTGGCTCACAAATGAGGCTTTCATATAGATGTTTGTTATTTTCGGAAAACACACACTTTGCTTGTTTATTAAAACTATGCATAATACAGCAGTTAGGGAAAGGTTTCCTGTTCTCCCCAAAGCTTCAGGAACACAGCGCCAGCCTCACGGTTCTGTTCTAAAGAATATTTTGTAATGATATTTCTCATAAGACGTTTTTTTTTGGATGCTATGCTCAAAGTAAAAAAAAAAAAAGTAGCAATCGCAGGGCATGAGGGAGAAATAATAATGCTCACTATTTCCTTTTATTTAATCCTTTAACCCTTTGAGTGTCAGATGGATACGCAACGCATTGCAGAGCAATGCGTTGCGTACCCCTCTGGCGCTCAAAGGGTTAAGG
This sequence comes from Rhinophrynus dorsalis, assembly GCA_037306005.1. Classification (NCBI taxonomy): domain Eukaryota; kingdom Metazoa; phylum Chordata; class Amphibia; order Anura; family Rhinophrynidae; genus Rhinophrynus; species Rhinophrynus dorsalis. The sequence goes on along the minus strand of CM074727.1, from coordinate 176,131,305 downwards.
ACCAAAGAAATGTGCAACGCATTGCAGAGGAACACGCTTCACACCCCCTCTGCTCCTTAAAGGATTAAACAGGGCTTTTAAACCCCTCCCCCAATTGCTAGAGAAAAATACAGTGAAACGCGCTGTCAACTGCAAATTCTAAAAGTGCTGGACATTTAGTAATGCTACTCCAGCATTCGAGGGATTTTTTTACAGTAAGGGCGGTAAAGCTATGGAATTCTTTGCTCTGGGATGTTGTGTTTGCAGATACTGTAACTTATTTAAAAAAACAATGGATACCTATCTAGCACAGAACAATATTGAAAATTATGACAGATGGCTTCAATGCAGATAGGTTGTTGATCCAGGGATATATCTGACTGACATTTGGAGTCAGGAAGGAATTGTTTTACCCACTTGGGGCTTAATTAAAAATGGCTTCAATGTTTTTTTTTTTCTCTTCCTCTGGATCAATAGGAGTGACTTGGGCTGGACTTGACGGCGCATGTCTTTTTTCAGCCTCATCAAATATGTTACTATGTTAAGGTGTTAAAAGGCAGATTTAATTAATTGAATTTTTTTCTCTGATGTGCTACAGTCGTTTTCCTTCAGAATAACTTGCTTTTAATTTCCGTAGATTTATTCTGTAACACTCTAGAGATGCCATATTGTTCTAGTTCTGTAGAAAATAAGAAGAATCTGACTTTGCATTTTAACGGCAATTAAACACTTGGAAGCTGGAATTGTCTCTAACTCATTGCGATCCAATGTTTAGATACATCTCTATCATTCAAGGGTATAAAGTGTTTCTAAATAGTATGAGAATTGCACCATAGAATAGAGAAGAGGATGAGTTAAAAATATTATGTTTTTAAGGAACACTAATATGTTGTAATAATTAACCCCACTTACCTTAAATGAATAGAAAACTCTAACACTGATTTAGCCTAAAGGGAAAAGTAAACATTTCATTATATAAACCTATATGATATAGGGGTTTTTCTGATGAGTAAAACAAGGTAATGCCAGCTGTTGTTGTTTTATACAAAAGTTATAGCAACTGAACATGCCTACATTACCTCCTCACTCACTGACACTACTCAGCAATGCATTGCACACCTCCCCTAGTAATGACTTCCTGTCTTGTCCCTACATTACCTCCTCCACTCACTGACACTGCTCAGCAAAGTATTGTCCACCTCCCCTAGCACTGACTTCCTGTTTTATCCCGACATGACCTCTCCCACTCACTGACACTGTTCAGCAATGCATTGCCCACCTCCCCTAGTAATGACTTCCTGTATTATCCCTACATTACCTCCCCACTCACTGACACTGCTCAGCAATGCATTACCCACCTCCCCTAGCACTGACTTCCTGTCTTATCCCGACATGACCTCTCCCACTCACTGACACTGTTCAGTAATGCATTGCCCACCTCCCCTAGTAATGACTTCCTGTGTTAGCCCTACATTACCTCCCCACTCACTGACACTGCTCAACAATGCATTGCCCACCTCCCCTAGCACTGACTTCCTAGGGTTGCCACCTTTTCTTCAAAAAAATACTGGTCATGGCATTCCCTCCATAGACTTAACATTGGACAGAAGCCAATTTTTTACCGGCCTGCTGGTAAAATACCGTCTGGGTGGCAACCCTTTGACTTCCTGTCTCATCTCTATATTACCTTCCCCACTCACTGACACTGTTCAGCAATGAATTACCCACCTCCCCTAGCACTGACTTCCTGTCTTATCCCTACATTACCTTCCCTACTCACTGACACTGCTCAGCAATGCTTTACCCACCTCCCCTACTACTGACTTCCTGTCTTACCCCTACATTACCTCCCCACTCACTGACACTGCTCAGCAATGCATTGCCCACCTTCCCTAGCACTGAAAGGATCAATTGTTAGTGAATGGGGAGGTAATGTATGGGTAGGACAGGAGGTTCCTGCACAGCATGCCTTAGTTATCATAATATATACATTTAAATATATTTAAAACAAATTTTCTAAATAAAAAATGGCTACTACAATGTGCAGGTGCTTCTGAACCAGTAGGCAGCAGTTGGGGCTATGTAATGAGTATGGGTGTGGTCATAGGAAGGTCTAACAGAGCTCACAGAGATTTAATTAATGTTCAACCCTTGCTGTAGATCGGGAGTCCTTTGGCACTTCAGCGGGACTACAAATTGCATAATCCCCAACATTCAATGGTGGGAGTTGAAGTGCCCAACAACTGAAGTGTACACCCCAAATATCTCCTAAAGAGGGAAACTTGGGAGGTATGGACCCCCTAATATCTCCTAAAGAGGGACACTTGGGAGGTACGGACCCCTAATATCTCCTAAAGAGGGACACTTGGGAGGTACGGACCCCTAATATCTCCTAAAGAGGGACACTTGGGAGGTACGGACCCCTAATATCTCCTAAAGAGGGACACTTGGGAGGTATGGACCCCTAATATCACCTAAAGAAGGACACTTGGGAGGTAAGGAGCCCTAATATCTCCTAAAGAGGGACACTTCGGAGGTATGAACCCCTAATATCTCCTAAAGAGGGACACTTGGGAGGTATGCTCCTTAATATCTACTAAAGAGGGACACCTGGGAGGCATGGATCCCTAATATCTCCTAATGAGGGACACTTGTGAGGTATGGACCCTAATATCTCCTAATGACACTTGGAAGGTATGGAATAAGGTATTCTACGGCTGCTACAGCTTGTAAGATCTCACTTGCTTTCACTCCTCTGTTCGTGTTGATATCGTTTCATCATTGTAATTTTAATTATCACTCCCCAAATGTACAACTCTGCAAATACGTTGCCGCTTTATAAATAATTGACAATGATAATATAAACTATGCTAGATTTGCTGTGTTTTTTATTTTTAAGACGGCTTTGGTTAATCTAAAGGGAAATGGGCGTGGAACACAAGCAGACATCAGGAACTGTGTAAATCTTTCCCTGGATACAGAACACAATAAAGAAACTAGGAAGCCGGTGACCACTTCACCACAGCAGGCCTTCTCTGTGGGGCCTAGAATTGCGACAAAAACATAAAGCAGGATCAATTAATAATTCATTGACTTTGAAGTCGGAATGCTTTAACACGAGTTCAAACAGCATGCTGAAATCCCATCTAATGCTTCCATAAGCGCCAGTGTATCCGAATAAGCAGATGAACAGTTTATAATGGGAGATGAAAGATTTAAGCAATGAGCTTGCTGGATGGGGTCGTGTTCTTACTGCAATCTTATTAAATTTTGATGACTGTGTATTTTCCTTTAAACCTTTTGAATGCCAGAGGGGTATGCAACGCATTGCAAAGGAGTGAAACGTATTAACCCCTAGAATACTAGCGCTGTCCCCAACACATTGAAAAGTTAACATTCAGGGGGTTGAATGACAAAGAGTGTTGACTGTTTGAGGGCCATGCACTCAGTGGTTTAAAGGAGAAATAGCACCACCGAATAGGGTTACCACCCAGCCGGTATTTTACCGGCAAGCCGGTAAAAAATTGGCTTCTGTCCAATGTTAAGTCTATGGACGGAATGCCATGGCCGGTATTTTTTGGAAGAAAAGGTGGCAACCCTACCACCGAATATTAACCCTTCAGCTACCTTAGGATGTCCAGAAAATTTTAATGGCCCATGTGAACATTTGCCTTTGTTCAAGCGATAACATCTTCAATCAGATCTGGATGTCCATGGATAGTTGAAGACACTTTTTTTCAGTTGAAGCTGGTAGCGTGTCCTTAACCCTTTAAGGACTAGAGTAGTGTGCCATGCACGGTATACTAAAAGCAATGGGTTGGGCAGATGACAGTCCCCCTCTGCACAAGACTTCACCCAGGGTAAGGTTCACTAAGCGGGGATAAAGTGGAGATGACGTCTCCAGTGATATCACTTCTCCAATTCTATGGAGCCTATGCACTAAGATTTCTGGAGATCTTAGTGAATAGGCTCCATAGAATAACATAGGAAGTAATAGTCTGGAGAAGTCACCTCCTCTTTTTCACCTCTTTCACTGCTTAAAGGGATAGTAATACTTGAAAATAATTGTATTTTATATTGTAGCCCTTAAAAAACATGAAAAATGATGTAAGTCTTATCTCCCAAACCTTTATGGTTTGGGAGATATTCACATGTAAAATATAGTAAAATTCTCTTTTCCTGGCTGTTTCAGCCAAGTCTGCCATCTAGTGGACAGATTTGGAATTCGGTCCACAGAGCAACCGGCAGCTCTTTAGCAGTGCCGAGATCACAATCTTTGAAAAGAACTGCTTAACTGGAACTATCTACAAAGTGTGCCTGGCTTGAAAGCACACTTTGTAGACCATTCCAATTAAGAAATTCTTTTTAAAGATGGTGATCTCAGCACTTCTGGAGAGGCACAGCCGGTCTAGGGACCGGATTCCAAATGTGAAGGGTGGAGCAATGGCGTCACTCCAGGGGAAACTTTACTTCTGAATATCTCCCACACCATAAAGGTTTGGGAGATAAGACTTATATCATTTTTCATGTTTTGTTAAGGGCTACAATATAAAATAAACTTATTTTCAAGTATTACTATCCCTTTAATGAATCTCCCCCAGGTGTTCTTTACCACCTTGAGCAATAATCCCCCCCGACAGAGCTAAGCTTCTCATGGACAAGCCTTATTAGGTAATCCAGGCATTCCACAGCATATAACACAAGGAACGGGGGAGTCGGAACATCAACAAGACCTGTGCCCACGCCACACAACCCATGTACAACCACCAAACTCTCACACAACCCAAAACCCCAGAATGAATTCCCATCTCTGTAGGGACTTCTTACCTGAGAGATCAACCACTCAGGAGACTGCAACAAGCTCTTAGCTTGACTGGAACCCTGCTGACAATCTCCAGAGCAAACTATGAGCTGATTCAATCTCCCTAGGTCACCCCCTCAGGCCTGAGGACTCCTTGTGCTGTCTCTCTATCACAATGAGGCCAGATTAAGTCATGGTGCTGAATCAATGGAATCACATGCAGTTAATTTATTAACACAAAACAAATGAACTTGATTTGTACAACACATGCATATACCACCTCATAGTATTTAATTAGGTATAATTTATATATAAAGAAAAACCCCTAAACTTTGCACAGAACATCAGTGCAACTTTATAGTACAAAACAAAATGGCCTACCAGGGATGTGGGAGAAATGCTGAGGAGTCACCTCCCATAAAGGCAGGGAGCAGAGCTTAACTGGTACTCTGACTCCTTGCCACCACTTACCCCAGGGGCACCATATCCTTATATGGTTATGTCTACCATGTTCAATGGGCAGAATTTGTGTCTTGTGGTCCTGCTGGGAAAAATCTATAGGGGCTTTGAGGATTTTCTGGCCATAAAAAAGTGTGTGTGTGTATGTATGTATGTATGCATGTGTGTGTGTGTGTGTATGTGAGTGTATGTATGTATATAGGTGTATGCATGTGTGTGTGTATGTGTGCATGTGTGTATGTATGTGTGTAAGTATGTGTGTGTATGTGTATGTATGTGTGTGTATGTATGTATGTATGTATGTATGGGTGGAAGTGTATGTATGTGTGCGTATGTGTGCGTATGTGTGCGTATGTGTGTGTATGTGTGTGTGTATGTGTGTGTGTATGTATGTGTGTATGTATGTGTGTAAGTGTATGTATGTGTGCGTATGTGTATGTATGTGTGTGTAAGTGTATGTATGTGTGCGTATGTGTGTGTATGTGTATGTATGTGTGTGTATGTATGTATGTGTGTAAGTGTATGTATGTGTGCGTATGTGTATGTATGTGTGTGTAAGTGTATGTATGTTTGTGTGTATGTTTGTGTGTGTGTGTGTGTGTATGTATGTGTGTGTATGTTTGTGTGTATGTATGTGTGTGTTTGTGCATGTATGTGTGTAAGTGTATATACACACACACTAACACACATACATACACATACATACTTACGCATACACACACACACACACACAAACATACTCACGTAAATAAATACATGCACACATATGCACACATACATATACACACATAAACACATATACACACACATACAAATATGCACAGCACACACATACACACACACAGATATACATATATATATGAGTGTTTGGGTGTATGTGTGCGTATGTTTGTGTGTGTGCGCATGTGTGTAAGGAATATTAGTAGTGTTACTTGTCCTTTAAGGTTTCTTATCAAAGAGATGAAAATAGGTAAAACTGAGCTCTGTCAGCGTCTGAAGGAGACGTTTTAGGAATAGATGAGGATATAAGAAAAGGAATAAATGGGGAAGAAGTGAATTACTAGGACAGAATGTTCTTATTATCTGTTCTTCTATCTCAAAAGGAATTCCCTGGTGAAAGAGAGATGAAGGGAAGATAGACATCCTGCAGGTATTGCAAAGAGCGATCACTAAAGCATCATTATACTATACCCAGAATCACGCTGGCACAGCCGCAAACAGCGAGAAAAGGCTTCCAACTCCTGCATCCAAAGTGGGACACAGGGGTAGAAAATAATAAAAAGTACATAGCAGACAAATACATACCCCAGTCTAAAAGGTAATGCACTCACATGACACCCATCTTGGGGCTTGGGTTCCCTTTATGATGGGATATTCAGCGGTGTGAGTTACAGGGTTCACATTTGAATGGTCGCATGCAGAAGAGCACTGTCACGAACTGCAAAATTGTCACGCTGCGCTTTTTATCCAGGCGACCTGCTGAAAGAGTGCAGAAGAGCGAGCGACCATTCTAAAGGATACCAAGCTACAGTGCCTGTCCGGTTCACGTGGAGAGATGTCGTGACGCAGGTTGTGTGAGCAAACACGCAAGGGTTCAGCAGGTATTCCCCATGGATTAGAATGCAAGACTATTGGAGGAACAACCTCATAACCCCTCCATATAACTCCTCCCTATAACTCTTCCTCTTGCTCCATATAACTCCTCCTATTATGCCATATAACTCCTCCCTATAACTCTTCCTATTGCTCCATATAACTCCTTCTATTATACCAAATATCTCCTCCCTATAACTCCTCCTATTGCTCCATATAACTCCTCCCTATAACTCCTCCTATTGCTCCCTATAACTCCTCCCTATAACTCCTCCCTATAACTCCTCCTATTGCTCCATATAACTCCTCCCTATAACTCTTCCTACTGCTCCATATAACTCCTCCTACTGCTCCATATAACTCCTCCCTATAACTCCTCCTATTGCTCCATATAACTCCTCCCTATAACTCTTCCTACTGCTCCATATAACTCCTCCTACTGCTCCATATAACTTCTCCCTATAACTCCTCCTATTGCTCCATATAACTTCTCCCTATAACTCCTCCTATTGCTCCATATAACTCCTCCCTATAACTCCTCCTATTGCTCCATATAACTCCTCCCTATAACTCCTCCTATTGCTCCACATATCTCCTCCCTATAACTCCTCCTGTTGCTCCATATTACTCCTCCCTATAACTCCTCCTATTATGCCATATATCTCCTCCCTATTACTCCTCCTGTTGCTCCATATAACTTCTCCCTATAGCTCCTCCTATTATGCCATATAACTCCTCCCTATAACTCTACCTACTGCTCCATATAACTCCTCCTACTGCTCCATATAATGCCTCCTATAACTCCTCCTATTGCTCCATATAACTCCTCCCTATAACTCCTCCTATTGCTCCATATAACTCCTCCCTATAACTCTTCCTATTTTTCCATATAACTCCTCCCTATAACTCCTCCTATTGCTCCATATTACTCCTCCCTATAACTCCTCCTATTGATCCATATAACTCCTCCCTATAACTCCTCCTATTGCTCCATATAACTCCTCCCTATAACTCCTCCTATTGCTCCATATAACTCATCAGTGTAACCCCTCCTATTGTTTTATAAAATCCCTCCCTATAATGCCTCTTATTGCACCCTAAAATCCCTTGCTATATCACCCTCTATTTCACCATATAGCCCCTCTCTATAACTCACTCTTATTCATCATAACTACTCTTTTGATCCATGTATTCCCCTCCTATTGTTTCATACAGCCACCCCATATATTTCCTCCCATGGCTCCATATAACCTCTCCCATGACTTCATATGACCCCTCCCTATAACTGCATCTATTGCTCCATAAAATTCCTCCCTGTAACACATCTTATTGTTCAACATATCCCTCCCTATAACTGGTCCTTGTCACATACCTCTTACCTTGTACTTTGTATTCTTTCATTCTTAGGGTTGTACATGATTGTGTAACAACTTCTCTCTGTGCATGGATCCATACGCTACCTGTGATGTGTGCATCTGCATTTGTGTTAAAGGTTTTGTGGGCCATCTTACTCAGTTTTAGTTATGGCTCCTGCTTGGTCCATCTCCCTTTTTAACCCAGTCCATCCTCTTGTTAGTTGACCAATTATTGAGTTTAGTTTGGGAGAGTTTCTTCTGGTCATGATACTTGTGGTTTTAACCTCTGCCTTGGACTTTGGACTTACTTGAATGCAGCCTGACTTGACTCTCTGCCAGATTACCAACTCTACAAACTATTATGACCTTCTACCTGGATTACTGATTTAAACAAATTCAGCCTATACTTACCTTCTGCCTGGACAACTGACTTGAACTAACTCAGCCTGTATGGATCTTGGAGAATCTGTCCATGTCTAGTCTACTCCTCTTATACCATGGTCAATATGCGCTAAAGGTCGATGCTGTGGCGATATGATCTTGTTGATGTGCTCAAAGCACTTGTAGACATGTAGACATACATCGCCATATGGCCTGAAATTTAGGGATACAAGGGGAGGGGAGGAGAAGGCCACCATTGTCGATGTGGAATGGATGTTCTCCCCCACACATCACCAGCAGCATGGGGATTTATGACTACCAGCTGCCATGTTCCCTGGTATCCATAGATCCCCATGGACACTGCCTGGCCTCCAGCCTTGCTTCCTGGCCCGCTGGTAGCCACAGGTCCCTAGGCACACTGTGTGCCCCCCTAAACCTTGTTCCCTTCCCTACTGGTAGCCACAAATCCCCATGAACAATGCCTGGGCAAAGGTACAAGGTTGGGGGGTATCAGACAGTGTATGCAGGGCTAACACTTAATGGTGACGTTGCCCATGCTGCCCCACACAGTTAATATTTGATAGGCTGCCCCACACACAGTTTATTTTTGACATGCTGCCCTCTCCCCTCACAATATTCTTCGACATGCTGCCCCCACACAGTAATCTTCAAAATGCTACCCCCCACATACTTAACATGTGACATGCTGCTCCCCCCCAGTTATCTTCGACAATCTTTAGATTGTAAGCTTTCGGGCAGGGACCTCGCACCCAATGTTTCACTCTACAAAGCACCTGTAATCCTGTATTGTTTAAAATCTTAAATTGTAAAGCACTGTGTACACTTGTGGCGCTATATAAATAAACATATTGATTCATGCTGCCCCATTCTGTTAAGCATCATCCTATATAATAATTCGCTAAGTTGTGTGTAACGCCCGATATGCGCAGTAGACACTGCTGCGCGAGCGGCAGTCATGCGCAGTACAGACTGCCCGCGCCACGGCTGATACAGAGCTGGGCCCTCCAAAGGAGCGGCCAGCTCTGTATCAGCAGTGGCGTGGGCAGTCTCTGCTGTGCGTGACTGCCCCGCGACCGGCTGCCAGAGGCACTGTGGCCCGTGTAATGGGCTGTTCAACTAGTATGTACATATAAAAAAAAAATCCACATTCTGCAGGATCCCTAATCCTGCACTATGCTCTTTTTTTTTTTTTTTTTTTTTTTTTAAAGAAAATCAAACCTGACAGGGGCATTGGGACCTCTCCTGAGGTCCTCCTGACATTGACCGTCTATCCAATAGGATAGGTGATCAATGTGGTGACCAGGAAGGCAATCACCAGCTTCCTCTACTACCTCCTACACAACATGGTGGTCTATGAATGACCGGATTGAGTAGGAGGATCCTCAAAACACACATGATGCGAATGGGTTTTGATGATCATCCTACTCAACCCAATCATTCACAGAACACTGAGTTGAAAAGTAGGAGGTAGGGGAAGGTGATGATCACCTTCCTGGTTGCCTCATTGATCACCTATCCTATTGGATAGGTGATCAATGCCAGAGGAACATCAAGAGGGGTCCCAATGACCCCCTCGAGGTCTGATATTAAAAAATAGAAAAAATCTAAAATGGAGCAAAGTGCAGGTTTAGAGATCCTGAATTATCTGGATTTTTTAACATTTAAGTGCCAGATTCATTTGCAGAGCAATGCATTGCATACCCCACTGGCACTCAAAGGGTTAAAAAATATACACACACGGTGCTTTACAGAATGGGGCAGCATGTGAAAGGTTACTGTTTGGAGGGGAAGCATGTCGAAGATTGCTGTGTGGGGGACAATATGTCGTATGTTAACTATGTGGGGGGGCAGTATGTCGAAGATTACTGTGGTGGGGCAGCATGTTGAATATTAACCATGTTCTCAATAGAATGTGATAGAAACTGCAGAGTCACTTCTGGTCAGTTAGAATGTTCAAGAAGTAAGCACACTGTAATTCACTTCCTGATTATTTAAACTGTTATAACTTTTGAAAAAAACAATCAACAGAGGTGGTGGTGCCCTTGTTTTATCAGCAGGAAAAGCTCTATAATATATATGTTTTCATAAAAAAAGTTTACTACTCTTTTAAGTTTAGAGGGGAGAAGTAAAGTTGGACATGTAGACTTTATAATGAAGTGTCCAGAATCTTGGAATCTTCTTTGTCCCAGGTCCCTGGAGAAACCTTATACAGTTGAGGATGAGAGTGCCTCAGTGATGTGTTTTGTATCATATTGTGAGTGGGGCTTAACTGGGTGGGTGTGGGTGGTTGAAAGGAGGAGTCTGCTATGAAATGGGTGGAGAAGTGGGCGGAGTGGGGCTAGAGTGGGCTGAATGGACTGGAAAGTAGGAGCTGTTATAGCTGAACTCACCGAGTTGGAGCATCAACCTTTAACCCAGAGACCCAGTAATTCAGCCTAAAAACTGTAGTGTCTAGGGCAGATCCAGAGAGTTCCCTGGTGTGTCACTGGTTCTGTAGCTTACTTACACCCTTTGAGGGGTAACACTGCTGCCAACACTTGGCCTAACCATGAGAGGGTGGAATGTTCCTCCATACCCATTTCCTCTCCCACTGGCCCCTGTTTTCATCCTCTTATCATTTCTCTCTCTCCCAACCCACTTCCTTTCCCAATCCTCCCATTTTATTTGCCCACCCTTCTTTATTTCTCTAGGGGGTACAAGCGAGGCCGGCACTTGAGGACCACGGGGCTTTTTTTTTTTGTGATTCTGGTTCAGGGCTTCTGGAGCAGCGTGCAGCTGTGCCGGGAGCCCTAAACTCCATGACGTACCAGGACCGTCAGTGGTCCTTAAGTGCCGGACCGCAGTGACGGTCCTGGTACAGCAATGGTCCTTAAGGGGTTAATCGGAGCTGCTGTTTTTGTGAAACATTACTATCACTTTAATGGCCATTTTTATGTAACCAATCACAGGCATCCCTTTCGGTCACCGAAGTCAATGTGTGGTTTTTACAGCAGTGTTTAGAACCCTCTGGTGCGCTGAAGGTTGCACACTGTTGTCTAGTGATGTCACATGATTTTGCTTGCAGTCTCACTAGAGCCCAGGAGACATACCTTGCTGTTTTTGTCTTAGCAGTGTCTCTGATTGGCAGAAAGGGAATGAGGTCATCCTAGCTGCCCATGACCTGTGCCAGATTTTCTCCACTGTGTTTATGCACGTAGCCACTGCCTCGTTTCCTTCATGAAGCATTTGTGAACATTTGTGAAGTAATTGCATGTTGATCCTGTAAAATGCAAACAAATGGTTCTGATCAGTGGAGCGGAGCTGGCGGGGAAACAAGGTGCTGTGTAAGCAAAATGTTAAATACCATCCCAAAACAAGAGAAGCAAGCACAAATTCCTAAACTAAAATACAAAGCAGCTCTTCTGTGCTACTGCAGCTGTTGTACTAATTAATGGTGCAAGGAGAGGTAGTTTTCCCTTCTGGACTGTTTTCATATGTGTTGAATCAGTAAATGAGGAAAAGATTATTCTAAAGGTAAATCAGAGCTAACGCCTAAAAATAACCCCAACTACCTTACTATTTCCAGAAAATCCCAATGGCTCCTAAGAAATGTTGCCTTTGTGCCTTCGTTCAAGTGATAAAATCTTCATTCAGCCCTGCATGTCATCATGTCCCTGGAGGCGGACATGACAGTTGCTGACATTTTTATCAAAATGAAGAAGGCAGCTTGTACTTAATCCTTTAAAGGGATAGTAATACTTCGTTTTATCTTTATTTTATTTTGTAGGCATTAAAAAAACATAGAGAACGATATAAGTCTTATCTCTCAAACCTTTATGGTTTGAGATATATTCACAAGCAAAGTTTCCCCTCCCGCCCCTTTTACCTAGTGTAAGCCATCTCTTCTCAGATGTGGAATCCAGTCCATAGACCAGACAGATAACAGCAGGGGACAATCTTCTTCCTATGAGAACAATGAAAGCCCTGCCCCCCTTGACAAGTTTTTCAGTTTTTTCCTTAATCTTAATTGAAGATTGTCCCTCTCTGCAGTCTACCTGGGCACCACCCTTCTTCTCTGGCTGAACAGTGTTACACCAGTAAAAGGGGTGGGAGGGGGATACTTTGTCATTGAATTACTCTTGTACTACAACTCTGACAAAATTGAAATAACACTCTCCAAAGTCCAAATACTATGATGATTAATTAGAGATGCTTTTATTATGAAACATTACTATTAGTGATGAGCGAGCACCCCAATGCTCGGGTGTTCGGGTGCTCTGACCGAGCACCCCCTGAGGCTCGAGTGCTCGGCCGAGCACCCGAGCCCCATTGAAGTCAATGGGAGGACTCGAGCATTACACCAGGCACCCCCTGCTCTGATGAGGGGAGGGTGCCTGGTCCATAGGAAAAGGGCAGAAAAGGATGGAAACACCACAGAAATGGTTCAGGGACAGCATAGGGAGGATGTCTGGATGCATCTTGGACTCCAACATCGCTGCTGGGAACGATCTTTCGCCCGTAGTACGCCATTTTTACAGACTGACCATAAAACACACAAAAAGGAAAATAAAAACGACTTTAGGTGAAAAATTGTTACCAAACAATATTTGCTGTATATTTACTTGTATATCATCTGCAAATTCTCCCAAAAATTTCCTTGATTTTCAGAACTGAGGCCATGATTAAGAGGGAAACGTGCGCAGAGGCAAATTCTCCCAAAAATTTCCTTGATTTTCAGAACTGAGGCCATGATTAAGAGGGAAACGTGCGCAGAGGCAAATTCTCCCAAAAATTTCCTTGATTTTCAGAATTGAGGCCATGATTAAGAGGGAAACGTGCGCAGAGGCAAATTCTCCCAAAAATTTCCTTGATTTTCAGAACTGAGGCCATGATTAAGAGGGAAACGTGCGCAGAGTCAAATTCTCCCAAAAATTTCCTTGATTTTATTGAACTGAGGCCATGATTAAGAGGGAAACGTGCGCTGAGCTGACCATCTAAAACATTATGGGTGAGGGTCTGCTGCAGAGCTGACCATCCTAAACATTATATGCGAAGGCCCGCTAGTGAGCTGACGCTATCAAACATTATATGAGAGGGCCCGCTAGAGAGCTGACCCAATAAAACATTATATGAGAAGGCCCGCTGGTGAGCTGACCTATATAAAAATTGTCAAACAGGGCCCGCTGGTGAGCTGGCCCTATATAAAAATTATATCACAGGGCCCGCTGGTGAGCTGGCCCTATATAAAAATTATAGCACAGGGCCCGCTGGTGAGCTGGCCCTATATAAAAATTATATCCCAGGGCATATGGAAGAGGAGGAGGAGGATGAGAAGATTAAGAGTCAACCATATACCCGTTTTTTGGGTGGAAGGGGTGAATGGGAATACAGAGTATTCCCATCATTGTAAATAACATATATAAAGTGAGTTTATGTTCCCCCGGGGCTTTCCTCCAGTGGAGTGGAGAAGTCAGGGGAAATCCAGGCCTTGTTCATTTTTATAAGTGTCAACCTATCAGCATTGTCGGTGGAAAGGCGGATACGCTTATCTGTTATGATGCCACCAGCAGCACTAAATACCCGCTCAGACAGAACGCTGGCGGCAGGGCAGGCCAGCACCTCCAAGGCGTAGAGTGCCAGTTCATACCACGTGTCCAGCTTGGACACCCAGTAGTTGTAAGGCACAGAGGGATCATGGAGGACGCTGACACGGTCTGCTACGTACTCCTTCACCATCTTCCAAAACTTTTCCCTCCTTGTGACACTAGGCTGCGCATCAGGGTGAGGGTGCTGGCGGGGTGTCATGAAGGTGTCCCACGCCTTGGAGAGTGTTGCCCTGCCTTTCTCGGAACTGCTGTGTGCTCCCCTTTTCTCCCCTTCTCTATTGGCCAAGGTAGCACGTACTCTGCCGCCAGCGTTGTCAGATGGAAAATTTTGGAGCAATTTTTCAACAAGAACCTTCTGGTATTGCACCATTTTGCTTGTCCTCTCCACCGGAGGAATGAGAGATGAGAAATTCTCTTTGTAGCGGGGGTCCAGAAGGGTGAACACCCAGTAATCCGTGTTGTCTAAAATGCGTACAACGCGTGGGTCACGGGAAAGGCAGCCTAACATAAAGTCAGCCATGTGTGCCAGAGTACCAACAGTCAAGATTTCACTGTCCTCACCAGGAGGATGACTCTCAATATCCTCATCCTCTTCCTCCTCTTCTGCCCACCCACGCTGAAGAGATGGAACTAAAGTTCCATGGCTACCCTCTGTAGCGGAGGCAACCGTGTCTTCCTCCTCCTCCTCCTCCTCCGCCTCCTCCAATTGTCGCTGAGAAGACGAAGTGAGGGTGCTCTGGCTATCACCTTGTGTAAGCTCTTCCTCCCCCATTTCCACCTCTTCCACATGCAAAGCGTCGGTTTTAATTGTGAGCAGCGAGCGTTTCAGTAGACACAGAAGTGGGATGGTTACACTGATAATAGCGTTATCGCCGCTCACCATCTGTGTCGATTCCTCAAAATTGCGTAAAACCTCACAGACGTCTGACATCCATTCCCACTCCTCACTTCTGATTACAGGAAGTTGAACGGAGAGGCGACGACCGTGTAACAGCTGGTACTCCACTACTGCCCTCTGCTGCTCACAAAGCCGGGCCAACATGTGGAAGGTGGAGTTCCAGCGTGTGCTCACGTCACACAGCAGCCGGTGAGCTGGCAATTGTAAGCGCTGCTGCAGCTTCAACAGGCCGGCCGAAGCTGTAGATGACTTACGGAAATGTGCACACACGCGGCGCACCTTGGTCAAGAGATCATGCACATTGGGGTAGGTTTTTAGAAATCGCTGCACCACTAAATTAAATACATGCGCTAGGCATGGTACGTGTGTGAGCTTGCCGAGCTCCAAAGCCGCCACCAAGTTACGCCCATTATCACACACAACCATGCCTGGTTGCAGGTTGAGTGGCGAGAGCCACTGCTCGGTCTGGTGACTAATCCCCTGCAACAGCTCTGAGGCTGTGTGCTGTTTGTCCCCAAGGCAGATCAGCTTCAGCACGGCCTGTTGACGCTTCCCCACTGCAGTGCTACACTGCTTCCAGCTACTGGCTGATGGGGGAGTGGCGCTGCGTGTAGAGAATTCGGAGGTGGAAACGGAGGAGGAGGAGCCAATAACGTAGGTGCTGGCGGAAACCCTGATGGAGGTAGGGCCCGCAATCCTCGGCGTGGGTAGCACCCGTGCCATCCCAGGGTCCGAGTCGCTCCCAGCCTCCACGACATTCACCCAGTGTGCCGTCAGGGAAATGTAGCGTCCCTGGCCACAAGCACTTGTCCATGTGTCAGTCGTTAAGTGGACCTTCCCAGTAACTGCGTTGGTCAGGGCACGGGTGATGTTACGGGACACATGGTGGTGTAATGCGGGGATGGCACACCGGGAAAAGTAGTGGCGGCTGGGGACCGCGTACCGAGGGACAGCTGCTGCCATCAGGCTGCGGAAGGACTCAGTGTCCACAAGCCTAAATGGCAGCATTTCGATGGCCAGTAATTTGGAAAGGTGTGAGGTTAGTGCTATGGCCTGTGGGTGGGTGGCTGGGTACTTTCTCTTGCGCTCAAATGCCTGGGGTAACGACATTTGGACGCTGCGCTGGGACAGGGAAGTGGATGTGGTCGCTGATGGTGCTTCAGATGGTACAGGTGCAGGGCGGGAGGTATGCGGGCCTGCGCCTTCGACAGGCGATTGGCCGGCACCGAAAACAGGGGAAGAGGAGGCAGTGGTGTGGCCTGCAGACACAGATGGGCGATCCAGGCGTTCCTCCCACTTACTACGGTGCTTGGATGCCATGTGTCGGATCATGCTGGTGGTGGTGAGGTTTCTAGTGTTCATGCCTCGGCTCATTCTGGTGTGGCACAGGTTGCAAACTACAATTCTTTTGTCGTCCGCACTTTCCTTAAAAAAACGCCATACCGCGGAACACCTACCCTTTGGCAAGGTAGATTTACGCAAGGGGGTGCTCCGTGGAACATTTGGGGCCGGTTTGGTGCGGTCCGCCTTCTTTCTGTAGCCACACCACTGCCTCTTCCAGCCTGTTGCGGTGCTGCAGATGGCTCACCCTCAGGACTGCTGTCATCGCTCGGCTCTACACCTTCCCAGGTGGGGTCAGTCACCTCATCGTCCACCAAGTCCTCCTCCACTTCCTCACTCTGATCATCCTCCTCAAGTCTTGATCCCACCACATACTCAGTCATTGACAACTGTATAACATTCTCCTCAACAAGGTCTTGAGACGGAAATAGTGGTTGATTTAATGGCAACTGTGTCTCATCATCATCATCATCATCCACTACTTCCTTTGACCTTAAATGCCGTTCACATCTGTCATCTTCTTGTGATTGGGTAGCCTCTAGAGGTTGTGAATCAGGGCACAAGATGTCATGTTCCTCTGCAAGCGTGCTTGGAGAGAGGGTCAAATGAAGGATTGGTGATGAGACGAGCTCCTCACTATATCCCAGTGTGGGATCACTTCTTTGACCAGACCGTGTATGGTGGGAGGAAGGATGATCAGAGTGAGGATTATGTTGACCAGACTCTTGGCTACTGAGAGTGGACTTGGTGGAAGACAGGGTGGTGCTTAACCGACTGGAAGCAGTATCAGCTGTCATCCAACCGACCACCTGTTCGCAGTGGTCGGACCTCGAGAGTGATGTCCTGCGACGCCCTGTAAAATTACACATGAAGCTAGGTATGGTGGATGTCTTTCTTTCTTGTGCTCTGGCACCAGGCACAGTTTCTCCGCGTCCTGACCCGCGCCCTGAACTTTCAGGATCACGTCCACTTCCCCGTCCCTTTTTACCCGCCTTCTTCATCTTACACAGAATATGTGACTTTAATATTTGAGTTTGAAAACTTAACAGTATTTCTTCCTATTCTGCAACTGTGCAGAGTACACAGAATAGGCTGCTAAACGGCGGTGACACACACTGAATGGAATATGTGACTTTAATATTTGAGTTTGAAAACTTAACAGTATTTCTTCCTATTCTGCAACTGTGCAGAGTACACAGAATAGGCTGCTAAACGGCGGTGATACACACTGAATGGAATATGTGACTTTAATATTTGAGTTTGAAAACTTAACAGTATTTCTTACTATTCTGCAACTCTGCAGAGTACACAGAATAGGCTGCTAAACGGCGGTGATACACACTGAATGGAATATGTGACTTTAATATTTGAGTTTGAAAACTTAACAGTATTTCTTACTATTCTGCAACTCTGCAGAGTACACAGAATAGGCTGCTAAACGGCGGTGATACACACTGAATGGAATATGTGACTTTAATATTTGAGTTTGAAAACTTAACAGTATTTCTTACTATTCTGCAACTCTGCAGAGTACACAGAATAGGCTGCTAAACGGCGGTGACACACACTGAATGGAATATGTGACTTTAATATTTGAGTTTGAAAACTTAACAGTATTTCTTACTATTCTGCAACTGTGCAGAGTACACAGAATAGGCTGCTAAACGGCGGTGAAACACACTGAATGGAATATGTGACTTTAATATTTGAGTTTGAAAACTTAACAGTATTTCTTACTATTCTGCAACTGTGCAGAGTACACAGAATAGGCTGCTAAACGGCGGTGATACACACTGAATGGAATATGTGACTTTAATATTTGAGTTTGAAAACTTAACAGTATTTCTTACTATTCTGCAACTGTGCAGAGTACACAGAATAGGCTGCTAAACGGCGGTGAAACACACTGAAAGGAATATGTGACTTTAATATTTGAGTTTGAAAACTTAACAGTATTTCTTACTATTCTGCAACTGTGCAGAGTACACAGAATAGGCTGCTAAACGGCGGTGATACACACTGAATGGAATATGTGACTTTAATATTTGAGTTTGAAAACTTAACAGTATTTCTTACTATTCTGCAACTCTGCAGAGTACACAGAATAGGCTGCTAAACGGCGGTGACACACACTGAATGGAATATGTGACTTTAATATTTGAGTTTGAAAACTTAACAGTATTTCTTACTATTCTGCAACTCTGCACACTACACAGAATGTGCTGCTAAACTGCGGCGAAGCACACTGAATGGAATATGTGACTTTGATATTTTAGTTTGAAGACTTAACAGTATTTCTTCCTATTCTGCAACTCTGCACAGTACACAGAATGTGCTGCTAAACTGCGGCGAAGCACACTGAATGGAATATGTGACTTTGATATTTGAGTTTGAAGACTTAACAGTATTTCTTCCTATTCTGCAACTCTGCACAGTACACAGAATGTGCTGCTAAACTGCGGCGAAGCACACTGAATGGAATATGTGACTTTGATATTTGAGTTTGAAGACTTAACAGTATTTCTTCCTATTCTGCAACTCTGCACAGTACACAGAATGTGCTGCTAAACTGCGGCGAAGCACACTGAATGGAATATGTGACTTTGATATTTTAGTTTGAAGACTTAACAGTATTTCTTCCTATTCTGCAACTCTGCACAGTACACAGAATGTGCTGCTAAACTGCGGCGACGCACACTGAATGGAATATGTGACTTTGATATTTTAGTTTGAAGACTTAACAGAATGTGCTCTAATCTGCAACTTTGCACACTAAACAGAATGTGCTCTAATCTGCAACTTTGCACACTAAACAGAATGTGCTCTAATCTGCAACTTTGCACACTAAACAGAATGTGCTCTAATCTGCAACTGTGCACACTAAACAGAATGTGCTCTAATCTGCAACTTTTCACACTAAACAGAATATTTTTTTTTTTTTTTTTTTTTTTTTTTCCCCCCACACAAAATAACCTGCTGCCCCCACACACAGTAGTCCTAAAAAGGACTTTTGGTTCTTTTTTTTAACAATTTTGGTTTTTTTCCTCCCTACACTGCCTTTCCCTTCCTATCCTCAGCTCTCCCTGGCTAAGACTGAGCCGAACTCGATGGTCAGGTGCTATACAGCACCTGACCACGGGTTCTGGCCAGCCAATCAGTGTAATGCCAGCAGCCAACATGGCTGCTGGCATTACACCGATGTCAGAGCCTCCCTGCACGTTTATTGGCTGCGCAGCAGCCGCAAAACGTGCGGGGAGGAGACCCGAACATGGCGGGCGAGCACATGCGGTACTCGTACGAGTACCGCCATGTGCCGAGCAGAGCGATGCTCGAGCCGATCCGAGCATCGGCCGAGCATGCTCGCTCAACACTAATTACTATCCCTTAAGGACAAGAGAGATATACATTGTATTACAGTACAATGTGTTATACACCTCTTTGGTTACATAGTTACATAGTTACATAGTAATTTAGGTTGAAAAAAGACTTGCGTCCATCCAGTTCAACCCTTTTCCTATTCCTTTTTACCATCGCTGACCCAAAAGAAGGCATCTGACTCAAAATGGCAATCAGATTTCTCCCTGGATCAACAAGCCCTAACTAAATATTAATCCCAATACTAACGTGCATAGCCCTCTATGTTATGCTCTTTTAAATAAGTATCCAGGCCCCTTTTAAAGGCATCTAATGTATTTGATAGCACCACCTCCTCCGGAAGTGCATTCCATACCTTTATTGTCCTTACTGTAAAGAAACCCTTCTGCTGTTGTAGATTAAATCTCCTTTCCTCAAGTCTAAGCGGGTGGCCCCTTGTCCTGTGTACTGT
Source organism: Rhinophrynus dorsalis (assembly GCA_037306005.1). Lineage (NCBI taxonomy): Eukaryota > Metazoa > Chordata > Amphibia > Anura > Rhinophrynidae > Rhinophrynus > Rhinophrynus dorsalis. The sequence goes on along the minus strand of CM074727.1, from coordinate 176,111,066 downwards.
TCTGTTAATGAACAGGTATTTTGAAAGCCCTTTATATGGGCCTTGAACATATTTATATAGTGTTATCATATCCCCTCTAAGACGCCGTTTCTCTAGTGTGTACAAGTTTAACTTTTCTAGTCTCTCTTCATAACTAAAACTTTCCATTCCCCTTACTAGTTTTGTAGCCCTCCTCTGCACTCTCTCTAGTTCCATAATGTCCTTCTTCAGAAAGGGCGCCCAGAATTGAACAGCATATTCTAGGTGGGGTCTTACCATGGACCTGTAAATTAATTATATCTTCCTCCCTTGAGTCAATACCCCTTTTGATACATGCCAATATCTTATTGGCCTTTGCAGCTGCCAGCTGGCACTGCATGCTACTGCTAAGTCTATTGTCTACCATTACTCCTAAATCCTTTTCATTAGTAGATTTCCCCAGAGAAACACCATTTAAACTATATGTTGCATTTTTATTATTATACCCAAAATGCATAACTTTACACTTGTCTATATTGAATCTCATTTGCCATTTGCCTGCCCAGTTACTCAATTTGTCCAAATCCTCTTGTAATGAAGACACATCGAGTTCAGACTTTATTACCTTACTTAATTTTGTGTCATCGGCAAACACTGATACATGGCTTCCTATGCCCTCTGGGAGGTCATTAATAAACAAATTAAAAAGAAGAGGACCCAGGACAGATCCCTGAGGCACTCCACTTATCACGTTTATCCAACTGGAGAACTTGCCATTTACTACCACTCTTTGCATTCTATCTTTCAGCCAATTTCCAATCCACACACAAACATTTTCCCCTAGTCCTATTTCATTCAATTTGTACAGTAACCTATTGTGCGGAACTGTATCAAATGCCTTGGCAAAGTCTAAATAGATCACGTCAACCGCCGCTCCCTCATCTATATTATTACTTACTTTTTCATAAAATTCGATCAAGTTCGTTTGACAAGACCTATCTTTCACAAAGCCATGTTGGCTATTGCTAATGATATTCCTGTTCCAGCAGAATTCTTGAATATATTCCCTTAGCAATCTTTCAAACAGCTTCCCTACCACAGATGTCAAGCTTACGGGTCTGTAGTTTCCTGGCTGGGACTTTGATCCCTTTTTAAATATGGGCACCACATCTGCTTTACGCCAATCCATGGGCACCATACCAGAAATAAAAGAATCCCTGAAAATCAGCTATATCGGTCTGACCAGGGTCTGGCTTAGCTCTTTAAGTACCCGTGGGTGTATACCATCTGGCCCTGGAGCTTTGTCTACCTTGACACCATTCAATTGTTTTAACACTTTTTCTTGTGATAGCCAGTCCCATGCTTGCTGTGCCTGTTCTGTAAAAGTAGTTTGCAGATTCTTGTCCAATGGGTGTTCCTTGGTAAAAACAGAAGAAAAGAAATTATTTAAAATATCTGCCTTCTCTCTGTCCCCTTTGACCATCTCACCCGTTTCAGATAACAAGGACCCAACATTATCAGACTTTAATTTTTTGCCATTTATGTATTTAAAGAATTTTTTTGGGTTGCTTTTGCTCTCCTAAGCAATATTTTTTTCATTCTCCAGTCTAGCTAATTTAATAGCCTTTTTACAGGTTTTGTTGACATTTTTGTATTTTGCAAATGCCTCTGCTGATCCCTCAGCTTTGTAATGTTTAAATGCCGCTTTCTTGTTATTTATTTCATGAATTACTTCACTTGTTAGCCACATTGGTTTTAATTTGCTTCTTTTGTATTTGTTTCCAACAGGGATAAATTTATATGTGTATTTTTGCAATGTTATTTTGAAGGCATTCCACTTACCTTCTGTGTTTTTTCCTGAAAATATTTTATCCCAGTCAACGAGACCAAGGGATGAATTAAACCTGCTAAAGTTGGCCTTTTTAAAATTCAGTGTTTTGGTGGAACTCATATCAACTTGTTTTTTTGAATTAATCTCAAACGATACCATGTTATGGTCACTATTCCCCAAGTGCTCCCTTACTTGGATGTTAGAGATAAGTTCTTCATGGTCAGTTATTACCAAATCCAGACATGCATTCCCTCTGGTTGAGGTCTGCACTAGTTGTGACAAAAAATTGTCATTCAACAAGTTCAGAAACTTGCTGCTTTTAGCAGAGTTAGCTGTTCCATTTTTCCAGTCTATTTCTGGATAATTAAAATCCCCCATAATTATAGTTCTCCCTATTTGGGAAGCCTTTTCTATTTGCATTAACAGCTGTGTTTCTTCAAGGTCACCAATGTTTGGTGGTTTATAACAAATACCCACTAATATTTTCTGGGCAGTTTTACCCCCAGTGACTATTTCAACCCACAGGGATTCCACATGTTCTCTACTGTCATCACATATATCTTCCCGCAATTGAGGCAATAATGCTGGTTTGATATACAGACAGACCCCACCACCTCTTTTGCTTGACCTATCTTTTCTAAATAACATGTAGCCCTCTAAATTGATTGGCCAATCATGTGTGTCATCCCACCATGTTTCTGTTATGCCTATCAAGTCATAGTTTTCAATTTCAGCTACCAGCTCCAGTTCCCCTATTTTACCAGTTAAACTTCTGGCACTTGCAAGCATACAATTTATGCCACTGCTGTGGTCCTTAAATGATAAAAATTACCATGTGTTATGAGCAGGGGTAAGTAAATAACACAATTCATGTCATAAAGGGAAAAATAAAAGAAATTCCAGTACACTCAAACCAAACCCATGCTGGCTCATATGATATTTAGACAAAGCACTATGCATATATCTGGTACTACAGGGGAGGATACACAAAATAATAAAAAAATAAAGATACCCTGGCTAATAAGTACTCTAGAATACAATACATAAGCACTGCAAAATGTACTAGAACAACACAGTGGAGAAAACTTAATTTCTAATATGATACTTATGTGGGCCACAAACTGAAAAGGTTATGGTGGGGGAAAAAGTGAATGAAAACACCTTACACCTGAATTTGGTGGGTTATAGATACAAAGTTAAACAAAAAATTGACATACCAGTCAAGCCATAAGACTTGCTTTTCCCACAAAAATCTCACATTTGCAGTGTTGTTATTACTGCAAGGGATTCTGGGTAGGCATATGCAAATACGTTTAACAAGGAATCACCTTTTTGCCTCAGATTCCATTTTATACATGGATTCCTCAGAGTAAGTGCATGCTGAGTAACAGCTTTAAGACACAACTCAGGAAGAGATGCAAAGCCAGTTGCATGAGTGTGAAGTTACACTAGTGATACCACAGAGCTTACAATTGAAATGGAGCAACACTAGTGATACCACAGAGCTTACAATTGAAATGGAGCAACACTAGTGATACCACAGAGCTTACAATTGAAATGGAGCAACACTAGTGATACCACAGAGCTTACTATTGAAATGGAGCTACAATACTCGTGTAGCTCCTCAAATTCTGTTTACTCTATTTATAGCAGCAAATGGGACATTGAGTGAGGCAGTGGCCCACTGGCCCATATTCATGACCAGCCTGGGGGTAAATTGCCCCCTTGCCCCCCAGGCCAGCCCTCCCCTGTTGGCAGGTGATAAAATCTCTGATGTGATATATTTTGCAAAATCTGTCCACAATAGACTTTTTAAGAACTATGTGTTGGCATGCCACGCAGTGCCCACATGGATGGGGACCACTGAACTTTGTTGGCTGTTATATAAATAATTGTGCACCCAATGATCCTTTAGATTCGGTGCTTGTTTCCAGCACATAGAGGATCTGTCGTTGAGAAATTATGACAGCTCTTCATCACTAGTAAGCAAATGCCAATGCTCGTTCAGAATATTCATGATGGATTGTGAGTGACAATTATAAGTTGTGATGAAAAGAGTTCCTGGTTTGCTGTCATTTTTTGGGTTTATTGTAAAGGAGATGTGGACGTGAGGTGTATAGTGTTCTTTTATATGCTCGTTTTATAGAGCTTTTACTGTACCCTCTGTTTAGAAGATGTGTCTCCAAATCTGTAGATCTAACCTTAGATATGTGTACATCGCTACAATTACGCCTCAATCTTAGGAATTCACCAATCGGTATATTCTGCTTGATTGAGGAAGGATGTTGGCTGCTGTAATGTATCAAGCTATTGGTAGTGGTAGATTTGTGATATAGATCACTCTTAAAGGGATAGTAATACTTCGTTTTAACTTTATTTTATTTTGTAGGCATTAAAAAAACATGAAGAATGATATAAGTCTTATCTCTCAGACCTTTATGGTTTAAGAGATATTCACAAACAAAGTATCCCCCCCTGTTCAACCAGATCAGAAGGGAGGTGCCCAGGTAGACTGCAGAGAGGGACAATCTTCAATTAAGATAAGGGAAAAACCTGAAAAACTTGTCAAGGGGGGGAAGGGCTTTCATTGTTTTCATTGTAAGAAGATTGTCCCCTTCTGTTATCTGTCTGGTCATAAACCAGATCCACATCTGAGAAGAGATGGCTTACACTAGGTAAAAGGGGCGGGGAGGGGAACTTTGCTTGTGAATATCTCTCAAACCATAAAGGTTTGAGAGATAAGACTTATATCGTTCTTCATGTTTTTTTAATGCCTACAAAATAAAATAAAGTTAAAAAGTATTGCTATCCCTTTAAGTATGTCATTTGGACCTCTATACATAAGAATGTCCAGAAAAGCAATCTTGTACAAATCAAACTCTAAAGTGAGCTTAAGATTCATCTGATTGTCATTCAGATGATCAACAATTTTTTTAAGGAGATCTGGAGGCCCATCCCGTAGGATGAACAGGTCATCTATGTATCTTAAAGGGATAGTAATACGTAAAATGTAAAAAGAAATATGTTGTAGGGTTTATCCCCCTGAGTAAAACAAGAGTACTCCCACTGCTGAAAGGTGTTTCATTCAAAAGTTATTAATTTTCAAAGTTGAATTTTTTAGGTGCAATATCACAATGGCCTGAAATTGTACAGTGGCGCTGTTGCTACATGATCCTATGGACAGCTCTGGTCCCAGGACCATAAATCTCCATAGGATGGTGTAGCAACAGTGCCACTGTACAATTTCAGGCCACTGTGATATTGCACCTAAAAAATTCAACTTTGAAAATTAATAACTTTTATTACTCACACCACACAGTCTGATCTCCTAATCACAGGGACACCACACTGTCTGATCTACTAAACACAGGGACACCAGTGTAATACACTTATATAGAAAGAAAGGCCAAAAATGCCCAACTAGGCTCATGAGCTAGTAAATACGTGAAAGAAGCTCACTAGGACTGTGTCCTCTCATCCAGGATGCAATCTTTTTTAGCTCACCAGTGCCATACACAGAGAGGAAATTTTCTGAAGCACATCATACTGGTCCTGCCAAATGACTGTCCAGCCACAAAATGCCAGACAATTCCTCTGGAACAAGGGGGAAAAAAAAGCTAACACCAGACATACGTTTCAGCCTTATTGGACCTCATCGGTGAGATGCAGCTGATCCCTGTAGGCACTGTGAGCAAAGGGTCCAAGTCTGGACTCCCCCATTAATCTTAGGGTGACTAATCCCAAGAGCAATTTGCATATGTAGAAAGAAAGGTCAGAGATGCTCAACTAGGCTCATGAGCTAGCAAATACATGCAAAAAAACTCACTGGGACTGTGTCCTCGCACCCAGAGTGCAATCTCTTTTTGCTCAGCAGTGCCATACACAGAGAGGAAATCTTCTGAAGCATATCATACTGGTCCTGCCTAATGACATTCCAGCCACAAAACGCCAGACAATTCCTCTGTAAACAAGGGAAACAGCTAACCCCAAGATGTCAGTGAGCTGCAGCTGATTCCTCTAAACACTTTGAGCAAGGGGTCCACATGTGGATTCCCCCCATTACTCTTAGAGTGACAAATCCAAATAACAATTTGCATATGTAGCAAGAAAAGTCAGAGATGCGCAACAATGCTGACAAGCTAGTAAAAACATGCAAGGAACTTGCTCTGACTGTGTCCTCAGCTCCAGAATTTCACAATTTCTCTCTGAACAAAGAAAACTACTAACACCAGACATACATTTCAGCCTTATTATGTTTCATCTGCAAAGTACATCTCATCCCTCTAGGCACTGTGAGCAAGGGGTCCATGTCTGGATTTTCCCCTTTACTCTTAGGGTGACTAATCCCAAAATCAATTTGCATATGTAGAAAAAAAAGGTCAGAGATGCTCAACTAGGCTGATGAGCTAGCAAATACATGCAAGAAGCTCACTGGGACTGGGACCTCGGACCCAAGGTGCAATCTCTTTTAGCTCAGCAGTGCCATACACAGAGAGGAAATTTTCTGAAGCACATCATACTGGTCCTGCTAAATGACAATCCAGCCACGAAATGCCAGACAATTCTTCTCTGAACAAGGGAAACAGCTAACCCGAAACATAAGTTTCAGCCTTCTTGGGATCAGCTGCAACTCACTGACGAGGCCCAAGAAGGCAGAAATGTATGTCTGGGGTTAGCTGTTTCCCTTGTTCAGAGAGGAATTGTGTGGCATTTTGTGGCTGGACCAGTATGATATGCTTCAGAAGATTTCCTCTCTGTATATGGCACTGGTGAGCTATAAGAGATTGCACTCTGGGTGCAAGGACACAGTCCCAGTGAGCTTCTTGCATGTATTTGCTAGCTTATAAGCCTAGTTGAGCATCTCTGGCTTTTCTTTCTACATGTGCAAATTGCTCTTGGTTTGGTCACCCTAAGAGTAATGAGAGGAATCCTGATGTTGTACCCTGGCTCACAGTGCCTAGAGGGATCAGCTGCACCTCACAAATGAGGCCCGAGAAAGCCACAACATATGTTTGGGGTTAGGTGTTTTCCTTGTTCAGAAAGGACTTGTCTGGTGTTTTGTGGCTGGTCTGTCATTTAACAGGACCAGTGTGATATGCTTCAGAAGATTTCCTCTCTGTGTATGGCACTGGTGAGCTAAAAGAGATAGCAACCTAGGTGTGAAGACACAGACTCAGTGAGCTTCTTGCATGTATTTGCTAGCAAATGAGCCTTGTTGAGCATCTCTGGCTTTTCTTTCTACATATGCAAAGTGTTCTTGGGGTTGGTCATCCTAAAAGTAATGAGGAGAATCCAGCTGTGGACCCCTGGCTCACAGTGCCTAAAAGGATTAGCTGCACCTCACTGATGATGCCCAAGAAGGCATAAAATGTATATCTGGGGTTCGCTGTTTCTGTTGTTCAGAGAGGACTTATCTGGCATTTTGTGGCTGGACTGTCATTTGGCAGGACCAATATGATATGCATCAGAAGATTTCCTCTCTGTGTATGGCACTGGTGAGCTAAAAGAGATTGCACTCTGGACATGAGGACACAGACCCAGTGAGCTTCTTGCATGTATTTGTTAGCTCATGAGCCTAGTTGAGCATCTCTGGCTTTTCTTTCTACATATGCAAATTGCTCTTGGGGTTGGATACCCTAAGAGTAATGAGGGGAATCCAGACGTGGACCCCTGGCTCACAGTGCCTAGAGGGATTAGCTGCATCTCACTGGTGAAGCCCAAGAAGGCTGAAACATATGTTTGGGGTTAGTTGTTTCCCTTGTTTCGAGAGGATTTATCTGGCATTTTGTGGCTGGACTGTCATTTAGCAGGGCCATTAAGATGTACTTCAGAAGATTTCCTCTCTGTATATGGCACTGGTGAGTTATAAGAGATTTCCCTCTGGGTGCAAGACACAGTCCCAGTGAGCTTCTTGCATGTATTTGCTAGCTTATAAGCCTAGTTGAGCATCTTTGGCTTTTCTTTCTACATATGCAAATTGCTGTTGGGTTGGTCACCCAAAGAGTAATAAGAGGAATCCAGATGTTGTACCCTGGCTCACAGTGTCTAGCGGGATCAGCTGCATCTCACCAACAAGGCCACAACATATGTTTGGGGTTAGCTGTTTCCCTTGTTCAGAGAGGACTTGTCTGGTGTTTTGTGGCTGGACTGTCATTTAGCAGGACCAGTAAGATGTGCTTCAGAAGATTTTCTCTCTGTGTATAGCACTGGTGAGCTAAACGAGATTGCACTCTGGGTGCGAGGGCACAGTCTCAGTGAGCTTCTTGCATGTATTTGTTAGCTCATGAGCCTAGTTGAGCATCTATGGCTTTTCATTCTACATCTGCAAATTGCACTTGGGGTTGGTTACCCTAAGAGTAATGAGGGGAATCCAGACATGGACCCCTGGCTCACAGTGCCTAGAGGGATCAGTTGCACCTCACTGATGAGGCCCAAGAAGGCTGAAACGTAAGTCTGGGGTTAGCTGTTTTCCTTGTTCAGAGAGGACTTGTCTGGCATTTTGTGGCTGGACTGTCATTTGGCAGGGCTAGCATGATATGCTTCAGAAGATTTCCTCATGAGCTAACAAATACATGCAAGAAGTTCACTGGGACTGTGTCCTCGCGCCTAGAGTGCAATCTTTTTTTAGCTCACCAGTGCCATACACAGAGAGAAAATCTTCTGAAGCACATCATACTGGTCCTACCAAATGACAGTCCAGCCACAAAATGCCAGACTAGCCCTCTCTGAACAATGGAAACAGCTAACCAAGACGTATGTTTCGGCCTTATTGGGCCACATCGGTTAGGTGCAGCTGATCCCTCTTGGCACTGTGAGCCAGGGGTCCACGTCTGGATTCCACATCTGGATTCCCCCCATTACGCTTAGGGTGACCAACCCCAAGAGCAATTTGCATATGTAGAAAAAAAAAAAGTCAGAAATGCTCAACTAGGCTCATGAGCTAGCAAATACATGCAAAAAGCTCACTGGGACTGTGTTCTCAAGCCCAGGGTGCAATCTCTTTTAGCTCACCAGTGCCATACACAGAGAGAAAATCTTCATTATAGTGGTCCTATAAAATGATAATTCTGCTCTAAACCAGAGAAACAGCTAACCTCAGACATACTTTTCAGCCTTGTCAGTGAGATGCAACTGTTCTTTCTAAGCACTATGAGCAAGGGGTCCATGTCTGGATTCCCCCATTACTCTTAGGGTGACTAATCCCAAAGGCAATTTGCACATGTAGGGAAAAAAAAAAAAAAAAAAAAAAAAAAAAGATCAGAGATGCTGGACTAGGCTAATGAGCTAACAAATACATGCACTGGGCTGTGACCTTGGATCTGATGTGCAATCTCTTTTAGCTCACCAGTGCCATACACATCGAGGAGATCTTCTGATACATATCATACTGGTCCTGCCAAATGACAGTCCAGCCATGAAACGCCAGACAATTCCTCTCTGAACAAGGGAAACAGCGAACCCCAGACGTACGTTTCAGCCTTATTGGGATCAGCTGAAACTGACCGACGAGGCCCAAGAAGGCCGAAACGTACGTCTGGGGTTCGCTGTTTCCCTTGTTCAGAGAGGAATTGTCTGGCATTTTGTGGCTGCACTATCATTCGGCAGGACCAGTATGATGTGCTTCAGAAGATTTTCTCTCTGTGTATGGCACTGGTGAGCTAAAAGATATCGCACCCTGGGCACGAGGACACAGTCCCAGTGAGCTTCTTGCATGTATTTGCTAGATCATGAGCCTAGTTGAGCATTTCTGGCTTTTTTCTTCTATATACGCAAATTGCACTTGGGGTTGGTCACCCTAAAAGTAATGAGGGGTTATCCAGATGTGGACTCCTGGATGACAGTGCCTAGATAGATTAACTGCACTGCACTGATGAAGTACAGACAGGCTGAGCCATTTGATTGGGGCTAGCTGGTTCACTTGTTTAGAGAGGGCTTGTCTGGAATTTTGTGCCTGGACTGTCATTTGGCAGGACTAATATGATAAGCTTCAGAATGTTGTCTCTCTGTATGTGGCACTGGTGAGCTAAAAGAGATTGCACCTTGGGCATGTGGACACAGTCCCAGTGAGCTTCTTGCATGTATTTGCTGTCTCATGAGCCTAGTTGAGCATTAATGACTTTTCTTTCTACTGATATACTTATATATACACCCCACAGCATGACCTCCTAAACACAGGGACACCAGGGTGATACACTTATATACACATCACACAGTCTGATCTCCAAAACACAGAGACACCAGGGTGATACACTTATATACACACAGCACAGTCTGATCTCCTAAACACAGGGACACCAGGGTGATATACTTATATACACACCACACAGTCTGATCTCCTAAACACAGGGGCACCAGGGTGATACACTTATATACACACCTCACAGTCTGATCTCCTAAACACAGGAACACCAGGGTGATGCACTTATATACACACCCCACAGTATGATCTCCTAAACACAGGGACACCAGGGTGATACACTTATATACACACCACACAGTCTGGTCTCCTAAACACAGGGTCATCAGGGTGATGCACTTATATACACACCACACAGTCTGATCTCCTAAACACAGGGACACCAGGGTGATATATACACACACCACACAGTCTGATCTCCTAAACACAGGGACACCAGGGTGATACACTTATATACACACCACACAGTCTGATCTCCTAAACACAGGGACACCAGGGTGATACACTTCTATACACACCATACAGTCTGATCTCCTAAACACAGGGACACCAGGGTGATACACTTATATACACAACACACAGTCTGATCTCCTACACACAGGGACACCAGGGTGATACACTTATATACACACCACACAGTCTGATCTCCTAAACAGAGAACACCAGGGTGATACACTTATATACACACCACACAGTCTGATCTCCTAAACACAGGGACACCAGGGTGATACACTTATATACACACCGCACAGTCTGATCTCCTAAACACAGGGACACCAGGGTGATACACTTATATACACACTACACAGTCTGATCTCCTAAACACAGGGACACCAGGGTGCGAAAGAGGGACAAAGGGGTTTGGATCTTAAAGAGGGAATGTCTCTCCTAAAGAGGAGGAATGTACATGCACTCATAACAAAGTACAAATATACAAACTAATTTGTCAACTTCAAATTTTCATTTTAATCCTCGTCTCTGCTTATAAAGTCTTCGGGTTTCGTGCATCCTTAGCTATAGGCATCACTGGATTTGGAATAGTTTGGTCCAGAGATTCTATAAAATGCAGAGATGCAGAACTTGGGGCTATGGATTTGTATTGATTCACATCACTGGTTATATTTACTGAAAACATGTTTACGTTTTACAATCATCTTTAAAATTTCACTTGGCTTCCTGGTAGTCCTCAGTTTTAAAGGGACAGTAATGTTTCACAATAAAAGCAGCTCTAAATAATCATCATAGTATGTGGGCCATGGAGAATGTTATTTCAATACTGTCTGAGTTGTAGTTTAAGAGTAATTGAATGATAAAGTATCCCCCTCCTGCCCTTTTTATCAGTGACATAACAATAGGGGTCATAGGGGTCACACCTGTATCCGGGCACATCACTCCAGGGTCCCAGCCACCCCCTGCAACCCCCACGCCCAGTGCCATGGACCTCTAACAGGAGAGCTCTTCCTCGTTGGCACTCTAGTAATACAGCGCGCCGGGAGATGACATCATCACTCAGAGCTCTGCATTACTGGAAAGAGGACCACATGGATGCTCCAGCTCTAAACGGAGGTCTATGCTGAAGCAGGCACAGAGCTGTCCTGCCAGGCCGATGGACCACCAGGGAGGTAGGAGATGGTCAATGGGGTAATGTGTAAAGGTGGACATTGGGGGCAATGAGGAGAGTTGGGGCAATGTGGAGAGCTGGGGCAATGTGGAGAGGTGGACATTGGGGGCAATGAGGAGAGTTGGGGCAATGTGGAGATACCCAATGGGGGCAATGTTGTCTGGGGTGGGGTCCTGGCAATTTTTGCATCAGGGCCCGGTGACTTCTGGTTATGCATCTGCCTTTTACTGATGTAACACTTCTCACCTCAGAGCAGCAAGACTGTCCGGATGGATCACAGAGAGGGACAATCTTCAGTGATCATAAGGGAAAACCTGAAAACCTGTCAAGGGTGGCAGGGTTTTCCTTATGATCACAGTAAGAAGATTGTCCCTTGCTGTGACCTGTCCGGACAAGAGACCAGATTCCACATCTGAGGTGAGCAGTGTTACACTAGGTAAAAGGGGCAGGAGGGGGATACTTTATCATTCAATTACTCTTATACTACAACTCTGACAGTATTGATATAACACTCTCCATGGCCCAAATACTATGATGATTAATTGGAGCTGCTGTTTTTGTGAAACATTACTATCCCTTTAAAGGAAAACTACATCTAAAATGCAAGTTGCTGTAAGCATGTTATTATATTCTTAGACATATTCCTGGGGGAAGCCACTTTCCTTTGCGCTCCTCACTTCCTGATCACAAAGCTGTTTTCTTCTAGACAGGGCGCAGTAGAAAGTGAAACATGTCCACCATCCTGCATATGTAGGACCATAGTGCTGGTGTCTATAAACTTCCCTAATTGGAACAAATAAAAATGCCAATGCATTCGAGAACTCTGTGGCATTCAAGGTGGTTTAAAGATCCATTTAAATCAATGCAACTTTAGGATTTGTTTTTTTCTTTGGTACAAATAGTATGGCCCAGAATTGCTACAGCTGTTTTGTAAATCTTAAATTCTATGATTCTATACAAATATTTATATATTTATCTGTATATGCTATAATACGATTTAGCATTAGGCTCAATTCACATGGTGCCTTTCACAGTCATTCAAATATGTAATAATTGTATGTTCATGTTAGCTGACAATCACACATGAATGAGTCTAGTTCCTGTTGGCTATCAATGATGCTGGGAAGTTGCAATAGTGAAGGTCCACCTGATGGCCTAGGTGGATGCCCTGCATGACATCATGCATGGCATGGGGAAAGCAGTGCATTTGGAGATTAGGGACATGAGTGATTTGAAAGTTGAAGAATTTGCAGCATGTACACTATTGAGACAAGTAATTAAACTGTTTAGACTCTATTCCATGGGTGTCCAATGTGTGGCCTGTGAACCAAATTGTGACCCGCCTGACCCCAGAGTGCAGCCTTCCTGAGATTGTTTAAGAAAAACTATTGCTATACTTAATTAGCTAGAACACATGAACTAGTAGACAAGTTAAGACCTAATCTCCTGTTTGTCAGTACTGTACAGGTCAAGATTAGATGTGTCAAGTCATTATCTTGATCAATCAATAAATAAATCCCTATTTTTGAAGGCTTTCAGTCTGTAATTCACTATCGTTATTGTTAAAAAAAAAATAATTCAGCATTCATACCTTACGTCTTTCTAATCATCTGACCAATGACTGAAAACACTTGGACATTGCTGCTAATCAAAACAGTCTAATCACTGTCTGGCCTGCGTGATCAGTTTGTGATCATCATCCAAGTGGACTAGTCCTCTCCTATTTAGAGCACAACATCCCATGTGATTGGCTCTCAGGGGAATTGGCCATTTGGTGAGTAATTGAATTGTTGAGGCCCTTATCACAACTATGCAATCACTGACTGGTTTGTGTATGTGTCTGCACCTCATGTATGGTCAACATTCATGTCGGGTGGACCTCTTTTCGTTACTGCATGCCTCCCCTTGAGCTCACCTGAGGGGCACATTTCTTTGACAGAATTTCAAATTGCCAAAGAGGGACACTTCTGATGATGTTGCTGGGTGCAAGACTGGTGGGTAGGGCATTATCTAGAATGTTTAGGTTACATTTTGATCTCATGACATCTCTTTATGAAAATGGATAATTGATTTAGAACAAGGCCGATATATAAAAAACATTACAACACAAACACATACACAAGTATAAACAAACATTAATGTGCCTTTTACTACTATGCAGCAATGTGATACATTTATATATACACCATACAGTCTGATCAGCTAAAAAGAAGTACACCTGGGTGTGAAAGAGAGACATAGTGATTTGGGTCTCAAAGAGGGACTGTCCCTCCTAAAGAGGGACACTTGGGAGGTATGGATCCTAATATCTCCTAAAGAGGGACACTTCGGAGGTATGGACCCCTAATATCTCCTAAAGAGGAACACTTGGGAGGTATGGATCCCTAATATCTCCTAAAGAGGGACACTTGGGAGGTATGGATCCTAATATCTCCTAAAGAGGGACACTTCGTTGGTATGGACCCCTAATATCTCCTAAAGAGGAACACTTGGGAGGTATGGATCCCTAATATCTCCTAAAGAGGGACACTTGGGAGGTATGGATCCTAATATCTCCTAAAGAGGGACACTTCGTTGGTATGGACCCCTAATATCTCCTAAAGAGGGACACTTGGGAGGTATGGATCTCTAATATCTCCTACAGAGGGACACTTGGGAGGTATGGATCCTAATATCTCCTAAAGAGGGACACTTCGGAGGTATGGACCCCTAATATCTCCTAAAGAGGGACACTTGGGAGGTATGGATCTCTAATATCTCCTACAGAGGGACACTTGGGAGGTATGGACCCCTAATATCTCCTAAAGAGGTACACTTGGGAGGTATGGATCCTAATATCTCCTAAAGAGGGACACTTCGTTGGTATGGACCCCTAATATCTCCTAAAGAGGGACACTTGGGAGGTATGGATCTCTAATATCTCCTACAGAGGGACACTTGGGAGGTATGGATCCTAATATCTCCTAAAGAGGGACACTTTGGAGGTATGGATCCCTAATATCTCCTAAAGAGGGACACTTGAGAGGTATGGACCCCTAATATCTCCTAAAGAGGGACACTTGGGAGGTATGGACCCCTAATATCTCCTAAAGAGGTACACTTGGGAGGTATGGATCCTAATATCTCCTAAAGAGGGTGTGACTATTAAATGGACTGGAGGGGCCTCTGTGTTGCTCTATGGATATTTGTGTTACTGACTCCATTTTGTCTTTTTCTCTTACTAACCCTCTGTTGTCTACTTGTTTGTTCTCTTTTGTGTATGTGACTGTGTGCATGTGTTTGCCCCCATGTTTTGATGACAGTTGCTGGTGACTTGACATAGCCTGTGGTCGTAAGTCCTGTCTAAAAGGGAAAGTATAGCTCAAACATAGGAAAAGGGCTTAAGGGCTTATGATGTATAATGTTGTTCATAGCAATGATGAGAGGTCATTTCATTATCTGCTTAGAAACCAATGTTAGTCCATGTTATTTTTACAATATATAAGGCCTGAGAAAACCAGTATTTTATGAGAGTCTCATAGACTTCCCTTGATGTACACAAGTAACTGTCGAATAAATTACTCAATATAATGTACCAGTGTTGGCTTCTTGTCTGTGTGGGAAGAAGCTGACACTCGCAAGAGACACTTGGGAGGTATGGAGCTCTAATATCTCCTAAAAAGGGACACTTGGGAGGTATGGAGCCCTAATATTTCCAAAAGAGGTACACTTGGGAGGTATGGACACCAAATATCTCCTAAACAGAGACACGTGTGAGATATGGACACTAATATCTTCTAAAGAGGGACACTTGTGAGATATGGATCACTAATATGTCCTAAAGAGGTACACTTGGGAGGATAGAGCCCTAATATTTCCTAAAGAGGGACACTTGGGAGGTATGGACACCTAATATCTCCTACAGAGAGACACTTGTGAGATATGGACCCCTAATATCTCCTAAAGAGGTACACTTGGGAGGATAGAGCCCTAATGTCTCCTAAAGAGGGGCAGTTGGGAGGGATGGACCCCTAATATCTCCTAAAGAGGGACACTTGGGAGGTACAGATGACTAATATCTCCTAAAGAGGAACACTTAGAAGGTAAGGATCTCCTAAAGAGGGACACTTGGGAGCTATTGATCACTAATATGTCCTAAAGAGTTGCACTAGGGAGGTACAGACCCCTAATATGTCCACAGAGGGGCACTTGAGAGGGATGACCCCTGATATCTCCTAAAGATGGACACTTGGTAGGTACAGTGGGTCACTTGTGAGGTATGATTTCTAAGTGTTCATGAGAATATAACCTTACTGTTTTTATATGAGAACTAATACTCATACCTGGTATTTCTCTGGATCTGCCCTGGAGACTTCGGTTTTCAGACTGAATTACCATGTCACTAGGGACAGAGGCTGATTCTCCAGCGGATGGTGTGTTTCTTCTCCTTCCCACCCTGTTCCTCCCACTTCCAACCCACTTCTCCTCCTTCCCACCCTGTTCCTCCCACTTCCAACCCACTTCTCCTCCTTCCCACCCTGTTCCTCCCACTTCCCACCCACTTCTCCTCCTTCACACCCTGTTCCGCCCACTTCCTATCCACTTCTCCTCCATCCCACCCTGTTCCTCCCACTTCCAACCCACTTCTCCTCCTTCACATCCTGCTCCTCCCACTTCCAACCCACTTCTCCTCCTTCACACCCTGTTCCTCCCACTTTCAACCCACTTCTCCTCCTTCACACCCTGTTCCTCCCACTTCCCAACTACTTCTCCTCCTTCCCATCCTGTTACTCCCACTCCCCCCCACTTCTCCTCCTTCCCATCCTGTTACTCCCACTCCCCCCCACTTCTCCTCCTTCACACCCTGTTCCTCCCACTTCCAACCCACTTCTCCTCCTTCACATCCTGTTCCTCCCACTTTCAACCCACTTCTCCTCCTTCACACCCTGTTCCTCCCACTTCCAACCCACTTCTCCTCCTTCACACCCTGTTCCTCCCACTTCCAACCCACTTCTCCTCCTTCACACCCTGTTCCTCCCACTTTCAACCCACTTCTCCTCCTTCCCACCCTGTTCTGCTCACTTCCCAGCAACTTCATGACCCAAACACATTTAACCCTGACCCATCCGGTTATACCCTGTCCCCTTTATTATGGCAGTCATGTCTTTGGCAGCACATGATCCCTCACAGGGGGAGCAAGATGAGCAAGTTCCCACATATTCCTACACTTCTTAATAGTAACCCAAACTTACCTCACTATGTCCAGCTAATTCTAATGGCCCCTATGAATTCTGCCTCCTTTGTTCAAGAGATAACACCTTCAATCAGTCCTGGATGTCATGTCCATAGAGTCGGACATGACGGTTGCTGACAGTTTTTTTAAAATGGAAGCAGGCCTAGTCCGTGATCCTACATAACACTTTAAAGGGATAGTAATACTTTGTTTTATCTATATTTTATTTTGTAGGATTTAAAAAAACATGAAGAACAATATAAGTCTTATCTCTCAAACCTTTATGGTTTGAGAGATATTCACAAGCAAAGTTTCCCCTCCCGTCCCTTTTACCTAGTGTAAGCCATCTCTCAGATGTGGAATGCAGTCCATAGACCAGACAGATAACAGCAGGGGACAATCTTTTTCCTATGAGAACAATGAAAGCCCTGCCCCCCTTGACAAGTTTTTCAGGTTTTTCCCTTATTATAATTGAAGATTGTCCCTCTCTGCAGTCTACCTGGGCTCCTCCCTTCTGATCTGGCTGAGCAGTGTTACATCAGTAAAAGGGGCGGGAGGGGGATACTTTGTCATTGAATTACTCTTGAACTACAACTCTGACATAATTGAAAGAACACTCTCCAAAGTCCAAGTACTATGATGATTAATTAGAGCTGCTTTTATTATGAAACATTATTATCCCCTTAAGGACAAAAGATAAGCACAACATACTGCAAAGGATGCCATTCTGTTCCCTAAAGGGTTAAAATAACCTTATGCAGTTTGCAGATTTTTAGGTTCTAGGGTCCTGCTTGGAAGTGCCATGTCCGTCTCCATGGACAGGTATTCACATTACAAAATGGGATGATATCTACTGAACAAAGAGACACGTGAAATTAATGCTGAATTTAACCGTTTACCATTATCAAAGTTTTGCCAGAATCCTAATTTAAGCTTTTCAGGACCAGAGGCATGCCCAAAGCATGTGTTGCTCTCCTTCTTGGTCCTGAAACGGTTAACCTTTGGTGTATCATTGCCACTCATATTAAAAATTCAATAAGATGAAGAGTAGAAATTCTGGGGCAAACCAACATTCATGGTCAATACAAAGAACTCTCTAATGAATTATTTACTCATAGAGCTGAGCTAAGAACGAGAGATCATCCATTAAGACTTGAGGAAAGAGGCAGGGATTTTTTACACCAAGGGCAGTAAAGCCATGGAATTCTTTGCCTGGGGATGTTGTACTTGCAGATAACTGTTTTCTTTCAGAAAAGCAATGGATGCATGTCTATCACAGAACAATATTGAAAATTATGACAGCTAGCTTCAATGCAGATAGGATGTTGATTCAGGGAAATATCTGACTGCCATTTGGAGTCAAGAAGGAATATTTTTACCAACTTGGGGATAAATTGGAAATGGCTTCAGTGGGTTTGTTTTAGCCTTCCTCTGGATTAACAGGGGTGTTTTTGGCAAGGGCTGTACTTGATGGATGCATATCTTTTATCAGCCTTGTTAACTATGTTATTTTGTAACTGCACGGTAGGGAAGAAATTACAGTTCCAACTAATTTAAAAGGGTTTTTTCATCTCTTGAATGACAGAGCAGTGTACAACACATTGCTTCAAAATGTGTTGGAGACCTCTTGAGCATTTAATGTGTTAAAAGAACCATTTAAATCAAAGGAAGTTTGGAAATGTTTTACTTGTCCCTTATGAAGCAGTTCGTTTGATCCAGAATTGCACATTTTTAATGTATTGAATTGCCCCTCTTATGCTTTCCTTCTTGTATTTATCAGCAAGAAAAGTGTTAATATTATCTGTTTTTTTTTTAAATCCAGCACTGAAGCAGCTTTTCATCATTCCGCTAATAAAGAAACTCTTGTTCATTATTTTTAGTACGTGTAAATTAACTTTCTACACCATCCAATTTGTCAAATCCAACACTATCAAATTAAGACATTAATTTCTAGAGGTCCGGATAGTAAGTCAAATTCCATTTTTTTAATTGAGCTCTGAGGATTGGAGTAAACTCTCATAAAAATATAGTTTAAAATGTTCTGATGGAAACATTAACTAGTGCAGGTGAGGTCCTGCAAGACTGACTTTTTTTTATAAAGACGGGCAATTTCTAATGACTTAAAAGAGTTGAATTCATTAAAATAAAAAAAATAAAAAGGGAAATTATTTTGTATCATGATTTCTTATCCTAGTATAATATTGATTGATGATGTCGAAAATATTTTCAACTATTGGTGTAGCAGGAGCAAAGGGCCGAGGCTTAGAACTGGCTGCCCGTAAATAGAAAATGTTTAGGATTTGGGAGCCCAAACATTTGCCTGAGATCAATCAGTCACTAGATGCATTACTATAGAAGTCAATGGAGGGCTATTGTAGTAACAGCAACACTCAAAATTTCTGCCATGCAAGTACTACACACAAAACTGCAAGTTTTCGGAGTAATTCAAGGCATAGAAATATTTATATATATATAACTGCCACAGTTGCAACCTTTTCTTTTATATAAGATCAGCTCACATTTCAGATTTTGCTTCACACTGATAAATTACCATCCAAACTGTATCCTAAAGTAGGCGCTCAGTTTACAAACAAATTCTCTCTTAGTCCCCTAGCAAGAAAGCATACTATGCTCAAGGATGTGGTAATGGCAGATACAATGGATATGTTTAAGAGACGTTTAGATACATGTCTTTCTAAAGGAACATACTGTGTATTAGTAGGCAAAACAGGAAGGTCTGATAAAGTCTAAATTATTTGACAGCAGGAAAGATATCTAATCCTCATGTCTCTGGGTTATGAGGCAAAGGTTGAACTTGATGGATTTGTGTCTTTTTTTAACCTAATTTACTATGTTACTAGATGTTAATGCCAGTCATGGACTATGAGGATGTAGCAAATTATACTGTGTCAGAAATCAATCTATGTAAACGTTCTGTATAACTCATTATGCAACTTTGTTCTCTAAAGTAATTAAAGGAGCAGTAAACTTTTTTTATGAAAACACATATTTTATAGAGCATTTCCTGCTGAATAAAACAAGGTCACTCCCATTGCTGTCAGATGTTTTATTCAAAAACTAGTTGAACAGCCCGTTACACGGGCCACAGTGCCTCTGGCAGCCGGTCTCGGGGCAGTCACTCCTTCGGAGCGCCCAGCGCCCAGCTCTGTATCAGCCGCGGCGTGGGCAGTCTCTACTGCGCATGACTGCCGCACGCGCAGCAGTGTCTACTGCACATGTCAGGCGTTACATACGATTTAGCGAATTATTATATAGGATTATAACAGTTTAAATAATCAGGAAGTGACTTTACAGTGTTTACTTCCTGATAGTTCTAACTGACAGGAAGTGAATTTACTTTGCTTACTTCCTGATAGTTCTAACTGACAGGAAGTGAATTTACTGTGTTTACTTCCTGATAGCTCTAACTGACAGGAAGTGAATTTACTGTGTTTACTTCCTGATAGTTCTAACTGACAGGAAGTGAATTTACTGTGTTTACTTCCTGATAGTTCTAACTGACAGGAAGTGAATTAACTGTGTTTACTCCCTGATAACTCTAACTGACAGGAAGTGACTCAGCAGTTTCTATCACATTCTATGGAGAACTGTATGTCTCTGATTTTTCTGACTTCCCTCTCCATTAGAATCTAACAGGAAATCTAATTAGAATTTGACCACTAGAGGGCACTGCTAATGTAAATAAACATGGGTTTAAACTGTAATAACTCTGGAAATATAATGGAGTACCTTTATTTTACTCAATAGGAAAATCACTATAATATGTATTTTTTCATAAAAAAAAGTTTACTGCTCCTTTAAACTACCCATCATTGTGATATGTTTAAATAACTAAATTAGGTAATACTAAAATCCATACATACCATTCACCTTTCTTGCATAGTTTATAACCATTTCTCTGAAAATAAATCAGATTACCTAAACAGTATGCTCATTTCAGCTCTTAAATTGGGAGTCAGAGACGCTCAACTAGGAACGAGCCTGCAAAAGAAATTTGCTGGATCTTTAGGTGTGGTGTCACCACGCCTAGAGAGCTTGCAAATTTCTATTGCAGGCTTGTTCCTAGTTTAGCATCTCTGACTCTCAATTTACACATGCAAATTATCCTTGATATTAGTCACCCCAAGGATAATAGGGGAATCCAGCATTGGACCACTTTCTCACAGTGCTCTGAGAGATTAGCTGTCCCTCATGGACAAGTCACAACAAGTCAATGTACATATGTTGTTCTTGTCCATAGAGGCATTATCTGGCATGTCAACGTTGGACAGTTTTTTGGAAGGGCCAGTAATATGCTTCAGAATATTTTCTCTCTGTCAAAGGCACTAGTGGGTTAATAGAGATTGCACCCTGAGTAGGACACCACATCTAGAAAGCTTGTAAATTTGTATTGCAGGCTTGCACCTAGTTGAGTGTCTCTGACTCCCAATTTGCATATGCAGGTTATCATTGGGATCAGTCACCCCAAGAATAATAGGGTAATCCAGCATTGGACCCCTTGCTCAAAGTGCTTAGAGGTATCAGCTGCACGTTGTTGATGATGCCCAGCAAGGCTGACGCATATGTCTGGGGTTAACTGCTTCTCTTGTTCAGAGAGGAATTGCCTGGCATATTGTGGCTGGACTGCTGTTAGGGCAGGACCAGTACGATATTTCCTCTCCGTGAAAGGCACTAGTGGGGTAAAAGAGACTGTACTCTGGGTAGGACACCATTCCTAGAGAGCATGCAAATTTGTATTGCAATCTTATTCCTGAGCAGTATGATCATTCCAGCTCTCCATACTAACTATAACCTCCACTCCACTACTAACAACTCACTGACTATTCCACACTACCTGAGCAGTATGATCACTCCAGATCTCCATACTAACTATAACCTCCACTTCACTGCTAACAACTCACTGACTATTCCACACTACCTGAGCAGTATGATCATTCCAGCTCTCCATACTAACTATAACCTCCGCTCCACTACTAACAACTCACTGACTATTCCACACTACCTGAGCAGTATGATCACTCCAGATCTCCATACTAACTATAACCTCCGCTCCACTACTAACAACTCACTGACTATTCCACACTACCTGAGCAGTATTATCATTCCAGCTCTCCATACTAACTATAACCTCCACTCCACTACTAACAACTCACTGACTATTCCACACTACCTGAGCAGTATGATCACTCCAGATCTCCATACTAACTATAACCTCCGCTCCACTACTAACAACTCACTGACTATTCCACACTACCTGAGCAGTATTATCACTCCAGCTCTCCATACTAACTATAACCTCCGCTCCACTACTAACAACTCACTGACTACTCCACACTACCTGAGCAGTATGATCACTCCAGATCTCCATACTAACTATAACCTCCACTACTAACAACTCACTGACTATTCCACACTACCTGAGCAGTATGATCACTCCAGATCTCCATACTAACTATAACCTCCACTCCACTGCTAACAAATCACTGACTATTCCACACTACCTGAGCAGTATGATCACTCCAGATCTCCATACTAACTATAACCTCCACTACTAACAACTCACTGACTATTCCACACTACCTGAACAGTATGATCACTCCAGATCTCCATACTAACTATAACCTCCACTACTAACAACTCACTGACTATTCCACACTACCTGAGCAGTATGATCACTCCAGATCTCCATACTAACTATAACCTCCACTACTAACAACTCACTGACTATTCCACACTACCTGAGCAGTATGATCACTCCAGATCTCCATACTAACTATAACCTCCACTACTAACAACTCACTGACTATTCCACACTACCTGAGCAGTATGATCACTCTAGATCTCCATACTAACTATAACCTCCACTACTAACAACTCACTGACTATTCCACACTACCTGAGCAGTATGATCACTCCAGATCTCCATACTAACTATAACCTCCACTGCTAACAACTCACTGACTATTCCACACTACCTGAGCAGTATGATCACTCCAGATCTCCATACTAACTATAACCTCCACTGCTAACAACTCACTGACTATTCCACACTACCTGAGCTGTATGATCACTCCAGATCTCCATACTAACTATAACCTCCGCTACTAACAACTCACTGACTATTCCACACTACCTGAGCAGTATGATCACTCCAGATCTCCATACTAACTATAACCTCCGCTACTAACAACTCACTGACTATTCCACACTACCTGAGCAGTATGATCACTCCAGATCTCCATACTAACTATAACCTCCGCTACTAACAACTCACTGACTATTCCACACTACCTGAGCAGTATGATCACTCCAGATCTCCATACTAACTATAACCTCCGCTACTAACAACTCACTGACTATTCCACACTACCTGAGCAGTATGATCACTCCAGATCTCCATACTAACTATAACCTCCGCTACTAACAACTCACTGACTATTCTACACTACCTGAGCAGTATGATCACTCCAGATCTCCATACTAACTATAACCTCCGCTACTAACAACTCACTGACTATTCCACACTACCTGAGCAGTATGATCACTCCAGATCTCCGTACTAACTATAACCTCCACTACTAACAACTCACTGACTATTCCACACTACCTGAGCAGTATGATCACTCCAGATCTCCATACTAACTATAACCTCCACTACTAACAACTCACTGACTATTCCACACTACCTGAGCAGTATGATCACTCCAGATCTCCATACTAACTATAACCTCCGCTCCACTGTTAGCAACTCACTGACTATTCCACACTACCTGAGCAGTATGATCACTCCAGATCTCCATACTAACTATAACCTCCACTGCTAACAACTCACTGACTATTCCACACTACCTGAGCAGTATGATCACTCCAGATCTCCATACTAACTATAACCTCCACTACTAACAACTCACTGACTATTCCACACTACCTGAGCAGTATGATCACTCCAGATCTCCATACTAACTATAACCTCCGCTCCACTGATAACAACTCACTGACTATTCCACACTACCTGAGCAGTATGATCACTCCAGATCTCCATACTAACTATAACCTCCACTACTAATAACTCACTGACTATTCCACACTACCTGAGCTGTATGATCACTCCAGATCTCCATACTAACTATAACCTCCGCTACTAACAACTCACTGACTATTCCACACTACCTGAGCAGTATGATCACTCCATCTCTCCATACTAACTATAACCTCCACTCCACTGCTAACAACTCACTGACTATTCCACACTACCTGAGCAGTACGATCACTCCAGATCTCCATACTAACTATAACCTCCACTGATAACAACTCACTGACTATTCCACACTACCTGAGCAGTATGATCACTCCAGATCTCCATACTAACTATAACCTCCACTACTAACAACTCACTGAGTATTCCACACTACCTGAGCAGTATGATCACTCCAGATCTCCATACTAACTATAACCTCCACTACTAACAACTCACTGAGTATTCCACACTACCTGAGCAGTATGATCACTCCAGATCTCCATACTAACTATAACCTCCACTACTAACAACTCACTGACTATTCCACACTACCTGAGCAGTATGATCACTCCAGATC
Organism: Rhinophrynus dorsalis; assembly: GCA_037306005.1. Classification (NCBI taxonomy): domain Eukaryota; kingdom Metazoa; phylum Chordata; class Amphibia; order Anura; family Rhinophrynidae; genus Rhinophrynus; species Rhinophrynus dorsalis. Next base: position 176,086,631 of record CM074727.1, on the reverse strand, counting down.
TCCATACTAACTATAACCTCCACTGCTAACAACTCACTGACTATTCCACACTACCTGAGCAGTATGATCACTCCAGATCTCCATACTAACTATAACCTCCACTACTAACAACTCACTGACTATTCCACACTACCTGAGCAGTATGATCACTCCAGATCTCCATACTAACTATAACCTCCGCTCCACTGATAACAACTCACTGACTATTCCACACTACCTGAGCAGTATGATCACTCCAGATCTCCATACTAACTATAACCTCCACTACTAATAACTCACTGACTATTCCACACTACCTGAGCTGTATGATCACTCCAGATCTCCATACTAACTATAACCTCCGCTACTAACAACTCACTGACTATTCCACACTACCTGAGCAGTATGATCACTCCAGATCTCCATACTAACTATAACCTCCACTACTAACAACTCACTGACTATTCCACACTACCTGAGCAGTATGATCACTCCAGATCTCCATACTAACTATAACCTCCACTACTAACAACTCACTGACTATTCCACACTACCTGAGCAGTATGATCATTCCAGATCTCCATACTAACTGTAACCTCCACTACTAACAACTCACTGACTATTGCACACTACCTGAGCAGGATGATCACTCCAGATCTCCATACTAACCATAACCTCCGTTCCACTGCTAACAACTTACTGACTATTCCACACTACCTGAGCAGTATGATCACTCCAGATCTCCATACTAACTATAACCTCCACTACTAATAACTCACTGACTATTCCACACTACCTGAGCTGTATGATCACTCCAGATCTCCATACTAACTATAACCGCCACTACTAACAACTCACTGACTATTCCACACTACCTGAGCAGTATGATCACTCCAGATCTCCATACTAACTATAACCTCCGCTCCACTGATAACAACTCACTGACTATTCCACACTACCTGAGCAGTATGATCACTCCAGATCTCCATACTAACTATAACCTCCACTACTAATAACTCACTGACTATTCCACACTACCTGAGCTGTATGATCACTCCAGATCTCCATACTAACTATAACCTCCGCTACTAACAACTCACTGACTATTCCACACTACCTGAGCTGTATGATCACTCCAGATCTCCATACTAACTATAACCTCCGCTACTAACAACTCACTGACTATTCCACACTACCTGAGCAGTATGATCACTCCATCTCTCCATACTAACTATAACCTCCACTCCACTGCTAACAACTCACTGACTATTCCACACTACCTGAGCAGTACGATCACTCCAGATCTCCATACTAACTATAACCTCCACTGATAACAACTCACTGACTATTCCACACTACCTGAGCAGTATGATCACTCCAGATCTCCATACTAACTATAACCTCCACTACTAACAACTCACTGAGTATTCCACACTACCTGAGCAGTATGATCACTCCAGATCTCCATACTAACTATAACCTCCACTACTAACAACTCACTGAGTATTCCACACTACCTGAGCAGTATGATCACTCCAGATCTCCATACTAACTATAACCTCCACTACTAACAACTCACTGACTATTCCACACTACCTGAGCAGTATGATCACTCCAGATCTCCATACTAACTATAACCTCCACTGCTAACAACTCACTGACTATTCCACACTACCTGAGCAGTATGATCACTCCAGATCTCCATACTAACTATAACCTCCACTACTAACAACTCACTGACTATTCCACACTACCTGAGCAGTATGATCACTCCAGATCTCCATACTAACTATAACCTCCGCTCCACTGATAACAACTCACTGACTATTCCACACTACCTGAGCAGTATGATCACTCCAGATCTCCATACTAACTATAACCTCCACTACTAATAACTCACTGACTATTCCACACTACCTGAGCTGTATGATCACTCCAGATCTCCATACTAACTATAACCTCCGCTACTAACAACTCACTGACTATTCCACACTACCTGAGCAGTATGATCACTCCAGATCTCCATACTAACTATAACCTCCACTACTAACAACTCACTGACTATTCCACACTACCTGAGCAGTATGATCACTCCAGATCTCCATACTAACTATAACCTCCACTACTAACAACTCACTGACTATTCCACACTACCTGAGCAGTATGATCATTCCAGATCTCCATACTAACTGTAACCTCCACTACTAACAACTCACTGACTATTGCACACTACCTGAGCAGGATGATCACTCCAGATCTCCATACTAACCATAACCTCCGTTCCACTGCTAACAACTTACTGACTATTCCACACTACCTGAGCAGTATGATCACTCCAGATCTCCATACTAACTATAACCTCCACTACTAATAACTCACTGACTATTCCACACTACCTGAGCTGTATGATCACTCCAGATCTCCATACTAACTATAACCGCCACTACTAACAACTCACTGACTATTCCACACTACCTGAGCAGTATGATCACTCCAGATCTCCATACTAACTATAACCTCCGCTCCACTGATAACAACTCACTGACTATTCCACACTACCTGAGCAGTATGATCACTCCAGATCTCCATACTAACTATAACCTCCACTACTAATAACTCACTGACTATTCCACACTACCTGAGCTGTATGATCACTCCAGATCTCCATACTAACTATAACCTCCGCTACTAACAACTCACTGACTATTCCACACTACCTGAGCAGTATGATCACTCCATCTCTCCATACTAACTATAACCTCCACTCCACTGCTAACAACTCACTGACTATTCCACACTACCTGAGCAGTACGATCACTCCAGATCTCCATACTAACTATAACCTCCACTGATAACAACTCACTGACTATTCCACACTACCTGAGCAGTATGATCACTCCAGATCTCCATACTAACTATAACCTCCACTACTAACAACTCACTGAGTATTCCACACTACCTGAGCAGTATGATCACTCCAGATCTCCATACTAACTATAACCTCCACTACTAACAACTCACTGAGTATTCCACACTACCTGAGCAGTATGATCACTCCAGATCTCCATACTAACTATAACCTCCACTGCTAACAACTCACTGACTATTCCACACTACCTGAGCAGTATGATCACTCCAGATCTCCATACTAACTATAACCTCCACTGCTAACAACTCACTGACTATTCCACACTACCTGAGCAGTATGATCACTCCAGATCTCCATACTAACTATAACCTCCACTACTAACAACTCACTGACTATTCCACACTACCTGAGCAGTATGATCACTCCAGATCTCCATACTAACTATAACCTCCGCTACTAACAACTCACTGACTATTCCACACTACCTGAGCAGTATGATCACTCCAGATCTCCATACTAACTATAACCTCCACTAATAACAACTCACTGACTATTCCATACTACCTGAGCAGTATGATCACTCCAGATCTCCATACTAACTATAACCTCCAGTACTAACAACTCACTGACTATTACACACTACCTGAGCAGTATGATCACTCCAGATCTCCATACTAACAATAACCTCCACTGCTAACAACTCACTGACTATTCCACACTACCTGAGCAGTATGATCACTCCAGATCTCCATACTAACTATAACCTCCACTTCACTACTAACAACTCACTGACTATTCCACACTACCTGAGCAGTATGATCACTGCAGATCTCCATACTAACTATAACCTCCACTACTAACAACTCACTGACTATTCCACACTACCTGAGCAGTATGATCACTCCAGATCTCCATACTAACTATAACCTCCACTTCACTACTAACAACTCACTGACTATTCCACACTACCTGAGCAGTATGATCACTCCAGATCTCCATACTAACTATAACCTCCACTGCTAACAACTCACTGACTATTCCACACTATCTGAGCAGTATGATCACTCCAGATCTCCATACTAACTATAACCTCCACTACTAACAACTCACTGACTATTCCACACTACCTGAGCAGTATGATCACTCCAGATCTCCATACTAACTATAACCTCCACTGCTAACAACTCACTGAGTATTCCACACTACCTGAGCAGTATGATCACTCCAGATCTCCATACTAACTATAACCTCCACTACTAATAACTCACTGACTATTCCACATTACCTGAGCAGTATGATCACTCCAGATCTCCATACTAACTATAACCTCCACTGATAACAACTCACTGACTATTCCACACTACCTGAGCAGTATGATCACTCCAGATCTCCATACTAACTATAACCTCCACTACTAACAACTCACTGAGTATTCCACACTACCTGAGCAGTATGATCACTCCAGATCTCCATACTAACTATAACCTCCACTTCACTACTAACAACTCACTGACTATTCCACACTACCTGAGCAGTATGATCACTCCAGATCTCCATACTAACTATAACCTCCACTACTAACAACTCACTGACTATTCCACACTACCTGAGCAGTATGATCACTCCAGATCTCCATACTAACTATAACCTCCACTACTAACAACTCACTGACTATTCCACACTACCTGAGCAGTATGATCACTCCAGATCTCCATACTAACTATAACCTCCACTGCTAACAACTCACTGACTATTCCACACTACCTGAGCAGTATGATCACTCCAGATCTCCATACTAACTATAACCTCCACTACTAACAACTCACTGACTATTCCACACTACCTGAGCAGTATGATCACTCCAGATCTCCATACTAACTATAACCTCCGCTCCACTGATAACAACTCACTGACTATTCCACACTACCTGAGCAGTATGATCACTCCAGATCTCCATACTAACTATAACCTCCACTACTAATAACTCACTGACTATTCCACACTACCTGAGCTGTATGATCACTCCAGATCTCCATACTAACTATAACCTCCGCTACTAACAACTCACTGACTATTCCACACTACCTGAGCAGTATGATCACTCCAGATCTCCATACTAACTATAACCTCCACTACTAACAACTCACTGACTATTCCACACTACCTGAGCAGTATGATCACTCCAGATCTCCATACTAACTATAACCTCCACTACTAACAACTCACTGACTATTCCACACTACCTGAGCAGTATGATCATTCCAGATCTCCATACTAACTGTAACCTCCACTACTAACAACTCACTGACTATTGCACACTACCTGAGCAGGATGATCACTCCAGATCTCCATACTAACCATAACCTCCGTTCCACTGCTAACAACTTACTGACTATTCCACACTACCTGAGCAGTATGATCACTCCAGATCTCCATACTAACTATAACCTCCACTACTAATAACTCACTGACTATTCCACACTACCTGAGCTGTATGATCACTCCAGATCTCCATACTAACTATAACCTCCACTACTAACAACTCACTGACTATTCCACACTACCTGAGCAGTATGATCACTCCAGATCTCCATACTAACTATAACCTCCGCTCCACTGATAACAACTCACTGACTATTCCACACTACCTGAGCAGTATGATCACTCCAGATCTCCATAATAACTATAACCTCCACTACTAATAACTCACTGACTATTCCACACTACCTGAGCTGTATGATCACTCCAGATCTCCATACTAACTATAACCTCCGCTACTAACAACTCACTGACTATTCCACACTACCTGAGCAGTATGATCACTCCATCTCTCCATACTAACTATAACCTCCACTCCACTGCTAACAACTCACTGACTATTCCACACTACCTGAGCAGTACGATCACTCCAGATCTCCATACTAACTATAACCTCCACTGATAACAACTCACTGACTATTCCACACTACCTGAGCAGTATGATCACTCCAGATCTCCATACTAACTATAACCTCCACTACTAACAACTCACTGAGTATTCCACACTACCTGAGCAGTATGATCACTCCAGATCTCCATACTAACTATAACCTCCACTACTAACAACTCACTGAGTATTCCACACTACCTGAGCAGTATGATCACTCCAGATCTCCATACTAACTATAACCTCCACTGCTAACAACTCACTGACTATTCCACACTACCTGAGCAGTATGATCACTCCAGATCTCCATACTAACTATAACCTCCACTGCTAACAACTCACTGACTATTCCACACTACCTGAGCAGTATGATCACTCCAGATCTCCATACTAACTATAACCTCCACTACTAACAACTCACTGACTATTCCACACTACCTGAGCAGTATGATCACTCCAGATCTCCATACTAACTATAACCTCCGCTACTAACAACTCACTGACTATTCCACACTACCTGAGCAGTATGATCACTCCAGATCTCCATACTAACTATAACCTCCACTAATAACAACTCACTGACTATTCCATACTACCTGAGCAGTATGATCACTCCAGATCTCCATACTAACTATAACCTCCACTACTAACAACTCACTGACTATTACACACTACCTGAGCAGTATGATCACTCCAGATCTCCATACTAACTATAACCTCCACTGCTAACAACTCACTGACTATTCCACACTACCTGAGCAGTATGATCACTCCAGATCTCCATACTAACTATAACCTCCACTTCACTACTAACAACTCACTGACTATTCCACACTACCTGAGCAGTATGATCACTGCAGATCTCCATACTAACTATAACCTCCACTACTAACAACTCACTGACTATTCCACACTACCTGAGCAGTATGATCACTCCAGATCTCCATACTAACTATAACCTCCACTTCACTACTAACAACTCACTGACTATTCCACACTACCTGAGCAGTATGATCACTCCAGATCTCCATACTAACTATAACCTCCACTGCTAACAACTCACTGACTATTCCACACTACCTGAGCAGTATGATCACTCCAGATCTCCATACTAACTATAACCTCCACTACTAACAACTCACTGACTATTCCACACTACCTGAGCAGTATGATCACTCCAGATCTCCATACTAACTATAACCTCCACTGCTAACAACTCACTGAGTATTCCACACTACCTGAGCAGTATGATCACTCCAGATCTCCATACTAACTATAACCTCCACTACTAATAACTCACTGACTATTCCACATTACCTGAGCAGTATGATCACTCCAGATCTCCATACTAACTATAACCTCCACTGATAACAACTCACTGACTATTCCACACTACCTGAGCAGTATGATCACTCCAGATCTCCATACTAACTATAACCTCCACTACTAACAACTCACTGACTATTCCACACTACCTGAGCAGTATGATCACTCCAGATCTCCATACTAACTATAACCTCCACTTCACTACTAACAACTCACTGACTATTCCACACTACCTGAGCAGTATGATCACTCCAGATCTCCATACTAACTATAACCTCCACTACTAACAACTCACTGACTATTCCACACTACCTGAGCAGTATGATCACTCCAGATCTCCATACTAACTATAACCTCCACTAGTAACAACTCACTGACTATTCCACACTACCTGAGCAGTATGATCACTCCAGATCTCCATACTAACTATAACCTCCACTACTAATAACTCACTGACTATTCCACATTACCTGAGCAGTATGATCACTCCAGATCTCCATACTAACTATAACCTCCACTGATAACAACTCACTGACTATTCCACACTACCTGAGCAGTATGATCACTCCAGATCTCCATACTAACTATAACCTCCACTACTAACAACTCACTGAGTATTCCACACTACCTGAGCAGTATGATCACTCCAGATCTCCATACTAACTATAACCTCCACTTCACTACTAACAACTCACTGACTATTCCACACTACCTGAGCAGTATGATCACTCCAGATCTCCATACTAACTATAACCTCCACTACTAACAACTCACTGAGTATTCCACACTACCTGAGCAGTATGATCACTCCAGATCTCCATACTAACTATAACCTCCACTGCTAACAACTCACTGACTATTCCACACTACCTGAGCAGTATGATCACTCCAGATCTCCATACTAACTATAACCTCCACTGCTAACAACTCACTGACTATTCCACACTACCTGAGCAGTATGATCACTCCAGATCTCCATACTAACTATAACCTCCACTACTAACAACTCACTGACTATTCCACACTACCTGAGCAGTATGATCACTCCAGATCTCCATACTAACTATAACCTCCGCTACTAACAACTCACTGACTATTCCACACTACCTGAGCAGTATGATCACTCCAGATCTCCATACTAACTATAACCTCCACTAATAACAACTCACTGACTATTCCATACTACCTGAGCAGTATGATCACTCCAGATCTCCATACTAACTATAACCTCCACTACTAACAACTCACTGACTATTACACACTACCTGAGCAGTATGATCACTCCAGATCTCCATACTAACTATAACCTCCACTGCTAACAACTCACTGACTATTCCACACTACCTGAGCAGTATGATCACTCCAGATCTCCATACTAACTATAACCTCCACTTCACTACTAACAACTCACTGACTATTCCACACTACCTGAGCAGTATGATCACTGCAGATCTCCATACTAACTATAACCTCCACTACTAACAACTCACTGACTATTCCACACTACCTGAGCAGTATGATCACTCCAGATCTCCATACTAACTATAACCTCCACTTCACTACTAACAACTCACTGACTATTCCACACTACCTGAGCAGTATGATCACTCCAGATCTCCATACTAACTATAACCTCCACTGCTAACAACTCACTGACTATTCCACACTACCTGAGCAGTATGATCACTCCAGATCTCCATACTAACTATAACCTCCACTACTAACAACTCACTGACTATTCCACACTACCTGAGCAGTATGATCACTCCAGATCTCCATACTAACTATAACCTCCACTGCTAACAACTCACTGAGTATTCCACACTACCTGAGCAGTATGATCACTCCAGATCTCCATACTAACTATAACCTCCACTACTAATAACTCACTGACTATTCCACATTACCTGAGCAGTATGATCACTCCAGATCTCCATACTAACTATAACCTCCACTGATAACAACTCACTGACTATTCCACACTACCTGAGCAGTATGATCACTCCAGATCTCCATACTAACTATAACCTCCACTACTAACAACTCACTGACTATTCCACACTACCTGAGCAGTATGATCACTCCAGATCTCCATACTAACTATAACCTCCACTTCACTACTAACAACTCACTGACTATTCCACACTACCTGAGCAGTATGATCACTCCAGATCTCCATACTAACTATAACCTCCACTACTAACAACTCACTGACTATTCCACACTACCTGAGCAGTATGATCACTCCAGATCTCCATACTAACTATAACCTCCACTACTAACAACTCACTGAGTATTCCACACTACCTGAGCAGTATGATCACTCCAGATCTCCATACTAACTATAACCTCCACTACTAATAACTCACTGACTATTCCACATTACCTGAGCAGTATGATCACTCCAGATCTCCATACTAACTATAACCTCCACTGATAACAACTCACTGACTATTCCACACTACCTGAGCAGTATGATCACTCCAGATCTCCATACTAACTATAACCTCCACTACTAACAACTCACTGAGTATTCCACACTACCTGAGCAGTATGATCACTCCAGATCTCCATACTAACTATAACCTCCACTTCACTACTAACAACTCACTGACTATTCCACACTACCTGAGCAGTATGATCGCTCCAGATCTCCATACTAACTATAACCTCCACTACTAACAACTCACTGACTATTCCACACTACCTGAGCAGTATGATCACTCCAGATCTCCATACTAACTATAACCTCCACTGCTAACAACTCACTGACTATTCCACACTACCTGAGCAGTATGATCACTCCAGATCTCCATACTAACTATAACCTCCACTACTAACAACTCACTGACTATTCCACACTACCTGAGCAGTATGATCACTCCAGATCTCCATACTAACTATAACCTCCGCTCCACTGATAACAACTCACTGACTATTCCACACTACCTGAGCAGTATGATCACTCCAGATCTCCATACTAACTATAACCTCCACTACTAATAACTCACTGACTATTCCACACTACCTGAGCTGTATGATCACTCCAGATCTCCATACTAACTATAACCTCCGCTACTAACAACTCACTGACTATTCCACACTACCTGAGCAGTATGATCACTCCAGATCTCCATACTAACTATAACCTCCACTACTAACAACTCACTGACTATTCCACACTACCTGAGCAGTATGATCACTCCAGATCTCCATACTAACTATAACCTCCACTACTAACAACTCACTGACTATTCCACACTACCTGAGCAGTATGATCATTCCAGATCTCCATACTAACTGTAACCTCCACTACTAACAACTCACTGACTATTGCACACTACCTGAGAAGGATGATCACTCCAGATCTCCATACTAACCATAACCTCCGTTCCACTGCTAACAACTTACTGACTATTCCACACTACCTGAGCAGTATGATCACTCCAGATCTCCATACTAACTATAACCTCCACTACTAATAACTCACTGACTATTCCACACTACCTGAGCTGTATGATCACTCCAGATCTCCATACTAACTATAACCTCCACTACTAACAACTCACTGACTATTCCACACTACCTGAGCAGTATGATCACTCCAGATCTCCATACTAACTATAACCTCCGCTCCACTGATAACAACTCACTGACTATTCCACACTACCTGAGCAGTATGATCACTCCAGATCTCCATACTAACTATAACCTCCACTACTAATAACTCACTGACTATTCCACACTACCTGAGCTGTATGATCACTCCAGATCTCCATACTAACTATAACCTCCGCTACTAACAACTCACTGACTATTCCACACTACCTGAGCAGTATGATCACTCCATCTCTCCATACTAACTATAACCTCCACTCCACTGCTAACAACTCACTGACTATTCCACACTACCTGAGCAGTACGATCACTCCAGATCTCCATACTAACTATAACCTCCACTGATAACAACTCACTGACTATTCCACACTACCTGAGCAGTATGATCACTCCAGATCTCCATACTAACTATAACCTCCACTACTAACAACTCACTGAGTATTCCACACTACCTGAGCAGTATGATCACTCCAGATCTCCATACTAACTATAACCTCCACTACTAACAACTCACTGAGTATTCCACACTACCTGAGCAGTATGATCACTCCAGATCTCCATACTAACTATAACCTCCACTGCTAACAACTCACTGACTATTCCACACTACCTGAGCAGTATGATCACTCCAGATCTCCATACTAACTATAACCTCCACTGCTAACAACTCACTGACTATTCCACACTACCTGAGCAGTATGATCACTCCAGATCTCCATACTAACTATAACCTCCACTACTAACAACTCACTGACTATTCCACACTACCTGAGCAGTATGATCACTCCAGATCTCCATACTAACTATAACCTCCGCTACTAACAACTCACTGACTATTCCACACTACCTGAGCAGTATGATCACTCCAGATCTCCATACTAACTATAACCTCCACTAATAACAACTCACTGACTATTCCATACTACCTGAGCAGTATGATCACTCCAGATCTCCATACTAACTATAACCTCCACTACTAACAACTCACTGACTATTACACACTACCTGAGCAGTATGATCACTCCAGATCTCCATACTAACTATAACCTCCACTGCTAACAACTCACTGACTATTCCACACTACCTGAGCAGTATGATCACTCCAGATCTCCATACTAACTATAACCTCCACTTCACTACTAACAACTCACTGACTATTCCACACTACCTGAGCAGTATGATCACTGCAGATCTCCATACTAACTATAACCTCCACTACTAACAACTCACTGACTATTCCACACTACCTGAGCAGTATGATCACTCCAGATCTCCATACTAACTATAACCTCCACTTCACTACTAACAACTCACTGACTATTCCACACTACCTGAGCAGTATGATCACTCCAGATCTCCATACTAACTATAACCTCCACTGCTAACAACTCACTGACTATTCCACACTACCTGAGCAGTATGATCACTCCAGATCTCCATACTAACTATAACCTCCACTACTAACAACTCACTGACTATTCCACACTACCTGAGCAGTATGATCACTCCAGATCTCCATACTAACTATAACCTCCACTGCTAACAACTCACTGAGTATTCCACACTACCTGAGCAGTATGATCACTCCAGATCTCCATACTAACTATAACCTCCACTACTAATAACTCACTGACTATTCCACATTACCTGAGCAGTATGATCACTCCAGATCTCCATACTAACTATAACCTCCACTGATAACAACTCACTGACTATTCCACACTACCTGAGCAGTATGATCACTCCAGATCTCCATACTAACTATAACCTCCACTACTAACAACTCACTGAGTATTCCACACTACCTGAGCAGTATGATCACTCCAGATCTCCATACTAACTATAACCTCCACTTCACTACTAACAACTCACTGACTATTCCACACTACCTGAGCAGTATGATCACTCCAGATCTCCATACTAACTATAACCTCCACTACTAACAACTCACTGACTATTCCACACTACCTGAGCAGTATGATCACTCCAGATCTCCATACTAACTATAACCTCCACTACTAACAACTCACTGACTATTCCACACTACCTGAGCAGTATGATCACTCCAGATCTCCATACTAACTATAACCTCCACTACTAACAACTCACTGAATATTCCACACTACCTGAGCAGTATGATCACTCCAGATCTCCATACTAACTATAACCTCCACTGCTAACAACTCACTGACTATTCCACACTACCTGAGCAGTATGATCACTCCAGATCTCCATACTAACTATAACCTCCACTACTAACAACTCACTGACTATTCCACACTACCTGAGCAGTATGATCACTCCAGATCTCCATACTAACTATAACCTCCGCTCCACTGATAACAACTCACTGACTATTCCACACTACCTGAGCAGTATGATCACTCCAGATCTCCATACTAACTATAACCTCCACTACTAATAACTCACTGACTATTCCACACTACTTGAGCTGTATGATCACTCCAGATCTCCATACTAACTATAACCTCCGCTACTAACAACTCACTGACTATTCCACACTACCTGAGCAGTATGATCACTCCAGATCTCCATACTAACTATAACCTCCACTACTAACAACTCACTGACTATTCCACACTACCTGAGCAGTATGATCACTCCAGATCTCCATACTAACTATAACCTCCACTACTAACAACTCACTGACTATTCCACACTACCTGAGCAGTATGATCATTCCAGATCTCCATACTAACTGTAACCTCCACTACTAACAACTCACTGACTATTGCACACTACCTGAGCAGGATGATCACTCCAGATCTCCATACTAACCATAACCTCCGTTCCACTGCTAACAACTTACTGACTATTCCACACTACCTGAGCAGTATGATCACTCCAGATCTCCATACTAACTATAACCTCCACTACTAATAACTCACTGACTATTCCACACTACCTGAGCTGTATGATCACTCCAGATCTCCATACTAACTATAACCTCCACTACTAACAACTCACTGACTATTCCACACTACCTGAGCAGTATGATCACTCCAGATCTCCATACTAACTATAACCTCCGCTCCACTGATAACAACTCACTGACTATTCCACACTACCTGAGCAGTATGATCACTCCAGATCTCCATACTAACTATAACCTCCACTACTAATAACTCACTGACTATTCCACACTACCTGAGCTGTATGATCACTCCAGATCTCCATACTAACTATAACCTCCGCTACTAACAACTCACTGACTATTCCACACTACCTGAGCAGTATGATCACTCCATCTCTCCATACTAACTATAACCTCCACTCCACTGCTAACAACTCACTGACTATTCCACACTACCTGAGCAGTACGATCACTCCAGATCTCCATACTAACTATAACCTCCACTGATAACAACTCACTGACTATTCCACACTACCTGAGCAGTATGATCACTCCAGATCTCCATACTAACTATAACCTCTACTACTAACAACTCACTGAGTATTCCACACTACCTGAGCAGTATGATCACTCCAGATCTCCATACTAACTATAACCTCCACTACTAACAACTCACTGAGTATTCCACACTACCTGAGCAGTAGTGATGAGCGAGCACCGTGATGCTCGGGTGCTCGGGTGCTCTGACCGAGCACCCCCTGCTGCTCGAGTGCTCGGCCGAGCACCCGAGCCCCATTGAATACAATGGGAGCACTCGAGCATCAAACCAGGCACCCCCTGCTCTGATGAGCGGAGGGTGCCTGGTCAATGTCCCCCTTCATGTCCGCTATGCCCCTCTTCCACAATGTCCCCCTTCATCTCCTCTATGCCATAGAGGAGATGAAGGGGGACATTGTGGAAGAGGGGCATAGCGGAGATGAAGGGGGACATTGTGGAAGACGGGCATAGACTCTATGCCCCTCTTCCACAATGTCCCCCTTCATCTCCGCTATGCCCCTCTTCCACAATGTCCCCCTTCATCTCCTCTATGGCATAGAGGAGATGAAGGGGGACATTGTGGAAGAGGGGCATAGCGGACATGAAGGGGGACATTGTGTAAGACGGGCATAGCGGAGATGAAGGGGGACATTGTGGAAGAGGGGCATAGAGTCTATGCCCCTCTTCCACAATGTCCCCCTTCATGTCCGCAATGCCCCCTTCATCTCCGCAATGCCCCCGTACCTCCATTCCCTGGTGGTCCAGCGGAGCTTCTTCGGATCTGTGCCTCTTCCGGCACAGATCCTCTTCACCCGAGCTTGTCGGGCGAGCACATGGCGGTACTCGTACGAGTACCGCCATGTGCCGAGCAGAGCGATGCTCGAGCCGATCCGAGCATCGGCCGAGCACGCTCGCTCAACACTACTGAGCAGTATGATCACTCCAGATCTCCATACTAACTATAACCTCCACTGCTAACAACTCACTGACTATTCCACACTACCTGACCAGTATGATCACTCCAGATCTCCATACTAACTATAACCTCCACTGCTAACAACTCACTGACTATTCCACACTACCTGAGCAGTATGATCACTCCAGATCTCCATACTAACTATAACCTCCACTACTAACAACTCACTGACTATTCCACACTACCTGAGCAGTATGATCACTCCAGATCTCCATACTAACTATAACCTCCGCTACTAACAACTCACTGACTATTCCACACTACCTGAGCAGTATGATCACTCCAGATCTCCATACTAACTATAACCTCCACTAATAACAACTCACTGACTATTCCATACTACCTGAGCAGTATGATCACTCCAGATCTCCATACTAACTATAACCTCCACTACTAACAACTCACTGACTATTACACACTACCTGAGCAGTATGATCACTCCAGATCTCCATACTAACTATAACCTCCACTGCTAACAACTCACTGACTATTCCACACTACCTGAGCAGTATGATCACTCCAGATCTCCATACTAACTATAACCTCCACTTCACTACTAACAACTCACTGACTATTCCACACTACCTGAGCAGTATGATCACTGCAGATCTCCATACTAACTATAACCTCCACTACTAACAACTCACTGACTATTCCACACTACCTGAGCAGTATGATCACTCCAGATCTCCATACTAACTATAACCTCCACTTCACTACTAACAACTCACTGACTATTCCACACTACCTGAGCAGTATGATCACTCCAGATCTCCATACTAACTATAACCTCCACTGCTAACAACTCACTGACTATTCCACACTACCTGAGCAGTATGATCACTCCAGATCTCCATACTAACTATAACCTCCACTACTAACAACTCACTGACTATTCCACACTACCTGAGCAGTATGATCACTCCAGATCTCCATACTAACTATAACCTCCACTGCTAACAACTCACTGAGTATTCCACACTACCTGAGCAGTATGATCACTCCAGATCTCCATACTAACTATAACCTCCACTACTAATAACTCACTGACTATTCCACATTACCTGAGCAGTATGATCACTCCAGATCTCCATACTAACTATAACCTCCACTGATAACAACTCACTGACTATTCCACACTACCTGAGCAGTATGATCACTCCAGATCTCCATACTAACTATAACCTCCACTACTAACAACTCACTGAGTATTCCACACTACCTGAGCAGTATGATCACTCCAGATCTCCATACTAACTATAACCTCCACTTCACTACTAACAACTCACTGACTATTCCACACTACCTGAGCAGTATGATCACTCCAGATCTCCATACTAACTATAACCTCCACTACTAACAACTCACTGACTATTCCACACTACCTGAGCAGTATGATCACTCCAGATCTCCATACTAACTATAACCTCCACTACTAACAACTCACTGACTATTCCACACTACCTGAGCAGTATGATCACTCCAGATCTCCATACTAACTATAACCTCCACTACTAACAACTCACTGACTATTCCACACTACCTGAGCAGTATGATCACTCCAGATCTCCATACTAACTATAACCTCCACTGCTAACAACTCACTGAGTATTCCACACTACCTGAGCAGTATGATCACTCCAGATCTCCATACTAACTATAACCTCCACTACTAATAACTCACTGACTATTCCACATTACCTGAGCAGTATGATCACTCCAGATCTCCATACTAACTATAACCTCCACTACTAACAACTCACTGACTATTCCACACTACCTGAGCAGTATGATCACTCCAGATCTCCATACTAACTATAACCTCCACTACTAACAACTCACTGACTATTCCACACTACCTGAGCTGTATGATCACTCCAGATCTCCATACTAACTATAACCTCCACTACTAATAACTCACTGACTATTCCACATTACCTGAGCAGTATGATCACTCCAGATCTCCATACTAACTATAACCTCCACTGATAACAACTCACTGACTATTCCACACTACCTGAGCAGTATGATCACTCCAGATCTCCATACTAACTATAACCTCCACTACTAACAACTCACTGAGTATTCCACACTACCTGAGCAGTATGATCACTCCAGATCTCCATACTAACTATAACCTCCACTTCACTACTAACAACTCACTGACTATTCCACACTACCTGAGCAGTATGATCACTCCAGATCTCCATACTAACTATAACCTCCACTACTAACAACTCACTGACTATTCCACACTACCTGAGCAGTATGATCACTCCAGATCTCCATAC
This sequence comes from Rhinophrynus dorsalis, assembly GCA_037306005.1. Lineage (NCBI taxonomy): Eukaryota > Metazoa > Chordata > Amphibia > Anura > Rhinophrynidae > Rhinophrynus > Rhinophrynus dorsalis. The sequence goes on along the minus strand of CM074727.1, from coordinate 176,069,234 downwards.
TAACTATAACCTCCACTACTAACAACTCACTGACTATTCCACACTACCTGAGCAGTATGATCACTCCAGATCTCCATACTAACTATAACCTCCACTACTAACAACTCACTGAATATTCCACACTACCTGAGCAGTATGATCACTCCAGATCTCCATACTAACTATAACCTCCACTGCTAACAACTCACTGACTATTCCACACTACCTGAGCAGTATGATCACTCCAGATCTCCATACTAACTATAACCTCCACTACTAACAACTCACTGACTATTCCACACTACCTGAGCAGTATGATCACTCCAGATCTCCATACTAACTATAACCTCCGCTCCACTGATAACAACTCACTGACTATTCCACACTACCTGAGCAGTATGATCACTCCAGATCTCCATACTAACTATAACCTCCACTACTAATAACTCACTGACTATTCCACACTACTTGAGCTGTATGATCACTCCAGATCTCCATACTAACTATAACCTCCGCTACTAACAACTCACTGACTATTCCACACTACCTGAGCAGTATGATCACTCCAGATCTCCATACTAACTATAACCTCCACTACTAACAACTCACTGACTATTCCACACTACCTGAGCAGTATGATCACTCCAGATCTCCATACTAACTATAACCTCCACTACTAACAACTCACTGACTATTCCACACTACCTGAGCAGTATGATCATTCCAGATCTCCATACTAACTGTAACCTCCACTACTAACAACTCACTGACTATTGCACACTACCTGAGCAGGATGATCACTCCAGATCTCCATACTAACCATAACCTCCGTTCCACTGCTAACAACTTACTGACTATTCCACACTACCTGAGCAGTATGATCACTCCAGATCTCCATACTAACTATAACCTCCACTACTAATAACTCACTGACTATTCCACACTACCTGAGCTGTATGATCACTCCAGATCTCCATACTAACTATAACCTCCACTACTAACAACTCACTGACTATTCCACACTACCTGAGCAGTATGATCACTCCAGATCTCCATACTAACTATAACCTCCGCTCCACTGATAACAACTCACTGACTATTCCACACTACCTGAGCAGTATGATCACTCCAGATCTCCATACTAACTATAACCTCCACTACTAATAACTCACTGACTATTCCACACTACCTGAGCTGTATGATCACTCCAGATCTCCATACTAACTATAACCTCCGCTACTAACAACTCACTGACTATTCCACACTACCTGAGCAGTATGATCACTCCATCTCTCCATACTAACTATAACCTCCACTCCACTGCTAACAACTCACTGACTATTCCACACTACCTGAGCAGTACGATCACTCCAGATCTCCATACTAACTATAACCTCCACTGATAACAACTCACTGAGTATTCCACACTACCTGAGCAGTATGATCACTCCAGATCTCCATACTAACTATAACCTCCACTACTAACAACTCACTGAGTATTCCACACTACCTGAGCAGTATGATCACTCCAGATCTCCATACTAACTATAACCTCCACTGCTAACAACTCACTGACTATTCCACACTACCTGACCAGTATGATCACTCCAGATCTCCATACTAACTATAACCTCCACTGCTAACAACTCACTGACTATTCCACACTACCTGAGCAGTATGATCACTCCAGATCTCCATACTAACTATAACCTCCACTACTAACAACTCACTGACTATTCCACACTACCTGAGCAGTATGATCACTCCAGATCTCCATACTAACTATAACCTCCGCTACTAACAACTCACTGACTATTCCACACTACCTGAGCAGTATGATCACTCCAGATCTCCATACTAACTATAACCTCCACTAATAACAACTCACTGACTATTCCATACTACCTGAGCAGTATGATCACTCCAGATCTCCATACTAACTATAACCTCCACTACTAACAACTCACTGACTATTACACACTACCTGAGCAGTATGATCACTCCAGATCTCCATACTAACTATAACCTCCACTGCTAACAACTCACTGACTATTCCACACTACCTGAGCAGTATGATCACTCCAGATCTCCATACTAACTATAACCTCCACTTCACTACTAACAACTCACTGACTATTCCACACTACCTGAGCAGTATGATCACTGCAGATCTCCATACTAACTATAACCTCCACTACTAACAACTCACTGACTATTCCACACTACCTGAGCAGTATGATCACTCCAGATCTCCATACTAACTATAACCTCCACTTCACTACTAACAACTCACTGACTATTCCACACTACCTGAGCAGTATGATCACTCCAGATCTCCATACTAACTATAACCTCCACTGCTAACAACTCACTGACTATTCCACACTACCTGAGCAGTATGATCACTCCAGATCTCCATACTAACTATAACCTCCACTACTAACAACTCACTGACTATTCCACACTACCTGAGCAGTATGATCACTCCAGATCTCCATACTAACTATAACCTCCACTGCTAACAACTCACTGAGTATTCCACACTACCTGAGCAGTATGATCACTCCAGATCTCCATACTAACTATAACCTCCACTACTAATAACTCACTGACTATTCCACATTACCTGAGCAGTATGATCACTCCAGATCTCCATACTAACTATAACCTCCACTGATAACAACTCACTGACTATTCCACACTACCTGAGCAGTATGATCACTCCAGATCTCCATACTAACTATAACCTCCACTACTAACAACTCACTGAGTATTCCACACTACCTGAGCAGTATGATCACTCCAGATCTCCATACTAACTATAACCTCCACTTCACTACTAACAACTCACTGACTATTCCACACTACCTGAGCAGTATGATCACTCCAGATCTCCATACTAACTATAACCTCCACTACTAACAACTCACTGACTATTCCACACTACCTGAGCAGTATGATCACTCCAGATCTCCATACTAACTATAACCTCCACTACTAACAACTCACTGACTATTCCACACTACCTGAGCAGTATGATCACTCCAGATCTCCATACTAACTATAACCTCCACTACTAACAACTCACTGACTATTCCACACTACCTGAGCAGTATGATCACTCCAGATCTCCATACTAACTATAACCTCCACTGCTAACAACTCACTGAGTATTCCACACTACCTGAGCAGTATGATCACTCCAGATCTCCATACTAACTATAACCTCCACTACTAATAACTCACTGACTATTCCACATTACCTGAGCAGTATGATCACTCCAGATCTCCATACTAACTATAACCTCCACTACTAACAACTCACTGACTATTCCACACTACCTGAGCAGTATGATCACTCCAGATCTCCATACTAACTATAACCTCCACTACTAACAACTCACTGACTATTCCACACTACCTGAGCTGTATGATCACTCCAGATCTCCATACTAACTATAACCTCCACTACTAATAACTCACTGACTATTCCACATTACCTGAGCAGTATGATCACTCCAGATCTCCATACTAACTATAACCTCCACTGATAACAACTCACTGACTATTCCACACTACCTGAGCAGTATGATCACTCCAGATCTCCATACTAACTATAACCTCCACTACTAACAACTCACTGAGTATTCCACACTACCTGAGCAGTATGATCACTCCAGATCTCCATACTAACTATAACCTCCACTTCACTACTAACAACTCACTGACTATTCCACACTACCTGAGCAGTATGATCACTCCAGATCTCCATACTAACTATAACCTCCACTACTAACAACTCACTGACTATTCCACACTACCTGAGCAGTATGATCACTCCAGATCTCCATACTAACTATAACCTCCACTACTAACAACTCACTGACTATTCCACACTACCTGAGCAGTATGATCACTCCAGATCTCCATACTAACTATAACCTCCACTACTAACAACTCACTGAATATTCCACACTACCTGAGCAGTATGATCACTCCAGATCTCCATACTAACTATAACCTCCACTGCTAACAACTCACTGACTATTCCACACTACCTGAGCAGTATGATCACTCCAGATCTCCATACTAACTATAACCTCCACTACTAACAACTCACTGACTATTCCACACTACCTGAGCAGTATGATCACTCCAGATCTCCATACTAACTATAACCTCCGCTCCACTGATAACAACTCACTGACTATTCCACACTACCTGAGCAGTATGATCACTCCAGATCTCCATACTAACTATAACCTCCACTACTAATAACTCACTGACTATTCCACACTACTTGAGCTGTATGATCACTCCAGATCTCCATACTAACTATAACCTCCGCTACTAACAACTCACTGACTATTCCACACTACCTGAGCAGTATGATCACTCCAGATCTCCATACTAACTATAACCTCCACTACTAACAACTCACTGACTATTCCACACTACCTGAGCAGTATGATCACTCCAGATCTCCATACTAACTATAACCTCCACTACTAACAACTCACTGACTATTCCACACTACCTGAGCAGTATGATCATTCCAGATCTCCATACTAACTGTAACCTCCACTACTAACAACTCACTGACTATTGCACACTACCTGAGCAGGATGATCACTCCAGATCTCCATACTAACCATAACCTCCGTTCCACTGCTAACAACTTACTGACTATTCCACACTACCTGAGCAGTATGATCACTCCAGATCTCCATACTAACTATAACCTCCACTACTAATAACTCACTGACTATTCCACACTACCTGAGCTGTATGATCACTCCAGATCTCCATACTAACTATAACCTCCACTACTAACAACTCACTGACTATTCCACACTACCTGAGCAGTATGATCACTCCAGATCTCCATACTAACTATAACCTCCGCTCCACTGATAACAACTCACTGACTATTCCACACTACCTGAGCAGTATGATCACTCCAGATCTCCATACTAACTATAACCTCCACTACTAATAACTCACTGACTATTCCACACTACCTGAGCTGTATGATCACTCCAGATCTCCATACTAACTATAACCTCCGCTACTAACAACTCACTGACTATTCCACACTACCTGAGCAGTATGATCACTCCATCTCTCCATACTAACTATAACCTCCACTCCACTGCTAACAACTCACTGACTATTCCACACTACCTGAGCAGTACGATCACTCCAGATCTCCATACTAACTATAACCTCCACTGATAACAACTCACTGACTATTCCACACTACCTGAGCAGTATGATCACTCCAGATCTCCATACTAACTATAACCTCTACTACTAACAACTCACTGAGTATTCCACACTACCTGAGCAGTATGATCACTCCAGATCTCCATACTAACTATAACCTCCACTACTAACAACTCACTGAGTATTCCACACTACCTGAGCAGTATGATCACTCCAGATCTCCATACTAACTATAACCTCCACTGCTAACAACTCACTGACTATTCCACACTACCTGACCAGTATGATCACTCCAGATCTCCATACTAACTATAACCTCCACTGCTAACAACTCACTGACTATTCCACACTACCTGAGCAGTATGATCACTCCAGATCTCCATACTAACTATAACCTCCACTACTAACAACTCACTGACTATTCCACACTACCTGAGCAGTATGATCACTCCAGATCTCCATACTAACTATAACCTCCGCTACTAACAACTCACTGACTATTCCACACTACCTGAGCAGTATGATCACTCCAGATCTCCATACTAACTATAACCTCCACTAATAACAACTCACTGACTATTCCATACTACCTGAGCAGTATGATCACTCCAGATCTCCATACTAACTATAACCTCCACTACTAACAACTCACTGACTATTACACACTACCTGAGCAGTATGATCACTCCAGATCTCCATACTAACTATAACCTCCACTGCTAACAACTCACTGACTATTCCACACTACCTGAGCAGTATGATCACTCCAGATCTCCATACTAACTATAACCTCCACTTCACTACTAACAACTCACTGACTATTCCACACTACCTGAGCAGTATGATCACTGCAGATCTCCATACTAACTATAACCTCCACTACTAACAACTCACTGACTATTCCACACTACCTGAGCAGTATGATCACTCCAGATCTCCATACTAACTATAACCTCCACTTCACTACTAACAACTCACTGACTATTCCACACTACCTGAGCAGTATGATCACTCCAGATCTCCATACTAACTATAACCTCCACTGCTAACAACTCACTGACTATTCCACACTACCTGAGCAGTATGATCACTCCAGATCTCCATACTAACTATAACCTCCACTACTAACAACTCACTGACTATTCCACACTACCTGAGCAGTATGATCACTCCAGATCTCCATACTAACTATAACCTCCACTGCTAACAACTCACTGAGTATTCCACACTACCTGAGCAGTATGATCACTCCAGATCTCCATACTAACTATAACCTCCACTACTAATAACTCACTGACTATTCCACATTACCTGAGCAGTATGATCACTCCAGATCTCCATACTAACTATAACCTCCACTGATAACAACTCACTGACTATTCCACACTACCTGAGCAGTATGATCACTCCAGATCTCCATACTAACTATAACCTCCACTACTAACAACTCACTGAGTATTCCACACTACCTGAGCAGTATGATCACTCCAGATCTCCATACTAACTATAACCTCCACTTCACTACTAACAACTCACTGACTATTCCACACTACCTGAGCAGTATGATCACTCCAGATCTCCATACTAACTATAACCTCCACTACTAACAACTCACTGACTATTCCACACTACCTGAGCAGTATGATCACTCCAGATCTCCATACTAACTATAACCTCCACTACTAACAACTCACTGACTATTCCACACTACCTGAGCAGTATGATCACTCCAGATCTCCATACTAACTATAACCTCCACTACTAACAACTCACTGACTATTCCACACTACCTGAGCAGTATGATCACTCCAGATCTCCATACTAACTATAACCTCCACTGCTAACAACTCACTGAGTATTCCACACTACCTGAGCAGTATGATCACTCCAGATCTCCATACTAACTATAACCTCCACTACTAATAACTCACTGACTATTCCACATTACCTGAGCAGTATGATCACTCCAGATCTCCATACTAACTATAACCTCCACTACTAACAACTCACTGACTATTCCACACTACCTGAGCAGTATGATCACTCCAGATCTCCATACTAACTATAACCTCCACTACTAACAACTCACTGACTATTCCACACTACCTGAGCTGTATGATCACTCCAGATCTCCATACTAACTATAACCTCCACTACTAATAACTCACTGACTATTCCACATTACCTGAGCAGTATGATCACTCCAGATCTCCATACTAACTATAACCTCCACTGCTAACAACTCACTGAGTATTCCACACTACCTGAGCAGTATGATCACTCCAGATCTCCATACTAACTATAACCTCCACTACTAACAACTCACTGACTATTACACACTACCTGATCAGTATGATCACTCCAGATCTCCATACTAACTATAACCTCCACTACTAACAACTCACTGACTATTCCACACTACCTGAGCAGTATGATCACTCCAGATCTCCATACTAACTATAACCTCCACTACTAACAACTCACTGACTATTCCACACTACCTGAGCTGTATGATCACTCCAGATCTCCATACTAACTATAACCTCCACTACTAATAACTCACTGACTATTCCACATTACCTGAGCAGTATGATCACTCCAGATCTCCATACTAACTATAACCTCCACTGCTAACAACTCACTGAGTATTCCACACTACCTGAGCAGTATGATCACTCCAGATCTCCATACTAACTATAACCTCCACTACTAATAACTCACTGACTATTCCACATTACCTGAGCAGTATGATCACTCCAGATCTCCATACTAACTATAACCTCCACTACTAACAACTCACTGACTATTCCACACTACCTGAGCAGTATGATCACTCCAGCTCTCCATACTAACTATAACCTCCACTCCACTACTAACAACTCACTGACTATTTCACACTACCTGAGCAGTATGATCACTCCAGATCTCCATACTAACTATAACCTCCACTCCACTGTTAGCAACTCGCTATTTCACTCTATCTTTGCAATATAGTCACTACATCTCTGCATATTTCCTATAACTCCACAGCCAGCAATTCACTTACTATTTCACACTATCTGAGCAGTATGTTACTCCATTTCTCCATACTTCTTATATCCTCCTCTTGTCTGCCAGCAACTCACTGACTATTCCTGACCAGTAAGCTCACTTCAGCTCTACGTACTTCCTATAACCTCTGCTCCACTGCTAACAACTCACTATTTTGCACTGCAGGAAAGAAGGGGGTTGATCTGCCTTCTCTTATAAAGCTCCACAAGCCTGGAATAACCTACCTGAAAAAATCAATTCACCCCTGTTTAAAATCCCTAAAAATAACTGTGCTTTTGTCTTTAAAAAAAACATGTACCTGTATATAAAATTAATGTGCTATTTTTATTTACTTATTTTTTCCCTTTTCTTTCTATTCATGTAAATGTGTAACTTTGTACAGTAAATGATCCCCAGGATAGCTATAGAAATCTCAGAGTATTCCTGGTAAAACAGTTTTTAAATAGAGATATATGTCAGGATACAAGAAATGTTTTGTAGCGGACCGCAGGCCGTTACTGTGACATTATACGCCACTTGCCCTAATACTGTTCTCCTAAGAAGGACTGATATTCACGAGGAATACACGGAGGGAACACTGTCCTTTGGACTTCTATTGTCGGTGGGATTCCTATTGGCTCATGGGGTTTAAAGGGTTGTCATTGGGATAACATGGCAGAAAGTAGGTGCCCTTCCCATTGGCTGAGCAGGTCCCATTGAAATATAACGGGGATGTCAGCCGTCTCCTGATTGGTCGCCGACGCCAGGACATATTTAAAGGGACTCCCTTGGTGTAACATGGGGAAATGTCGGCGGCCACGGGATTGGCTGCCTGAAGCCAGTAGCTCGGCAGCCCATTGGCTGAAAAGATGAAGCGGCCAATTCAAAGGTGCCTCTAAGTCTGGGCTCTATTTTTTCCCGGACTCCCTGAACCCATTGTATGTGAATGTCAGCCCTTTGTTCCCTTAATCTTACCATTGTATTCATGTTCAGTACTTTGTATGGTTATTTTGATGAAGTTACAATAACACTGTTAACCCTGCATAAAAGAGCTGAGTTCAGCCAGAAATAAAGAGTTACTATTGGCACTTCAACCGTGTCCTGTACGTTATTTTGGGGAAGGTATCAAGGGTCTTGTCTTGACCCCCTTTCTGAGGGATTCCTGGAGCGTGTGAGAAGGAGCCAGCTACTAAATTGCGTCCGGCAATCAACCTGACAGACCTGGCAGAACGAGCTACGTCCATCCGCGGACTTAGGATCTCGTTACATGTTTGCATGCTCTAAAGGAGCTTTTCCTGTTCAGATAGATATTGTGCATTTACTCCAGGAAGCCGTATACCGAACACGTCTGGAATTGCACATAAAAAATTAGCTTTTACAACAACACTACACAGAGGTATAAAATCGTTCACAATAGCACCTCCTGCATTAGCTGCATTCGTTAATCCACTCAAACAGATTCGTCAATCCTGACCACGCCTACAAAAAATATGTGCAGCTGTTGGTTATTTTAATTGTTCATGAAAAATTCAACAAAATCATGCGCAATCGTATTTTCTAGTGGTTTTCACGCTGGAAATAGCAATTATGCATGTTTCCTGCATCCTGCCATTAGGGCCTTGTGTTCAAAAGAAATGGAGAGGCGTTCTGGGCCAAACAGTTCCACTGATTTAAATGGGGAGTTTAAAGGGATAGTAATATTTCACAATAAAAGCAGCTCCAATTACTCTTCATAGTATTTGAGCCATAGAGAGTGTTATTTAAATACTGTCAGAGTTGTAATACAAGAGTAATTGAATGAGAAAGTATCCCCCTCCCGCCCCTTTTACTGATGTAACACTGCTCACCTCTGAGCAGCAAGACTGTCTGGATGGATCGCAGAGAGGGACAATCTTCAGGGATCATAAGGGAAAAACCTGATAAACCTGTCAAGGGGGTAGGGTAGGGTGACCACATTTCCGTTCTGCTATTCCGGGACATGTGGTCACCCTAAATTTGAGTGGCATCCGGTCCCCTGCGGCTGGCTGGCTGGCACTGAGTTCCATCCTACCCGCCCGCATCATCACGCGCCCCTGCGGGCCATGATGACATACATACAGAGAAGAGGAAGAGGGCAGAGGCACCGGAAGAGAAGCGCTTGCTGCCAGAGTCCAGCAGCAAGCGCTTCTCTTCCGGTGCCTCTGCCCTCTTCCTCCTCTCTGTATGTATGTCATCATGGCCCGCAGGGGCGCGTGATGATGCGGGCGGGCGGGCGGCTACCTTCATTTCGGGACTCTTTATTGTCCCGGTGGGGGATGATCCGGGACGCGGGACATAGAACCCAATTAAGGGACAGTCCCGGACGTTCCAGGACACGTGGTCACCCTAGGGTAGGGTTTTCCTTATGATCACAGTAAGAAGATTGTCCTTTGCTGTGATCTGTCCGGTCAAGAGACCAGATTTCACATCTGAGGTGAGCAGTTTTACATCAGTAAAAGGGGTGGGAAGGGGATACTTTATCATTCAATTACTCTTGTACTACAACTCTGATAGTACCAAAATAACACTCTCCATGGCCCAAATACTATGACGATTAATTGGAACTGCTGATTTTTGTGAAACATTACTATCCCTTTAGTGCAATGCACTGGATACCTCTCAGGCATACAATGGGTTAAAATCCCCGTTTAAATAAATAGGACGTTTTGGAATTTTTAGTTCCTCCCTGTGGTACAATTGGTCTGGCTTAGAATTATTCCACATTTCTTTTGACCTTAAGGATATCACTGTTCCTTTAAGACTTCCATAGAACACTGTGCCCAGAATGGAGGAGGGAAGAAATCGAGGTTATGGCACAAATTTCATCAACATAAAGGGATACAACAAAGTACAATATACATTTATTAAACCATTAAAAAAGCATTTCAACCCACTCAAATTTATTTTGTTTTCCTAAAGAGATGAGATGTAATGATATTACGATATATGAGTGGATCTGGCCAAGCTAGGATAGAGGGCTGTCAGTCTAATGAGAAAGAGATATTAAAATAATACAATTCCATTGAATGCAAACTCTCTTAAGACCGTTTTCAAGAAGCTGAAAAATAACCAGGACCGGACTGGGAATAAAAACCAGCCCTGGACAAAATTGCTGACCAGCCCCATAGCATTGCGTCATTATACCAGTCCCATAGCATAATGGCATTTTTTTTCTTGTTTATAAAAGGGGACAACATGCATTTTAAAAGACATCTGAATGCCACCACCAGAACAATATATATATATATATATATATATATATATATATATATATATATATATATACACACACACACACACACCACCTCTTGACTCTTGATTCCCCTCTTTTGCCTCTTTCTCCCACTCTTCATTCCCACCTTTTGCTTCGTTCTCCCCCTCTTGACTCTTGAGCCCCCTCCTTTTGCCTTTTTCTATCCCTTTTGATCCCCCTTTCAACCCTTCCTTGACTCTTGATCCCACCTTTTGCCTCACTCCCCTTCTTGCCTCTTTCTCCCCCTCCTAATTCCCCCTTCTTTTGCCTCTTGGTCCTTCCCTCCTTTTGCCTCTTGATTGCTCCTCCTTTGCCTCATGATCCCCCCTCCATTTGCCTCTTTTTTCCCACTCTTGACCCCCCTCTGCCTCTTTCACCCGGTCTTGATTCCCCCTCTTCTCAAGTTGCCTCTCTTTACTCCTCTTGATTTTTCTTTTGCCATTCTCCTCCTCTTGATCCCCCTCTTTGCCTCTTTCCCCTTCTTGCCTTAATCCAGCCTTGACTCTTGTCTTCATCCCCCTTTTGCCTCTTTCTCTCCCTCTTGCCTCTCTCCCCCTTTCCTGATTCCCCCCTTTTGCCTCTTTCTCCTCTCTTGACCCCCTCCTTTTGCCTTTTTCTCCACTCCCCCCACTTTTCTCTCTTTTGATCTCCCTTTTGCCTCTTTCTCCCCCTCATTAACTCTTGATCCCCCTTTTGCATCTCTCTCTCCCCTTCTTGACTCTTGATCCCAACCTTTTTCCGCTTTCTCCCCCTTCTGATCCCCCTCCTTTTGTCTTTTTTTCTTCCTTTTGACCCCTCTCTGCCTCTTTTACCCGCTATTCATCCCTCTTTTGCCTTACTCCCCCTCTTACCTCTGTCTCCGCAAACCACTAGTGTTTAAGGTAGGAGCTGCCAGCCTAACCGGTGTGCAGACGCAGTGCTTTCCACGCTGCGTCTGATGTTACTGGGTCTAGGCCTGGCCTGCCTCCACTCAGTAGACGGGCCGGCGGTTGTTCACATCTCGCGGCTGCCTGTTACCTTGTGGCCATGGATGATTGGAAAGGATCAAACTTTTATTTAAGAAGCCCCGGCCAGCCCCTGGGAAGCCCAGTGCTGGCGGCCTACCGGGATTTTTCCCGGTATCCCGGTAGGCCAGTCCGGCCCTGAAAATAACATAGAAACATTGTTGATGAGTTTGAAAAAAATACTTCAAGTTCAACCATTGACATGTCACCCATGTTTTTGTTAATCTAGTGGAAAACAAAACCAGTCAATCAGTCAATCAATCAGTCAAAGAATCAATTCCCTTATGACTCCAAAATATATCTCTGGATCCGCATGTTCATGTGCAGGGCCGGATTTACATTTCAGGAGCCTGTAGGCACAGAAATCTGAGGTGCCCCCCCATTTGCCATCTCCACTGGACACCTCCACAATGCTCCAAATCTCCACATTATCTCCAATATCCATATAGCCCACACATTGCCCCCTATCAGCTCCATATTGCCATCAGCTCCAACTTATCCCCCACAGCTCCATATTGCCCTCACATTGCCCCCATCAGCTCCAACTTGCCCCATCAGCTCCAACTTGCCCCGATCATCTACAACTTGTCCCCATCATCTCCACATTGCCCCCATCAGCTCCAACTTGCCCCATCAGCTCCAACTTGCCCCCATCATCTACAACTTGTCCCCATCATCTCCACATTGTCCCATCAGCTCCAGCTTAGCTTGCCCTCACATTACCCCCATCATCTCCACATTGCCACTATATCAGCTCCAACTTGCCCTCACATTCCCATCAGCTCCACATTGCCCACATCATCTTCACATTGCCCCCACTTTGCCTCCCGCATACGTTTCCTACCTCCCTGGTATTCCAGCAGCAGGAGATGTCTGTACCTCCTTCTGTAGCTGCTGTAGCTCCCACGCGGTCTTCTCTTTAGGAATGCAGAGCGCTGGGAGATGATGTCATCTCCCAGTGCTCTGCATTAGAGCCGACGAGGGAGCAACAGCAGCTACAGGTCTGTGCCTTCTCTCTGAGCCGAAGAAGGCATAGACCTTACCATGCGGTGGGCGGGTTGTTACTGTGCACAGCGCGCAGTGCTGTGAACAAAAATATATAATTTTTTTTTTTTTTTTATATTCAATGACAGGTCCCCTCTGTGGGGTGCGCCTGTAGACAGATGCCTACTCTGCCTTATGGCAAATCCGGCACTGTTCATGTGACAAAAGGTGGAAGGCAAGAAACCTACGCAATCGCTCTACAAGGTATACTTTTGATGGCAAAATGATCAGCGCAAAAATGTCACTGAACTGCTCATGTTTTTACCGAAATAGTCAATGTTCGTGCTTTTTTTTTATAGCGAATGTGCTTCAAAAAGTGGGTGCTAAAATGTCTGCCGTTTTGCAAGAGGATTAGCGATTGTGCTCAATTCAGCAAAGTAATTAGCAAACATTTTCATGTGTCTGGATTACTTTGCCTTTAATTTAGGTGCATGTACTAACTTTGCCATTTGTAACGGGCCATAGGCCATTACTTGGAGGCATCTTCAGGTCTAAGAAACTCACTTGGCCAGATACAAGAGACTGGCTCTTTATATTGGAAAAGTAGGCAGCTCACAGATTGGCTGCCATCGCCCACATGACAGGTTTAAAAGGACCTCCATAAACTTTACATGGGAAAAGTAGGGATTGGTCGCCTCACCATACATCGCTCCGGCTTCCATTGGTTGAGATAGCCGGAGCAGTCTGATTGGTTGCTGTGACTGTATTGCATCTTGTCACTCCTCTTCCTATTGGCTAGGAAGTGTAGTGGCGAGATTGAATTACCTACAGGCTCCGCAATGTCTACTGTTCCTTTGTACACCCAAACACTGTGCCCATTGTGTTATGTGCCCCTCCACCACTGACCCTATTGTTCCCATTGTTTTCAGCCCCGTTGTGTATTGTGTTACTGTTGTTGGATGTTTCCCAAAAACGGTATAAAAAGAGCTGAATTTTACAATAAAGGTTAGAAATAATTTTGGACTTGACCTGTGTCCTGTTGTTTTATTCCTGGATGATTTAAAGGGTCCTCTTTGACTCCATTCAGGAGACCAGCCTTCAGTTGCCAGCTTTCCAGTGATCCAGGAGTTCTGGTGTTCCAGTGTTCCAGCTTTCTGGGTTCCAGCCAGCTACCATGAACCAGCCTTTTGTGGGCCAGCTACCAGCCTGTTTCATCCAGGTACCCACCTGGTAGCTGACAACAGGAGATCTGCATTCCAGAGTTCCAGCCAGCCATCCAGCTTCAACGGCCAGGCTACCCATCTGTAGCCGCTTCTAGGAGAGAGGACCCAGGAATGACGGCTAAGGACAACCCAGCATCCTTAGCTTCCCTTACACCATTAATTTAGGAGCATGTGCTATTCAGCATCAAGGACTTAGTATGTTTTTTGCATCAAAACATGAGCAATCACAAATAGCACATACATTTATGGCTTTCAAAAAACAGTGAATTCTCCACTTTTATCACTGTGCCCGTGATCCCTTTTCTGTCACTCTTGCTGGTGCTCTCCTATTGGCTGAGGCTGTTTGGCCCGCCCCTGGTGACCTTTTTATGCCCGGCCATTGACACCTATCAGTTGCCCTTTCGTGGTGTTCCAGATCCAGTGTTGATGTTGCTATCTTCATTTGATCCTGATTCCTGTGTACCGAATTGGGCTGTCTTGACTACGCTCCTGTGTCCCTGCTCCGTGATCCGACCTGGCCCGACTGACGTTCCTGCTTGTGACTGAACTGGCTTGTCTGAGAACCTCCTACGTGTACTGATCCGGCCCGGCTGACTTCCTGCTCCGTGACCTGAACCGGCTTGTTCCAGTGATCTGCGTGTACTGCTTTCTGCTCTACTGTCGCCGTTGCGACATTCTGACTTCCGCTAAGGCCGAGTACCGGACTGTTTGCCTTTTGCCACAGTACTCCTTCAGTGTTGTGCCTCCAGTGCTGAGTCTCCGTTACCAGGTGTAGAGCTGTGCTTCCGTACTGAGCCTTCCTGACACTTGCAGAGCACTTTCCATTACTGCTGAGCCTGAGTTACATGAGCTGCTTAACCTGTTCAGTGCTGGCATATCTCTATTGAGCCTTTACGTTACTGGCTGAGCCTATTCCTGTCTCGCTGCTACTTCTGCAGAGCTGGCCGCGTTATTAGCTTGATCTGGATGGCAGTTCAGTCTTCCACCAGCAGAGTAGTCGGTATACGCTTACCGTGCCCGGTAGTGGCGCTATTGGCTCTTGCAGACTGTCTCCGGTATACGCCTGTGGGGGCTATTGGCTCATCTCTTGTGCAGCACAGAGTGGTCTCCATTGTACGCCCGCGGGGGCTATTGGCCATCTCTTGCTTTACAGCAGTCTCCATTATAACGCCCGTGGGGCTACTGGCTTAAGCTGTTGCAGGTGGTCTCCAGTATACGCCCGTGGGGGCTATTGGCAAGCTCTTGTATTGTAGCAGTCTCCGTTGTTACGCCCGTGGGGGCTATCGACTCAAGCACTTGCAGATATTGTTATCTTCGTTGCTACGCCGTAGGGGCTATGCACCGCTAATAGTCTCAAAGGCAGTACTGGCTGTGCATTCCAGCCTTCTGAACATTTACCATCAACTGCTTAATCACCATCTTGGGCGTGCCAAACACCACAACTGAGACTGACTTATCTTGCATTTAACCCTTGAGTATCCCAGCTTCTGTGCACCTATCCTGTGATATGTCATAGTTACCATTGTTTCTGTTCACTTAGCTTGTAATAGCATCTCTGTCTGTGATCGCTATTATTATTGTCGTCTGTAGAGGGGGTTCCTTTCTATTTTTTACTGGCTGGTCTGAGTGTCTTTAAAAACCGTTACAACTTTCTTCAGTTCCTCCCAAAATGTCATGATTTTCTGTATTCTTCTGAAATAGAAAGTGGAGCAATTATAGACTAAACCAACTGTATTAGCGGCAAAAAAAATTTACATTGATTTAAGAGGGCGTTTAACCCCTGGAATGCAAGAGAGTTAGTCAAAGTGTTGCAATGCAATCCGTTGAAGAGCTCTCTAGCATCCAAGGCATTAAAATCCCCATTTAAATCAAATGGAATAGTTATCTCGCTCTGTTGTGCCACTGGTTTGGTCCAGTATCAGTGCACCCTTGTGTCACCCCATCAGATTACTTTTGTTCAAGGGAACCAATAAGAGTATTGATGTCCATCTCGTGGCGTGTTCCTGACCCCCTGATAGTCAATGCATTTGGTGAAGTGATCAAAATCCGGTATACAAGAGGAAAGAGAACGTTTTAATCTAATCCATCTATTTATCAGATAATTTGTCTTGTCTTATGTCAGTAGACATACTAAAAAAAGCTCCGAAACTGATCCTCTCTGCTGGAAATACAACATGGAAATATGTAGCCCTCAGCCACAAACACCCTGGGTTCCACATGTAGCCTCACAGAGCTGGATCATCCATAGCAACCTAGTTTACTGCCTAGGGCCCATGCCAGTACCAGGGTCACAGACAGAGGCCCTGCTGTTGTTGCTGCTAACTTCTTTTGCCAGACTACCTTTTTGTTAAAAGAGACCAGCTTCATCCAGTTGCTCCCACTTCCATTAAAGCCAAAATGCCAGTCAGAAGTACTGAGTCAAGAGATGTAGCGCCCCAAACTGGTACCTTGCCTAGGGCTCTATGGAGTCTTAATCGATCTCCGCAGCCTCCATAGACTCTCTTTCAGGCTTTCAGTCCTGACACAGAAAGTCTAAGGTTTCAATTTCCACAGAACAAGATACTTAACTGAGAGACTTCAGTGTTGCAGTTCAGTCTCTTTCTGTGAGACTAACAAGAGAGACCCAGGAATCTTTTCAGACCCCAGTATAGTGCACTATTCACATGATAGGTGCCCACTGAGGAGAATTAACATCTAATATCAACCTCCCCATGCCTTAATATAGCCAAAAAATCTTCACAGCATGTATGACTTTAACACTTGGTTCAAAAGATAACATCCTCAATCAGTCCATGATGTCATAATGATGGAGACGGGCATGACAGTTCCTAGCAGGACCACGGGAACTCATACTCCACTCACTACACATGTTAGTCTTTACTCTATAAAGTGTTAGTAATGTTTATATTTAACAAATGCTAATACTGATATTATTAAATTAAACTAAACAACCCCAGTCCCATCTCTCAAACCTCTATGGTTTGAGAGATAAATAAGTCTAAAGTTCCTCGGTCACTCCTCTTTCCCTGCTGTCAGCTGTAAAGCTGACAGCAGGAGATTCGAGACTGCCGACTTGAGGCAGCTCTTCAGCAGAGCCAAAAAAGCGCTATGTAAAATGAAATACTTCATCGGAATGGTCCACAAAGTGTGCCTTGTTTGCAGGCACACTTTATAGACCGTTCTGATGAATATTTATTTTTACATTTTACTATTTTGGCTCTGCTGAAGAGCCGCTTGCTTGTCTCGGGACCAGGATTTCCTGGCGTCAGCTTACAGCTGATGTCAGGGAAAGAGGAGAGAGCGGGGAACTTTAGACTTCTATATCTCTCTAACCATAAAGGTTTGAGAGATGAGACTGGGGTTGTTTAATTTCATTTTATAATAGCTGCAATATTAGCGTTTGTTAAAAAGACATTTTAACACTTTAAGGACCAGGAAAGTGTGAAGCAATGCACTGCACACCACTTTGGTTAAGTAGGCTTATGTCCTGCCTGCTTCAGTTTGATGAAAAAGTCCAGCAACTGTCATGTCCGCCTGCATGGAGATGACATCCACGTCTGATTGAAGATGTTTTCTTTCGAAACAAGAAGCAAGGACAAAAATTCATAGAGGTCATTAGGATTTTCTTTCCATAGTAATGTAAGTTTGTGTGCATGTGTTGGGGTTATTATAAGGAGATTTTAGTGTTCCTTTAAGTACGAAGGAACATTGTAGAGTTGGACTAATTGTCAGGCACCAATATCGTCAACCTTTCCTTTCTTTCTGATAACCTTCACACTCCATTAACCATGTGCTGTTCCTCTGTTATTTACACTCATTGGATTCCATCCCTTGGAGACTTAATGGACACCCTTTCTCTGGAACGATAATAAATTATCTAGTTATCATTACAGACCATTAGTTCAGTGATTCATATTGATCTTGAGGTTTTGTGTTTGGATCTTTGTTGGGACCTAAGTCCTTATTCATCAAGCTAAAGACGTCCAATTTTGGAGCAAATCAACTGCACCAAATTCTATGTTTGTGAGGGGGATGCAAAATTTAAATCGTGAATTTGCTAAATTGTCATTTCAACCCATGTTTCAGTTGGTTTGCTCCAGAATAGCAGGACCATGATTGAGTACAAGAAAAGTTCACAATTGCCATTTACAAAATGCTTTTGATGGCAAAATGACCACCACCAAAATGTTACTGAATAGCACGTTTTTATCTCAATTTATGAACGTTTGCTCATTTTTGTCTAATGTTTTTCAAAACGTGGGTGTGGCTTAGATGTCCACAATTTTGTGAGAGGATTAGCAATTGTGTCTAATTCAGCAAAGCAATTAGCACACATTTTCATACATCCGGCAAAATTTGCCATTAATTTAGAAGTATGTGTTAACCGCTGAAAGACCCATGATGGTCTTGGCACGTCATGGGTTGAATTTATGATAAGGACCCATGACATGCCAGGACCATCATGGATTTATGGCTGTACGCCGTTCGTGGAGCACTGCTTCGGATAGTAAAACAAAAAATTCTCCATGGTCCTTAAGTGCTGGCCCCGAGCACGCGAGGCTGGTCTTCAAGGAGTTAAGGAGCATGTGGTAACTTTTCTGTTAATCTAAGAGCATGTGCTATTCAGTATCAAGACGTTAATAGGTTTCTTGCATCAAAACGTGAGCAATCACAAATAGCACATAAATGTAAGGTGTTTATAAAATAGCGAACGCTCAACCTTCTTGTATTTCCCACCCACATATCCCTATCATAGCCGCAGGGTCATCATCAATGTCTTTATCATCTGAGGAGGTTTTATTAAGTAGATTTCACTTCCAACATTGTGTCACGGTTCCCCCAGAGATGTTCAGGAGTCAGTACAGTATAGTTAAATGCAATTGATTAAAATATAAGTAAGGTAGTACACAATCGTAATATAGCAAGAACAAGCAAAGAGTCACAAGCCAGCAAGCACTGCTATCTGAAATAATAGGCTGCCAAACTTGACCACACTGCTGGAGACTAGGCCTCAGCCACTGGTAGTCTCTGCTGGAACCAGGAGCAGGAACTGGAATACAGGATCTTGATCCAACGTAGTGAGGGGGCTACCTGACTCATGCCTGAAGTCAGAAATGTAGCAGAGGATACCTGACTCACGCCTGCAGTCAGTATGGAGAAAGCGGAAGCTTGACTCATGCCTGCATTCAATTTAATAGCTAGTCTACTAGAGCCCCAGGTCCGCACCAAATTGGGTGTCTTTTAGGTACAGGGGAATAACAAGAGAATAGTCAGACAGAGCCACAGGTCAGCACCAGAGAGGGTAGTCAGACAAGCCAGGTCATACACAGTTCAGGTAGTCAGCCAGAGCCACAGGTCTGCACCAGATTGGGTGTCCACTATAAGGATAAGGCAGGAGAATAGTCAGACAGAGCCACAGGTCAGCACCAGATTGGGTGGTCAGACAAGCCAGGTCGTACACAGAGCCCAAGGACACAGAACTGCTTTGTACAACAACACAAGGGCAACTGAGTCAGGACTCAGGCTGCCCTTTAAACCCCTCCTCAGGAAGTAGGTAGGAGGAGCAAGCTCAGAGGAAGGAAGTAAGTAGGAGGAGACAACAGGAAGCATGGCATGAAACAGAGGACTGCTTCACTCTGAAGCCTCGCGCCTGCAGATGACATGTGGAATGACGCTGAGTGTCGCTGAAGTGGCGGTGCTGGAAACAAGGTAAGCTGTGACACATTGTTTATAGATGTCTCTAGCATCCGAGAGGTTAAAATAAAATCCTATATACTAAGAGTAAAAATGAGTATAACAAAATAATTAAAGGGATAGTGTCTTCTAGGACAAGCCCTCTCTTCACTCATTCTGAATGAAATTTAAAGGAGCTGTAACTTTGATCATCAGTGGGAGGTTTTAAGGGAAAAGGAGCAGAAGGAGAATGAGAATTTTAAGACCTCAGAAAAATTTGCACATGTTGGGCTACATAGCTCGTGTATGTAGCGACTAGCTGGGTTAAGGTTTTAATTTTTCAAAAAACGTTGCTATTTAGCCGAATTTAAGCAAGTAAATATTGCCCTACACCCTGCTTCTGGATAGACTGCAGTTACCAGCTGTGTGCCGCAGTCTGTCACTCTTCCTCTGATCCCTTCCCTCTATCCAGCCTCTTCCAATGACAGAGCTTTCTTCATGTAAGCTGGAGCAATCTCTGGCCAATGAGAGTGCTCCAGCTTACATGCAGAAAGCTTCCATCATTGGAGGAGACTGGATAGAGGGAGGGAGCAGATGCAGAGTGACAGACTGCGGTAGAGAGCTGGTAACCGCAGTTTGTATGGAAGTAGGGCGCAGGGCAGTATTTAATGGATCAAATTCAGCTAAATAGCGACGCTTTTAAAAAAATTCATACCTTACCCCAGCTAGTCGCTACATACACGAGCTATGTAGCCCAACATGTGTAGGGGCGATAGATCCCCTTTAATGATAATTTCAAAAGTGGAATACAGTTTTTCGAGGTGACACTTTAGCGTGTCAGGGATACGCTACCTAATAATGTATTTATGAAGAAAATCATTTTTTGTCATTCATGAGGCATTACACTTTTGAAACAGAAATATACAGATTTAATTGTTATTTTATTTTTAACTGAACTTTTTTTTTTAATAATACATTTTTAACCCTTTGAGCACCAGAGCACCAGAGGGTTAATGGAGATTTAGTAGATAAGGAAAAGTACAACAATCAGGTATTATATATACAAATTAAAGGAGCAGTAAACTTTTTTTTTATGAAAACACATATTTTACAGAGCATTTCCTGCTGAATAAAACAAGGTCACTCCCATCACTATCAGATGTTTTATTCAAAATTTATAGCAGTTTAAATAATCAGGAAGTGAATTTACTGTGTTTACTTCCTTATAGTTCGTGTTTACATCCTGATAGTTCTAACTGACAGGAAGTGAATTTACTGTGTTTACTTCCTGATAGGTCTAACTGACAGGAAGTGAATTTACTGTGTTTACATCCTGATAGTTCTAACTGACAGGAAGTGAATTTACTGTGTTTACATCCTGATAGTTCTAACTGACAGGAAGTGAATTTACTGTGTTTACTTCCTGATAGGTCTAACTGACAGGAAGTGAATTTACTGTGTTTACATCCTGATAGTTCTGACAGGAAGTGAATTTACTGTGTTTACTTCCTGATAGTTCTAACTGACAGGAAGTGACAGGCAGTTTCTATCACATTCTATGGAGAACTGTATGTCTCTGTCAGGTTACTGACAGGTGACATATTGTGACATAATACCCGTAGATAACAATTGAAAGATAAGTTAATGTGGCAATGAAATAGTCATATAAGCAAAACAAGAAGTGAGTGTAAAACGTAAGGAGTTTTAGGAGACTGATAAAATATTCATACAGACAATACGCCTATATAAACAATTATTAAGCTAATATGGGTCCCTTTATCATTAATTTCTTTATTTTTTAATTTATTTCATTTTCTTTCTTGTAACCACTGCTGTCCAATGCATAACAATGATATTTGTCTAGATTATGGTGAGAAAAAAGTGACAAAAAATCTTCACTGTACAAGGCTCCCTATTTAGCAAAGCATCACATACAACATTCTTCTTCTCAACTTTAATGCTCTCTTCCCTCATCTCCTCTTATATTCCCGGCACCTCCATCGCTCAGCACACAACGCTCTTCTTGTTGCACCATCCCTGCCCTCTGCCCTTTCCCGCTCCATATCTTCCGCTCCATAGCTATGGAACTCCAAACCCCTATCCCTATGTTTTGAATAATACCCCTCTGTCTTTAAAGGGATAGTAATACTTAATTATTAATAATCCCTATATTAAAGTCATATTAAAAATAAATGTATTGCCCCCAGTGTCATCTCTCAAACCTTTATGGTTTGAGAGATAATCGCTCCCAAAGTTGCCTTCTCCCTCCCCCTTCCCCGTAGTCAGCGTTGTAGCTGACTGCAGGGAAGCCTGTCGTACGACTTTCAGGTGGCTCTCCAGCACAGCCGCGATCGCGTTAATAAAAAAGAAAACTTTCACTGAAATGGTCTTCTACGTGTGCTTGGTTTGCAAGCACACGTAGAAGACTGTTTTAGTGAAATATTTTTTTTTTTATTAACGCGATTGCGGCTCTGCTGCAGAGCCGCCTGATGATCTAAGACCAGATTTCCCTTCAGTCAGCTACAACGCTGACTTCGGGGAAGGGAGAGGGCAACTTTAGGAGCGATTATCTCTCAAACCATAAAGGTTTGAGAGATGACACTGGGGGCAATACATTTATTTTTAATATGACTTTACTATAGGGATTAGTAATAATTATTACTATCCATTTAAGTCTACCCTGAAATCCTATCTTCTCGAGCACTAGGACCATGCACTGCCTTTGGGCAAACTCAGCACTTGTAATCTCAGCACTTGACACCCTCATACCCTGTTGTTTGTCTCCTATTACCCATTTAGATTGTAAGCTCCTTGGGGCAAGGACCTATCTTCTATTGTTTCTGTGAATGTGACACTTATTTTATCCCCTTTTATTTATTGTAAAATACAATACACTGTGTGGCACCATATAAATAAAGATATACTTACATACACACACAAAGTTCCTATGTAATACACTCGTGTTTACATTGACACATCTGAAACAGGCGTTCAGCAAATAATCCAAAGATTACAGTGTTTCCACTGAATTCCCAGAGTTCCATGTGTCCAAACACAGTGCAGTCACTTTCTAGATTCCTCAGTATGAGTCAGTCAGTTAGCCCAGTGTTCATGAGACTTAGTAGGCTGAAAACTCTGACTGTGGGTGGGTTGTTTGGTTCCTGCATTTCAAAACTAAGTTTTTCTTTATGAATTGTTTTAAAACACCAAACATAACCTTAAGGGACCATATCCTATATAATAATTCACTAAAACGTAATGATGCAGTCATGTACAGTAGAGACTGCAGTGCGTGCTGCAGTTATGCGTAGTAGAGACTGCCCGTGTGGGCAGTCTCTACTGAGCATAACTGCACTGGGACCGGCTGGCACTGTATCAGCCGTGGCGTGGGCAGTCTCTACTATGCATGACTGCCCCGTGACCGTCTGGCAGTGGCACTGTGGCCAGTGTAACGGGTTCTTCAACTAGTTTATATATAAATGGGTTTGGAATCTAAACAGTGACCGCACAGTGTGCTCTCATTTGAATGTAGTCACATGGGATTCTGGCAACACAATGAAAAAATTGTGGGAGACAGGTTTTCTTATCTGGTTAAACATGCAAATATACACAAAAGTGTATTGTATAAAAATTATTGAAAAACATTTCCTTAAAATTTCACTCTAAAGGAGTATTAAACTTTTAATGAAAAAATAAGTTACAGGGTTTTTCCTACTGATTAACTATTTGAATATCAGTTCCTTTGACCTGGAGGAGAGTACCAGGCTCATCAAAATAGATCAAGATATGCCAAGACAATTAGACAAAATGTAGCTGTATGACAATGAAATTAGAGGACACTGTAGGTGGCAAGTGAACAAGCTCACAGGGATCTGAGGCTCCCTACTCAAAGCCAAATCACTTATGAAGACATACAATGGATATATTGTATATAAAGGGATAGTAATGTTTCACAATAAAAGCAGCTCTGATTAATCTTCATAGTATTTGGGCCGTGGAGAGTGTTATTTCAATACTGTCCGAGTTGTAGTACAAGAGTAATTGAATGATAAAGTATCCCCCTCCCGCCCCTTTTACTGATGTAACACTGCTCACCTCAGAGCAGCAAGACTGTCCGGATGGATCACAGAGAGGGACAATCTTCAGCGATCATAAGGAAAAACCTGAAAAACCTGTCAAAGGGAGCAGGGTTTCCTTGTGATCACAGTAAGAAGATTGTCCGTTGTTGTGAGCTGTCCGGTCAAGAGACCAGATTCCCCATCTGAGGGGAGGCAGCTTGCATTAGGTAAAAGGGATGGGAGGGGGATACTTTAGCATCATCATGAAATTGATGGACTTGTGTCTTTTCTCAACCTAATTTAGTATGTAACATTGTTTTATTGAACAAAAGTGGATGACCGGGTGGTGGGGTGAATGTAAGATAGTCATCTCCATTGGTTTCTGCGGTGTGGGTGCAAACTTAGGCTGAACTCTGATGATGGCCCATGTTCCAGAACAGTTCCTGTTTGCTGTTGAACGTTGTGCTGTTGCAGTGATTATTGTGTTGCAGTGTTCTCCTGCCTGATCCACTTCATTCTTCTATGCACCTGCAGCAAAGAAACCATGGTAGGTCACTACAAGTCATGCTCAGGGATTGTTCTGTCCCAACTGGTGACAGTGGTAGGATCAGGCATTACCAATGGATGCAAAGGAACCATGTCAACAATGGATGTGCTTAGCAAAACTGTGGCGTATAAGGGATAGAGGAAATGCATATGTCCCTGTGCATGCTAATGAGCCAGCATATGTGGCTGAAGGCATTAAAGGGGATCTATCACCCCTATACAAGTGTGTTAAAGGTTAGGTTATATAGTGACTAGGTGGATTTCTTTCTTTATTTTTTTGTAACCCTATTTGGCTGAAAATTAATGTTAAAAGAGTGTATTTCCCGGACAGACTGGTGTTATCTGCTCTGTACCGCAGTCTGTCACTCTTCCTTTGCTCCCCTCCCGCTATCCATCCTCCTCAGATGACGGAGCCGTTCCTTCTGTAAGCTGGAGCGATCTCATTGGCTAGTGCTAGCGACCAGGAACCAGACAGACACAAAAATACAAAGTGCAAAACACCTTTATTAAAATAACAAAAGCAAACAAGACAAAACTGTAAACCAAAAGACAAGCTGGGGTCAGGAACCAAGACAGGTACACAGCCAATCCTGGGTCAGGAATACGAAGATCAGCGATGTCATGAACAAGCCAGCAGTCAGGAACCAGAAGGGACATCAGACGAAGCCAGGTCATGCACAGGAAATCAGGAACGCGGTAGAACACTCTTGCAGCCAGAATCAAACACAAGGGCAATCAGGAACGTACCGTCGTCATCTTCATGCTGATAGATTTTATCCATCAGCGGTGATTTTTGGATACCGAGGCTTGAGCCTCATTACTCCATCTTCTCGGGTTGGGTTTGTAGTCGCAGGTTTGGATCCTTCTTGGTCTGTGTTGACTTGTCACAGTTGGGTTGGTTTCACAGGGTCTTTGCTGTGATGGGCTGCGGGTAGCGGTCGAAGGGGTTTGCAGTGGTGGCAATGAGTCTTCTGATCAGAGAGTTCGGGTTCTGATCCAGTCCTTGGCAGAAGTTCTTACTCAGCTTTGCTAGGTGTTCGTCCAACATCTCGATGTCCAGCTCCCTGTGAAGGTCAGCTATCCTTATGAAGCTTGGAGCTCCAGACGATCAGGCAATCAGGTAGTGAGCCAAGCTGCTTTAAATACCCAGGGAGGGTCGACTGTGACAGTCAAGTGAGCAATCACAGCGAGGTCAGCTGATTCAGCCAGACTTAGAACAGGGAAGGCAGTAGCAATAGATAGCAGAGCACGAGATTAGATCAGACAGCAGAATCGAGCAGCAGAGAAAGAGCAGCTCACCCAAACCTTGACAGCTAGATATCAATCTCTGCCAATGAGATTGCTCCAGCTTACAGACAGAAGCCTCCATCATCAGACGAGGCTGGATAGAGGGAGTGGAGCGGAGGAAGGGTGACAGACAGTGGTACAGAGCAGGTTACAGAGGTCTCTCCAGGAAGTAAACTCTTTAAACATTATTTTTTGACCAAATAGGGTTAAAAAAAATTAATAAAGAAATCCACCTAGTCGCTATATAACCTAACATTTAACACACACTTGTATAGGGGTGACAGATCCTGTTTAAAGCCCGAATAATGATGGAGATTGTCTGCAGGTGCATAATGCAGTATTCAGGTAGGCAGGCAATATAATAAAGCAGTGGGGAATGCAAGCAGGGTGCTGGGTTGTATAGCTAGGGGCATTAGTAGCATAAAAAGGGAAGTAGTCATGCCACTCTACAGATCTCAGGTTAGACCTCACCTAGAGTATTGTGTACAGTAGTGGAGACCCCATCTCCAGAAGGATATAGATACACTAGAGAGAATTCAGAGAAGGGCTACTAAAATGGTGACTGGTTTACAGGACAAGAAATATCAGGATAGACTAAAGGATCTGAACATGTATAGCTTGGAGGAGAGAAGAGAGAGGGGATATGATAGACACATTCAAATACATGAAGGGATTCAACAAAGTGCAGGAGGGAAGTGCATTTCAAAGGACTAAAAGTGTTAGGACAACAGGCCATAGTCTAAAACTAGAGGGACACAGGTTTAGACGTAATGTAAGAAAGTTTTACATCACTGAGAGGGTAGTAGATAAGTGGAATAGCCTACCAGCAGAAGTGGTAGAAGTTAATACAGTGACAGACTTTAAGCATGCATGGGATAGGCATAAGACGGTCCTGAACGTAAGAAAAGACTAAGGACCAAAAAAGGTTTGAGGTGTTTTTTTTTTTTTTTTTGTAGGAAAATGGGCAGACTAGATGGGCCGAATGGTTCTTATCTGCCATCAAATTCTATGTTTCTATGTTTCACACACTCTAGTGCATACCCAGAAGGATCGTCACTGGTAGTAGAGACTAACCCCAGGGTGACTGCACTGGTGAATTCATACATTAGCATACCTCCCAACATTTCAAATTGCCAAAGAGGGACACTTGTGTTTTAGGGGGTGTTGCCGGAGGCGTGGCTGGTAGGTGCGGCACTACCGAGAATTTTTAGGCTATTTCATGACCTATTGACATCTCCTTGTGTGACCTAATAAATTACTTATAACAAGACCAAAGTATTTTATTTACACAGACTAATTTATAAACACATATTCTGATGTTTAAACAAACAATAATGTGAGTTTTATCGCTGTAGAGCAATGTGATACACTTATATATCCACCTCACCAGTCTGATCTCCTAAAAAGAGGGACACCAGGGTGGGAAAGAGGGACAGAGGGATTTGGGTCTAAAAAAGGGACTGTCCCTCCTAAAGAGGGACACTTGGGAGGTATGCATTAGCCATATTATTTTCAATTCACAGTTGAATAGCACAGAGTTGCAAAAGTTACACTGCACTAAAATCTCCAGTGTAATGAGGCTGCAGACTGTTACCAATTTGTCTTTTTGTTACTCTTTTTATACACGCAGGTAGATTAATTAGTAACTTTTTTAATGAAGATTTCAAGCCAGTGGAAACTGTCTAATTCCTTTGTCTGTTACAACCTGCAGGATTAGGAGATAATAAGAGAGTTATGATGCTCACATCACATTTACTCTTGCCTGTCAAACCTTAAATCTTTTTCCTATTTAATCTTGGAAGAAGGAGACAATTGTCAGCCTCCTATCTCACTGTGCCGTGTGCTCCCATATCGCCAGATAAAAACCCTTCGGGCACAGAGGACATTCCTGGAGGCTGAAAGATTTATCGGTCTGTATGAGGGCGCTCTCCAGAATGGAAACGCTTTCCAAATCTTATGTGGGTTTTGTATCACGTAAAAAAGTTTCATTTTTTTCTTTCTTTTTAATGCATCTGAGTCTTTAAAGTGATAGTAATGTTTCACAATAAAAGCAGCTCCAATTAATCTTCATAGTATTTGAGAGTGTTACTTCCATACTGTCAGAGCTGTAGTTCAAGAGTAATTGAATGATAAATTATCCCCCTCCCGCCCCTTTTACCTAATGTAAGTACCTCCCCCCTCAGATGTGGAATCTGGTCTTAAGACCAGACAGCTCACAGCAACGGACAATCTTCTTACTGTGATCATAAGGAAAACCCTGCCCCCTTGACAGGTTTTTCAGGTTTTAACTTATGATCACTGAAGATTGTCCCTCTCTGTGATCCATCCGGGCAGTCTTGCTGCTCAAAGGTGAGCAGTGTTACATCAGTAAAAGGGACGGGAGTGGGATACTTTATCATTCAATTACTCTTGAACTACAACTCTGACAGTATTGAAATAAAACTCTCCATGGCCCAAATACTACGAAGTTTATTTGGAGCTGCTTTTATTGTGAAACATTACTATCCATTTAACTTTTTGTGCTCCACAGAGGCATCCAATGCATTGTGAAGCAATGAGCTGGGCACCCCTTTTTGCACTCGAAGGGTTAAGTAGGGATCTATGTGTGATTCTAGAGCAAACCAAAATCTAGCATTCATTGAAATGGGGTATTTTACTTATTGAATGCTAGACAGATCTGTAGATCTATGATCCATTATTTTGCAATACGTTAGAGACCTTGCTGCCATTTAAGGCTGGCCAAAAAAAAAAAAAAAAAAAAAAAAAAAAAAATATATATATATATATATATATATATAGATATGTTAAACCCTTTGAGTGCCAAAGAGGTATCCAATGCATTGCAACACAATGCACTGGGTACCTCTCTGACACTCAAAGGGTTAATTCAATGGAATTTTGCAGGATTTTCTTTTCAACCATATGGTGCAGTTGATGTGCTCCAGAATTGCATCTCTTTTACTTGATGAATACGGCCCCTTGGGGTCTGATGCAGGAAGTTAAATATGCGCAATTCTGGAGCCAACCAACTGCAACACGGGGAGGGAGGCAAATAAAAATCCCCCAAGTCTATAGAAATTTAAATGGGGCTTTAACCCCTCGAATTCTGGATAGGTCTCCAACACATTGCAAAGCAATGGGCCATAGAATGTTCCTTCCACTTCCTGCCCACTTCTCCTTATTCTCACCCTGTTCCTCCCACTTCCTGCCCACGTCTCCTCCTTCTCACCCTGTTCCGCCCACTTCCTGCCCACGTCTCCTCCTTCCCACCCTGTTCCTACCACTTCCTGCCCACTTCTCCTTATTCTCACTCTGTTCCTCCCACTTCCTGCCCATGTCTCCTCCTTCTCACCCTGTTCCGCCCACTTCCCACCCTCTTCTCCTATTTCCCCACTCTGTTCCTCCCACTCCCTTCTTCCCACCCTGTTTTGCCACTTCCCACCCCATTCTCCTCCTTCTCACCCTGTTCCTCCCATTTCCCACCCACTTCTCTTTTTTCTTCACCCTGTTCCTCCCACTTCCCACCCACTTTTCCTTCTTACCACCCTGTCCCACCCACTTCTCCTCCTCCCCACCCTGTTTTAACACTTCCCACCTCTTCCCGCCCACTTTGTGACAAAATTATGAAACCACGCCCACCCATCTAAGCCCCACCCCTTTATGGAGTGGATTGCGTTATTTACAAACCCCTGGTTGCAGCACAAGGAAGTTCACAGATATGTCTATCACCGACAATGGGACATGGGCTTATTTGGGAACCTTCTTATCTATGGCCCCTGAAGAAAACCTCAGGGCCGTGGATGGGAGTGTCCAAATGATGTGTTTTATTTTATAATGTGGGAGGGGCTTAATTGGGCAATATAGGCGTGTCCAGTGCTGTTATTTGCTTCATAAGGTGGGAGAGGCTTAATTGGGGTGGGAAAGTAGGAGGAACAGGGTGAGATTGGGCAGAACAGGTGGTAAATCAGCCTCTGTCGTCAGGTACCTGGTAATTAATTCTGAGACCCAGAGGAGAGTCTCCCCAGGTATAGATGTCTGTGGGCAGTGGGGGGGGGGGCAAGAGGGCGCACTTGTTCCCCCCTTGTACTTGTCTCCCCCAGGACCGGAATAACATAGCAACTGGGCAGGCCGGGCTGCAGGGCATATTTTGTCTACCCTCGCCCTGAAATATCTCTGTGGAAGCCAATGGATTGGGGCAATTGAAGTGATAGTCACAAACTAGAAATGGACCCATTTTTGGGACAAGGCAATGGTATTAGACTAGATAAATACAAATCGCATTGATTTAAATGAGGATTTGATTTACATGAGGATTTTAACACCTTGAATGCGTTGGAGACCTCTGCAGCATTTAAGGTGTTAAAATCCTCAGTTAAATCAACGGGAAATTGTATTTGCTCCCTACAGTGCAATTGGTTCATCCCACAATTTCTCCTGTCTTACTTTATGCACCCGCCCCGCGCTCCCTTGGTGCCATTAAAGGTGTCAAATCACAGTAGGAGAAGCATTAAAATGTTAAAGCAATCTCCAGTTATCAGTGATAATGACATTCCGACAAAGCCCAGTTATAATGAGAGAGAAATCACCTTACAGCTGCCGAGGCATGACAAGCAAATGAAATACTTTTCTAATGATTACTATGGGAATGTTCTAACTTCCCACTAATAGTCCTTCAGTTTGTCACCAACTGATAAAAGGTGAGATTTAGCTAGTAGCACATCATCTCTCGTCGCCTTTCTAACAAAGGAGAAGTGAGCGATCTGATCGTTCCAGGTACTGCCGTCACATTCTTCTGCAATGAAAACCCACACAATAGAAAGTAAAATATTTATGAAAGGGAAAAATCAAAATGAGGTCCCCAAAAAGGATTTCACTGAAACAATTATTACGAATTTTGTGAAGATGTGACTGGCAGGAGAGGCACTGGGGAGATGCGGAAAGGTGGTCAGTCGTCGATGTAATTACCGTAAAATCTTGGGTGTAATACGTACCTGTGAATAATATGCAGGTGTAAATTATACCCAGGATTTTTGGTAATATAATGAGTTCCTGTTTATAATATGCACCCCCTGTCCCTCCCTCTACCCCTCAAAAATATCCATTCTCCCTCTATCCCATTCCCAGCCTCCCTCACCTCAATACCAGTATGTCTACCCCCTTTATGTAATCAGACCCCCATGAAATCCGGGACCCCCCATCTGGAGGCAGCGGGCGTCATTCCTACACTCTCCACCCACTTCCACTATGCTTCATTATTTAAAGAATCTTCAATCCCACTTTGGGCAGCCATGATATTGGGGCAGCAGACGGAATTTTTGCATTCGCTGCCCACTTCATCCATTCCTGGAACTCCTCCTTGTAACTTGGTTACCCTGTCAGGAGGTCCTGACAGGACACTGCCATAGATTAAATGCACACGCTCATGCCTTGTAACTTGGTTACCCTGTCAGGAGGTCCTGACAGGACACTGCCATAGATTAAATGCACACGCTCATGCCTTGTAACTTGGTTACCCTGTCAGAAGGTCCTGACAGGACACTGCCATAGATTAAATGCATACGCTCATGCCTTGTAACCTGGTTACCCTGTCAGGAGGTCCTGACAGGACACTGCCTAGATTAAATGCACACGCTCATGCCTTGTAAATTGGTTACCCTGTCAGGAGGTCCTGACAGGACACTGCCATAGATTAAATGCACACGCTCATGTCTTGTAACTTGGTTACCCTGTCAGTAGGTCCTGACAGGACACTGCCATAGATTAAATGCACATGATCATGCCCTGTAACTTGGTTACCCTGTCAGGAGGTCCTGACAGGACACTACCATAGATTAAATGTACACGCTCATTCCTTGTAACTTGGTTACCCTGTCAGGAGATCCTGACAGGACACTGCCATAGATTAAATGCACACGCTCATGACTTGTAACTTGGTTACCCTGTCAGGAGGTCCTGACAGGACACTGTCATAGATTAAATGCACACGCTCATTCCTTGTAACTTGGTTACCCTGTCAGGAGATCCTGACAGGACACTGCCATAGATTAAATGCACACGCTCATGACTTGTAACTTGGTTACCCTGTCAGGAGGTCCTGACAGGACACTGCCATAGATTAAATGCACACGCTAATGCCTTGTAACTTGGTTACCCTGTCAGAAGGTCCTGACAGGACACTGCCATAGATTAAATGCACACGCTCATGACTTGTAACTTGGTTACCCTGTCAGGAGGTCCTGACAGGACACTGCCATAGATTAAATGCACACGCTCAAGCCTTGTAAATTGGTTACCCTGTCAGAAGGTCCTGACAGGACACTACCATAGATTAAATGTACACGCTCATTCCTTGTAACTTGGTTACCCTGTCAGGAGGTCCAGACAGGACACTGCCATAGATTAAATGCACACGCTCATGACTTGTAACTTGGTTACCCTGTCAGGAGGTCCTGACAGGACACTGCCATAGATTAAATGCACACGCTCATGCCTTGTAAATTGGTTACCCTGTCAGGAGGTCCTGACAGGACACTGCCATAGATTAAATGCACACGCTCATGCCTTGTAACTTGGTTACCCTGTCAGGAGGTCCTGACAGGACACTGCCATAGATTAAATGCACATGATCATGCCCTGTAACTTGGTTACCCTGTCAGGAGGTCCTGACAGGACACTGCCATAGATTAAATGCACACGCTCATGACTTGTAACTTGGTTACCCTGTCAGGAGGTCCTGACAGGACACTGCCATAGATTAAATGCACACGCTCATGACTTGTAACTTGGTTACCCTGTCAGGAGGTCCTGACAGGACACTGCCATAGATTAAATGCACACGCTCATGACTTGTAACTTGGTTACCCTGTCAGGAGGTCCTGACAGGACACTGCCATAGATTAAATGCACACGCTCATGACTTGTAACTTGGTTACCCTGTCAGGAGGTCCTGACAGGACACTGCCATAGATTAAATGCACATGATCATGCCCTGTAACTTGGTTACCCTGTCAGGAGGTCCTGACAGGACACTGCCATAGATTAAATGCACACGCTCATGCCTTGTAACTTGGTTACCCTGTCAGAAGGTCCTGACAGGACACTACCATAGATTAAATGTACACGCTCATGCCTTGTAACTTGGTTACCCTGTCAGGAGGTCCTGACAGGACACTGCCATAGATTAAATGCACACGCTCATGCCTTGTAACTTGGTTACCCTGTCAGGAGGTCCTGACAGGACACTGCCATAGATTAAATGCACACGCTCATGTCTTGTAACTTGGTTACCCTGTCAGAAGGTCCTGACAGGACACTGCCATAGATTAAATGCACACGCTCATGCCTTGTAACTTGGTTACCCTGTTAGGAGGTCCTGACAGGACACTGCCATAGATTAAATGCACACGCTCATGCCTTGTAACTTGGTTACCCTGTCAGGAGGTCCTGACAGGACACTGCCATAGATTAAATGCACACGCTCATGCCTTGTAACTTGGTTACCCTGTCAGTAGGTCCTGACAGGACACTGCCATAGATTAAATGCACACGCTCATGTCTTGTAAATTGGTTACCCTGTCAGGAGGTCCTGACAAGACACTGCCATAGATTAAATGCACACGCTCATGCCTTGTAACTTGGTTACCCTGTCAGGAGGTCCTGACAGGACACTGCCATAGATTAAATGCACACGCTCATGCCTTGTAACTTGGTTACCCTGTCAGTAGGTCCTGACAGGGCACTGCCATAGATTAAATGCACACGCTCATGTCTTGTAAATTGGTTACCCTGTCAGGAGGTCCTGACAAGACACTGCCATAGATTAAATGCACACGCTCATGCCTTGTAACTTGGTTACCCTGTCAGGAGGTCCTGACAGGACACTGCCATAGATTAAATGCACACGCTCATACCTTGTAACTTGGTTACCCTGTCAGGAGGTCCTGACAGGACACTGCCATAGATTAAATGCACACGCTCATGCTTTGTAACTTGGTTACCCTGTCAGGAGGTCCTGACAGGGCACTGCCATAAATTAAATGCACACGCTCATGCCTTGTAACTTGGTTACCCTGTCAGTAGGTCCTGACAGGGCACTGCCATAGATTAAATGCACACGCTCATGTCTTGTAAATTGGTTACCCTGTCAGGAGGTCCTGACAAGACACTGCCATAGATTAAATGCACACGCTCATGCCTTGTAACTTGGTTACCTTGTCAGTAGGTCCTGACAGGACACTGCCATAAATTAAATGCACACGCTCATGCCTTGTAACTTGGTTACCCTTTCAGGAGGTCCTGACAGGACACTGCCATAAATTAAATGCACACGCTCATGCCTTGTAACTTGGTTACCCTGTCAGGAGGTCCTGACAGGACACTGCCATAAATTAAATGCACACACTCATGCCTTGTAACTTGGTTACCGTGTCAGGAGGTCCCGACAGGACACTGCCATAGATTAAATGCACACGCTCATGCCTTGTAACTTGGTTACCCTGTCAGTAGGTCCTGACAGGACACTGCCATAGATTAAATGCACACGCTCATGCCTTGTAAATTGGTTACCCTGTCAGTAGGTCCTGACAGGACACTGCCTAGATTAAATGCACACGCTCATTCCTTGTAACTTGGTTACCCTGTCAGGAGGCCCTGACAGGACACTGCCTAGATTAAATGCACACACTCATGCCTTGTAACATGGTAGTGTCCTGTCAGGAGATCCTGACAGGGCATCCAAGCTACTCGGAGGAGTTCCAGGAGCGGAAGAAGTGGGTGGCTGACTCCAGAGGGGAGATCCTGGTTATTAAGGTGGGCTCTAACATTTCTTTAAATAATGAATGCCTCCAGATGGGGTTCCCGGATTTCGGTGGGCCTGATTATAGAAACAGAGTCAGACCTGTACTGATACTGAGGTGGCAGAGGCTGAGAAGGGGGCATTTTAATTTTTTTTGGTGCTTGTTTTTTTTTTTAACACCACACTTCACATAAGGTGAGACGGGGTAAAAATGTAAGTATTATGCCCAAGATTTTACAGGGACTGACACAAAGGGAGCACATAGATGTGACTGTGTCATCTATATATAAATCTAAGTGAATCTGGTTCCCTGTCAGGGGGTGAGGCTGGAAAATGCTGAGTAACCCACACCTCCTCAACCAACCACTACTCCCACGCTGATTATAGAAAGTTACCTAGTGGCTTACCAAAAAAAACATTGGCTTAGGAGGAGGAAGTCACTCACAAAAAATAAATAAATCAGACCTTGTGATGGGGTATCAGGACCTCTTCTGATGCCCCCGGCTACTGATCTCCCAGACAGTTCAGCTAGGAGATCAATAGAGACAATGTAGGGGAGCAGGAGAGCTCCCCTGAATCCATTGTACCCGGAGAAACAGGGTAGGAGTGAGCTGGATTGGCAAACCTTCTCACATTAAAGAGGGAAAGCCTCCCACAGTGACGCGAGGGGGATTCCAGATCCCGCCCACTCCTACCAGGTATTAGGGAGTAGGATGGAAGCAGGACAGCTCTGTTGCTTCCCGTGCATCGCCTCTATTTGATTTCCCAGCCGAATCAGGAGGGGTCCTGATGCCCCACCATGAGGTCTGGCTTTGAAAACAATTTAACCCTTAGAGTGTCAAAGGGGTACAGAGCGCATTGCTTTGCAAAGCGTTCTGTACCCCTCTGGAACACAAAGGGTTAACCCTTTGAGTGCCACAGAGGTATTCAACGCAATGCATTGAATACCTCTATGGCACTCAAAGGGTTAAAAAAAAGTTTGCCACCTGGCAAAGCCGTGCCACACACCTGCTAGTTTTTATGTATTATTTGAATTTGACAAACTTTACTAACATTTCATGTTTTATTAGGATCAGCCCTAAGTCCAGGTAACAGTTGCATATCCATGGCATATCAGTGGCATATCAGTGGAACATCAGTGACATGTCAGTGGCATATTAGTGACATATCAGTTGCATATCTGTGACATATCGGTGATGTATCAGTGGCAAATCAGTGGCATATCAGTGACATATCAGTGGCATATCAGTGACATATCAGTGGCATATTAGTAACATAGTGACATAGTGGCATATCAGTGACATATCAGTAGCATATCCGTGGCATATCAGTGACATTTCAGTGGCATATCAGTGACATAGTGACATATCAGTGGCATATCAGTGGCGTATCCATGGCATATCAGCAACATATCGGTTACGTATCAGTGATATATTAGGAACATATCAGTAACGTAGTGACATATCAGTGACATATTAGTGGCATATCATTGACATATCAGGGACATATCAGTGGCATATCCTTGACATATCATTTGCATATCAGTGACATATCAGTTGTATATCAGTGACATATCGGTTGTATATCAGTGAGATATCAGGGACATATCAGTGGCATATCCGTGGCATATCAGTTGTATATCAGTGACATATCAGTTGCATATCAGTGACATATCAGTGGCATATCAATGGCATATCAGTTGCATATCAGTGGCATATCAGTGTCATATCCATGGCATATCAGTGACATATCAGTGGCATATCAGTGACATATCAGTGGCATATCAGTGACATATCAGGGACATATCAGTGGCATATCCGTGGCATATCAGCTGCATATCAGTGACATATCAAGTTCAACTTTTACCAAAGTATAAGCTAGAAAATGAGAATTTTATAACTCTTCCCAACTCCAAAATGGGTATTAATCTGTTTATCAGAATTTCCTGTTTTACCTACTGATACACAGTATGTTCCCTTCTGCAAGAAATAATAATAATAATATTGAAGTATTTTGTCAGGAAGGATACATTGAGAGTGTCTCTCGTTTTCAAGTATGTACTGGAATATAGATATTATTACCCAATTTAATGGTTAAAGCTGTTGGAACTAGAACCTGTGACCTTGAGGCTTATAATAGCTTGTCGATTAACCAACTGAGCCATCACAGTATACAATCTACTCTTAATGTATCTATTAAATCTGCCATTACCACATCCTTGGGCAAAGAATTCCACAATTCATCTGGCCTTACTGTAAAACACCCCTTCGTCTGCAGAAGTTGAAACTCATTTCTTCTAATCATTTCATGTGCTAAGTTTGTCCTATCACCACTTTTATACATTCCCCCATTGCATCTCCGCATCAGGTTTGTGATAACTGAATTGCTATGTTATGATGATGAAACACTGTAACTTTTATATCATATGAATTAATAGTAATGAGTTAATAGTAATGAGTCCATCTTGCATTCCACGTACTGTAATCTTTACTGTAATCTTCTTTCTCATACAAAGGAGGCTCAGAGTCTGTACGGTATGGTTAATGGAGTTTATTGAAAACAACAAACAAAAGAATAGGCAATAGGCAAGCAGGGCGTACTAGTCAGCAAGCACTATTACCAGAAATAATAGGCTGGGTCCTAGACCACCCTGCTGGAGACTAGGCCAAAGCCACTGGTAGTCTCACATACAAGGACAAGTGATACAGTAGCAACCAGAACAGCAATCTTGATCCGACGAACAGGAAACTAGGATGCTCAGGAACCAAAGAGAAGCCACTAATAGTAGTAGTAAGAACCACACCTGCCGCCAGGTGGGAACTCCTAGGCTATAGTACACAGGTACTGAACCCTCTGACTCACGCAGCAGTCAGTAGAAGTAAGGTGAAAACTGACTCACGCCTGCAGTCAGCTATTCAAGTCTACCAGAGCCCCAGGCCCGCACTATATTGGGTGTCTGATCACCAGGGTAAAAGATGAAAGAATAGTCAGACAGAGCCACAAGTCAGCACCAGAGGGGGTAGTCCAGTGGTTCTCAATCTTTTTTTGTTCAGGGCACCCCTAACACATAATATAGAACATTCGGGGCACCCCTAACATATTTAATGTACTTTATCAAGGGCATAATGAAGGTTCCATACATATATATATACAGTTATTATTAGGTCTTACAATCATAATAACACAATTAAACATAACGTGCATAACAATTTCTATAAATCTTTGTTTAAAAGTCCATTTATGTCATTCTTCATAGAAAACATGGGGCACCCTAAGTTGATGTCCGTGGCACACCAAAGTGCCACGGCACCCTGGTTGAGAATCACTGGTTTAGTCAGACAAGCCGGGTCATACACAGATCAGGTAATCAGCAAAAGCCACAAGTCTGCACCAGATTGGATGTCCACTATTAGGGGTTAGGCAGAAGAATAGTCAGAGCCACAGGTCAGCACTAGAATGGATGGAAGACTAGCCAGGTCATACACGGAGCCCAAGATAACAGAACTGCTATGAACAACAACACAAGGGCAACTGAGTCAGGCCTCAGTCTGCCCTTTAAACCCCTCCACAGGAAGTAGGAGGAGCAGCTCAGAGGGAGGAAGTAGGTAGGAGGAGACTGACTACAGGAAGCAAACAGATAAAACAGAGGCCTGCTGCATGCTTGAAGCCTCGCGCCTACAGATGATGCTGAAAGCAAGGTAAGCTGTAACAGCCCTTCAGGGCAGGGACTCACGGTGCTTAATTATGTGTAAATTACCATATAAAATGGGTAGTGCAATACAAGAATAAAGATACAATTAATGAAATAATTCTGTATGTTTGGTGTTCCTACTAAACTGGCTGTTTAAAGGGATATTAACATTTCATAATAAAAGCAGCTCTAATTAATCATCATAGTATTTGGACTTTGGAGAGTGTTATTTCAATTCTGTCAGAGTTGTAGTTCAAGAGTAATTGAATGATAAAGTATCCCCCTCCCACCCCTTTTACTTAGTGTAAACCCCCAGTCCTCAGATGTGGAATCTGGTCCATAGACCAGAGAGCTCATAGCAAGGGGCAATCTTCTTACTGTGAGAACAATTAAAGCCCTGCCCCCATTCACAGTTTTTTTCATGTTTTTCCCTTATCTTAATTGAAGATTGTCCCTCTCTGCAATCCACTTTGACACTACCCTGCTGCTCTGAGGTGAGCAGTGTTACATCAGTAGAAGGGGCGGGAGGGAGATACTTTATGACTCAATTACTTTTGAACTACAACAACTCTGACAGTATCAAAATAACACTCTCCATGGCCCAAATACTATGACAATTAATTGGAGCTGCTGTTTTTGTGAAACATTACTATTCCTTTAAAAAAGGCTGTAACGTTTCATGGACGTGTTCTGTAAAACATGTAATTTCCACAAACAGTGAACATACAAAGTCTGAAATAACACAAAGAGCAGGTTCACATAACTGCAATGTAATTCAAAATAGGTTCCTGTTCTGGTTCCTGTTCTCCTGAACAATGCCAAAACACTGCTGGTGTGTGTGACTACTGCCTTATAAGTAGTAGTGATGCACTGGAGTGGGTCTCTGCTGCTTATAAGGCTTGACTGCTGGAGTGAGGTACTACTATGTACAAGGCAGGACTGCTGGAGTGAGGTACTACTACTTACAAGGCAGGACTGCTGTAGCGAGGTACTACTACTTACAAGGCAGGACTGCTGTAGCGAGGTACTACTACTTACAAGGCAGGACTGCTGGAGTGAGGTACTACTACTTACAAGGCAGGACTGCCTGAGGGAGGTGCTACTACTTACAAGGCAGGACTGCTGGAGTGAGGTACTACTACTTACAAGGCAGGACTGCCTGAGTGAGGTGCTACTACTTACAAGGCAGGACTGCTGGAGTGAGGTACTACTACTTACAAGGCAGGACTGCTGGAGTGAGGTACTACTACTTACAAGGCAGGACTGCTGGAGTGAGGTACTACTACTTACAAGGCAGGACTGCTGGAGTGAGGTACTACTACTTACAAGGCAGGACTGCTGTAGTGAGGTACTACTACTTACAAAGCAGGACTGCTGGAGTGAGATACTACTACTTACAAGGCAGGAGTGCCTGAGTGAGGTACTACTACTTACAAGGCAGGACTGCTGTAGTGAGGTACTACTACTTACAAGGCAGGACTGCTGTAGCGAGGTACTACTACTTACAAGGCAGGACTGCTGGAGTGAGGTACTACTACTTACAAGGCAGGACTGCTGGAGTGAGGTACTACTACTTACAAGGCAGGACTGCCTGAGTGAGGTACTACTACTTACAAGGCAGGACTGCTGGAGTGTATGTGTGTGTTTGTGTATATTCATTCTGAACAAACTCATCTGGATACAGGACTGTTTCAGTATCCAGTGATTTGAACCATTAACTGAATATCAATAATGTTGCTCAAGGTCTCACTGTGTCTGTGGAAGAGGGGAGTATATTGAGAGTTAAGGTAATTGCATATGGAATTATTGTGTTGCGATGTATCCATGGTAGCATTAAATACATTGGGTGTTACAGTAATGTATATAACAAGTGGGAGTCAAATAGAAACATATAATTTTATGGCAAACCATTTGGCCTATCAAGTTTGCCCATTTTTTCTACTGTAAAAACATTAAAACTTTACTTGGTCCTTAGTTGTGTCTTATGTTCAGGGTAGCCTTATGCCTATTCCATGTATGCTTAAATTGGACTTGTCTTATGTTCAGGATAGCCTTATGCCTATCCTATGCTTACATTCCATCACTGCATTAACCTCTACAACTTCTGCTGGTAGGCTATTCCACCGATCTACCTTCTTACATTAAATCTACAAATGTGTCCCTCTGGTTTTAGACTATGGCATCTTGTCCTAACATTTTTACTCCTTCGAAATGTATTTCCCTCCTGCACTGTGTTGAATCTCTTCATGGATTTGAATGTTTCTATCATATCCCCTCTCTCTTATCTCTCCTCCAAGTTATACATGTTCAGATCCTTTAGTCTATCCTGATATTTCTTTTCCTGTAAACCAGTCACCATAATAGATGTTAGGAAGGGGTTAACCTCTTTGTGTGATGTAGTAAATGTGCATTAAAATGGTGAATATTTCAGATCTGCAGACATTGTTAACATGCAAGCACAATATTAATATGAATTGCGGACACTGAAGGCACACAAATAAACAGTAATATTGTGAGATAATAACAACGTTGCTGTTTAGCAACATAAACCTTTTGTATGGGAACTCGGATTCCATACATTCCTGTTGTGTCCACTTGCAAGTAACCTAGAAACCAAGAGGTCTTGTTACTGAGCGAAATGCGTTACACTCCATTAATTTATATACTCTGCAGGAGGAAGGTACAAGGAGATACTAAGTATCATTAAATTGCCAATGCTTCATTTTCTTGGGATGTAAAATGTTTCCTTCTGAACATGAAATGCTGCTTTTATACATTGTTATCAATCTAATTCCAGCTGACTGAGCTTAGAGAATCAATTGTAACTGTGCACTAGTAATAATTATTGTTAAACATACATGTATGTAAGTGATGGCCCATCACAAATACAACGACAGGGATTGAATCTTCTTCGGCAGCAGTTATTTAATGTGACGCTTGATGAATTTCGAAAGCAGATCTCATTGTTGATGGGTTTTAAATGAGAACAGAAAACATATTCATTAACAATGACTGTTTAATATGCCAAGAACAATTGAGCTATTATGGAGCGAGAAATACATTTTTAAGTGTATTTATTCACCTGAAAATATAATATATAAAGGAGTAGTGCTGTGGTTCCCAATTTGTGTGTTCTCAAATCACCCCTAACTCACAATCTGGACTTTTCAAGGTATCCCTCACATTTAATAGGTAATTTTCTAAGAAATTTATGGAGGACCAATCCATACAGATATAGCTACTTTCACCCTTTGAGTACCAGTAGGCTATGCAACATGCATACCTCAAACTGTTAAGTTCTCTCCATCAGAATAAGAAAAATAAGCATATTGTGCATAACATTTTCTATACATTTAAATTTAAAACTCAGTGTTCACCTTTTTTGTTAACATCTTCATAGAAACACATACCTCACAATTTTCCCTCTTGAGGAGATATTAGGGCTTTGTACCTCCGAAGTGTCCCTCTTTAGGAGATATCAGGGCTCCGTACCTCCCAAATGTCCCTCTTTAGGATATAATAGGGGTTTGTACCTCCCAAGTGTCCCTCTTTAGGAGATATTAGGGGTTTATACCTCCCAAGCATCCCTCTTTAGGAGATATCAGGGGTTTGTACCTCCCAAGTGTTCCTCTTTAGGAGATACTAGGGCTTCGTACCTCACAAGTGTCCCTCTTTAGGAGATATTAGGGGTCCATACCTCCCAAGTGTCCCTCTTTAGGAGATTTTAGGGATCCATACCTCACAAGTGTCCCTCTTTAGGAGATATTAGGGATCCATACCTCACAAGTGTCCCTCTTTAGGAGATATTAGGGCTCCGTACCTCCCAAGTGTCCCTCTTTAGGAGATATTAGAGGTCTATACCTCCCAAGTGTCCCTTTTTAGGAGATATCAGAAGTCTATGCCTCCCAATTGTCCCTCTTTAGGAGATATTAGGGGTCTATACCTCCCAAGTGTCCCTCTTCAGGAGATACTAGGGATCCATACCTCCTAAGTGTCCCTCTTTAGGAGATATTAAGAGTCCATACCTCCCAAATGTCCCTCTTTAGGAGATATTAGGGGTCCATACCTCCCAAGTGTCCCTCTTTAGGAGATACTAGGGATCCATACCTCCTAAGTGTCCCTCTTTAGGAGATATTAGGGGTCCATACCTCCCAAGTGTCCCTCTTTAGGAGATATTAGGGGTCCATACCTCCCAAGTGTGCCTCTTTAGGAGATAGTAGGGGTCCATGCCTCCCAAGTGTCCATCTTTAGGAGATATTGAGGGTCCATACCTCCCAAGTGTCCCTCTGTAGGAGATATCAGGGGTTCATGCCTCCCACGTATCCCTCTTTAGGCGATATTAGGGGTCCATACCTCCCAAACATACTTCTTTAAGAGATATTAGGGGTCCATACCTCCCAAGTGTCCCTCTTTAGGAGATATTAGGGGTCTATACCTCCCAAGTGTCCCTCTTTAGGAGATATTAGGAGTCCATACCTCCCAAGCATTCCTCTTTAGGAGATATTAGGAGTCCATACCTCCCAAGTGTCCCTCTTTAGGAGATATTAGGGGTCTATACCTCCCAAGTGTCCCTCTTTAGGAGATATTAGGAGTCCATACCTCCCAAGCATTCCTCTTTAGGAGATATTAGGCATCTGTACCTACCAAGTGTCCATCTTTAGGAGATATTAGGGGTCAATACCTCCCAAGTGTCCCTCTTTAGGAGATATTAGGGGTCCGTACCTCCCAAGTGTCCCTCTTTAGGAGATATTAGGGGTCAATACCTCCCAAGTGTCCATCTTTAGGAGATATTAGGGGTCTATACCTCCCAAGTGTCCCTCTTTAGGAGATATTAGGGGTCTATACCTCCCAAGTGTCCATCTTTAGGAGATATTAGGGGTCTATACCTCCCAAGTGTCCCTCTTTAGGAGATATTAGGGGTCTATACCTCCCAAGTGTCCCTCTTTAGGAGATATTAGGGGTCTATACCTCCCAAGTGTCCCTCTTTAGGAGATATTAGGAGTCCATACCTCCCAAGTGTCCCTCTTTAGGAGATATTAGGGGTCTATACCTCCCAAGTGTCCTTCTTTAGGAGATATTAGGGGTCTGTACTTCCCAAATGTCCCTCTTTAGAAGGGACAGTGTTTCTTTGAGACCCAAATCCCTCTGTTCCTCTTTTTAGGAGATCAAAGTGTATGGTATGTATATCACATTGATATGCAGCAATAAAACTTACATTAATGTTTGTTTAAACATCAGTATATGTAGTTATAGATTGTGATCTTGCTCTAAATCATTTATTCAGTTACACAAAGAGTTGT
The DNA here is from genome assembly GCA_037306005.1 of Rhinophrynus dorsalis. Taxonomy (NCBI): domain Eukaryota; kingdom Metazoa; phylum Chordata; class Amphibia; order Anura; family Rhinophrynidae; genus Rhinophrynus; species Rhinophrynus dorsalis. The sequence goes on along the minus strand of CM074727.1, from coordinate 176,025,168 downwards.
CAAAGGGTCATGAAATAACCTAAAAACCTCTAGGTAATGTTATAAACACTAGCTACGCCACCAAATCCTGAAACGTCTCTCTCTCTGGCTAATTTGAAATGCTGGGAGGTATGGGAACAGGAGCAAACAAAGTGCTATGGCATCGCGGCTGAGAACCTCTGGAAGAGAGTATTTCACTACACATCTGGCCATGTCAACCGGGATATCAAGGATAGTAACAAAGTAACATAGTAATTTAGGTTGAAAAAAGACTTGCATCCATCTAGTCCAACCCTTTTCTTATTCCTGTTTACCATTGTTGATCCAAAAGAAGGCAAAAAAAACCCCCTCAATACAGTGTTGGGTACCATACCGTTATGGGTATACACTGTAATGAGCCAGATCTGCTCCGGAGATTCTGGTTTTTAGAGCTAAGTACCGGGTCTCTGGGAACAGAGGCTGATTCTCTGGCAGAAGTGAGTTTCCTTCCCACCCACTTCTCCTCCTTCCCACCTTGTTCCTCCCACTTCCTTCCCATGTCTACTCCTTCTCACCCTGTTCCTCCTACTTACTGCCCACTTCTCCTCCTTCTCACTGTTACAGCTTACCTTGTTTTTAGCGTCATCTGCAGGCGCGAGGCTTCAAGCATGCAGCAGGCCTCTGTTTTATTTGCCATATTTCCTGTAGTCCCCTCCTACCTACTTCCTTCCTCTGAGCTGCTCCTCCTACCTACCTCCTGAGGAAGGGTTTAAAGGGCAGTCTGAGTCCTGACTCATTTGCCCTTGCATTGTTGTTCATAGCAGTTCTATTACCTTGGGCTCTGCGTATGACCTGGCTAGTCTCCCATCCAATCTGGTGCTGAACTGTGGCTCTGTCTGACTATTCTTTTGTCAATCCCTATAGTGGACACCCAACCTGGTGCAGACCTGTGGCTCCGGCTAACTACCTGAACTGTGTATGACCTGGCTTGTCTGACTACCCCCTTTGGTGCTGACTTGTGGCTCTGTCTGACTATTCTTATGTTTGTTCCTTGTACCTAGCAGACACCCAGTCTAGTGTGGACCTGGGGCTCTGGTAGACTAGCTCCAATACTGACTGCAGACATAAGCCAGGTATCCCTTTCCTTATACTAACTGCAGGCATGAGTCAGATATTGCTCTCTACTGACTGTAGGCATGAGTCAGTACTCTCGCTTAGTTGGATCAAGATCCAGTGTTCCTGTTCCTGCTCCTGTTCCTGCTCTTGGTTCCTGCAGAGACTACCAGTGGCTGTGGCCTAGTCTCCAGCAGAGTGGTCAAGATTGGCAGCCTACTATTCCTGATAGCAGTGCTCACTGGCTTGAATCCCTGTGCTTGCTACTTGTGTATATAGTGTGCTCTACTTTTCTATTATTAATAAATTTTGCATTTAACTATACCGTACCGACTCCTAAATGTTATTGGTAAACCGTGACACTCACCCTGTTCCTCCTACTTCCTGCCCACTTCACCTTCCCACTCTGTTCCTCCCACTTCTTCTTCTTTCCACTCTGTTCCTCAAACTTCTTCTCCTTCCCACTCTGTTCCTCCCATTTCCCACCCACTTCTCCTACTTCCTACCCTGTCCCTCCCACTTTCCTCCCACTTCTCCTCCTTCCCACCCTGTTCTGCCCACTTCCCTCCCACTTCTACTCCTTCCCATTCTGTTCCTCCCACTTCCAGCCACCTTCTCCTCCTTTCCACTCTGTTCTGCCCACTTACCTCCCACTTCCCAAGCAACATGTTGATAAGTCCTGCCCACTCAATTAAGCCCTACCCCTTTGTGATGCAAATTGCATCATATACTTAGCCCTGGTCACAGCACATGAGCCCTCACTGGTGGCTCAAGTGAATGACGTTCCCAGGTATGGTTATTGGGCTGTATACATGAAGTGTAGATAGTAAAAAATGATATGTGTCCCAACAAAACAGGGATTATATTTCTAACCCCTTACTGACCCTTGATGTGCTAGTGCTAGGACCATCACTCCAGTCTAGAACATAAGGACCCGTGACGTTCCTGGCACATCATGGAATTCTGGGATGGCAATGCAGATGCACGCCGCTCTGCCACCCCAAAATCTGTTGGGAAACAAAAATGGCTGCCGACATGCTAGATTGGGCAGTCGTTAAGGGGTTAAAAAGATAAACACAAACAACTCAGGCTCTAGTGGCCTTTTCTTCTGGCCTTTAAGCACCATAAATGACAGATCAGTACACAAGTTTTCTTTAGTAAGCCGGGGAATCATACAAAATGGCAAACGCCTGTATACTTTCAATTGTCCACTGTCTTTCACTCTTCCCTTTCTTGTAGTTACAGTTAAAGGTATAGTAACACTTAATATGTGAAAATATATACATTATAGAGTTTATCCACCTGAGTAAATCAAGGGTGCTTCCACCATTGAGAGGTGTTTTATTCAAATGTTACTGCAGCCCAAACTTGAATTTTTTTAGGTGCAGTGTCACAGTGGCCTGAAATTGTACAGTGGCGCTGTTGCTACACAATCCTATGGAGATTTATGGTCAACTGACCAGAGCTGTCCATAGGATGGTGTAGCAACAGTGCCACTGTACAATTTCAGGCCACTGAGATACTGCACCTACAAATTTCAATTTTGAGTTGTAATAACGTTTGAATAAAACACCTTTCAGCAGTGGAAGTACCCTTGTTTTACTCAGGGGGATATGGACTACAATCTATATATTTCTTACAAGCTAAGTATTTTTATCCCTTTAAAGTAAGAAGTGTACACCAACATTTATCTTCCGGCCTACACAACATTGCTCCCAGTGATCTCTTAATAAACACTAAATAAACAGGGATGGTGCCTCCTATGTGATCAAAAAATGGCATTTTCTACTGAATTCTTGGAAGTAGCAGAGAAGAGTTCTGCTCAATCCATTAAAATGACAAGTGATTTAGGTAAATTAGAAGAATGGACAAGAGTGTGGCAGCTGCAGTATAATGTTGACAAATGTAAAATTATGCACTTGGGACATAGAAATCCAAAGGAAAAATATACTATTAAGGGTACTGTACTGTCAGAGACAACAGAGGAAAGGGATTTAGGAGTAATTATCTCTAATGACTTAAAGGTAGGCAGGCAATGTAATAAAGCGGTGGGGAATGTAAGTAGGGTACTGGGTTGTATAGCTAGGGGCATTAGTAGCAGAAAAAGGGAAGTGGTCATGTCACTCTACAGATCTCTAGTTAGACTTCATCTAGAGTATTATGTACAGTACTGGAGACCCCATCTCCAGAAGGATATAGACACTCTAGAGTATTGTGTACAGTACTGGAGACCCCATCTCCAGAAGGATATAGATACTCTAGAGAGAATTCAGAGAAGGGCTACTAAAATGGTGACTGGTTTACAGGAAAAGAAATATCAGGATAGACTAAAGGATCTGAACATGTATAGCTTGGAGGAGAGAAGAGAGAGAGGGGATATGATAGACACATTCACGTACATGAAGGGCTTCAACAAAGTACAGGATGGAAGTACATTTCAAAGGAATATTAATGATAGGACAAGAGGCTATAGTCTAAAACCAGAGAGACAAAGGTTTAGATATAATGTAAGAAAGTTTTACTTCACTGAGAGGGTAGTAGATAAGTGGAATACCCTACCAGCAGAAGTGGTAGAGGTTAATACAGTGAGGGCATGTAAGCACGCACGGGATAAGCTGTCCTTAACATAAGAAAAGACCAAGAACCAAATAAGGTTTGAGGTTTTTCCAGTAGGAAAATGGGTGACTAGATGGGCCGAATGGTTCTTATCTGCCGTCAGATTCTATGTTTCTATGTTTCATTCCAGGAATAGTATGATCTGTAACTGACAGTCAATCTGGCATCTATTTTTTTTTGTTTTGTTTTGCTTTTTTTTTAATCACTGAACAATTTAGAAAATAGAAACATGGGGGAATGTGTTAAAAAATTCTAAGTGTATGTTTAATTTGTTGCTAATATTCACAGCGACAGGTCATATTTATAAATAAGTGAAATCAAGTTTATAAATATTTCTCTATGTGAGAACATTTGCTAATGAGAATATTTTTTGGCATGCATAGTTCATAAACTATTGCTATACAATTCCATTAAAGGGATACTAATACTTCATTTTAAAGGGATAGGAATGTTTCACAGAAACAGCAGCTCCAATTAATCTTCATAGTATTTGGGCCGTGGAGAGTGTTATTTCAATACTGTCAGAGTTGTAGTACAAGAGTAATTGAATGACAAAGTATCCCCCTCCCACCTCTTTTACCTAGTGTAACACTGCTCACCTCAGATGTGGAATCTGGTTGTAAGACCAGACAGATAACAGCAAAGGACAATCTTCTTACTCTGAGAACAATGAAAATCTGGACACTTGACTAGACAGCTCACAGCAAGGGACAATCTTCTTACTGTGATCATAAGGAAAACCCTGCCCCCTTGACAGGTTTTTCAGGTTTTCCCTTATGCTCACTAAATATTGTCCCTCTCTGTGATACATCCGGACAGTGTTGCTGCTCTGAGGTGAGCAGTGTTACATCAGTAAAAGGGGCGGGAGGGGGATACTTATCATACTTATCATTCAATTACTCTGGAGTGATCATACTGCTCAGGTAGTATAGAATAGTCAGTGAGTTGTTAGCAGTGGAGCGGAGGTTATAGTTAGTATGGAGATCTGGAGTGATCATACTACTCAGGTAGTGTGGAATAGTCAGTGAGTTGTTAATAGTGGAGCAGAGGTTATAGTTAGTATGGAGATCTGGAGTGATCATACTGATCAGGTAGTGTGGAATAGTCAGTGAGTTGTTAGCAGTGGAGTGGAGGTTATAGTTAGTATGGAGATATGGAGTGATCATACTGCTCAGGTAATGTGGAATAGTCAGTGAGTTGTTAGCAGTGGAGCGGAGGTTATAGTTAGTATGGAGATCTGGAGTGATCATACTGATCAGGTAGTGTGGAATAGTCAGTGAGTTGTTAGCAGGGGAGTGGAGGTTATAGTTAGTATGAAAATCTGGAGTGATCACATACCTTCCAACACTTCAAATTGCCAAAGAGGGACCCTTGTGTTTTAGGGGGTGTTGCTAGGGGGAGTGGCTGGTGGGCGAGCATTACCAAAAATGTTTAGGCTATTTCATGACCTATTGATACCTCCTTGTGTAACCTAATAGATGACTTATAACAAGATCAAAGTATTTTATTTACACAGATTAATTTATAAACACATATACTGACGTTTAAACAAACATTAACATGAGTACTATTGCTGTGGAGCATTGAGATACACTTATATACACACACCACACAGTCTGATCTCCTAAAAAGAGGGACATCAGGGTGAGAATGAGGGACAGGGGGATTTGGGTCTTAAAGAGGGACACTTGGGAGGTATGTGATCATACTGCTCAGGTATTGTGGAATAGTCAGTGAGTTGTTAGCAGTGCAGAGGAGGTTATAGTTACTATGGAGATCTGGAGTGATCATACTGCTCAGGTAGTGTGGAATAGTCAGTGAGTTGTTAGTAGTGGAGGTTATAGTTAGTACGGAGATCTGGAGTGATCATACTGCTCAGGTAGTGTGGAATAGTCAGTGAGTTGTTAGCAGTGGAGTGGAGGTTATAGTTAGCATGGAGATCTGGAGTGATCATACTGCTCAGGTAGTGTGGAATAGTCAGTAAGTTGTTAGCAGTGGAGCGGAGGTTATAGTTAGTGTGGAGATCTGGAGTGATCATACTGCTCAGGTAGTGTGGAATAGTCAGTGAGTTGTTAGCAGTGGAGTGGAAGTTATAGTTAGTATGGAGATCTGGAGCGATCATACTGCTCAGGTAGCGTGGAATAGTCAGTGAGTTGTTAGCAGTGGAGTGGAGGTTATAGTTAGTATGGAGATCTGGAGCGATCATACTGCTCAGGTAGCGTGGAATAGTCAGTGAGTTGTTAGCAGTGGAGTGGAGGTTATAGTTAGTATGGAGATCTGGAGCGATCCTACTGCTCAGGTAGTGTGGAATAGTCAGTGAGTTGTTAGTAGTGGAGCGGAGGTTATAGTTAGTATGGAGATCTGGAGTGATCATACTGCTCAGGTAGTGTGGAATAGTCAGTGAGTTGTTAGTAGTGGAGGTTATAGTTAGTATGGAGATCTGGAGTGATCATACTGCTCAGGTAGTGTGGAATAGTCAGTGAGTTGTTAGTAGTGGAGGTTATAGTTAGTATGGAGATCTGGAGTGATCATACTGTTCAGGTAGTGTGGAATAGTCAGTGAGTTGTTAGTAGTGGAGGTTATAGTTAGTATGGAGATCTGGAGTGATCATACTGCTCAGGTAGTGTGGAATAGTCAGTGAGTTGTTAGCAGTGAAGGTTATAGTTAGTATGGAGATCTGGAGTGATCATACTGCTCAGGTAGTGTGGAATAGTCAGTGAGTTGTTAGTAGTGGAGGTTATAGTTAGTATGGAGACCTGGAGTGATCATACTGCTCAGGTAGTGTGGAATAGTCAGTGAGTTGTTAGTAGTGGAGCGGAGGTTATAGTTAGTATGGAGATCTGGAGTGATCATACTGCTCAGGTAGTGTGGAATAGTCAGTGAGTTGTTAGCAGGGGAGTGGAGGTTATAGTTAGTATGAAAATCTGGAGTGATCACATACCTTCCAACACTTCAAATTGCCAAAGAGGGACCCTTGTGTTTTAGGGGGTGTTGCTAGGGGGAGTGGCTGGTGGGCGAGCATTACCAAAAATGTTTAGGCTATTTCATGACCTATTGATACCTCCTTGTGTAACCTAATAGATGACTTATAACAAGATCAAAGTATTTTATTTACACAGATTAATTTATAAACACATATACTGACGTTTAAACAAACATTAACATGAGTACTATTGCTGTGGAGCATTGAGATACACTTATATACACACACCACACAGTCTGATCTCCTAAAAAGAGGGACATCAGGGTGAGAATGAGGGACAGGGGGATTTGGGTCTTAAAGAGGGACACTTGGGAGGTATGTGATCATACTGCTCAGGTATTGTGGAATAGTCAGTGAGTTGTTAGCAGTGCAGAGGAGGTTATAGTTACTATGGAGATCTGGAGTGATCATACTGCTCAGGTAGTGTGGAATAGTCAGTGAGTTGTTAGTAGTGGAGGTTATAGTTAGTACGGAGATCTGGAGTGATCATACTGCTCAGGTAGTGTGGAATAGTCAGTGAGTTGTTAGCAGTGGAGTGGAGGTTATAGTTAGCATGGAGATCTGGAGTGATCATACTGCTCAGGTAGTGTGGAATAGTCAGTAAGTTGTTAGCAGTGGAGCGGAGGTTATAGTTAGTGTGGAGATCTGGAGTGATCATACTGCTCAGGTAGTGTGGAATAGTCAGTGAGTTGTTAGCAGTGGAGTGGAAGTTATAGTTAGTATGGAGATCTGGAGCGATCATACTGCTCAGGTAGCGTGGAATAGTCAGTGAGTTGTTAGCAGTGGAGTGGAGGTTATAGTTAGTATGGAGATCTGGAGCGATCATACTGCTCAGGTAGCGTGGAATAGTCAGTGAGTTGTTAGCAGTGGAGTGGAGGTTATAGTTAGTATGGAGATCTGGAGCGATCCTACTGCTCAGGTAGTGTGGAATAGTCAGTGAGTTGTTAGTAGTGGAGCGGAGGTTATAGTTAGTATGGAGATCTGGAGTGATCATACTGCTCAGGTAGTGTGGAATAGTCAGTGAGTTGTTAGTAGTGGAGGTTATAGTTAGTATGGAGATCTGGAGTGATGATACTGCTCAGGTAGTGTGGAATAGTCAGTGAGTTGTTAGCAGTGTAGTGGAGGTTATAGTTAGTATGGAGATCTGGAGTGATCATACTGCTCAGGTAGTGTGGAATAGTCAGTTAGTTGTTAGCAGTGCAGTTTATAGTAGTATTGAGATCTGGAGTGATCATACTGATCAGGTAGCGTGGAATAGTCAGTGAGTTGTTAGTAGTGGAGGTTATAGTTAGTATGGAGATCTGGAGTGATCATACTGCTAAGGTAGTGTGGAATAGTCAGTGAGTTGTTAGTAGTGGAGGTTATAGTTAGTATGGAGATCTGCAGTGATCATACTGCTCAGGTAGTGTTGAATAGTCAGTGAGTTGTTAGCAGTGGAGGTTATAGTTAGTATGGAGATCTGGAGTGATCATACTGCTAAGGTAGTGTGGAATAGTCAGTGAGTTGTTAGTAGTGGAGGTTATAGTTAGTATGGAGATCTGCAGTGATCATACTACTAAGGTAGTGTGGAATAGTCAGTGAGTTGTTAGTAGTGGAGGTTATAGTTAGTATGGAGATCTGCAGTGATCATACTGCTCAGGTAGTGTGGAATAGTCAGTGAGTTGTTAGCAGTGGAGCGGAGGTTATAGTTAGTATGGAGATCTGGAGTGATCATACTGCTTAGGTAGTGTGGAATAGTCAGTGAGTTGTTAGTAGTGGAGGTTATAGTTAGTATGGAGATCTGGAGTGATCATAGTACTCAGGTAGCGTGGAATAGTCAGTGAGTTGTTAGTAGTGGAGTGGAGGTTATAGTTAGTATGGGGATCTGGAGTGATCATAGTACTCGGGTAGTGTGGAATAGTCAGTGAGTTGTTAGTAGTGGAGTGGAGGTTATAGTTAGTATGGGGATCTTGAGTGATCATAGTACTCGGGTAGTGTGGAATAGTCAGTGAGGTGGATTTTTAAGCCAAACATGAAGGTAAAGGATTTTAAGAACATACTATTCATTATAAAAAAATGACACTTAACAATTAGATTTATATTTATTTTTTGACAATACTATCCCTTTAAAAAGCACATGATTTATTTATTTATTTTATTTATTTATTTAGAAATTGTTTAATCAGGAAAAATACATTGAGATTTATCTCATTTACAATTATGTCCTGGAGAGCTTTTAAAGTAAAAGGTCAAATATTTATACAAATAGCGAAACAATATACACACACACACACACATATATACACATAAACATACATATAAAAAATATATACAGTTATATATTGTTTTAGTTATGTATTGTTTTAGGGGTATTATATTGGGTGAAGATCTGATTTTTTGGGGTAAGTTATTCCAGACATTTGGTGCTCTGAAGAAGGCAAATCATGTGTGTATATGTGTGTGCACACACACACACCTACACACACACACACATATACACACCCACATACACACATATACACACCCACATACACACACAGATACAGAAATACAAACACATATATACACACAAACACACAGAGACATGCAAAAGACATGCACACACACACAGACACACCGGAGATGCACACATGTAGACACATATGTAACAGATGTACACACACGCAACAGTCATGCGTAGACACACATGCACACAACAGACATACTCATACACATAGGCAACAGACATACACACATGCAAAAGATATACATACACACACAACAGACATATATAAACACAGAGGGGACACTGGCACAGTGATAGCTGCTCCCCCCCCCCGTGTGTGGAGGTTCCCCAGATCTGTAGGTTCTGAGTGTAGAAGTGGGGGCTGTGGTCACCCTGGGATTAGTGAAGGAGCTTTACAGTGCTGTGTAGGTAACAGTCTTGTATTGAAGTGAATATATACAGTATTCAGAGCTTAGAACCCAAATGTAGCCTTCTAAGAACCAGAGGACATCGCTTCACAACATGTTGCCACCCCCCGACTGGTCCTGAAACCGTTAAATCAGTGGTATTTGTTATTTCCTTCATTTTTTAGCAGAACTGCAGTATTATGCCTCTGTGTGTTTGCATGTAGAAGTGGAAAGCAGAAAATAAAAGGAGAGTTAACCATTTGAGTGCTGGAAAGGCATCCAATTTGTTGTGGTGCAATACATTACCTATCTGACACTCAAATGATTAAATAGAGTGCTGTTAATGTATAATGAAGTCCCAGTGACATAAATAATATAGATTCAGTGCCCCACGTTACTGTCCCCAGTACAACAGATACACTTCACCCCACAATGTGCCTCTCAATGTAGAGATCCATTGCAGGAGGAAGAAGCCGCTGTTGATTCTGAGGGCGCAGGGGTGAGCCTAGGGTCTGGCAGGGGTATCAGCCATGGAGAGGACGTGCTGGGCGTCTGTGAGTTGAGGAAAGACCAGCGATCCTGGGCATCCACTATCCATCTCCAAAAAAAAAAAAAAAGCTCCAAAAAAAGTCGAACATTGTCACACCTAAAAAAGTCAAGAGTGTATATGTAATGGAAGCTAAGAAGGGACTGCATCACCTTCCACCGTTGTTCCGGGTCTCTCCTTCTCGACGTCAGATGCACCGGTCGAAGTATGGACAGTCACTGAAACAGTCACAGGATCACTGGAAGCAGGGAAACACGGTCAGTAGGGAGTGAAGCCTCTACTCCTGGGCTACGAAGAACAGGGAAAGTGTCGCAGGAACAAAGGGTAGCGGTTGCCAAGCCATTTGAGCACTCCAGTGCTCTAATTGAAGGTTCTACTGGAACTTGGAAGAAGCCGGGCAGAGTCCACGTTGCCCCCTGACAGCATATGAAGTTGGGTCGCAGGAAGCTGGCAGCAGGCGGTCGACGATTCAGGATACTTGGCGCAGATGGGTATCAGAGTGGACACTTTAGACCATAAGCAATACAAGACTCCAAACATAACTCACTTTATTGGCAAAGACCACAGATATTTATACACAAATCTTGCATTGGAACTGATGGGGGAAACCAGATACAAAAGGGCTTAATCCAATCATGTTACATGAGACAAAGGCCAACAGCAGATGGTCTTAACAGATACAATAATTTAGACAGGATTACATTTCAGATACAAAAGGGTTTGATTGAACAAAGACTTGAGGGCTTGAACTGATTACCACACAGCAGGGGGTCTGAATGCAGTTCGCAATGGCTTAGTTAACACCAAGCAGGAGGTCTTGCTACAGTACACATAGTCAATGCCTTGAGGGACTGCAATCCACATTAGAATAATTAAAGGGATAGTAATACTACTAATTACATACAGTGTTGTAGTTCAAACGCTACTCAAGCCGAAAGGACCTCCCTTCTGCTCCTTCTGGCTGCCTCCCATTAGATCTGTAATCCGGTTGTGGTACCAGACGGATCACAGCAAGGGACAATCTTCAGTCAGTGAGTATAAGGAAAACCCTGCCCCCACTTGATGAAGGAGGGCAGGATTTTCCTTTTGCTTACTGAAGATTTTCCCACTCCGCGCTCCATCCAGACCAGACTGAGAGGAGGAGTGACACAGGGAAAGGGGCGGGAGGGGGATCCTTTCAGCTTGAATAGCGTTTGAACTACAACACCATTAAATTTAGTGCTATATGTAAAAAATCAAAATAAATAAGACTTGGAGTTAAACTATAATAGAAGTATTACTATACCTTTAACCCTTTGAGTGGCAGAGGGTTTCTCAACACCTTGCAAAGCAATGTTTTGCATACCCCTCTGGCACACAAACAGTTAACATTTGAGTAGCATTGGTGTCTGACATCCCTCCCTTGTACAATACTTCCCTGCAAGTTAAGAGTCTATAAAGGTTGTACCCTTTGAGTGCCAGATTGATTTGCAACACATTGCAAAGAATGCATTGCGTACTCCTCTGGCATTGAAAGGGTTAACAGGAGAAATGCAGGTGAGAGCATTGTGTGTGTGGAGCAGGAGGACATTTGGGCATAGAAGAGGCTCAGATGAGGGCTGTGTATGTGTATGTCTGTGTTTGTTGTGCATCTGGTCAGCAAGCTTCTTGTCTCCCAAGCCTCTTTTTCATGTTGCGAGCATGCTCATTCAGTTCCTTGAAATCCAAGACTCCTTTTCACGTCCTAAGCACAACAACACAGTTGTAAACAGCCTAGGAAGTGCTTCTAATTCCCTAGGACTTAGGGGGCTACATGTATGTATGTATGTATGTGTGTGTGTGTGTGTGCGTGTGTGTGTTTGTGAGCCATGTTTTTTTTTTTGTTGAGGAAGAAGTTGAGGGAGGGCTAACTCCTTGTAGAGCACTGCTCACTCCTGTCAAATTCCCACTCCTCTGTATCTCCAGAACTGGCTCTAAGGATGAGGCATGAATAGCCCCTCCTTACTGCCACCCATGGGTGTGTTAGGCTTCAGACAAGTTTTTCAGTCACACAATGCTTTGTCTTTTATATATATATATATATATATATATATATATATATATATATATATATATTAGTGTAAAATTGCTTTGCAATGCGTTGCATACACCTCAAAGGGTTAAGAGGTAGCTACCTCATTGCTCCACGCGATGCAGTCTTTCGTTTCCTCACTCACGCGATACAATCATGCGCAGTAGAGACTGCCTGAACACGGGCATTCTCTATTGCGCATGATTGCATCGTGACAAACATCCTAGCGAATTATTATATAGGATATATAAAATATATATATATATATATATATATATATATATACACATACACACACATGCACAGACAGGATAGATAGATAGATAGATAGATAGATAGATAGATAGATAGATAGATAGATAGATAGATAGATAGATAAGATAGATAAGATAGATAGATAGATAGATAGATAGATAGATAGATAGATATGAGATAGATAGATAGATAGATAGATAGATAGATAGATAGATAGATAGATATGAGATAGATAGATAGATAGATAGATAGATAGATAGATAGATAAATAGATAAGATAGATAGATAGATAGATAGATAGATAGATAGATAGATAGATAGATAGATATGAGATAGATAGATAGATAGATAGATAGATAGATAGATAGATATGAGATAGATAGATAGATAGATAGATAGATAGATAGATAGATAAATAGATAAGATAGATAGATAGATAGATAGATAGATAGATAGATAGATAGATAGATAGATAGATAGATAGATAAATAGATAAGATAGATAGATAGATAGATAGATAGATAGATAGATAGATAGATAGATAGATATGAGATAGATAGATAGATAGATAGATAGATAGATAGATAGATAGATAGACATACAGACAGATACATGGACAGTCAGATGGATAGATAAAGGGACATACATACAGACAGACATAGAGACAGATAGACAGACAGCTAGACAGATAGATAGACAGACAGACAGAGACAAATAGATAGATAGATAGATAGATAGATAGATAGATAGATAGATAGATAAATAGACAGACAGACAGACAGATGAAATACAGATGAATACAGGGAAAGAAATACAGGCAGACATAAAGCTAGTAGTAACTACTGAATCACCAGAGAAGTGGGCAGTGTTTTGCATATCCCTCTGGTATTCAAACAGTTAAATATTATACAGAATATATTTATGCCATAAATCTTACTGGGTGACTCATGAATAATTTTACAAAAGTTTAGTTATGAAGAAGTGCAGCATGGAAGAGTGATTTACTAATACCTCCCAAATACCTGTGAATTTTGAACGTGTTCTTAAATGCACACACTCGCTCTAATTCCATGCAAATCACATACAGCGTTGTTCCTGTATTTTCTCTACTCAAATGTGTTTTTCAGGTGCCTTTTTTGTGGCAAACAAGTAAGAAATGTAATTTAACCTATGAGCTGCCAGTAATTCTTGCAAATAATCAAATAGCTTTTTCTTCTACTCTCGAGATGTTGTGCTGACAGTAAGAGTTTGAACAAAATGCAATCTGGAAGAAAAAGAGGAAAAAAATGTATCTTTTTTTTGTGCATTTTTATTTCTGACGAGTGTAAATTATCCAATTTGTCAAGTGAAAAAAAAAAAATCATTTTGACGAGTGATATAAAATTGTATCTCATCAAATCACAGAGCGAAGATGGATCAGCTCGGTTTCAGAAATAATCGCCTGAAATTAACAATGAGGAGGAAAATGGAATGTTCAGTGATTTAGAGAAACAGGAAAGTAGACATTACTGTACAAATACTGTAATGCAGTGGAAGTCAGGTGGTGGACTTTCAGCTGTTGTAGAATACAAAAGACTGGTTGGGGATCATAGGAGTTTTAGTCCCCGGTCTAACCCTTTGAGTGCCAGAAGGGCACGCAAAGCATTGCAGAGCAATTCGTTGCTTACCCCCTGGCACTCAAAGGGTTAATCCCCGTCAGGTGGAGAGCCAAAGATGGACTACGTCTGCTGTAAGAGGGATGCACCCGCCCCATCAGACTCTCCCCCAGCCTTCAAATCTTCAGACGCTCCCTGAGGACTCACCTCTTCAGGGAGGCCTATCAACTGCCTCCATAAACATCATCACCAAGAACCACCCCTTCACTGCACCACTGCACTCAATAGTACTTCTCTCTCCCACCCACTGACCGGCAGTTCATGTGGCAGGAGGCATTTACACCCAATAGCACTTACTCCTTCTGTATCAAACCTACCTTCCACTAGACTGTAAGCTCTCACCAGCAGGGGGCCCTCTGATCCTCCTGTTCTCCACATCTGATTGTACTATTTAATACCTCTGTATGTCTATTCCCCAATTGTACAGCGCTGCGGAATTAGTTGGCGCTATATAAATAAATAATAATAATAATAAAATGCACCAAATTCTGTGCTATATAATTGGAGCTACAAATCAATTTCTATGCGCTGTTCCTGCCTATCTCTTACGTACTAGTGGCGCGGTGCAAGAAATGTGCGCATCAGATAAAGGCATTTTTGTGCGCAGGTAGATTTTGCGCATGTTCTAATCCAAGAAGCTAAATACGGAACGCTTCTTGAATTGAGCATGAAAAATTCCATTTTACGACAGTACACAGGCGTATAAATTCATTTGAAATAGCAGTTCTTGCATTCAGCGCATTCACTATTCCACTCACACAGATTCGTTACTCTTAGCCACGCCCACAAAAATAAATATACGCAGCCATTCACTAATCTTGAATTTTAATGCGCAATTCAACAAAATCATGCGCAAACCTATTGCCTAGTGGTTTTCACACGGGAAATAATGATAGCGCACGTTTCCTGCATTGCACCATAAGTAAATAAGCAATCTACACTGAGAATTCTCCAGTTTTATATCTCCTACTGAGCTCATTAGGGCGGTTCACTTTTAACATTTCTTTTCCTATACACTTTTTACATTAATATTCATAATTCATTTTCACAATAAATGGTGCGTTTAGTGCTTTGAGTTTCTCTTTTCCTTTTTTCTTTGTTCCTTTATACACTCTAGCTGCTCTCTCTCACTATATTTTCATAGTATATTCACTTGTAATTTATTTCAATATAACATTAATATGTATAAGTTATATGTAAGCACTTAAAGGCATTTTTTTTTAAATACTGACTTCTTTACACTGTTTCAACTACACAATCACTTCTATATAATTTAGTTTGCCCTGTTATATTTATTTAACCCCTTAAGGATCGGAGCGCACACGCGCGGCCGGCACTTGCGGACCACGGAGCACATTTTTTTTATTGGCGCTTCTGGTTCAGGACTTCCGGAGCGGCGTGCAGCCGCGACAGAAGCCCTGAATGCCATGCAGTGCCAGGACCGTCATTGGTCCTTAAGTTCCGGACCGCCGTGACGGTCCTGGCACGGCAATGGTCCTTAAGGGGTTAAGCATATATCTTAAAGGGGTTTCTTTTTTCTTATACAGCAAATGATCATGTTCTTGGATAGCCCTCCAGCTAGGATATCCCTTTAAGAAGAAATGTATATGTCATGTGGCTTGCCTGGGTTGGGGGTGCACATATTTATAGATGGACTGGATAACCAGGTCCTGTGTTTGTGTGCTCTTCCCGCCCACTGCAGCCATTTTGCGTATGTAAGTCAGCATGTCTCCTTCCATTGTGGGTTTTTAGAGAGGGGGGTTGGGGTGTTTTTAATTAGGTTAGAGTATAAGGTTTTATCCTACTTATATAGCCAGTTGCTTAACATGTTGCAGTAATTGTAACATTTCTAGAGATGAACAAACCAATTGAGTAACGTTTCGCGGTTCTGGGTCCAATTTTTGGAGACTTTCAAAATTGGAAAAGATGGTGTTTTTGTTAGGAACTCGCTGAAATTGGGGTACCTTGACGTAGTCAGCGAGCGTAACCATAATTTGGCCATTTTATGTACGAAACCCCCATATTTAAGATCTTTTTTTGATCATATGAATCATTAAATATTTTTGATATATGCTGGTTACAGGGCGACTATGTTTTTTAGGTATTAGAATAGATAAGCGCGGGATGTTTTCTTTTCTTCTTTGGCACCGGGCTAGCCCTGTTTGGGGACTGGGAGGGTTCCCTCTTTCCTTGCTGCTCTTCTTTTCCTGTACACGTTTTACATTAACCCCTTCGCGTCCTGTGACGTACCCGGACCGTCACGCTGGTCCGGCACTTAAGGACCAATGACGGTCCTGGTACATCACGTACTTTTACTCACCGCGCTCCTGCAGGAGCACGGTGAGTAATACCGGGGACTGAAATTGATCTCTCCAAGACCGGAGCGTTCTCTTTCAGTCCTCCTTTCGATGTGCCGCCCCACATGATCAGTAACGTGGGACGGCACGTCAAACGCGTCTATCTGGTCCTTAAAGGGCCAGACACCGCGGGATCGTCAGACCCTAAGGGGTTAATATTCATAATTAATTTTCACAATAAATGGTGAGTTTAGCGAGTAGAGTTTTTCTTTTCATTTTTTCACTTTGAAAATGTTGCACACAAAAGAGCGTGCAACATAAAAGCGCTTTAACCAGGTCACCGTGATGAAAAGGGCGACATGAGAAACTCAAAATGTTAAATTGTTAAACAACCTGCTACGCTTAGAAGGATCTTTCTGCTCTGCTTTTCCATCCTTATCTCCTGTACAGTGAGTGCAGTGGGAGAACCCAAACCCCATATTATTGCTAGCTGCGGAAGAACCAAGTGGACCCGTTGGAACATTCTCCAAGGACTATACTTCTCTGTATAGCATATATATATATATATATCCACAGTGTATACACCCTAGAACTGCCTTATAGTTCTTTAGAGGAGTATAACACTATATTTTTTTGTTTTTTTATTTGACATGAGAAACTTGCCCTGCATCAAAGAGTGATATCCTCATGTCATCTCCGTAAACGTCACTTCAACGCAACCAGCAGCAAACATTGTACTGCCCGCATACCGTAGCTTCGTTACAGTTACAGCCTCTGAGTTCCAGCAACCTTATGAGTGCTACTTCTTCTCCTTGCATGTACTGCATAATCCCCTCCCAGTGCCAAGGAGAGGCTGGCCACGGGATCCTTGGCACTGGGAGGGGAGTATGCAGCACGGGTAGGTAGAAGAAGTGGCACTCAAAGGGTTTCTGAAACTCAGAGGCTGTAAATGTAATGATGCTAAGGTATGTGGGCACTAAAATGTTTTCTGTGGGTTGTTTTGAAGAGTCGTTTATGGAAGCGACATGAGAATCTCATGCTTTGAGATTAGATTCTCATGTCGCCCTTTTCATCATTGCAACCTAGTTAAAGCACCTCTATTTCTCACACTAATCTGTGTGCAACATTTTAAAAGGATGCCCAGTAGGGCAGTGTAGGTAATTTTGGGACATTCTGTTCCTCTGTGTCTAGATTGTCAAAAAGTGTTAACAAGAAGCAAAGTAAATCATTATAAAATTAACCCATTTTCCTGTATACGCTACAGAGAATGCCTTTAAGGTTGATCACATTAATGAAACAGCACTTTTTAAATTAACAAAATGTACTATTATTATTATTGCTGAGTATAATAACAAGGTACACTTACTGCTGTGATAATGTTTATTCAAAAGTTTTTAAAGCTTATTTTTTTCCATTGGACTGCGATTTCCTATTGAGGTCACTAGGTGGTGCTGTTTCCACCACCTACTATGGAGAGTGATAGCGTCTGAAGCTCACAAACAGAGTGTAATGAAAAAAAATGCCTCTTGGACACCAGTTGGCGTTGTTACTAAAAATATGGATATGTTTGAACTTTAAGACCTTTAAATTCTTAATGATGCTTTGCCTTACACATCCCCCTGTTCTTTAAAGGGTAAAGATGTCCATGTGAATGAGCAGAGTATGAGGTCCTGAGGTTCTGTTACCAACTATCATGTCCGCCTCCATGAAGAGGACATGTTGCCATACGGATTTTCTAGCCATAATAAGTTAAAAAGAGGTTATTAGTAGGTGATGTTCCTTGTCATCTAAGTGGAGTAGACTACTGTCATAGACCTTTCTCTATTTAATGCTATGATGTGTGTGCAAAGGACAGTCTAATTTCTCTGCAATTATTTGGCCAAAGAATTAAAGTGGTTCCTTGAGAAGAACTAGGACTAATTGGAACTCAAAGTGAGGCACAGTAGAGCCAGAAGCCTCAGGGTACAGCCATACATAGCTCAGTGGTAAATTCCCTGACTATGAAGCCTATTCAACCTCAGGGTACAGCCATACATTAAAATGCTAATCCTATAGAGATGGGTAAAAAGTAAAACAACATTCCCATGAGAATTTTCACAGATAACTGACAATGTCCAGCTTTTCTTGCAATAATTTTCATTCATAGAAAACACATAAGATTTCTGCCTTTCCCAGCTGCCATTAAATTTCCCATTTCCTGCAAAATGTCCTGCCGCAATATTACTGCTACTGTGGATGGAAGTGGAGAAATCAATAAGTAAAAGTTGTGACTCTTACAGCCACAAATGCCTTGGAAAAATTGTTAGCAGTCTGAGCGCCTTTGTTCTCTGCCTATAGCGCTCACCTTCTCCTTGTGTAACACAGACTCTCAGTAAAGAAACACACAAAACAGTACAAGTGAATTTTAACAAGTTTACTGAGCAATAGATAATCAGAATACTAGTAGTAATAATGAACACTTCCTCAGTCAGAGGGGAGATAGACGTGAGGACAGTGTCTAGTCCACTACCTAGGAGCTGACACTGAACCACCGTAGGTCTATGGTACTGAGTCTTAGAACCAGACGTGGCTCTACCACAACAGGTAGGAGTGTACCCAGCGGAGGCACAGAGCAAATAGACCACCGATACCAATAGTGTAACTGGTAGCACCACTCGTGGCAGCAGAGTATGTGCTTAGATAGATGCAGCCAGATAGGAGTGCACTACTGAAGCAAGGAGCGAGACATGCTGCACACTATTTTACCAAAGGCAACTAGGAGGCACAGAGAGTAGGTAGCACTGCAATTGCTAAGCCAGGCAACAGGTAAGCGTAAGAGGCGAGTGCCAAGGAGCGAGACTAAGTTGCATTAGCTGCCTGGAGGAAAACGGAAGGCACCAAGCAGAAGCAACCTGCAATCAACCAGCTGATAGCTGAGCTACTAGGTAAAGGAGCGCGCCCTGGATCGGCCTAGCGGTAGTTAGACAGGAGCGAGGCACAAACGGAGCGTCAGTCAGACAGGCCACGGTCAGCAACCAGATCGGGTAGTCAGCCACAGCAAAGGTCAGCACGGAGCGAGCAGTCAGAAAAGCCAGAGTCATACACGGATCAGGAAGTCAGCCACAACCAACGTCACAACCAGAGTGAGTAGTCCGACAATCCAAGGATCGAACACCAGGAGACAACTTAAGCCAATCAAGGGTCAGAGGAACAAACTAGATACGCACAGGAACACCATGAAAAGGCAACAAGTCCTGGCCTCAATGAGGTCTATAAAGCTGTAGAAGGAGGCGGGACCCAATTAGGCCCAACAGAATAGGCCCATAAACAGGCTTCCATGCCAGTGCCTGAAACATGACTAAGCCATGAGTAAGTGGCCGGAGGCCATACAGAGGTAAGAGCACAGGCTCGCTTTAGGCCTCAAAGGGAGACTGTGATACAGACAGCACTGAAAAATAACTTTGGCTTTGGATATTCCAGCAGGGTGACATCAATTCTTCAGCTTTGTTTTCAACAAAAGAAAAGGGCAGCAAGTTTACTATTCCACAGGCTTACTTTTGAGCTATTTTTCAGCAGTTTTTTGACTTTCTAAAAACTCAGTAACTGTGGACTGGCATTACATAGCAGAAGAACTGAGACATGTTATTGTGGAGGGGGAGGAGGTGGCAGCGCTATGTGCGGGTACTGTACTTTTCTGTTCATTTCCAACAAAAACTCAGAGTAATACTCATCTGCAGCAGGAACCATAGGTGTAATTTCAAATTAAGGAAATCTTGGTACACTCTCTGACACATCAACAGCACTTCTATTATGTGCCCCAGAGCCCTGTAAAATTTTAGGAGTGCTTCTACTCCTGCTAGTTGTTGCATTTCTGACATGTTGATGGTGTGTCTCCCAGTCAGACCTATGGTTGTACTTCAGGTGGGATCTCAAGGAGGATGTGCCTAGGTGTGATCCTACTTTCCCCCTGCTCACATTCTTTTTACACAGACAACAGATAGCAACATGTTTAGCTATTGGATCGTGAGTAAATTATCACCACACTGTAGACTTTATAGACTGAGGAGTTAGTGAGGGGTTATTACTACTACTTGGGCTAGATGTTGCTGCAATTATACTAATAGGTATCAAAGGTGCTGCACAACAGCAGAAACACTCTTCATTGATAGGGTTGTGGATGTTGATGACGTGTGTTGCTGATTTCTTTGTGTATGTTACTGAGTGGAGGTTGGTCTTGGAAGAGGCGATGGTGTTGATTATGACTAAAAGGCTGATTGTGTTCTTTTATGCATCTTTACTTGGAAAGAGTCAGACTTTACAAATAATATCTCAAACATTTTATAAAAAGGCACAGTGCTCCTTTACAGTGGTGGAAGATTGAGCCTTTGTCTTTCACCTACTTTTCTATCCATGTCATCATCTCTCTCAACTTCATCTGTATCTGAAGAAAGGAGGATGCTGGAGGGATATATTCAAGATCAAACATCATCATCAATAATTCGGTCATCTTGAGCATCACCCGCTGCTTTTCCCCTGATACTTTTATATCCCTGCAGGCTTTTTGAAGTGTCAAATAATTTCTTTTAACTTTTCCTCTTAGAGGGATATTCAGCAAATTTTCCATTACTTTGAGGGCTGGTATTTTATTCTCACTATCATGCACAGCAGTTGATTGCACTGCTACACCTTCCTCTGTTATGCCATAATACTAGAAATGTGACATGTTGTTATCTCATGTGTTCTTAGATGGTTTAATAAAATTACTAATGGTGGTGGAACTTTTTATGTTATTTTGACAAACAGCCTCCTCAGGAGGAGAAGGATGATCATTACTTATTGGGCACGCTGCAGCAACCATGGCTGCAATCAGTTTTTGGACTAGCACTTTTCTAACATGTGCCTGCACTGCTACTACTCCTTTTGCCTTACCCTTGCCCCTAGTACATTTGCTGGACATTATTAAACAGTGAAGTACACAATAGAATTGTCTGAGTATGATGTTTCACCCATAACAAAATGCATTCTCTCTTCAAGTGTCTGTCTACCTCAGTCACAGATCATATCAGGATCCCTCTCACCTATCAGTTAAACTATTTTTAATATTATTTTAATATATCTTTTTTTTTCTTTTTCTATTAACTATTCCTATCTAAAAAAAAACAAAACAAAAAAAAAAGAACAAACAAACCACAAACTCCCAGTGCAACTGCTTCTTCCCTCACACTCCCCTAACACAGAGAACATTCAGAAGACTGGAACTTGGATCAAAGCCGCCTGTGTCTTCTCAGTCACACAAAATGTTGGGGTATTTGGGGTAAATCTCCTTTTCTCTTTTCACACACCCCAGACTCCCTTATCACAGAGAACAGCAAGCAGAAAGGAACTTGGACCACAGCTGTTTGTCTCTTCTGAGTCATACAACATATTGGGTTATTTGGGGTAAATCACAGGACCATACCTAGGAACCTTCTTGTCTGAAACCTTTGTGGGTCTGGGGGGGTGAGAACTTCCAAATGACACAATTTGTGATTTAAAGGGGATGGTACCCGATTGAAGTGGGTGGGATTGGGAGGAGTGGAGGCTGAGTATGGTTTTAAAATAGACAAAGTGTGGGAAGAACAGAATTGTCAGTGACGTGGGCGAAGTTACAAGAGAACTCACTGAACCCTAAGAATCAGTCTCTGTCCTTAGATACCTGGTAACTTAGTATAAAAACCCCCTAGTAAGATCTGGAGCGTTCCCAGGTATGCATGGGACCAATGAGGGAGACCCAGGTGCCTCTGTCCAAACTGTCATTCTCCTTCCCAGTTGGTCCACAAGGGTCCTTTATGCCACCGCAAACTTATTTGAAGATCTGGTCCAAGGACATCAGACCTGCTGACATTATCCAAGTGATGGAGACAGTTTAAAGATGTTCAGATTGGAAAAACACGTTAAAGCATTAGGTGGCAATTTCCCTTTAATTTCCAAATATCTCGAATGAGACTGGAACTCTGTAAGCCAAGAGAGATACGGACCATCCCAACCTGATCACTTGACTTTATATAACTGTCTGAATGTCAATGTTTTGCCCAAGAAGAGCCTTTGTCTGCCTTTCTCGTCTTCTCTTTATCCTGCAGGATACATCGCGTTCTACAGCTTTCTAGTCTAAGGGGAAATAAAGTACCAGGTTTAATAACGAGGATTCAGAGAAGACCTTGCAAGGCCTAATCCCTTTTGATTTCTTCCGTGTAATATCAACAGAGAGAAATAGAGTTTGGTGCCTCGTACAGATATTCCTTTTGTGCATTGAGGAGATAACCAAGACAGGGGCTAACCTGCATGTTCTAAACTGACGGCATAACCAGACTTAGATATATTGCAGTTATAATCCGCAGACTCCACTCTCATATACTCTGTATTAAAATACATTTAGTGAGGTGATTGATGCCGTGGCTCCGGAGATTTTATTCAAAGATTTTATTCAAAGTGTTAACCTCTTTTTATTGTGTTAGAAGGCGTTAACCCTTTGAGTGCCAGAGAGGTATCCAACACATTGCATTGGAATGTGTTGGATGCCTAACTGGAACTCAGAGGGTTAGGGGAGAAGTGACATCTCCCAATAATAACCCCCTAACTTGCTATGCCCAGAAAATCCTAATGACCCCTGTGAATTTTGTCCTTGCTCACTGATTGAAGAGATAACATCTCCAATCAACCCTGAATGTCAGGTCCATGGAGACGGACATGACAGTTGTGAGCAGGACCACAGGACCCCAAACTCTGATCAGTGTATAAGGTAATATTAACCCTTTAAAGGAACAGTGGGATGTGGAAAGCATTGTTTTGCAATGCCATACACTTCTGGTCCTTGAAGCAGATAGAATGTTGATCCAGGGCCGACTGTCATTTCGAGTCAGGAAGTAATTTTTTTACCCACTTGGGGCTTAATTGGAAATGTCTTCAATGTTTTTTTTGCCTTCTTCTGGATCAACAAGGGGAACGTGGCATGGGCTGGACTTGACGAACGCATGTCTTTTTTCAGCCTCATCAACTATGTTACTAATGAAAAAAGAAGAAAAAGAAAAAGTGCCTTATTTAATGTAAATATGACAACACACTAAACATATCAAATGTGCATTCACATTAGCATATTGTTGCGAGACAGGCATATTCCTGCATCCAACCAAACAAGCATGCAGCATACTTTACCCGTCCCTGTTGGATTTCCGATCTGTAATGGATCCTCTGAGACGATCACTCCAGAAACTCTCCAAAGGACCAGTATTGAATTGATGAAGAAGAGGGGTAAGGTGAGACGCTGAAGGCAACGATCTAAGTGTAGTATTTTATTACAATCATCAGTCGACATAATAAAATGGACAAAATCACATATAAAGATGAATTTTGAGCTAAAACTAGCAAGAATCAAATAATAAAACAGTAAAATAGGTCTAAATATCAATTAAAATAAGCTCTGAATGAAATCTGTAGAAGCTTGTTTTTCATAGAAGAAAATAATATAATGTCTGAAAATACAGATGTGTAGCAGACAATGGTGGGAGCACAACAAATAAATCCAAGTGGTATGGCTTATTAAATGGAAAGTGCGATCATATAGGCATCACTAGGAGATCACTTGGGTAAATCAGCAGTGCTTGATATGGGGTGCGCAACTTACGTAACACCCCTTTGGTGTCAGTCTGAAGTGCAATTATATATATACTAAGACCCAAGTGCCAGTACCCCGGGGTAGGTTGCCGTTAACTTGAGTCCCTTGGGGAGTCTTTGCTCATCAAACAAATACTGGTGTTCCGTTGCTGTGAGCCCGTCTGTGATCTCCAACCAATTTTTTTCAGCCAAGTCCTCGTGTCTGCTTGTTACGGTTTAAATGACACTCAGACTCAGGAGATAGAATAAAACACAGTTTTATTGAACACGTTTAGCAACATTAACCCTCATGGGTCCAGCAGTATAGGTGACACAATACACTGCTGACACAGGACAGGTTATGGCAAAAATTACAGTGAATACCCACACGGGTCCAGTATATGTATAAACAGACCATACAGTATACTGACACAGGTCAGGTAGAGAACGTGTGAACTCAGACCGAGACAGCCAGGAACGGGTTACTATTAGGCCACACAGTGAGCCGGCCCTAATAGTGCGGGGCCCTAGGAACTCCCACTCTGTACAGGGAGTGATAAATAGCGAGGAACGCCCAGGAAAAAACGGAGGCCCAGGATACTAGAACTGTCTCTACAATAACTGAGGACTGAGACAGTATGCCCAGATGAATGCCCAACGGAGACTGCACAGTGATAGATCAGAGTAAATGGCACCTTCCCCGAAGGGTTTAATGAATGCCACAACCAACCTAGACTGCCTGATGGTAACGCAGCTAAAGGCGCCCAACGCAACACCAGCCTCAGCCGTAGGCAAAACGGAGGGTCGAGCATACCGTGGTGCACTGAAGTATAAGATGGGAATGTCGCCCGCGCGACACAGACTAGACACAAGAGACTCTGAGGCCAACAGGGTAGTCTGGAGACTGAGGCAGACAGCAGAACCCCAAACCGAGGACCGGAATGGGACTGCAAGTCGCTCTTGAATCAGGAGCAGTAGGCCAACTGGGCCGGTACGCAGTACAGGAACGTTAGCCAGGCCGGGTCGGTACACAGAGCAGGGATGTCAGCCAATCTGGGTCGACACACTGAGCAGGAACATCAGCCAATCCGAGTCGATACACAGAGCAGGAACGTCAGCTGGGCCGGGTCAGTACACAGGCAGGAACAGATACAGCAGAGTAGTCTGGCAATCCGGGTCGGTACACAGGCAGGAACAGATACAGCAGAGTAGTCTGGCAATCCGGGTCGGTACACAGGCAGGAACAGATACAGCAGAGTAGTCTGGCAATCCGGGTCGGTACACAGGCAGGAACAGATACAGCAGAGTAGTCAGGCAATCCGGGTCGGTACACAGAGCTTCACACGGGGAACTGGAACAAGCGCTGGCAACAGAAACACCACGAAAGGGCAACAGCGAAGTGACAGGACCCAGTATTTAATGACAAATACTGGGCGGGACAAGATGCTGCAACCAATGAGAATAGCAGTGTGTGAGACTGACAGAATGTCGCCAGGAAGCACGGGAACCGTGATACTGCTACCCTCATGGATGGTGTTCTTCTCCGCTGGAAGTCAAGGTGCTTCACATTGAATTGATGAAGTGCAGAGTAATAGTAATAAAAGACGTTCCTCTGTGGCATGAGAAATTTTAATTCATTAAAATATCTATAAAACCATAACAGGCTCAGTAAATGATTACGTGTTTCTCGCCTTTGTTGGTATTTACAGGCTGGTGTTAATTAGGCTGCGAAACACGTAATTATTTACTGAGTCTGTTATTGATTTATAGATTTTTTAATAAATTAACATTTCTCATCCCACAGAGCAACGGCTTTTATTATTATCCTGCGCTCTCTTTATCTCCCAGTACGTGATACCACAGAGCTTACAACTGAAATGCAGCTACACAAGTCATTCCACAGAGCTACAATCCAAACGGAGCTACAGTAATAATCTAATAATAATAATAATCTTTATTTATATAGCGCCAACTTATTCCGCAGCGCTTTACAATAGGGGATAGACATACAGAGATATTAAATAGTACAAATCAAATGTGGAGAACAGAAGGATCAGAGGGCCCCCTGCTGGTGAGATCTTACATTGTAGAAGAAGGTAGGTTGGACACAGAAGGAGTAAGTGCTATTGGGTGTAATTAGATACAGTAGTATCGTAACCAGTCCCCTTTGTACCACTATGGTATCCCTCGTGTAGCATTATTTAAATTGTAAGCTGTTTAGTATCTGTAATGTGCCACCATTTCAACTATAAGCTCTGTTGTATCACTAGTGTAGTTCAGTTTCAACTATAAGCTCTGTAGTGCTAGTGCAGCCCCAATTCAATTGTAATCTAATTGTTATTGTAGGGTCTCTTTATCTGTAAGATCTGTGGAATCACTTTTGTAGGTTCTCCTTATCTGTAAGCTCTGTGGTATCACTAGTGTATCTTCATTTCATTTGTAAGCTCTGTGGTAACACTTGCCTTACTTCACATCATTAAAGATACAAATGGTACCAAAAAACAGCATCTCTGATAATCTTCATAGTATTTAGGCCACGGATGGTGTTACTTCAATACCATCAGAGTTGTAGTTCAAGAGTAATTGAATGATAAAGTATCCCCCTCCCACCCCTTTTACTGATGTAACACTGCTCACCTCAGAGCAGCAACACTGTCAGGATGGACCACAGAGATGGACAATCTTCAGTGAGCATAAGGAAAAACCTGAAAAACCTGTCAAGGTGGCAGGGCTTTCCTTATTATCACAATAAGAAGATTGTCCCTTGCTGAGATCTGTCCGGTCAAGTGACCAGATTCTACATGTGATGGGGAGGCGGCGTCCACTAGGTAAAAGGGGGGGAGGGGGATACTTTATCATTCAGTTACTTCTGTACTACAACTCTGACAGTATTGAAATAACAATCTCCATGGCCCAAATACTATGAGGATTATTTGGATCTGCTGTTTTTGTGAAACATTACTATCCCTTTAATGCCAATTCTAAAATTAATAAAGTGGCTTGGGATAACGCGGTGGCCTGGAACGGCAGTAGAAATGGGCCACCTGATTGTACTTGCTGCCCCGGGTCACAAGTTGCCAACCTTCCCCTGCTGCTTATGTTGGAAATGTGATTGTAGATGGGGCTGGGAAATGGGAAGAACATGTGGTAATGAGACGGCTGGTAGAGGTGATGGGAACGGAGACTGTGTGGATTCTGGCTAAGGAGGTGACGACGGGAAGGACGGAAGCAGATGTGTTCCATTTTGTATAGCGTCAAGGATGTCAATATGCGATAGTGTGTGGGAGTCATTCACAAATAACTCGCGATACTTTGGAGACATCTCTATCCTCCACGAGATTAAAAATATTGCAAAGCCATCTTTGGCAGTGAACTAGTTAAGATGCCATGTATTGAGATATAAAAGAGAACTAGCATTTGTATTGCCAGAGAGTTGAGCTTCACGCACCTTACGACTCTGGAAAAATTATGTATTGAGAAGCAATTAGCAAGTCGCTAGAAACTGCTTCCAAGACTCGTCAGGTCAGAGCAGCTAATTAACCTTCTTGAGGCATCTCTGAATGGTATAATCAGTGCTGATCATGAAACAAAGCGCACAAACACACCTTGTCTACGTCACGGGAGATGAGGATAGGAGACTTGATTTGTTTTTAAACCCTTTGAGTGCCAGAGGGGTACGCAACGCATTGCAAAGCAATGCATTGCGTACCCCTCTGGCACTCAAAGGGTTAACAAAGATGTGCCTTAACCCTTTGCGTATCAAAGCAGTGTCCAGCGAATTGCTTTGCAATGCGTTGGACACCCCACTGGCAATCCAAGATTTTAAGGGGCAATTTGCCCTCAAATCATTTAACCCTTTGAGTGCCAGGGAGGCACACAAAGGGTTAAGGGTTTATACTTGCAATATTAAGTAGCTTATGAAACCAAGTATATTTTCTAAAATATCTTGCCTTATTTTTATATTTATCAGTTGGCGCAGTTGTGAAAGCCGCAGTTGCTAGGAGAGGTCATTTTTTTTTCCCTACAGGTACAGAGAGCCATGGAGCTTACCATTAAGGACAGCCAGGCACATGCACACATAGACACCAAGGGGGGGCTTGAGCACCTGCCCTTTTTGTCCGAAGTGCCCTCATGGCCTTTTAACTAAAAAAAAAAGTTGCCTCACCGCCCGTACTAACCCCCCCTCCACCATCCAGTCAGGTCTGTGCCTCCTTCAGGACAGACCTGTAGATGCTTTGCTCCCTCGTCGGCTCTTTAGTAGCACAGAGCGCTGGGAGATGACATCATCTCCCAGCGCTCTGCATGAAGAGAAGACCACGCGGGAGCTCCAGCAGCTACAGGTCTGTGCCAAAGGAGGCACATACAGACCTCTCCTGACGCTGGACGACCAGGGAAGAGGTAGGAAACGGACACTGGGGGGCAATGTGGAAATGATGGGGCAATATGGATCTGATGGGGGGCAAGATGGCGATGATGGTAATGTAGAGATGATGGGGCAATGTATGTGAGGGTAAGTTGGAGCTGATGGCAATATGGAGCTGATGGGGGCAACATGGAGATGAAGGGGGCAATGTGGAGATTAGGAGCAATGTGGAGGTGTCCAGTGGAGATGGCCATTGGGGGGGGGGGCGCTTCAGATTTCTGTGCCTACAGGCTCCTGAGATGTAAATTCTTTTCTTTTTTTTAAATATATATTTTGAATAAATAATTATGAGAAGTGCCCTTTTTTTCATTTGAGCCCCTGCCCCCCAAAATGTCTGTGCACGTTCCTGAGGACAGTGAGCATTCAAGGGGTTAAAGGCTTCATTTAAGTAAGTGAGACCTCTCTAGTATTCGAGGGGTTAAAGTCCCATTTTAAATCAATGTGGATTTTAGGACTGATTATTTGCCACTATAGCTGCCTTGAAGCCACTTTATTTTGTAAGAATATAAAAACAAATGATAAAAGTATGGGTGCGCATGATGGAATATAAAGGAACCCCTTCAGAGAAGATTTCCTTAGTTGGCCTGTCGGGTTCCCTGCCTCCTCTGCTCCCACAGAGACCTGACACCTATCTTTACCCAGCGAATAATCAAACAACTGTATATGGGAGATGGAGGTTTCACCCCCTAGAGTCACAGAACTGGTCCACTGAGGGCAGTGGCGTAACAATAGGGGGTTGCAGGGGTCGCACCTGTGACTGGGCCCGTCACTCTCAGGGGCCTAGCTGCCCCCTGCGACCCCCTCGCCACGTGCCCGCAGCACTGCTGATCTGCCGGCGCTCTAGTAATGCAGAGCTCTGGGAGATGACATAATCACCCAGCGCTCTGCATTACTAAGAACCTCGCGGGAGCCTGACTCACCGCTAGACCACCAGGGACTCGAGGTAGGAGGAGGGGGGCATCAGTAGGGGCAATGTGGAGAATGAGGGGCACTGTGGAAGGGGCATTGTGACGGGGGCATTGTGGAGAATGAGGGGCATTGTGGAAGGGGCATTATGGAGATAGAGGGCAATATGGAGATGAGGGGCATTGTGGAAGGGGCATTATGGAGATTGAGGGGCAATATGGAGATGGGGGCATTGTGGAAGGCGCAATATGGAGAAAGAGGGGCATTGTGGAGATGAAGGGGCACTGTGGAGAATGAGGGGCATTGTGGAAGGGGCATTGTGATGGGGGCACTGTGGAGAATGAGGGGCACTGTGGAAGGGGCATTGTGGAGAATGAGGGGCATTGTGATGGGGGCATTGTGGAGAATGAGGGGCATTGTGGAAGGGGCATTATGGAGATTGAGGGGCAATATGGAGATGGGGGCATTGTGGAAGGGGCAATTTGGAGAATGAGGGGCATTGTGGAAGGGGCAATGTGGAGGTGGCCAATGTAGATGAGCGGGGCCAATGTGGTCGGGGGGGCCCATGGCAATTCTTGCACCAGGGCCTGGTGGCTTCTAGTTACGCCTCTGACTGCGGGGTTTTTCAGAGAACCCTGGAGCTCGTCTGTGAAATAAGGATTATTGGACAGATGACCTTCACAATTCCCTAAACAACCTACTGTGACCTACCTCCCAACATCCCAAACGGCCAAACAGGGACACTTGTGTTTTACACAGTTTTGCTGGGGGTGTGGCTAGTGGGCGGGGCATTACTGAAACATTTTAGGTTATTTCATGACCTGTTGACACCTTTCTGCATTTGAATAAATGATTTAGAACAAGACGAAAGTATTTTATTTATCCAGACTAAATTATAAATATGAATACCTGGAGTTTAAAGGGATAGTAATGTTTAAATTTAAGTTTATTTAATATAGAAGGCATTAAAAAATAAGTACATTTATGTAAGTCTTATCTCTCAAATCTTTATGGTTTGAGAGATATAACTAGGTAAAGTTCCCCACTCTGGGCTGTATCAGTGCTCTATGGGACAACAGCAGATTCTGGTCTTTTGACCGGACGGTGGCTCTTCAGCAGAGCCAAAATCGCTCTATTTAGAAATAAATAGTTAATTGGAACAGTGTGCCTGGTTTGCAAACACACTTTGTAGACCATTCCAATGAAGTATTTATTTCTAAATAGTGCGATTTCGGCTCTGCTGAAGAGCCGCCGGCTGGTACAGGGAATGGAATCTCCTGCTGTCAGCTAGATGGCAGACTTGTCTGAAACAGCCTGGAGGTGGGCAGGGGACTTTAGCTAGTTATATCTCTCAAACCATAAAGGTTCGAGAGATAAGACTTGTATCATACTTATTTTTTTATGCCTACAATATTAAATAAACATTAATTTAAACATTACTATCCCTTTAAGAAACCATTATTGTGAGTTTTTTTTGCTGTGGAGCAGGGTGATCAACTGATATACACACCACGCAGTCTGATCTCCTAAACACAGGGACACCAGGGTGATACACTTATATACACACCACACAGTCTGATCTCCTAAACACAGGGACACCAGGGTGATACACTTATATACACATCACACAGTCTGATCTCCTAAACACAGGGACACCAGGGTGATACACTTATATATACACCACACAGTCTGATCTCCTACACACAGGGACACCAGGGTGATACACTTATATACACATCACACAGTCTGATCTCCTAAACACAGGGACACCAGGGTGATACACTTATATATACACCACACAGTCTGATCTCCTAAACACAGGGACACCAGGGTGATACACTTATATACACATCACACAGTCTGATCTCCTAAACACAGGAACACCAGGATGATACTCTTATATACACACCACACAGTCTGATCTCCTAAACACAGGGACACCAGGGTGATACACTTATATACACACCACACAGTCTGATCTCCTACACACAGGGACACCAGGGTGATACACTTATATACACACCACACAGTCTGGACTCCTAAACACAGGGACACCAGGGTGATACACTTATATACACACCAAACAGTCTGATCTCCTAAACACAGGGACACCAGGGTGATACACTTATATACACACCACACCTAAACACAGGGACACCAGGGTGATACACTATATGGATATAGGTTTTTGGGTCTCAAAGAAGGACTGACCATCCTGAAATGGGACACTTGGGAGTTATGCAGTGGATCAATTCTAACATGTAGGTCTGGAGCCATCTTACAACAGAGAGCGACAGGACCAGTTCTGTGGCTTTGAGGGGTGCCAGTGCCAGCTCCCATTTACTGTTGCCAAACTGTTCCTCTGAAGAAGTGGTCAGTGGACCACGAAACCTGTTAGGTTAATACAATACTTGGTATTTTATTTTTATTATAATAAAGTAGTTTTTATTTTTTTTTTTAACTCTTTTGATCCGCTTCATATTTAGTTATTGTTGCCAGAGCCAATCGATTTGACAGGTCCGTTTATAGGGACGACCGGCAACCGTTCCCTGCTGGCGTTTTCCATCGGTTCTGCCTAAGAACAGACCCGCGGAACCACTGGATGTAAGTACAATTGCCACATGAGATACATTTATCTATATACCCTCTTTGAAGCTCTCCACCTGTGTGGTTTTCTTCCATAGACTGTTTCTTCACTTCACTTTGTGCATATTGCCTGTAGTCTTGCACACGTTTGGCCAGTGTGGACGTTTGGGTTTTATTGAGAACTGTACAATCCCTCCTCCTCGTCTTGTTAACTTCATTGCTCCGCTCTGTGTTGGTTTATAAGGACTGAATGTCAAGAGAACAGTTTGACAGTGGGTAATACGGAAATAGCCAGCTCTGCAGCGTTTTGGGCTATTTTTTTTTTTAAATATATTTTATTATCAGATCACTCCATACACATCTTAAATACAAAAAAAAAGGGGAATACATGTAAAATCGTTGAAATACACAAAAGTATGGAGACATTTATAGCAATGAAAAGAACATATGCATATTAGTAGGGCGTACAGAGTCAACCTGAGGTTTTTTAATGTTTATTTAAACCTTCAATAACCCAAACTTCTAAAATCTAACTTAACATAACTTCTACTATACCCCTCAACCCCAATTTCTCTCTCCTCCGAGCCCACAGCACCCCCCCCTCGCCCGCCAGCTAATGATTTCATAGAATCCCTGTATGTACAGGATTCATACACAGTATCATGCATCAAGTACACGTCACAACCACCCACACAGCAAGAAGGTATGATCTCAGTCAACCATCTCCAATAAGTTGCACGTCATCAGGTGCCACAGTAGTATCCGCCCTAATTGTCCACCAGATCTGCCACCTTCCCCAGATCTTGTCGAACTTAGTCAGAGTACCCCGGTGCAAGTAAACCAATTTATAATGTGGAATGCACTGTAAGACCAGGTTTATCCACGCTCTACAGTTGGGAACTCTGTTTGACATCCAGTTCAAAGCCACTTACGTTTTGGGCTATTTACTTTGTATGAAGGTGGAACAAATACTTCTTGTAAGATCAGTATTCTTATTGAGGATGATGGCACAATAATTCTCTCGGGACTTTACTTCTTTTACACCCCCCCTCCCCACCCACCCATTATACAGATCAGGAGTCAGTGTTCCCCATTGACCCCTATATAAAATCAGGGACTGTCGCAGGCAATCCAGGATAAGTGGTCACCCTAGAGTGGGGGTTGTGACCATGGGTGGAGCTAAGGGCGCCTAGAGTAATTTGCCTAGGGGCACCTAAGATGTAAACCTGGTCCTGCCTCTGTCACGTGTTTCACGCTTAGTACTAACAAAGCACAGAGGAAAGTGATGTATAATTTTATCCCATTTTCCTGTATCTGCTACGGAAGGCTTTGGGATCTGGTGGGAATTAAAGTCTTAAAGGAGAAATAACACCTCTTCATAGTAACGCTACACTTACCTTTCTATGGCCAAAAAACGCTAATGGCCCCTTTGAATTTTGCCATTGTACCATTCTTCATTCCGCCACAGATAGTTACTGGACATGACAGTTACTGGATGGACCCCAGGACATGACAGTTACTGGAATTTGTTTTTTTAAACTAAAGCAGGCAGAGCGCATCGGCCTATTTAATCCCTTAAAGGGATAGTAATACTTAAAATGTAAAAAAAAATATGTTGTAGGGTTTATCCCCTGAGTAAAACAAGGGTACTCCCACTGCTGAGAGATATTTTATTAGAAAATTATAACAGCTCAAACTTGAATTTTTTAGGTGCAATATCACAGTGGCCTGAAAATTTACAGTGGCGCTGTTGCTACAGCATCCTATGGACAGCTCTGGTCTGTAGACCATAAATCTCCATAGGATGGTGTAGCAACAGCGCCACTGTACATTTTCAGACCACTCTGCTATTGCACCTAAAAAATTCAAGTTTGAGCTGTTATAATTTTTTAATAAAATATCTCTCAGCTTGTTTTACTCAGGGGGATAAACCCTACAACATTTTTTTTTTTACATTTTAAGTATTACTATCCCTTTAACTACCAGAGGGGTGTGCAATGCATTGCTCTGCAATTATTTACATCATTTGCTCATCCATTGCTCTGCAATGCATTGCACACCCCTCTTTTACTTACAGGATTAAATCAAAGGGAATGTTTTTGTGTGTCCCCTTTGGTTCAGTTAAACTGACAGTAATAGCCAATATGAAAAAAATATATATATTGCAGTGTTTATTCCCCTGAGTAAAACAAGGGCACTCCCACTGCTGAGAGATATTTTATTAGAAAATTATAACAGCTCAAACTTGTATTTTTTAGGTGCAATATCACAGTGGCCTGAAAATTTACAGTGGCACTGTTGCTACAGCATCCTATGGACAGCTCTGGTCTGTAGACCATAAATCTCCATAGGATGGTGTAGCAACAGCGCCACTGTAAATTTTCAGACCACTCTGATATTGCACCTAAAAAATTCAAGTTTGAGCTGTTATAATTTTTTAATAAAATATCTCTCAGCTTGTTTTACTCAGGGGGATAAACCCTACAACATTTTTTTTTTACATTTTAAGTATTACTATCCCTTTATCTACCAGAGGGGTGTGCAATGCATTGCTCTGCAATTATTTACATCATTTGCTCATCCATTGCTCTGCAATGCATTGCACACCCCTCTTTTACTTACAGGATTAAATCAAAGGGAATGTTTTTGTGTGTCCCCTTTGGTTCAGTTAAACTGACAGTAATAGCCAATATGAAAAAAATATATATATTGCAGTGTTTATTCCCCTGAGTAAAACAAGGGTACTCCCACTGCTGAGAGGTGTTTTATTCAAAAGTTATTAAAGCTCAAACTTGCCTTTTTTTAGGTGCAGTATCACAGTGACCCGAATTGTTACCGTGGTGCTGTTGCTACACCATCCTGTGGACATCTCTGGCAAGTTGGACATAAATATCCATAGGACGGTGTAGCAACAGCGCCACTGTAACATTTCAGGCCAATGCGATACTGCACCTAAAAAATTTAAGTTTGATTTGTAATAACTGTTGAATAAAACAGCTTTCAGCAGTGGGCGTACCCTTGTTTTACTTTGGTGATAACCAAAACAATTTTTTAGCATAATTTGCTCAACATTTCTTTGTGCTTAGATTCTAGAAAGTTGAAATGTGAAATCTCTTGGTATTTTCGTTCTCTCGGCCTGGGATTAAAGCTTTAGTAGTTTATCTGAAAGAGAAAGGAGTAACTTTTTGCAGGGAGATTTTAGAGAACCTCGCAGCACCCAGATCAGTGTCATTTCGGGAACAGCTGATGTTGTCTTAGTTGCTGATTTGAGAGGTTAGATGGGAAAAGTTTTGGGGGATGAATAAAACTGAGATCACAGACTGGCGCAGATCAAAGATGAGATAACACGCGGCACCAGTAGTCATGGCAAAAAGCAGATTTCAAAGTCGTTTTGAAAGCATCAAATATAGCAGGTAGCAGAACTGTAATAGCAAATGGCTTATTCCAAACACAAACCTGCAAATTTCCTCATTAGCTGTACATGGAGAATGAGGAAAATTAATTCGCCAAGTTGTGATTTACAGTGATAATTGGCATCTTAAAGGTACGGTCATCCTCCTTTTATTTGAATTTATATATTTTGCAAGTTCTTAAAGGGATAGCAATTTTCTAAAAATAAAAGCAGCTCCGATTAATCTTCATTGTATTTGGGCCATGGAGAGTGTTATTTCAATACTGTCAGAGTTGTAGTTCAAGAGTAATTGAATGATAAAGTATCCCCCTCCCGCCCCTTTTACCTAGTGTAACCACCTCCCCTCAGATGTGGAATCTGGTCTCATGATCAGACAGCTCACAGCAAGGGACAATCTTCTTACTGTGATCATAAGGAAAACCCTGCACACCTTGACAGGTTTTTCCTTATGTTCACTGAAGATTGTCCCTCTCTGTGATCCATCCGGACAGTCTTGCTGCTCTGAGGGGAGCAGTGTTATATCAGTAAAAGGGACGGGAGAGGTGATACTTTATCATTCAATTACTCTTGCACTACAACTCTGACAGTATTGAAATAACACTCTCCATGGCCCAAATACTATGAAGATTAATTGGAGCTGCTTTTATTGTGAAACATTACTATCCCTTTCACCCCTTAAGGACCATTTTTTTTTTTTGTTGTTGTTATTTTTTTCTACTAGGACCAGATTCATTACATTTGCAGAGCTGGCACATGTGAGTAATGACTTTTACCTGCATACCAAAGGCAAGGCTGAGACTGACTACTCCGGTTTGAGCCAGCAGTTTCAGCCTCCCGGCATGATCACGGATTATTTAACTCATGATGTGCCAGGACCGTCACTAGTCCTTAAAAGACTGAAACTTGTGACGGCCCTGGCACATCCACGGATTATATGCAGCTAACATGTAAAGTCAAATTACTTTTATGTTCCTGACAGTGAGCCCCTCAGTCTCTGTTTCTATAAATCTTTCTGTCAGGGACTGTGAGAGCAAGAATGGTGATTCAATGTAGCAATACTTTTGCAGCAGTCAGTGATCTGCATGCTGTGTTTAATAGACAGGAGGAAGTATTTTCTGCTGTAGGAATATAGTGTTACATTGTATGACTATGCCTGCTTTCACAGTCCTCAACAGGGATCTCACTGAAAACACAAATTCACATTGGCAGGGACATTACGCTGTTAAAAAATGGGTGATGATGAAAATGATAATAACTATAGACAATTTGACTTTAAATATTATGCAATTGCATGATAAAAACAGAGACTGACCTAATGTAACCCCCCTCCCTCGGCATTAAAAATGTTAAATGCTGACCTGTCATCCTGAGCTGTTTGGGTAATTTTTAGAAATGCCTATATATTGTAATAGACCAGGGCTGCTATCAGAAATTTTGGGGCCCAGTACAAACATAGAGCCGACCCCCCATCTCTTCTCTGCTTCCCACAGATGTCACTGCCCATCAAGACCACAGAGTTCTCCTCCGACTCACGTCCACTACATCCTTACTTCCCACCAACATCAACCCCACTGGCTGACTGTCCCACGCCCCCCAACACATAAAACTATCATTTTGAGGCACTGTGCGCTCCTGCTACATCATTTCCCCCTTGGTACACGTCGCTCTGAGCCACCATCGTATTGGTCTCAATCCAGGAAGCCCACCTTTCCTCCTCATTGGGTGGGGCAATCTGCAGAACTCCATCTCCATGCCTCTGGTTGGCAGCCAATCACTTCACTCAAGTCACTGTGAGGAGGAGCCATCACCAAATCAGCCAATTGAAGAAAATATTACTGAATTCTGAAGAGCTGCCGAACCAATGGGACAAGGCTCTACTTACACATTTAGCATATATGCACGAACCATAGCACATAGCTCATTAATGCAATGGCCCAGCACAAGCAAGGGAGAAAATTTCCCCGGACCAGCTCTCCCATGTCAGGGAGGCCACAGCATGGCAGGACCCCTCTCCTTAGCTGGGCCCCATACACTGTACTTCCCTGATGGTGGCCCTATATTAGACATTTGTTAGCAATATTGTATTTGAGAAATGAACCTTTATTTGTTGGTGGCACAGTATGGCACTATATGCTAATTCGTTCCTGGACTCAGCCAACATAACCACACCCTGTGCTGTGAATGAATCTAGGCTACGCCCACTTTCTGGAGTAAATTCTAAAAGTATGAGAGGTCATTTTGGCCTTGAGAAAAGCTAATTAGCACCATGTTTTGGAAATTCCTCTTGTGGAAGGGGGGGCATTTTTTAACTTAGATAGGGATGATTATGTGTATTAGACAGGACTTGCTGGAAATTGGGGTAGCATGACGTGGTAAGCGAGCTTAACCCTTTGAGTGCCAGAGGGGTATGCAACGCATTGTTGCATACCACTCTGGAACTCATACGGTGAAACATTTTTTTGGCCAAACTATGCAATGAAAACCTCGCATTTATCAACAGTGGTAGAATATATGCATTACACAGGGTGCACATCTGGATAATTTTTATGGAAGAGGTCAGGTCTGTTTTTTGTTACAGTAACTGCAAGTACAGCTTTGTGAGGCAAAGAATGCCATACATTTACTGCCCTTACTGTATAAAAATCCCTGCACAGAATTAAATTCCTATGGCCTTCACAGTGTTACTTTAACCTTTGAGGACCTGAGAGGTGTACAACGCATTGCTTTGTGCCTCAGAGGGTTAATGGCTCCGTGCGTGGTGCGTTTGTGTTAACCATTTGAGTGCCAGAGTGGTACGCAACGCATTGCAAAGCAAAGGGTTAATGGCAATGTGGGTTTCTGTAGCTGTCACCACGGCTCTAGGCTCTGTTTGGTTCACTTTAATCTGCGTTTACTAAATCTCTTTGCTGTCACAGCAGACTGCTGTGTTCGCTCGTACAGGCCGCTCTCTATCACACATACAGGTATAGATTTTTATCTGGGACGAGGAACACTGTACATTATACCGCCTGCTATGGATTTTTGATGCCGCAGGCAAACAGAGAGGCAATAACTTTATATTTCCTCTGCACAAAAGGACAGATCATCTTTACTCCGACGTGATGAAGGGTCGTTTCTAAAAAACTGGTGAAATATCTTGAGCATCTCTGTTCTGGGCGCATCCTCGCCTAAGTATTTTGGATTTATATCACTTAGGGGAGACTTCCAGTTTGTGCTATGAATATGTAATAAGGATCTATGCTTAAAAAATAAAATAAGACAAATAAATGAAATTGGAATGGAAATAAACTGTTGACGAAATCAGCAAGAGGGATGAGTTTCTACATTTCTTTTGACTTAGGGACAGCCGGCTACGTTTGTTTTGCTGGGCAATTTGTTGGCGACCTCTCTAGCATTCAAGGGTTTAAAAGACCCATTTAAATCAATAGAAACGTGGGGAATTTGCATTTGACCCTATGACACAGTTTATTTCAAGGGATAGTA
The DNA here is from genome assembly GCA_037306005.1 of Rhinophrynus dorsalis. NCBI lineage: Eukaryota > Metazoa > Chordata > Amphibia > Anura > Rhinophrynidae > Rhinophrynus > Rhinophrynus dorsalis. Next base: position 175,986,405 of record CM074727.1, on the reverse strand, counting down.
ATGGATGATTTTAAAGGGATAGTAATACTTAAAATGTAAAAAAAAATATGTTGTAGGGTTTATCCCTCTGAGTAAAACAAGGGTACTCCCACTGCTGAATGGTGTTTTATTCAAAAGTTATTAATTTTCAAAGTTGAATTTTTTAGGTGCAATATCACAGTGGCCTGAAATTGTACAGTGGCGCTGTTGCTACACGATCCTATGGACAACTCTGGTCAGTTGACCATAAATCTCCATAGGATGGTGTAGCAACAGCGCCACTGTACAATTTCAGGCCACTGTGATATTGCACCTAAAAAATTCAACTTTGTAAATTAATAACTTTTGAATAAAACACCTCTCAGCAGTGGGAGTACTCTTGTTTTACTCAGGGGGATAAACCCTACAACATATTGTTTTTTACATTTTAAGTATTACTATCCCTTTAACAAAATGTAATATTGTAAACATTAAAAAAATAAATTAATTGATGCAAGTCTGAACTCTCAAACATGTATAGTTTGAGAGATATATATGCTTCTAAAGTTACCCTCCTGCCACTTTCACTGACGTCAGCGCTCTAGCTGACAGCAAGAGATCCTGGTCCCGGGACCAGCCGGTGGCTCTTCAGCAGAGTGGAAATAGCACTATATAAAAAAGAAACACTTAATTTGAAGGGTCTACTAAGTGTGCTTACAAACCAGACACACTTTGTAGACTGTTACAATTAAGTATTCTGTTCTAGATTGCGCTATTTCGGATTTGCTGAAGAGCCACCGGCTGGTCCTGGGACCTGGATCTCCTGCTGTCAGCTAGAACGCTGACGCCTGTTTAAAGGAGAATGAGGGGGAAATTTAGAAGTGTAGATCTCTCAAACTATACATGTTTGAGAGTTCAGACTTGCATCAATTAATTTATTTTTTTAGTATTTACAATATTACATTTTGCTAAAATCATCCATTACTATACATTTAACCTATTGAGTGCCATAGTGGTACACAATGCATTGCTTTGTACCCCTCTTCCACAGACAGGGTTCATTCAGAATAACTACTTTGTTGTTCATCCCTCAATCCATCACCACAGAATCTGTGTACATAGGACTGAATCTTGGTTTAACCCTTTGAGTGCCAGATGGGCATCTGACATAATGTGAACCGCACAATGCATCAGATATCCCTCTGGCACTCAAATGGTTAAAAGCTGAGGGAGTGAGGTGGGATTTATACACAAAAACATGGAGTAATTCTGGAGTAATGTCCAATACATCACAAAGGCAAATTTTCATTATGTGTACAAGGTTAGTTTTAAAGGGATAGTAATACTTAAAATGTAAAAAAAAATATGTTGTAGAGTTTATCCACATGAGTAAAACAAGAGTACTCCCACTACTGAAAGGCGTTTCATTCAAAAGTTATTAATTTTCAAAGTTGAATTTTTTAGGTGCAATATCACAGTGGCCTGAAATTGTACAGTGGCGCTGTTGCTACGTGATCCTATGGACAGCTCTGGTCCCGGGACCATAAATCTCCATAGGATGGCGTAGCAACAGCGCCACTGTACAATTTCAGGCCACTGTGATATTGCACCTACAAATTCAACTTTGAAAATTAAAAACTTTTGAATGAAACACCTTTCAGTAGTGGGAGTACCCTTGTTTTACTCAGGGGGATAAGTATTACTATCCCTTTAAAAGGTAATACCTTTTATAAATTATAGGCAGTTTGACTGTACAAATTATGTTTTCATTTTCACCTGTTTCTTTTGTACTTTCATGTCCTTGACAGTAAGCTCACTGAAATTCTGCAGCACTGAATGCTCTGTGTGATATAATACAACTAGTGTAAAAGCCCGTGTGCACGGGCTGTGGAGCTGTGAGGAACTGGCAGGATGCAGAGCAGGACCGGCCTCTTAACCCATTGAGTGCCAGAGGGGTATGCAACGCATTGCAAAGCAATGCGTTGCATACCCCTCTGCCACTAACAGGGTTAATATTACCCAGACCTGCTCTGCCTACTGCCGTTACCTCACTGCTCCACATGATTGTGCCACCTCACTCACGCGATGCAATCATGCGCATTAGAGACTGGCCGAATGCCAGTTTCTCTGCAGCACTGAATGCTCTCTGTGATGTAATACAATGTTACACTATCCCTGCAGCACTGAATGCTCTGTGTGATGTAATATAGTGGTATACTATCCCCGCAGCACTGAATGCTCTGTGTGATGTAATACAATGTTACACTATCCCTGCAGCACTGAATGTTCTGCATGATGTAATAAAATGTTACACTCTCCCTGCAGCACTGAATGCTCTGTGTGATGTAATACAATGTTACACTATCCCTGCAGCACTGAATGATCTGTGTGATGTAATACAATGTTACACTATCCCTGCAGCACTGAATGCTCTGTGTGATGTAATAAAATGTTACACTCTCCCTGCAGTACTGAATGATCTGTGTGATGTAATAAAATGTTACACTATCCCTGCAGTACTGAATGCTCTGTGTGATGTAATACAATGTTACAAACTCCCTGCAGTACTGAATGCTCTGTGTGATGTAATACAATATTACACTATCCCTGCAGCACTGAATGCTCTGTGTGATGTAATACAGTGTTACACTATCCCTGCAGCACTGAATGTTCTGTATGATGTAATAAAATGTTACACTCTTCCTGCAGCACTGAATGATCTGTGTGATGTAATAAAATGTTGCACTCTCCCTGCAGCACTGAATGCTCTGTATGATGTAATACAATGTTACACTATCCCTGCAGCATTGAATGTTCTGTGTGATGTAATACAATGTTACACTACAGCAGTGAATGGTCTGTGTGATGTAATACAATATTCCATTCTCTCTGCAGCACTCTATGCTCTGTGTGATGTAATACAATGTTCCATTTTCTCTGTAGCACTGAATGCTCTGTGTGATGCAATACAATGTTGCACTCTTCCTACAGCACTGAATGTTCTGAGTGATGTAATACAATGTTACACTTTCTCTGCAGCACTGCATGATCTGTGTAATGTAATACAATTGTATGTTATGCCTGTAGTACTGAATGCTCTGTGTTATATAATACTAGCAACATGGGACGGCGTTGCCCGTCATGTTATGACCATTGGGCGCATGTGTGTGAAATGCAGACACACTGATAAACACAGACATATGCAGCATACAGGCAGACACATACCATACATCCCAAGTGTCCCTCTTTAGGAGGGACAGTCCCTCTTTGAGGGCCAAATCCCTCTGTCCCTCTTTTTAGGAGGTCAGACTGTGTGCAGGGCCGGCTCCACCTATAGGCAAGGTAGGCGCCGGCCTAGGGCGCACACGTACTGGGGGCGCGGGCATGCAGCGGAGAAGAGGTGCGCCCACACACACCACGCCGGGAACCACAACACAATCAGGTCTATGTTGCTACAGCGCTTCCTCATTGGGTTGGATCTTTAGTAATGCAGAGCGCGCTGGGAGTCATGATCTCCTGCCGCGCTCTCCATTACTGAAGAGAAGACTGCGCGGGAGCTACAGGTATGTGATGGTGGGCAAGTTGGAGCTGAGGGGGCATAGTGGAGCTGAGGGGGCAAGTTGGAGCAGATGTGGGGCAAAGTGGAGATGATGGGGGCAAGTTGGAGCTGTTAGGGGAAAGCTGGAGCTGAGGGGGCATAGTGGAGCTGGTGGGGGCAAGTTGGAGATGATGGGGGCAAGTTGGAGCTGATGAGGGTCAAAGTGGAGCTGATGAGGGTCAAAGTGGAGCTGAGGGGGGGCAAGCTGGAGCTGAGGGGGGGCAAGTGGAGCTGAGGGGGGGCAAAGTGGAGCTGGTGGGGCAAGTTGGAGCGGATGGGGGGGCAAGTTGGAGCGGATGGGGGCAAGTTGGAGCGGATGGGGGCATAGTGGAGCTGATAGTGGAAAGTTGGAGCTGAGAGGGCATAGTGGAGCTGGTGGGGGCAAGTTGGAGCGGATGGGGGGCAAAGTGGAGCTGATGGGGGTAAGTTGGAGAGGATGGGGGGCAAAGTGGAGCTGATGGGGGTAAGTTGGAGCTGAGGGGGCAAAGTGAAGCTGAGGGGGCAAAATGGAGCTGGTGGGGGCACGTTGGAGCTGATAGGGGCAAAGTGGAACTGGTGGGCCAAAGTGAAGCTGATAAGGGGCAAGTTGGAGCTGGTGGGGGGCATCTCTTACAGGCATCTCCAGAACAGGGGCAGAGTGGCTCAGGGGGCAGAGAGAGGACAATCATGAAAAGAGGTTGGGTATAAGAAGGCAGGGTATAAAGGGGTGGGACACAAGGGGCGGAGCGAAATGGGCGGCAAAATTAGGTTTTGCCTAGGGTGGCAAAAATCCTTGCACCAGCCCTGACTGTGTGGTGTGTATTACTTTTCTCTACAGCAATAAAGCAATAAACTTCAGTATATGTGTTTATACATTAGTCTGTGCAAATAAAATACTTTGGTCTTGAACTAAATCATTTATTCAGTTACATAAATAGCCAGTAATAGGTCATGAAATAACCTAAAAATTCTTACTAATGCCCCGCCCACCAGCCACACCCCCAATAATATCACCTAAAACTAACGTGTCCCTCTTTGGCCCTGTGAAATGTTGGGAGGTATGCACATACACACAGTGAGCGGCAGAGACATGCAAAACACATGTACACACAGACACACTGGAGATGCACACATGGACACACATATGTAACAGAGATGTACACACACAGACACGCAACATATATGAGCAGAAACACATGTGCTCATGAGTTGTGTACCCCTCTGGCACTCAAAGGGTTAAGGTATAGAGAGGCATGTCAGAGTTAAATAGCAGTGGGAAATGTGTTCATACCTGGAATACTGACTTGTGAAGTCCCTAGAGGGGACTGATGTGGTGCTGATGTGGAGAGACAAATGGGGCAAGCTGGGTTAAAAGTGGGTGGGGCTTAATCGTGAGTAGGGGCAGGGCTTAACATAAATGTGGAAAAAGTGTTAGTAATAGGCTGGGGAAGGAGGAGAAGTGGGAGGGAAATGCAAGTTTACAGTGTGAGGGGTTTTAACACACTCCATGAGGGGTAAAACTTGATACAGAACCCTGTGGCAGTCAGTGGGTTAAGTGTGAATCTGATGGCTGTCTGTCCTGTGTCTTGCATGGCAAATGGTGACAGTGAAGAAGTAATTCAGCAATGAGGGCCTACCTTAACCCTTTGAGTGCCATTTTGTTCCCCTGGTGATGCAGCACCGTTCAGTGGCTTTACTACAGGTCCTGCTGAGGCCACTGGGAGTCAAGGTGAGTGACTGTGTGTCAGCCATCTTTCTTTCTGGCTTTGTGTGTGTGTATGGGTGTTTGGTGTTGTGTGAGTGGGGCATGAGTGTGTAATACCTGTGAACTTTTACTTGTGGAGTCCCTCATGTGGTGCTGATGTGGAGAGAGCAATGGGGCAATCTGGGTTAAAAAGGGGGCGGGGCTTAATCGCGACTAGGGGGCGGGGCTTAACATAAATATGGAAAAGTGTTAGTAATAGGCTGGGGAAGGAGGAGAAGTGGGAGAGAAATGCAAGTTTACAGTGTGAGGGGTTTGAACACACTCCCTGAGGGGTAAAACTTGATACACAACCCTGTGGCAGTCAGTGGGTTAAGTGTGAATCTGATGGCTGTCTGTCCTGTGTCTTGCATGGCAAATGATGACAGTGAAGAAATAATTGAGCAATGAGGACCTACCTTAACCCTTTGAGTGCAATTTTGTTCCTCTGGTGCTGCAGTACAGGTCCTGCTGAGGCCTCTGGGAGTCAGGGTGAGTGACTGTGTGTGTGTGTGTCAGCCATATGTATTTCTGGCTTTGTGTGTGTATGTGGTGCTGTGTGTGTGAGTGGGGGCATGTCTGTTTGGTGCTGTGTAAGTGGGGCATGTGTGTGTGTGTGTGGTGCTGTGTGAGTGGGGCATGTGTGTTTGTCTGTGGTGTAGGAGCAAGTGGCGGCCATATTGTTTTTTTCTGACTTTGATAGTGGTGGGCGGGCTGCATAGTGGGGGCGGGCCAACTCCCTGCATGATTGAATCATCCAATAGGAGTAGTAACTCCTGCTTTATGCCTCCCCTGGGTGTGTTTTGGCAGGCACAAAGTCTTCTTTTATATATATAGACAATGTTATAGTCTCCTTGCAGCACTGAATGCTCTGTGCAATGTAATACAATGTTACACTACAGCACTGAATGATCTGTGTAATTTAATATAATTGTACTCTGTCCCTACAGCACTGAATGCTCTGTGTGATGTAATACAGTGTTACACTATCCCTACAGCACTGAATGATCTGTGTAATTTAATATAATTGTACTCTGTCCCTACAGCACTGAATGCTCTGTGTGATGTAATACATCACACTCTCCCTGCAGCACTGAATGCTATGTGCGATTTAATACAATGTTACACTATTCCTGCAGCACTGAAAGCTCTGTGTGATGTAATACAATGTTCCATTCTCTCTGCAGCACTGAATGCTCTGTGTGATGTAATACAATATTACACTATCCCTACAGCAATGAATACTCTGTGTTTTGTAATACAGTGTTACAGTCTCCCTACAGCAATGAATATCTGAGTGATGTAATACAATGTTACACTCTTCCTGCAGCACGGAATGCTCTGAGTAATGTAATACAATGTTACACTTTGCCTGCAGCACTGAATGCTCTGTGTGATGTAATATAATGTTTCATTCTCTTTGCAGCACTGTGTGCTCTGTGTGATGCAATACAATGTTACACTATCCCTGCAGTACTGAATGCTATGTGTGATGTAATACAATGTTAAAGTCTACCTGCAGCACTGAAAGCTCTGCATCTTGTAATACAACGTTATATTCTCCGTGCAGCACTGAATGCTCTGTGTGATGCAATACAATGTTGCAGTCTCCCTGCAGCACTGAATGCTTTCTGATATAATACAATATTACAATCTCCCTGCAGCATTGAATGGTCTGTGTGATGTAATACAATGTTACACTACAGCAGTGAATGCTCTGTGTGATGCAATACGATATTCCATTCTCTCTGCAGCACTCTATGCTCTGTGTGATGTAATACAATGTTCCATGCTCTCTGTAGCACTGAATGCTCTGTGTGATGTAATACAATATTACACAATCCCTACAGCAATGAATACTCTGTGTGATGTAATACAATGTTACACTCTTCCTGCAGCACTGAATGCTTTGAGTGATGTAATACAATGTTACACTCTGCCTGCAGCACTGAATGCTCTGTGTGATATAATACAATGTTACATTCTCTCTGCAGCACTGCATGATCTGTGTAATGTAATACAATTGTACGTTATGACTGTAGTACTGAATGCTCTGTGTTATATAACACAATGTTACAGTCTCCCTGCAGCACTGAATGATCTGTATGATGTAATACAATGTTACACTACAGTTCTGAATGATCTGTGTAATTTAATATAATTGTACTCTATCCCTACAGCACTGAATGCTCTGTGTGATGTAATACAGTGTTACACTATCCCTGCAGTACTGAATGCTATGTGTGATGTAATACAATGTTAAAGTCTACCTGCAGCACTGAATGCTCTGCATCTTGTAATACAATGTTATATTCTCCGTGCAGCACTGAATGCTCTGTGTGATGCAATACAATGTTGCAGTCTCCCTGCAGCACTGAATGCTCTTTCTGATATAATACAATGTTACAATCTCCCTGCAGCATTGACTGGTCTGTGTGATGTAATACAATGTTACACTACAGCAATGAATGCTCTGTGTGATGCAATATAATATTCCATTCTCTCTGCAGCACTCTATGCTCTGTGTGATGTAATACAATGTTCCATGCTCTCTGTAGCACTGAATGCTCTGTGTGATTTAATACAATATTACACAATCCTTACAGCAATGAATACTCTGTGTGATGTAATACAATGTTACACTGTCCCTGCAGCACTGAATGCTCTGTGCGATGTAACACAGTGTTACAGTCTCCCTGCAGTACTGAATACTCTTTGTGATGTAATACAATGTTACACTCTTCCTGCAGCACTGCATGCTTTGAGTGATGTAATACAATGTTACACTCTGCCTGCAGCACTGAATGCTCTGTGTGATATAATACAATGTTACATTATACCTGCAGTACTGAATGATCTGTGTGATGTAATACAATGTTACATTCTCTCTGCAGCACTGCATGATCTGTGTAATGTAATACAATTGTATGTTATGCCTGTAGTACTGAATGCTCTGTGTTATATAATACAATGTTACAGTCTCCCTGCAGCACTGAATGATCTGTATGATGTAATACAATGTTACACTACAGCACTGAATGATCTGTGTAATTTAATATAATTGTACTCTATCCCTACAGCACTGAATGCTCTGTGTGATGTAATACAGTGTTACACTGTCCCTGCAGCACTGAATGCTCTGTGTGATGTAATACAATGTTATCCTCTCCCTGCAGCACTGAATGCTCTTTCCGATGTAATACAATGTTACACTCTCCCTGCAGCACTTAATGCTATGTGCGATTTAATACAATGTTACACTATTCCTGCAGCACTGAATGCTCTGTGTGATGTAATACAATGTTACACTCTCCCTGCAGCACTTAATGCTATGTGCGATTTAATACAATGTTACACTATTCCTGCAGCACTGAATGCTCTGTGTGATGTAATACAATGTTACACTCTCCCTGCAGCACTTAATGCTATGTGCGATTTAATACAATGTTACACTATTCCTGCAGCACTGAATGCTCTGTGTGGTGTAATACAATGTTCCATTCTCTCTGCAGCACTGAATGCTCTGTGTGATGTAATACAATGTTACACTATCCCTACAGCAATGAATACTCTGTGTTTTGTAATAGAGTGTTACAGTCTTCCTACAGCAATGAATATCTGTGTGATGTAATACAATGTTACACTCTTCCTGCAGCACTGAATGCTCTGTGTGATGTAATACAATGTTACACTATTCCTGCAGCGCGGAATGCTCTGAGTAATGTAATACAATGTTCCATTCTCTCTGCAGCACTGAATGCTCTGTGTGATGTAATACAATATTACACAATCCCTATAGCAATGAATACTCTGTGTTTTGTAATACAGTGTTACAGTCTCCCTACAGCAATGAATATCTGTGCGATGTAATACAATGTTACACTCTTCCTGCAGCACGGAATGCTCTGAGTGATGTAATATAATGTTTCATTCTCTTTGCAGCACTGTATGCTCTGTGTGATGCAATACAATGTTACACTATCCCTGCAGTACTGAATGCTATGTGTGATGTAATACAATGTTAAAGTCTCCCTACAGCACTGAATGCTCTGCATCTTGTAATACAATGTTATATTCTCCGTGCAGCACTGAATGCTCTGTGTGATGCAATACAATGTTGCCGTCTCCCTGCAGCACTGAATGCTCTTTCTGATATAATACAATGTTACAATCTCCCTGCAGCATTGACTGGTCTGTGTGATGTAATACAATGTTACACTACAGCAATGAATGCTCTGTGTGATGCAATACAATATTCCATTCTCTCTGCAGCACTCTATGCTCTGTGTGATGTAATACAATGTTCCATGCTCTCTGTAGCACTGAATGCTCTGTGTGATTTAATACAATATTACACAATCCCTACAGCAATGAATACTCTGTGTGATGTAATACAATGTTACACTCTTCCTGCAGCACTGAATGTTCTGTGTGATATAATACAATGTTACACTCTACCTGCAGCACTGAATGCTGTGTGTGATATAATACAATGTTACATTCTCTCTGCAGCACTGAATGCTCTGTGTGATGTAATACAATTGTATGTTATGCCTGTAGTACTGAATGCTCTGTGTTATATAAAACAATGTTATAGTCTCCTTGCAGCACTGAATGCTCTGTGTGATGTAATACAATGTTACACTATCCCTGCAGCACTGAATGTTCTGTGTGATGTAATTCAATGTTACACTATCCTTGCATAGCTGAATGCTTTTTGTGACAATTCCATTTCCTTTGAGTCTCTGCAGGCAGCACACCAGAGGTTGCCTGGACCCTAGCAGCCCAGAACAGGTGTAGTCAAAATGCTTAAAATTACTTCTCCCCCCCACACACACAATCCCCAGTGTTGATAAAAAGATTACCAGAAGCCAAAACAGTAAAATAATCAAATTTATTAGAAGAATAGGGAGGGAAGCCTCTATGTGCTACCTGAGGAGACCCTAAGGGAAAGGAATTGACAGGTTAGAAAAATTCCCCAATCCTTAAGGGTTTCCTGGTCAGCACACCAGAGAGAAAACAAAGCTAAACAAAATAGGAAGGGATTACTAAATGGCTTCCAAAGCTTTATGACAAAAAGTGTCTTCCCTTTGCTCTTGAATATCTAGATGATAGTTCCAGGTGAAGGTATGAACACCGAGGGGAACCACTGTAACTCCACAGTTAGCACTGCTGTCCAGGTAATGCCTATCAAGGTAGTGGGTGGTCCAAAAGGTGGTCAATTGTCTTATTCTTGCACAGTGTTTTCATCAGTAACTTATCACTGGGTTGATATGGGTGTGTAGGTTCACCTATAGGAAGAGGGAGACAGAGAGAGAAACATCACCATAGATGCCATTCAATTTATCAATCAATTGTGATACATATTTTTATTTAGAATATTCCAAGTCACCTAAGGACTTGGGGCACCATGTGGCTTGGCCTAGTGCCTTTCCTCAATTTATATTCACCTATTGTCCTATTGATTCTTTCTTCCTGTGGTGTGTAATTGTTGCTATAAATGGTATACCTTTGTCACTATTTATCATCAGAGGGCATCCAAATCTGGGAATTACTCCTGTACATAGTATATTTGCAACAGTTGTGGCATTTTCCTTGGTCATAGGAAAAAGCTTCAACCCATTTGGAAAACTAATCACATATAACCAACAGGAATTGGATGCTTCCTGATTTATGAATGTGTGTAAAATCTGTTTGTAACTGTTGCATTGGTCCCTCAGGGGGTGGCAAATAGTCATGAGCACCATGCAGTATTTCCTGTTCTTACAAATATGAGATATCTATATATCTGATTCTCCATTAGTTCTGTCAAATTCAAAATTACAAACCTGGTCTGTATGGAGTTATAATTCTATTTCTTATCAAAGTGGCTAAATCCCTGATTACTGATAAAAAGAATTGGGGCAGCTGTTTTATGGTGTCCCTATTCTACCCTCCATGTTTGACCATAGACCAGCATGGTCTAGTGCCAGACCCTCCATTTATCAAAACCGTAGGTCATCTTTTGAGGTCAATACTTGCTATGAATATTAAAGTGAGGATGGAAATGGAGGCATCATAGTCAACTGTACTATGATCCGGGCATTTAACTACTGCTATGGTGTATGGCAATAATATAGAAACCAACAGATCAATAACCAGTTGGACATATGAAATTCCTTTTCTGTCAGCTGTCACAAATCCTCCATTTATCCATATAATTCCAAAATCAAGTATGACGCCAAAAGCGGATCTGGAGTCAGTCAAAATAGTCACATCACTGTTTACAAATAGGGAGCATGTGTGTGTTAGAGCTATTAGTTGAGCAGCCTGGGCAAAAAACAAAAGGGAAGGAGTTAGTTATTAATACCATATCTAGTAATTGGACTACAGAAAATCCTATCAGGTATACCCCATTAGCTGGATTTGAGCATGACTCATCCACATATACTGTCTCACTGCATACAAGGGGAACAGACTACAGGTCAGGTCTTGCTGAGGTATCCATGTGAATGGTCTGTAAGTAACCATGTGCTTCAATCTCTAATATGTCAGAGGGAGAATGTAAAATTAATGTATGTAAGGTCACAGAGAGTATTGAGTGTGAAAGGTAATATTTTATGTGTAAATTGTCTCATAATCAAATTCTCTCTATGCAGTCATGTGTCTGAACCGCCCATACCATCATAACACAGGCTTCCACTTCCCCTAAGCATGCGGGCCCTGAACCACTGATGTTAGTACATTAAAACAACAAACCACTGGTCCACAGCCGAGCCATATTCCCTTTGCAAGGACACCTGAAACAGTGGGACCTCCCTCCTTACAAGACATTGGAGAGAGTATTTGGGCAGTCCCAGAACAGGAACAAAACATAAGGTTGTTTTTTTTTTCTTTATATGCCGTGTCCATGTCCATGATCCAATGTATTACACCAGGAGCATCTCTCAAGGTACCCTGTCTCGTTATGTGATCGTGGTAAGAACAGTCTGCAATCCTTTGCCTACAGTATGTCACTATGCCTAGGAAAGATAACAGTGCAGGTTTAATCTTTGGCTTTGGGAACAAGATAATGACTTTTACTCGTGCAGCAGCCAGCAACCTCTGTCCATATGACAACACAAATCCTAGGTATTTCACAGTCTCTTGACAATACTGTAGCTTAGCAGGCGATACCTTATGACCAGTCTTTGGTAGAGTCTGCAACAAGGAAGATGTATTTTTCATACCGGACTCTTCATCTGGGCTACACATCAACCACAAATCATCCACATATTGAAGCAACGTGGAGCCACAATCAGGTGACCAAGACTCTAGGGTTTCCTGACTACAGCAAATAGGCAGTGGGGGAATCAACACTCAATCTATTCCACGCATACTGATTCCCTCTATAAGCGAAAGCAAACAGTGGTTGCATGCCAGGGAACCCTGGAATGCTAAAGAAGGTGCTGCACAAAGAAAGTAATTGGCAGGTGATGGTACTGCAGGCAAAATAGAGTTCATATCAGGCACAATGGCAGAATTAACTTATTTACTGCCCTTTTCCTGTAGCAAGGGATATTACTTAATGTACAGTAGAGAAGCATCCGGTCTAAACTTGTGTATGTGGAACTTTCAGCTAACAAAGTATTGGGAAGTGTGTGCAATGTGTCAATTAGAATGTGTTATAGATACAATAGTGTAAATTGGGTCTAATGACATGAACACTGATGCCTGAATCAGATTTTCCCCACACATGCATACAAACATTCCACCATTTGCAACAATGAAAAACTTAGCAGGGATCACCCATATTCCTTGAATTAAATAATTCTTCCACACATCACTGACATCCTGCATGCACACTGGGGTCTAAAACCAACCACTAACCCTAACGGTGGGAGCACATACACAAGAAAATATTCCCTTCAAGAATATGCTAATACCCAGGGTTAATTATAAAGAACATGCAGGTATTACAGGGTTAGTCATTGAAGTAGTCATGTGTGAATAAGCAGCAGGTTAAAGGGATAGTAATACTTCATTTTATCTTTATTTTATTTTGTAGGCATTAAAAAAACATGAAGAATGATATAAGTCTTATCTCTCAAACCTTTATGGTTTAAGAGATATTCACAAGCAAAGTTTCCCCTCCCGCCCCTTTTTCCTAGTGTAAGCCATCTCTTCTCAGATGTGAATCTGGTTGTAAGAGCAGACAGATAACAGCAGGGGACAATCTTCTTTGTATGAAAAGAATGAAAGCCCTTCCCCCCTTGACAAGTTTTTCAGCTTTTTCCCTTATCTTAATTGAAGATTGTCCCTCTCTGCAATCTACCTGGGCACCTCCCTTCTGATGTGGCTGAACAGGGGGGGATACTTTGCTTGTGAATATCTCTTAAACCATAAAGGTCTGAGAGATAAGACTTATATCGTTCTTCATGTTTTTTTTAATGCCTACAAAATAAAATAAAGATAAAACGAAGTATTACTATCCCTTTAACTGGGCAAGAAGGAGTAATTAGAAAGGCATTCCTAAGTACATTCTCTATCATGGTCTAAAAACTACGAGCATGTTACATTTTGTAGTCCAAAAGCAAAACAACAATATTATATTCACACCCCTTTGCATTTATGCTTATCTATATCTCCCTCAATCACGTCCATTCACCCTTCACCCAATTATTGCTAGCCAAAAATGTCTTAACAAGAAACCCTTTATTATAGCAAAGATAGCCATAACTGTGACCTTGAAATTGCTGCGTTATGCAGAAAGTAAAACAAGGAAGTAAAGAAAGAGGAGGGGAGGAGTTTAGATAAAAGGGGAGGAGTAACAGCTGTGGGGACAGAAACGCTATCTTTCTCATAGAACTACAATTTTACAAGTATGGTGGTTTTAACCTCTTTTTGCCATCACCATGCAAATACATTATATTAATATCAATGGAAACATCTTCCTGATTCTCTAGTGCCCTAGTTCCATCTACCTCTATGTTACCCTCTGCCTCAGACTTAGAGTATATTTCCACCTTCTCTATATCTTTCTTAAAGCAACCTGTCACATCCATTACTCTTATTGCCATTTCCAAGACTTCACTTTCTAAGCTATGCCAATTATTAATACCTATTCTGACTACTTGCTCCATTCAGAATTAAGTGATCCCAAACTGTCTGCCTTAACAAGTCCAGCAATCACCAAAACTGTCACGGTTTCCTCTTCCTTCTTCTTACATGCTATTTAACCTCTTAAATGTCCTATATATCACCTCCTACATTAGTCAAAACTTGTGTCATTTGTCCCCACATCTTTACTATATGTACACATTAGTCTCAATGTCAGTAGGGGAGTCATATTTCTTGCAAGTATCACAATTAACAGCCCATCCGATACTATGTGTTTTGTAGCCACATTTAAAGGGATAGTAATACTTAAAATGTAAAAAAAAATATGTTGTAGGGTTTATCCCCCTGAGTAAAACAAGAGTACTCCCACTGCTGAACGGTGTTTCATTCAAAAGTTATTAATTTTCAAAGTTGAATTTTTTAGGTGCAATATCACAATGGCCTGAAATTGTACAGTGGCGCTGTTGCTACACCATCCTATGGAGATGTATGCTCCCGGGACCAGAGCTGTCCATAGGATCGTGTAGCAACTGCGCCACTGTACAATTTCAGGCCTTTGTGATATTGCACCTAGAAAAATTCAAATTTGAAAATTAATAACTTTTAAATGAAACACCTTTCAGCAGTGGGAGTACTTTTTTTTTACTCAGGGGGATAAACCCTACAACATATTTTTTTTTTACATTTTAAGTATTACTATCTCTTTAACAAAAACCTGAAATCGGAAGAAGTCAACTGGTGTCACTTAGTGCATATATTTTTTAGATGAACTATAATGGTACTAGGGGATTTAATGGGATTAGGACAATATTTAGCCCATACATTCAGTACTAATACATCTGGGGGTTTATTAACAACCTGTTCTCTCGCAGTCATGAATGACATTTCTATTTCCACGTCAATTTTGTCAGCCTTTTTCTCCCTGTCTCAAATTTAACAATTTCTCTTCTAGCGCGTGTTAAAAGTAAACTTATTTCTACCTCACTTAAACTGTCGTGCCTCTAAAATGCTGGATATATTTTACTGATGTGGGGGAGGTGGCACTTCATGTTGCACACAGTATTTAACTCATTGATGGTCTTACCAGTTTTACTCTTGATTTTAACCTTAGTTTATCTGACCCATTCCCCTATTGTCAAAGATATATATATTTATACAAATAATAATAGAACAATACAAACAACACCAGACAGACAGTGAATACAGTTGCAAGCAAACTTAGACATTACAAATTCTTACAAATTAGCTAATGAGACCACTTACCAAAGTCAGATTATACAAACATAGAAAACACAATGACAAATACGTGCACTTATTGCTAGACAAAAAACAGTAATCAAGCAGCATGCAATTGTGCAATTGTGACAAACAAAAAAGGGGTGTGGCCTGCTTCTTAAAGGTAAAGATCATGGGGTGTAACCCACTTAGGACATATTCCCAAGTAATTTTCTATTTATGTCTGGGACTCCAACCCAAATCCCAACATGTGGGACTATAACCCACAAGGCCTGGTACCAGACTCTAACCGGCACCCTTCAGTCACCCTCATCAGGTAGATTCTCAGGGGTGAGTGGATATACATCCTATATAATAATTCGCTAAATCGTGCGTAACGCCACAACATGCACAGTAGACACTGCTGCGCATGCTGCAGTCATGAGCAGTAGAGACTGCCAGCGCCGTGGCTGATACAGAGCTGGGCACTCCGAAGGAGCGTCCATCTCTGTATCAGCCGTGGCGCGGGCAGTCTCTACTGCGAGGGACTGCCCCGCAACCGGGTGGCTGTGACACTGTGGCCCGTGTAATGGGCTGTTCAACTAGTATATATATTTAATAACAAAAAGGTCCACTCACCTGTGTGAATCCTGTTCACAGCACCAAATTGAGGGGAACCACTGTAAACGTCTTCCCTCCTTTTGGGGTGACTGGGACACCTCTTCTGCAGAAAGGATTTAACCACTCCCCGGGGAGAGTTTTAACCTACACCTCCAGATCTTCACCCCAGAATACACGCCTCAAGTGCTTGGAGCAGCATTAAATGAATTGACACCACACAAGTATGAAAGCACAAAACCCTACTGCTTTATTTAACAACCACAGAACTTTCATACCAAGACCTGGGAGGGTCTGCAGAGTGGAAAATCACAAGCTTCACCTAGTGTATTCCCTAAAGGTCTTACAAATATGGTAAGGAGGAAATTAGGTAGTGAGGGGGTATGGAGCACATATAGTTAATGGTTAACATGCATCTCTTGGTTCTAATGGAAATGTAATTAAGGACATTCTACAACTATATGCAACAGTAAAAATTATACTTATCTCTTTTCTACATCAAGGCCTCTGTGAAGGGCACTAAGAAACCTTCTGCGTGTAGAACAAGCTGCTAGTTAAAAGTATAATTTAACTCATATCACTCTTGTCAGTGTATTAAAGCAATTGCCTACTTATAAATGTCAAGTTTAACCCTTTAAAACACTTTGTCAGGTAGAGGCTCAGCAAATTTGCTCTGCTGATGACTGAGCCATCTCTACCCAAGATGCTGAAATTGCCATTGTAGAAAGGGCTTTCTCCGGAGGTTTATAAGCCTCTTCAATGCCCAAGTGAATCATCATGATACAGATGATTTTGAAGCCTTATGGCTTTTAGAGTTTTTAAAAAATCAACAAATAAAGATGAAGTCTTCCTAGGCTGCTGTTCTAAGCAACCAGATCAGCTGACAATGGCAAACATCCAAAAAGTGGAGAATGCTGTCTTTCTCTGACACTTTTCTTGCCCCATATGAATTGAACCTGATATATTCAGGAGAAATTCCAGAGGAATTCTAAGAGAAATGGAGCTCTATGTCTCATTGTCTTTCATAGACACTGCTTGTAGCTATCCAACTCTTTCAGCCAATGTAAGAGCTAGAAACAGAGGTGTCTTCAAGGACAACAACTTTAAAGGAACTAACTCCAAAGGCACACAAGGTTCATTCAATAAAGCCTTCAGGTCCAAATTCAGACCTCATTATAATGAATGATCAGCTGATGTTCAGAAATGGGTTGTTTTAGAAAATTCCCTAATGCTATAAGTGTGATAGGACACTATACTATAGCACACTGTAAGCGTGCTAGGACCCAGACCTTTGTGAATACTCTCCAGAAGAGTTGGAGTGGATGGATGTGATGAATCCAGGTTCCTGTCCTTGCACCAAAATAAAATCTTCTCCATGAGTAATTGTAAGCCACAGAAGTACTTGTTCTTCTTGAATTGGTCAGAAGCTGAATTCCCTGATCCAATAAACCATGACTACTCAGAAGCTGGGAGTCAGATACCATGCTGTCAGACTCAAACTGCAGGGTTGATGATGACGTGGTCCCTGACTCAATAAAAGTCCCCTCTCACCAGAACCCTTATAGTATCTTTCATTGTTAGCTGCTTGAGATGGACAAACTATGTCCTCCTTGGCCATTATGGAGCAATCAGTATCACCAATGCCCGATTCAGGGTCAATAGAATCAGTCTCAGAAGAGGAAAGATATAGGATAATTCAAAATCCCACTTTTGCCTCAGCTTAAGCACTGCTAGAGTATAACCCTGGGGAAAGTGAAAGAAAAAAACACGAAGCCTTGCATTCCTACTGGTTTTGATTAGTTATTTCTCTGACATGCCACATTTCTATGTAAGTTCCAGGAAAGCACTGAGTGGAGCCTTGCTTTTCCTGACGAATCTCCTTCATGCTCAAGGTATCTGCCTATACATTGTGCATAAGTTTGCATTCTGCCCACTGAAGAATCTCGTGGGATAAATGAAGCAGTGGGAAATTCCTCATACCGCTATCATTACACAAAAGCAATTGTTGTGATATTGGCAGAGAAAATCTTGATTGCCTTTCTTCTGAGTAACTGGAAAGGCCTCCATTAGGGCTCTCCAAGCTGCATGCATTTCCAAATGGTTCGAGTGAAGGAGCTTGTCTGAGGGACACAAAACACCCTGCAAGGAGCTTTGAAGTGCCACTGTCCCCCAACCTGTCTTGCTGGCATCTGAAGTCAGTGGTGAAAGAACCACTGGGGACCCTTTGACAGGTTAATTTTGTACCCCCAGGAGAGTAATGCCTTGAATTGGGAAGGAATCAAGTCTAGCTGACTGAGGGATTTTGGGTCACGGTCCCAACTGTAAAGGACCAGCTGTTGTAAAGGCCTTATATGTAAAAGAGCCAAGGATTGAGTCTATTGATTGTGTAATGAGGCCCAAAATCAACATTAGCTTCTTCAGGGACACATGATACATTCTTCTGAGTAGAGTTATCTGGTCCGGAAATAATAACACTTTGTCTGCAGACAGAAATAGTTTTCATTGTATCAAGGATAAGTCCCAAAAACACCTTTGCTGAAGAAGAAGCATAAGTTTATCTGCAGCCTAAGGATGTCACAGTAGAGAGCACCAGTTCCAGATGTTGGCAAAGCAGGAAGGGAGAAGGAGCCTTTATCAACCAGTCATCTAGATACAACACAACTGGTATTCCTCTTCCTCTGATGTGCATTGCCACCACAACCCTCACGTTCATAACATTCTGAGATCTGAATTAGGAATCAGGACTCTGGCTGATACCAAACGATGCATGAAGAAAAGATTGTCACGGTTTCGTAAGAACACTCAGACAGTTAGTTAAGGTTAAAAAGCTTTATTGAAAATAAAGGTCCAGATGAGGTCCGTACCAAGTACTTCCCAGATCTGACTCGAGTCAGGATGAGGAATATCACTGTAGCAATATATATATATGACACTTTGAAGGCTTGATCAGGAACAAGTATAACCTCAACAGCTCCACACCGCCACTAGGTGACACAAGGCGATAGGTAACTGCAGGGCAATTCCCTAGCAAACTAGGGATAGCGGAGGCAAAACAGGTAGGATTCAGGAAGAGACCTGACCCTAGAATTCTAGGGTTAATGGAGGCAACACAGGCAAGACTCTGGCAGCGGACTGACCCTAGAAGGCTAGGGTTAACGGAGGCAACAAAGACTGGACTCTGGCAGTGGTCTGACCCTAGAACGCTATGGTTAACGGAGGCAACACGGACAGGACTATGACAATGACTTGACCCTAGCATGCTAGGGTTAACGGAGGCAACATAGACCAGACACTGGCAGTAATCTGACCCTAGAACACTAGGGTTCCCAGAGGCAACACAGACACTGACGAGTGACCGGGCTCCCACAAGCCCCTGTAGACTACTGGAGCAGATAGGCCTAACAGGCATAGAGCATTATAGCGAGTAGAAGTGAGCAGTGTGCGTTCTCTCACAGATCAGAGCTAGCGTTGCCCTAATCGGTACACACGGAGGTAATCGGCCAGTCCCGTCGGAGATGGAAACAGATGCTCAGCCAGGTCGGCACACACGGAATAGTCAGCCAGTCCCAGATAGTACAAACCAGACACTTAGGCCAGCCAGGTTGGTACACACAGAGATAGTCAGCCAGTCCTTAGTCGGTAATGGAATCGGATATTCAGCCAAGCCAGGTCGGTATACACGGAGTTAGTCAGCCAGACCAAAGTCAGCAATGGAATCGGATCACAGGAGAGTCAGGAATATAAGCATAGTCAGACATGCAGTGTCATACATGGAAACAGGAACAAGTAGTCATAAATGCTAGGTAGGGGTACACCATGAAAGGGCAGCAATAGAATGACAGAAGGGAGTATATAAAGGCAAACCCTGGGAGGAGTCACCATCATAGAGCCAATAAGAATGAGGCAATGGTAAACCTGGAAGTAACAATGTCGCTCAGTCACTGGAATAACGGGCACCGTGATAAAGACATTCTCAGGGAATGGACTGTAATGCTGGTGCCCACATACCATGGAGGGGTTAGAGAGGAGAATCGATACTTGCAACCATGCTGAATGATGGAAATGATGGAAGAACCCAAGGACATGGCATAACCTTACTCCCAGGGATGTCATAGGCCTGTTATCAGAATTGTGACTTAGATGTTTGCTCTTGAGAGGTTTGTCAGGTAGATCTAGATCCCTCAGGATAGTAAGGCTTGGAGGCTGACCTCTTAGCCTTTGAGAAATTCTTCTGCACCTTGAAAGGGTGACACAAAACGTCTGGTATAAGATGAGCTTTTACTTCTCTTTAAAATTAGTTAAACTTATCTAATGGATCCTCTTTTAAAGAGAACCAACACTTCTTAATAACAATTCCATACTGATCTTACTATGGCTAGAAAATCCTAATGGCCCCTGAGAAATTTGCCTTTGTGCCTCTGTTCAAGAGATATTTTCAGTCAGTATTGGATGTCATTTTCACGGAGGCAGACATGACAGCTGCAGAGTGCCCAAGCCTGCTTAAAGTGGTACTAACACCTTATAACGATTTAGGTGATTATGAAAGCAATTCAAAATCACCTAAATGTATGCTAGCAATTCTTTATTTAAAACTCTCGATTATAAGACATTTAGATGTAGTTATTTGTCAGTTTATGCAAAATTATGAGGAACATGTCATGTGACTAAAATTCTGCCTGTCTGGCAAACACACATAGGGGTGGCAGTAAAGAAAAGTTAATCAAATCTCCTCTATACCGGTGTTCCCCGTAATGGACTATGGGCCGTTACTGTTGGCACTTTTAAGTGCCAGGGAAATGATCTCAAAAGACTGGATGGAACGGGTTGAAATCCCAGTTCCTGGCAGCTGGGGAGCACCAGAAATGCAGCCGGACATGTTAAATTCTCTGCCATCCATGTTGATGTCAATGTGTTGTCATGAACTGGAATACATGTAACAGATGCTGGACCTCTGTGTTAAGAAATTGCTGACCTACAATCTTACATGGGCCTGCAGGAGTTAAATGGTTGTATTTTGCAATGTTATCCAAATTGTATCTGTCTGGTCCAGGTTTTGATTAGGTTTTACTTTCCTAACCCCTTCACCTCTGTTCTATATACACTATTGTCTTCTGTGTGATAGGATTAGTCTGGTGTTGTGATTGTCTGTAACACCTGTTTCTATTGTACTGTTTTGTTGATTGTACCAGTCTTACTGCCTGTCACATCCCCCTTCCCATGAACTGTATATATAACCCCTGGCCACTTGCAATAAAATAGAATTTGTCATTTTGGACTAGATGTGAATCCTGTTGTTTTATTTCTGGATGGGCTAAAGGGTCCCCTTTGACCCCCATTCAAGAACCCTGCATTTCGGTCTTCCATGCAGCAATCCAGGATCACCGGTCCGGCTACCTGCTTGTAACTGAGTTCAGGAGGGAGAAACCTGGAACGATGGGCCAAGACAACTCAGAGTCCGGGGTCCCTGTTACACTCCCATAAGTGCATGGGGCATGATTTTCACAAGTGTGGCAAGGGGGGCAAAGCCGGGAGGTGGACACTCAGGTGAAAATCTCTGCAAGGAATTGGGGTACACACAACACACGCAATACGCATATGTGCCCGAACACAATACATACAGTACAGGCACACAATACACGCAACACACACAATAAATACAATACACACCGGCACAATGCATACACGAGCAAAACACACAAATACAATACACACAGATGCAATATACACAATACATGCACAATGTACACAAAATACATACATACACACAATCCACACACACAATACATACGTACACAATATGCACACAATACACACATTATACACACTATGTACATTGCAAAATGGAATACGCCTACCCAAGAACTTTCAGAATGAGCTGACCGTGAGATATTGTAAACATAAACCTTTAAAGATCCCACAATGATGTATTCTTGGCTATAGGTCCCTACTCACACTAAACAAGAGGAAGTGCTCAAACCAGTCCACAAGGAACCAGGAACATGCAAGAACCTAACTACAGGAACACCCACAAGACCAGTAGGATTTCTCCCTCTGTCTTCCAGGTACAAATAGCACCTATTTAAAGACTAAAGAAGAAGTTAATTGGAGTAGATTAGATAATAGCGAGCACTGGACTCTCTCACCCTGTGAATTTGGCTCTTCATCCTTATATTTTGGCCAAAACCCTGAGTGTCAGGGTCAATCTCTGAGAGTTGTGAGGCACGCAGAGGCGTAACTAGAATACCCTGGGCCCAGGTGCAGAAATTGCCATGGCACCCCGATCACATTGCACACCTATTGTTCCCAATCTCCACATTGCCCCCAATCTCCACATTGCTTCCAATCTCCTACCTCCTTGGTGGTCCAGTGGTGTGGCAGGAGAGGTCTGTGCCTCCTTATGCACAGACCTCTATACAGGTGGAGCTCCCACACGGTCCTGTCTTCAGTAAGGCAGAGCGCCAGGAGATGATGTCATGGAGATGATGTCATCTCCCAGCTCTCTGCATTACTAGAGTGCCAAAGAGAGAGCTCAGCTGATAGAGGTCTGTGTTGAAGAAGGCACAGACCTCAGCTTGTTGCTACTTGCAGGAGGTGGGGGAGTCGTAGGGGGTGGCCAGGACCCTGGAGTGATAGGTCCAGTCACAGGTGCTACCCCTATTGTTACACCACTGGAGGCATGGCAACATTCAATAGGAAATATGCAACAAGCTATACACAAAGTGCAATAAGCAAAACGCAGTTATACAATATGCATTACACAATACACAAAGCTCATTATTCAAAACACTACATGCAAAACACACACTACACACAAAACACACCTATGTGCTCACTCACACATGCTCTCACATACTCACACTCACGCACAGTTATGCTCACTGCTGAAGAGTTGTGTAACTCACTTTTTGGGAGTTGAAAGGGGTAAGCACTGAAAATTCAACAATCCAGTCATTAAAGATATTGACTCCTTTCTGGGTTTTTCCAGATGTCAGGGAAATAGTCATACACGTAAATCCACTTTTCATTTTTTAACCCTATCAATGCCAGGCACGTATCCAATGCACTGGGCTGCAATGGGCGAATAAGACACATAATGGCTGCTCCTGTTTAGGATGTCGTCTATAGTGTGTGTCTTCATAACACACTTCCTTCATGTAACATTCTTATTTAGTCATACACACAACTGCATGGGACTTTTCTTTAATTTGTTTCATTAACAGCACGGGCAAAGCCATGCCAATATTGTTAGTCAGTCTGTCTATCTATCTATCTATCTATCTATCTATCTATCTATCTATCCATCTATCTATCTATCGTATATCTATCTATCTATCTATCTATCTATCTATCTATCTATTTATCTATCTATCTATCTATCTATCTATCTATATATCTATATATCTATTTATCTATCTATCTCATATCTATCTATCTATCTATCTATCTATCTATCTATCTATCTATCTCATATCTATCTATCATATATCTATGTATCTATCTCATATCTATCTATGTATCTATCTATCTATCTATCTATCTATCTATCTCATATCTAT
This sequence comes from Rhinophrynus dorsalis, assembly GCA_037306005.1. Classification (NCBI taxonomy): domain Eukaryota; kingdom Metazoa; phylum Chordata; class Amphibia; order Anura; family Rhinophrynidae; genus Rhinophrynus; species Rhinophrynus dorsalis. The sequence continues at coordinate 175,962,662 of CM074727.1, read as the reverse complement.
CTATCTATCTATCTATCTATCTATCTATCTATCTATCTATCTCATATCTATCTATCGTATATCTATATATCTATTTTTCTATCTCATATATATCTATCTCATATCTATCTATCTATCTATCTATCTATCTATCTATCTATCTATCTATCTATCTCATATCTATCTATCTATCTATCTATCTATCTATCTATCGTATATCTATATATCTATCTATCTCATATACATCTATCTATCTATCTCATATCTATCTATCTATCTATCTATCTATCTATCTATCTATCTATCGCATATCTATCTATCTATCTATCTATCTATCTATTTCATATCTATCTATCTATCTATCTATCTATCTATCTATCTATCTATCGTATATCTATATATCTATCTATCTCACATACATCTATCTATCTCATATCTATCTATCTATCTATCTATCTATCTATCTATCTATCTATCTCATATCTATCTATCTATCTATCTATCTATCTATCTATCTATCGCATATCTATCTATCTATCTATCTCATATCTATCTCATATCTATCTATCTATCTATCTATCTATCTATCTATCTATCTATCTCATATCTATCTATCTATCTATCTATCTATCTATCTCATATCTATCTATCTATCTATCTATCTATCTATCTATCTATCTATCTATCGTATATCTATATATCTATCTATCTCATATACATCTATCTATCTCATATCTATCTATCTATCTATCTCATATCTATCTATCCATCTCATATCTATCTATCTATCTATCTATCTATCTATCTATCTATCTATCCATCTCATATCTATCTATCTATCTATCTATCTATCTATCGTATATCTATATATCTATCTATCTCATATACATCTATCTATCTCATATCTATCTATCTATCTATCTATCTATCTATCTATCTATCTAACTATCTATCTCATATCTATCTATCTATCTATCTATCTATCTATCTATCTATCTCATATCTATTTATCTATCTATCTATCTATCTATCTATCTATCTATCTCTCTATCTATCTATCTCATATCTATCTATCTATCTATCTATCTATCTATCTATCTATCTATCTATCTATCTATCTCTCTATCTATCCCTCTGTCTATCTATTCATCTGTACATCTATCTCCACTTTCTAGCTTTTCTTACACTTTGAAATGCGTTGGAGACGCTCTAGCTTCCAAAGGGTTAAAAATAAAGCAGTCTCCTGGTAACTAAGGTGTTAATCCTTAGGACGTTCTCCTGTTAGGAGCCGGGGCTTATCTTGCAGGGAGCCAGTGATGCGATGGAGAAGCGGTATCTTGTTCAGACAAGCAGCTGAGAACAGTAATCAATCACATTCTCATTGTGGCCTATCTCCCTCTGCAGGCTCCATTTATTGCACAGAGAGCCAAATTGCCTGGAGTAGCTTTTCCCATTGCTCCAGCCAGTCACCCGAAGATGCAAGAGGCCGATCCACTAAAATGTTAATTTGCCTGGAACTGCGGTGACTGCGCCCATCTGACAGGTTTATCTGTGCGCTCAGAGACTCCGGACTTTGTCGTTTTATTTTTATGGTTGGGATGAGATGATTATAAATTTATAGTATAGGTGTAAGTGGTTATACTCTAGTAAAGAAACAATATCCTACTAATAATAAACCCCCACTTAAAGCGGAACTAACGTCTAATATCAACGTTGGTGATTCTGAAAGAATTTTCACAATTACCTATATTTTATGTTAACAATTTGTAAAAGAAATTATTTGTGAGATATTTAGCTTTAATTATTGCTATTTTTTTGCAAATTAGATAGTCTTGGCAGACATGCCAGCCATATGTTAATATTCCACACTGCACTCTCTCCCAACTGCCACTCCCAGCCAGCTAGATCCCAACATTCCACACTGCTCTCCCTCCCACCTGCTACTTCCTGCCAGCTAGATCCCAACATTCCACACTGCTCTCCCTCTCATCTGCCTAGCCCTGCCAGCCAGAAACTAACATTCCACACTGATCTCCCTCCCATCTGCCTAGCCCTGCCAGCCAGACACTAACATTCCACACTGATCTCCCTCCCATCTGCCTAGCCCTGCCAGCCAGACACTAACATTCCACACTGCTCTCCCTCCATCCTTTCTTACCCTGCCAGCCAGATACTAATAGGCTACTTTGCTCTCCTACCCACCTGGCATTTGCTGACAGTCAGATACTAATATTGCACACTGGTTTCACTTCCAAATACCACTACCTTACATCCCAGGCACCCTAGGCAAGGCACTCTAGGAACCCTTAGCTCCACCCATGGCCACACCCTTCCTACTCACTTGACCCATAGTCTGTAAGAAGCAAGAACAAACAATTCTTAAATTCCTTGGTTTCTATAGAGAGCTCCACCTCATTGTGGAGTAATACGTAACTTCTGATCAGTACTCCTAAATCTTTCTCTGACAACAATTCCTCAAGTAGTTTCCCATTTAGCATATATATATAGAATGTTTGTTTCTACAATCCAAATGAATAATTTTACATTTATCTACATTAAAGTTCATCCGTCTCTTTTCTTCCCATTCACTTGGTTTATCCAAATCTTCCTGCACAGAAATAACACCCAGTTTGTATGTTTTTCCTTACACAGCTTAGTGTCAGCCACAAAGATTGAGACACTACTTTCAATACCCACTTCTAGATCATTAATAAGTTAAAAAGCATTGGGCCCAGGACTGAACACTGCTGAACCCCACTTATAACGTTAGACCTACTTGAAAAGGTTCCATTTGCAACAACTCTCTGCCATCTATCATTTAACCAGTTCTCTATCCATGTACAGATATCACCTCCCAAGCTGAAGCCTTTTCATTTATACAGTAACCTGTTGTGTGGCACTATATTAAAGGCTTTTGCAAAATCCAGGTAAACTACATTAACAGCAATTCCCTGTTCCAAATTACTACTTGCCCTTTCATAAAATGCAGGTAAACAAGTTTGACATGATCTTTTCTTCCTAAAAAACATGCTGGTTCCTACTAATAATATTGATGGTCATCACATAGTCCTGAGTACACTTCTAATATCTTACCCTCTACTGAAGTCAAGCTCGCAGGTTTGTAATTTCCTGGCTTAGATCTTGTCCCCATTTTGAATAATGACACTAAAGGACTTGTTTATCTATTTGTTCCCTAAAATTAATCTTTAATTAGCACTGGATATCATCCTCTGAATTTGGCATGATTATTCGATACTGGGCTCTAGGAGCCAACTCCTTTCGCTGATGTTTTCCTTTCTTCCTAAGAAGATTTTTAGTGGGAGCGTCTTGGGGCCTTGGAGTCTGACAACAAATATTCATGACTTCCTAAAGGCACATTAAATCCAGTAATAAATAGAGATTAATTCTGGGGAACTAATCTATGCAGAATTGATTAATAATGGCCTGTCCAGGTTAAATAAAGGTGTGATTATTATATATATAGAGAGTGTGTTAGTGCTCCTTTAACTCACTGATTGTCAGGGTGAGTGTCTTGGATACCTCCCTAGCACTCAAAGGATTAAGGGGGGGGGGGCACATTGTGCTATACTGGAGAAGATGGGTGATCCTGGACAGGGAGATAATACAAAAATTCTCGTTGATTCAAATTTGACTATTAGCTCCTTTAAAGTTAGAGAGATCTGCAACAGATTGCTAAGCAATGCATTGGAGAACTCTTTAACAGTCAAAGGTTAATGCCACATTTAAATCCATGCATTCACTCCCTTGGAGGCTTGAGACATCTCTAATGCATTAATGCAGTACTGCGCTGGAGAGTTTTTAGCATAGGCCAGCCAAACCTCCCCATTAAAGGAATAGTAATGTTTCTATTAAAGTGCAGTTCCGAGTCTTCTTTATTTATTTATTTATTTTTTATAACACATAGTGCTATAGTTCTTTACTTACATATTTGTAGTTTAAACACTATTAACCCCTTAATGACCGGCCGATCGGCGCGGCGCGGTCAGTTAAGGACCACGGAGCATTTTGTTTTTCTTTTTTCCACGTCCGGACTCCCCGAACGGCTTGCAGCCATGGGGGGACCCGGAATTCCATGACGGTCATAGTACGTCATCGGTCTTTCAGTCAGATCGACCCTTGACGTACTATGACCGTCAAGGGTCGTTAAGGGGTTAAAACTGAAAGGATCCCCCTTCCGCCCCTCCTGGCCTCCTCCCCTTAAATCTTAAATCAGATCAAGGAACCAAACGGATGCAGCGAGGGACAATCTTAAAGGGATAGTATTGCATGAATTTCACCAAAATTAATATTGTAGACAGTAAACATGAATAGAAAGAGCTATGCAAACCAGGCACACTTTGTAGACAGTTTCAGTGAAGTATTTCTTTTTAGATTTTGGTATCGGCTCTGCTGAAGAGCCGCAGGATGGTCCCGGGACCAGAATCTGTTTTTGTCAGCTACATGGCAGACTTCTGTGAATTTCACATGCTTCGATCGCTCAAACTATAAAAGTTAGAGAGATGGGACATAGCTTTTTCTATTCATGTTTTTAATGTCTACAATATTAATTTTGGTAAATTCTAGCAATACTATGCCTTTCAGTCAGTAAGTATAAGGAAAACTCTGCCCCCATTGACAGAGCGAAGGATTTTCCTTTGGCTTACTGAAGATTGTCCCTCGCCACTCTACATTCTGACCAGACAGAGAAGATCAGTGATTCAGGGAAAGGAATGAGAGGGGGGATCTTTCAGCTTGAATAGCATTTAAACTACGAATATGTAATTAAAGTGTTAGTAATGTCTAAAAAATACTTTTTTTGCATTTAGAAGAGCTTAAAAAGCTGATCTAAATGCAAAAAAACGTATCTCTCAAACCGCTATGGTTTAAGAGATACGGGCGTTTAGAGTTTGATTTCTCCTACTGACAGCTGTAAAGCTGTCAGCAGGAGATTCGTGTCGGTCGACACTGAGGTGCTTGAGAAGTGCCGGGATCTCTTTACTTACACGGAATCCCTTCATTGGAGTGGTCTAAAACGTGTCCCTAGTGTTCAGGCAAATGTTTTACACCATTCCAATGAAGGGATTCGGTGTAAGTAACGAGATCCCGGCACTTCTCAAGCGCCTCCGTGTCGACCGACACGAATCTCCTGCTGACAGCTTTACAGCTGTCAGTAGGAGAAATCAAACTTTAAACGCCCGTATCTCTTAAACCAAAGCGGTTTGAGAGATACGTTTTTTTTGCATTTAGATCAACTTTTTAAGCTCTTCTAAATGCAAACAAGTTTTTTTAATAAAAAAACATAATGAAGATTCAGAGCTGCACGTTAATAGAAACATTGCTATCTCTTTAACCAGTGACAGATATGAAAAACACCTACTGCAGGGCCGCTTTGATTTCATTGCATCCCTGAAACATGCCTATTTCCTATGTGTCTCGTCTGTTCAGCCTACTTAGCCTTTAAAGAGATAGTAATGTTTCATAATAAAAGCAGCTCTAATTAATCATCATAGTATTTGGACTTTGCAGAGTGTTATTTCTATTCTGTCAGAGTTGTAGTTCAAGAGTAATTCAATGACAAAGTATCCCCCTCCCACCCCTTTTACTGACGTAACACTGCTCAGCCAGATCAGAAGGGAGGTGCCCAAGTAGATTGCAGAGAGGGATAATCTTCAATTAAGATAAGGGAAAAACCTGAAAAACTTGTCAAGGGGGGCAGGGCTTTCATTGTTCTCATAGGAAGAAGATTGTCCCTTGCTGTTATCTCTCTGGTCTATGGACTGCATTCCACATCTGAGAAGAGATGGATTACACTAGGTAAAAGGGGCAGGAGGGGAAACTTTGCTTGTGAATATCTCTCAAACCATAAAGGTTTGAGAGATAAGACTTACATCGTTCTTCGTGTTTTTTTAATGCCTACAAAATAAAATAAAGATAAAACAAAATATTACTATCCCTTTAAGGCAGGAAATGTTAATTGTTGGACCACAAGCCGTTACGGATTACATCTCCCATCATGATGGAACCTGTGGTCCCAAAAGCTTCAGGTTACTCAATTGACCACCTCTCATCTAAGGGGTTAAACTTCCAAACCACCCAGGCATTGCATTAATGAGATTCTATTATATATATATATTATATATAATTCCCCTCTCTCATGTACTCGTTCGGAAGTCTAATGGCCCCCATTAATTTACCAGCTTAAAATACAGGCGGAAATTAACATCAGCTTGTGGCCAATTAATTGTGGGCAGGATACATCCAGTCTGTGCACTACAGCAATAGAACATTAACCCTCTCATCTGACACTGGTGTACAGAGCTTCAAACCAGATGTGTTCTCTCTCCCAGGAGGGGAATCTGATAGGCCCATCTCTTACACCGCTATTCAATAATAAATTATAAAAAGGTTAATTACCTGGCCTTTAGCCACTGTCGACTGCTCCATAAGAAGACAGGACAAAATCCAACAGCAATTGACTTCTGTTGACAGTAGGCATTACCCAGGAAATTGAACCACGCTGCCAGCATGTGTTCTGTGTGGCACAGGGGTTAATCCATTGAGGATGAGACGGGTTAGTGACACGTTCAAGGCAATTCATTGTACACCCCTCCAGTTCTCAAGGGGTTAACTCTTTTGTTATGAGAGGCATGTATCTATAAATGGGTAAACTACTTGACCTCTTTGATGTGAAAGACATCGCTAAGATATTGCTCCAGCATCCATGCATTAACCCGTTGAGTGCAAGAGGTATATGCAATGCATTGCAAAGCAATTGCACTCAAAGGGTTATCCTGTTTCACTCTCAGTGTTATGGGACAGGTGTAATGGACATATTAGCATTAACCCTTTGAGTAGGCTGACTAGACCTCACCTTTAACCGGGGACACATAGGAAATAGGCATATTTCAGTACTTCACTGAAATCAAAGCAGCCCTGCAGTATGCATTTTACTATGCGTCTCTGGTTACAGGTGAGGTCTGGTCAGCCTATCTTTGAGTGCCAGAGGGGCACATAACTGATCCTGGCAGGGAATGCTGTGAAGAGTGCAGGAATTCCAGCAGCAGTTAAAGGAGCAGGCACTCCCCTTCCTGAACTGACCTGATTGCAGACTATGGAGTGGTAAGCTTTAAACCTCTCCCCCTGTTTCACCACAGGGCACCCTGAATCTGGTTACACAGAGATCTTGCTCTATAGATTCTCTGATCATTGGAAGATCACAGCACAACACAAACCATAATGTGGATTACAATTACTCTGGGCCCCAACTATGTGCACCAACTAATGGTACCAAACTGCCACTAGGGTGAATCCTAGGGTGGGCCGCAGTATTTGTTGTGGGTGGGAGAATACCATATTGACCATTCCATTCTTAAACTGTTTTACTGTATTATATTCATTTATCTGTTATATTCCTGCATATCTGTTATATTCCTGCATAGGGTTTTCTTTCTGTGCGATACAAAGTTCTATTTAAGATCGTTCTGTGTCAGTTTTATTGGTCACTTAAATATGTTCCCAGCTGGGCCCCACATCCGTACCCTGGATGCCCAGCTGGGTGGATGCACTGCCGCAGTCATGTACCCCAACTCCCAGGTAGCGGAGGCTCAGGATCGGCCTGCAGAGCACAAGGAGGTTTCTGGGGTAAAGGATCACAGGGATGTCTGTGGGCCTATGCAAAACCCTGTCACATTACAAAGAAATACTTCATTGGAACGGTCTACAAAGTGTGCCTGGTTTCCAAGCATACTTTGTAGACCGTTCCATTCCAATTAAGTATTTATTTCTAAATAGTGTAATTTTGTTTATGCTGAAGATCCTTCGTCTGGTCCCAGGACCGGAATCTCCTGCTGTCCACTAGATGGCAGACTTGTCTGAAACAGCCTAGAGGGTGGGGGACTTTAGCAAGTTATCTCTCTCAAACCATAAAGCAGTGGTTCTCAACTCCTGTCCCCAGGACCCACTAACAGGCCAGGACTTAGGGATTTCTCTGCTAGAGTACAGGTGTGGGGATCAGAGGCTCATTCACATTGATTAACTCACCTGTGTTCTAACAAGGAAATCATGTGATCAGAGGCTCATTCACATTGATTAACTCACCTGTGATCTAACAAGGAAATCATGTGATCAGAGGCTCATTCACATTGATTAACTCACCTGTGCTCTAACGAGGAAATCATCAAATCCTGGCCTGTTAGTAGGTCCTGAAGACAGGAGTTGAGAACCACTGCCATAAAGACTTGAGAGATAAGACTTGCTTCGTTGTACTTATTTTTAATGCCTACAATATTAAATAAAGTTAAATTTAAACATTACTATTCCTTTAAATCCCGTGGCGCTGTGCTGATTCCTACCCCTATGGGGTCATTAGAAAGCTGAGAAGAAAGAGACTCCCTATCAAAGACACATCAGGAGGAAATTATCCATAGATTTTTGAGCTGATCCACAAGCCTCCATTAGCCATGGGTCTCTTAAAGGGATAGTAATGTCTAGTTAAAAGTCTTTCGCCAAGGCTTCTTTATATTAAAATTAAGAGATTGCGCTATATGTAAGTCCTTACTGTTGTGTAGTTCAAAAGTTATGAAGAGATAAAGATCCCCACCCCTTCTGGCCGCCTCCCTCTGAATCTCAAATCTGGCTGTGTGACTCGATGGCTGCAGCGAGGGACAAACTTCAGTTCGTAAGCATATGGGAAATCCTGTCCTCCTTGATGAAGAAGGGCAGGATTTCCCTTTGCTTACTGAAGTTTGTCCCTCGCTGCAGCCATCCTGACTGCAGCTTCAGAGGGAGGCGGCCAGAAGGGGAGACACGTAGGGTGACCACCTGTCCCTGATTGTCAGGGACAGTCCCTGATTTGAAATATGTGTCCCATGTCCCTGGCAGCCTCCTTCAGAGACAGTATAAAGTCCCTGAATTTAGATTCCAGAGCACAGAGTTCTAATCACGAAGAGAACTGCCCATTGCCTACTGTGACAGGAAGTGCTGCCTCTGCTGGGCTACAACAAAATGGCTTTCAGGCAGAGCTCTAAACACTAGAGAGAGAACTGAGCCTTGATCCTGACATCAAACAGGAGCTGCAGTGCAATTTTGTTGCAGTGTAATGGTAGTCTAAGGCTTTGGGCGTGATGTAGCCTGCAACAGACATCACTATTTTTCTTGTAGCCTGCAACAGGCATCACTTTGTGTCACAGCAGTTAATGGTCAGTTCTCCCTCTATTGCTTAGAACTCTGTGGGGTGCCTGAGAAACAGAGGTTTGCCCACTGAAGTCCAGTGATGTATAATGACCCTTCCCACATAGCTGCACTAGAGCCGAGGATACGTACTCTACTGTTCTCATCTCTGCAGTGTCCCTGAATGGCAGAATGGAAATGTGGCCACCCTAGGGGAGAGCGGGGGATCTTTAGCTCTGCATATCTTTAGAACTACACAAAAGTAAGGACTTACATATAGCACAATTTTTTAATTTAAATATAAAGAAGACTCAGTGAAGTACTTTTAAAGGGATAGTAATGTTTCATAATAAAAGCAGCTCTAATTAATCATCATAGTATTTGGACTTTGGAGAGTGTTATTTCAATTCTGTCAGAGTTGTAGTTCAAGAGTAATTCAATGACAAAGTATCCCCCTCCCGCCCCTTTTACTGATGTAACACTGCTCAGCCAGATCAGAAGGGAGATGCCCAGGTAGACTGCAGAGAGGGACAATCTTCAATTAAGATAAGGGAAAAACCTGAAAAACTTGTCATGGGGGGCAGGGCTTTTATTGTTCTCATAGGAAGAAGATTGTCCCCTGCTGTTATCTGTCTGGTCTATGGACTGCATTCCACATCTGAGAAGAGATGGCTTACACTAAGTAAAAGGGGCGGGAGGGGAAACTTTGCTTGTAAATATCTCTCAAACCATAAAGGTTTGAGAGATAAGACTTATATCGTTCTTCATGTTTTTGTAATGCCTACAAAATAAAATAAAGTTAAAACGAAGTATTAATATCCCTTGAAAGGAGCAGTAAACTTTTATTTATGAAAACACATATTTTATAGAGCATTTCCTGCTGAGAAAAACACGGTCACTCCCATCGCTGTCAGATGTTTTATTCAAAATTTATAGCAGTTTAAATAATCAGGAAGTGAATTTACTGTGTGTTTACTTCCTGATAGTTCTAACTGACAGGAAGTGACTTTACTGTGTTTACTTCCTGATAGTTCTAACTGACAGGAAGTGACAGGCAGTTTCTATCACATTCTATGGAGAACTGTATGTCTCTGACTTTCCTCTTATTGGAATGTAACAGGAAAACTAATTAGAATTTGACCACTAGAGGGCACTGCTAATGTAAAAAAGCATGGGTTTAAACAGTAATAACTCTGGAAATATAAATCTCTCAGCAGTGGGAGTACTCTTATTTTACTCAATAGGAAAATCCCTACAATATATATTTTTTCATAAAAAAAAGTTTACTGCTCCTTTAACCAGACATTACTAACCCTTTAAAGTGATAGTAATGTATTTTTCAAATCTAAATATTGTAGCTTTAAAAAAAACAAAAAAACAAAAAAAAAAAAACTAAATCATCGTAGTCTCATCTCTCAAACCTTTATGGTTTGAAAGAGAGACTGTTTTAAAGTTCCCCTCTCACTGATGTTATCTGTAAAGCTGACAGCAGGAGATTTGAGTCAACCGACTCGAGGCAGCTCTTAAGCAGAGCTGAGATACCGAAATCAAAAAAGAAATACTTAATTGGAATGGTCTACAAAGTGTTCCTGGTTTGCAAGCACACTTTGTAGACCGTTCCAGTGAAGTATTTCTTTTTCGATTTTGGTATCTCAGCTCTGCTGAAGAGCCACCTGCTGGTCTCCGGACCAGGATTTCCTTCTGTCAGCTTACAGCTGACGTCAGGGAAAGGGGAGGGGGGAACTTTAAAATGTTCTATCTCTCAAACCATAAAGGATTGAGAGATGGTACTAGGATCTTTTAGTTTATTTTTTTAAAGTGGAAATACCACCACACAACATTTTTAGCTTAATTAAAGGGATAGTAATACTTAAGTATTACAAATCCCTATATTAAAGCCCTAGTAAAAAAAACGTATTGCCCCCACTGTCATCTCTCAAACCTTTATGGTTTGAGAGATAATTGCTTCTAAAGTTGCCCTCTTCCTCCCCCTTCCCCATAGTCAGCATTTTAGCTGACTGCAGGGAACAGAGTTGTACGACTTTCAGGTGGCTCTCCAGCACAGCTGGATCGCATTAACTAGAAAAAAAACTTTCACTGAAATGGTCTTCTACGTGTGCTTGGTTTTCTCTTGGTTTGCAAGCACACGTAGAAGACCGTTTTAGTGAAAGTTTTTTTTTTAGTTAACGCGATCGCAGCTCTGCTGTAGAGCCGCCTGATGATCTCTGACCGGATTTCCCTGAGTCAGCTAGAATGCCGACTACGGGGAAGGGGGAGGGAGAGGGAAACTTCAGGAGCGTTCAGCTCTCAAACCATAAAGGTTTGAGAGATGACACTTGGGGCAATACGTTTTTTTTTTTTTACTAGGGCTTTAATATAGGGATTTGTAATTCTTAAGTATTACTATCCCTTTAAGTCCCCTTCTGGTGACTAGCTGCTTAGTAGTGCTAGTCGCCAGAATTATAACCTTATTTAACAGATTTATGCTTTCTTCCATAGCTCACAGTAGCAGACATCTTGCCATAGTGACATCCGCGCGCCTGCGCTGTTAGTCCCTTTTGGAGCCGAACGGCTCCTAGCAACGCCTCCTAGACCCGGCTGGGACTAACAGCGCAGGCACGCGGACGTCACTATGGCAAGATGTCCGCGCTCCGTCCTGCTGTCAGTCTTGGAAGAAAGCAAAAATCTATTAAATAAGGTAATATTTCTGGCATCTAAAGCTACTAAGCAGCTAGTTGCCAGATGGAGACTTAATTAACCCCTTAACAACCGTCCGCGTAGGCACGCGGCGGTCATTAAAGGACCACGGAGCTTTTTTTTTTTTCTTTAATTCCGGACTCCCAGAACGGTGTGCAGCCGCAGGGGGAGCCCGTAATTCCATGACGGTCATAGCACGTCATGGGTCGTTAACTCAGGTCGACCCATGACGTACTATGACCGTCAAGGGTCGTTAAGGGGTTAAGCTAAAGATGTTGTGCGGTGGTAGTTCCGCTTTAATAGGAACAAAATTTTGTGTTTTTTTTAAACACATTACTAACCTTTTAAAGTTTATTCATAAAGGATGAATAATATACAGCCTGTTCTATGTAGCAAAGTAATGCACTCAATGTGGTTGGAAAAACAAGACAACTTTATGTAGTTCTGGTGCATTTAAACCTCATTTAGCTTGGAGCTGCATGAGGCAGAAAATTAGAGATCCCCACTTAGCTAGCGCAGGTAACCTTATTATTTCACAATCAGCCCAGCCCTGGAAATAACTAAGGTGCTTTCTGGCTGACATATAATAAAAGCAACAATGGCTTTTGAGAATGGCGAGGAATAAGTTCTGGATGAGCGGCCAATTTGTGCATTATGATTCAGACTTAAATGCCAGGCTACAAGACAATCACTCCCAGAGCGACCACATGGATGAATACAATGGCACAAGGTACAGATATGGGGATCTAATGGCTCCTTCCATAATGGAAATGAGTGCTGGGGAGGTCAGATTACTAAACCAGCTAAAGCAATTAAATCTGATTTTATTTGTAAAATGGATTGACCCGGTTAAGGCTATTTACACAAAAAGCTAATTTAGACAAAGCTGTATTATATAAATGGGAGCGCTGCTTAACCCTTTGAGTGCCAGAGGGGTACGCAACGCAATGCGTTGAGTACCCCTCTGGCACTCAAAGGGTTAAAGGAACCTTTTAGTTTGCTATACCTATTATAGGTACTTGCCTATACCGTGTACTTTTATTTTAATTTTCACCTTCCTCTTATTTTCATACAGTTATGTTCCTGAGAGTGAGCTCCCTGGATCTGTTAGCTTTCTGTTTGGGCCCGTGAACGCAGGCATAGTGGTTAATTGTAAAAAAGATATACAGCATACTATCTTCATTATTAGAACAGTGTAAACGGAGCCTGTCATTGTGGTTTGCTTGCAATGTTCTACTCTTTTATATTTTTACGAGGAAGAATAACGTCCCTCCACCAGAGGAGTAACAATAGGGGTTGCAGGAGTCGCACCTGTGACTGGGCTCATTACTTCAGGGGCTCAGCCGCCCCCTGCGACCCCCCACCGCCCAGCACCCACGCTGGAGCTCCAGCTGCTATTAGAGGTCTTTGCAGAAGGAGGCACAGACCTCTCCTGCCACGCTGTTGGACCACCAGGGAAGTAGCAGGTGGACACTTGGGGGTCAATAGGGGCAACGTGGAGATGGAGATTGGGGGCAATGTGGAGGTGGAGATTGGGAGAGATGTGGAGATGGCCAATAGGGGCAATGTGGAGGTGGAGATTGGGAGAGATGTGGAGATTGGGGGCAATGTGGAGGTGGAGATTGGGGGAGATGTGGAAATGGCCAATAGGGGCAATGTGGAGGTGGCCAATGGGGGGGGCAATGTGGAGATGGCCAATGAGGGGGCAATGTGGTTGGAGTGGGGCCCATGGCAATTTTTGCATCAGGGCCCGTTGGCTTCTAGTTACGCCTCTGCCCGTCGCTTATTTAACTACTTAGATACTCTGTTTTTACATGTGTGTACCCAGAGGGATTGTGGTTAATGAACAGCAGAATGGAGGAATTTTAGAGGTACTTTACAATACAATTGTGGGCATTATGGAGTCAGTGACTATACAGCCCTATTGATTGATCCAGTTCTGTTAATCCAATCTATGCATCTTCTTCAACTCATCACATTATTTCATGGTTCAGTTTTCATCTCATCTTGTCTAGTTCATGTGCCACAATTTTTCATCTCATCACATTATTTGTCTTCATTCGTTTGGAACCTAAAGACACTTTCGTTATTTTTACGGAATTACAGGTGACTTTTCTTCTATTACTTGATGTTCTTGGGTACCGTATAAACTGTAAGCGATTATTATTCAATTTAACACTGTTTGACTATTATAAAGGAAGGTGTTTTTTTTTTTACTATACTACAAATCTGTTTGTTATTTATTGATTATTCTTGTATATGACTGGCATTGACTCAAAGATTCAGTATATCAGGGCCTGTTTTATAGTTACACTGGGCTGTGTGTGTATTTGCTAAACAAATCAGGGGGAAGGCGCACCAGGAGGCGATGCTATGCGGAAGTGTTCATGACGATCTGATGCTGGAGATCTGCGTGTCAATAGCTTCGCTCTGAAGAATTAAAGAATTAACTTTATTTTATTTTGTAGGCATTAAAAAAACATGAAGAATGATATAAGTCTAATGTCTCAAACCTTTATGGTTTAAGAGATAATCACAAGCAAAGTTTCCCCCTCCCGCCCCTTTTACCTAGTGTAAGCCATCTCTTCTCAGGTGTGGAATCCAGTCCATAGACCAGACAGATAACAGCAGGGGACAGTCTTCTTCCTATGAGAACAATGAAAGCCCTGCCCCCCCTTGACAAGTTTTTCAGGTTTTTCCCTTATCTTAATTGAAGATTGTCCCTCTCTGCAGTCTACCTGGGCACCTCCCTTCTGATCTGGTTGAACGGGGGGGGATACTTTGTTTGTGAATATCTCTTAAACCATAAAGGTTTGAGAGATAAGACTTATATCATTCTTCATGTTTTTTTAATGCCTACAAAATAAAATAAAGTTAAAACGAAGTATTACTATCCCTTTAAACACACATTTCCATATGCTCTATGCTCAAGGGGGAAGGAAGAAGATTTAACCCTTTGAGTGCCAGAGGGGAATGCAACGTATTGCTTCGCAATGCGTTGCGTACCCCTCTGGCACTCAAAGGGTTAATAATTAGCATGCAGGGTTGTCGTAGTGCTAGCGATGTGTAAGGCACGCCCCCCTCCACACATCATCCCCACCTGTGGTTAACCCCTCAGTTGCCAGATCGTAGCAATCTCTGACATCCAGGCCATGGACGTCCCTTGTTTTACTCAGCTGGAAGAGCTTGAGATTACAATGCAGTTTTTTTATCATAATAAATATAAGGTAAAAAAGGGTGGGGGGGATACAGATTAACCACGTAAAGCGGAACTTTCACCCTGTATCAAGTCCCCCTCACAATCATTACGCATATTGTGATTAGCTTCCTAACAGTGATATTATCAACCACAGACTGAAGTAATCCTCCTTGTTCTGAGACCGGCAGCCAGGCGTGCACGCAGATATCTTGTCTTAGAGACGTCCCACTATCATAAGGCCGTTTAGGCAGCCACCTTCGGGCACCGCAGCACAGGGGGCGCCGAAACTGGGGAAGGTGCAAATTTTTTTATTTATTATTATTTTTTTTACATTTACTTATTTTTATATATATATATATCTGCCGCGAGCCGGGAGCTCAGAATGCTGATTTACGCTACCAAGCGCTCCCTCGCGGCGTCTGTCCTGGCGGCTTTGTGCTCGGCATCAGTCCAGTCCAGTCAGACACGATGAGCGGATGCGGCCAATGACGTCAGATGAACGCACCGCGCATCTGCGCACCACCGCCAGCCACATGGCATGTCAGGACTGTGACACAGTCAGCACCAGACCAGTCAGACCCCACACAGATACAGTAAGAAGCCACGTGTAGCAGCGCAAGGAAGCACAGTATTACTATGATAGTAAATTACAAGTACAGCGTAAATTTAAAAGAGGAAAACATGGTGTATAGTCTTCAACACTTCATTATGTTCTCTGGTTTCATCGAAGTCTGTTTATGTTGAGCTTGTCTGGATTTGTAGGCTACAGTGTACCTAGGAATAGAGTCCCGCGCTGTTTTCAAGTTCAGTATGGAGTCATCGGCCCCCTGGGCAGGGGATTTGGCAAGGTCGGAGGCGGGGGGGATATATATTGGCCGGCGGGCGGAGCAGGGGTTTGGGGGGGGGCATCAAAATGCACCTTCACCTGTGTAGACAAAAATCCTGGGACCGGCCCTGTCTGTGTGCCTGCGCTGTCTGTCCTGGTTTCCTCTCTGTATCTTAACTCATTAAGGACCGGCCACGCACGGCAGAGGTCACTTAAGGACCACAGAGCATTTTTTTTTATTTGCTGGATCCATTTCCGGACTCCTCGAATGGCGTGCAGCCTCGCTGGGAGCCTGGAATTCCATGACGGTCCAGGACCGTCATGGGTCCGTAAGGGTATAACAAGGCATGACGGTCCAATACCGTCATGGGTCCCTAAGGGGATAAGGAACCAGAAGGGAGTGACGGCGCAGGCAGGCAAACGGCTCTACGAGAACAAGCCTGTCTGTCAGTCTGAGAAAAAAGAAGGATTACTTCAGATTGTGTTACTTGCGTCTGATAATATCACTGTTAGGAAGCTAATCGCAAGATGTGTAATGATTGTGGGGGACTTGATATAGGGTGAAAGTTCCACTTTAAAGACGCAATCTCTTATGCTCCAAATATGTTTATTAGCAACACAGTTGAAAAAAAAAATACGTTTAAAAACAGACACACAAAAACACATTACAAATGATACCATGTCCTGACTTCCTATATAGATAGAAATATAGAAACATAGAATTTGACAGCAGATAAGAACCATTTGGCCCATCTAGTCGCCCATTTTCCTACTGTAAAAACCTCAAACCCTGTTTGGTCCTTGGTCTTGTCTTATGTTTAGGATATCCTTATACCTATCCCATGCATGCTTACATTCCATCATTGTATTAACCTCTACCACTTCTACTACCCTCTCAGTGAAGTAAACCTTTTTTACTTTACATCTAAACCTGTGTCCCTCTAGTTTTAGACTATGGCCTCTTGTCCTAACATTTTTTCTCCTTTGAAATGTACTTCCCTCCTGCACTTTGTTGAATCCCTTCATGTATGTGAATGTGTCTATCATATCCCTCTCTCTCTTCTCTCCTCCAAGCTAAACATGTTCAGATCCTTTAGTCTATCCTGATATTTCTTTTCCTGTAAACCAGTCACCATTTTAGTAGCCTTTCTCTGAATTTTCTCTAGAGTATCTATATCCTTCAGTTTTCCTTTGGATTTTTATATTCCAGTGCATTATTTTAGCTGCTGCCACACTCTTGTCCATTGTTCTAATTTACTTAAAGTGGAACTATCACCTAAAACCAAAGTTTCACCATGCGTTTTAATGTTTAACCCAACATTAGTGCTGTGTGTGTGTGTGTGTTCTTCAAGTCTCCTGGTAGTGGAGATATTTGCCCTGCAAAATCAGGCACTTCTGCGTTCTACGGTACCCGGTACCATCTCAGGACTTCCCAGCTGCCCCAGGGAGCGCATTCATGCTGCCCTTTGAAGCTGGATTTCTGTGATGTAGTGTTGCAGAAAACTCCGTTTACAATACTACTGAGGTTGCAACCTGTAATACAACTATATACAACCTCAGTAGCATTGTAAACGGACTTTGTTGTAATGCTACATCACAGAAATCCAGCTTCGAAGGGGAGCGTGAACGCGGTCCCTGGGGCAGCTGAGAAGTCCTGAGATGTCATTGAGTCCCGCAGAACGCAGAAGTGCCCGATTTTGCAGGGAGAATATCTCAACTACCAGGCGACTTGAAGAACACACACACAGCACTAATGTCGGGTCAAACTTTAAAACGCATGGTAAAACTTTGTTTTTTGGTGATAGTTCTGCTTTAAATCATATACAAATATACAAATGTAAACCTCCTTCGATGATCAATAAGATCATCAAACTGGGAAGGACCTGGATACTGAAATAGTGATACTGGTAACAGGCGAATCATACATAACGCAATGTGAATAACGGCGCATAATCAGTGAAGTCCTCAGACATAAAATGATCAAATCAGTAAATACAGACTGATTCTAATCAAACTTTCAATGACGAATAAGATCAGAGTTCATGGTAATAAATTCCTGACACGCGTTTCGCTTCCAGTTGTGGGCACTACAGCAGGTGCCTATCCCTGTATTGTATTATGTGTGACTTGCCTGTTACAAGTATCACTATTGCAAGATCTGGATTCTTATTGATCATCAACAGAGTTTACATTTATATCTATAAGTCAGGACATAATATAATTTTTAATGTATCTGTTTTATATCTGTTATTAAACATCTGTTTTTTCTTCTATGGTGGTAATAAACTTATATTTGGAGCACAGGGTTGTGCCTTTGTAACCCTTTTAGTGCCAGAGGGGTTTGCAACTAATTGCTTTGCAATGTGTTGAGAACCCCTCTGACACCCAAAGGGTTATGTGGTTATTTTGTGTTCCCCTTACCCATTTTTCCCCCTTATAAACTATGATTTAGAGTCCGCTGTCAGAGCACCCCACTTTGTGGTACTTATTAATTTAATATCTTTTATTTACAGAGGCGGCTCATCTATTCATTCTTGGTTGAGCAGTTCATTTCAGTATATGTATAGTTATTTAAAGGGATAGTAATACTTCGTTTTATCTTTATTTTGTTTTGTAGGCATTAAAAAAACATGAAGAACGATATAAGTCTTATCTCTCAAACCTTTATGGTTTAAGAGATATTCACAAGCAAAGTATCCCCCCCTGTTCAGCCAGATCAGAAGGGAGGTGCCCAGGTAGACTGCAGAGAGGGACAATCTTCAATTAAGATAAGGGAAAAACCTGAAAAACTTGTCAAGGGGGGCAGGGCTTTCATTCTTTTCATAGAAAGAAGATTGTGCCCTTCTGTTATCTGTCTGGTCATACAACCAGATTCACATCTGAGAAGAGATGGCTTACACTAGGAAAAAGGGGCGGGAGGGGGACACTTTGCTTGTGAATATCTCTTAAACCATAAAGGTTTGAGAGATAAGACTTATATCGTTCTTCATGTTTTTTTTAATGCCTACAAAATAAAATAAAGTTAAAACGAAGTATTACTATCCCTTTAAAGGGATAGTAAACTTGAAAAAAAAAGTACAGGCAAATTTATAGGTGCAATTAAAACATACTTACTGCCCACATTCCCATCTCTCAAACCGTTATGGTTTGAGAGATGTAATAAAATAAAGGTCTCCGCTCCCTCCCACTTCCTGCTTCCAGGACCATAAGGCGGCTCTCCAGGAGTACTGACATCGAGATATCTAACTATAATTACTTAATCGGAATGGTGTACAATGTGTGCTTGCAAGCCAGGCACACGTTTTAGACCATACCGATGAAATAATTATAGTTATATATCTAGATGACAGCGCAACTGAAGAGCCATCGTCTGGTCCCGGAAGCAGGCTCTCATGACGTCCGCTATACAGCGGATCCATGAGTAGGGGGTGGGAGCAGAGACCTTTATTTTATTATATCTCTCAAACCATAAAGGTTTGAGAGATGGGAATGAGGGCAGTAAGTATGTTTTAATTGTACCTATAAATTTGCATGTACTTTCTTTCGCGTTTACTATCCCTTTAATGATAAAACAATAATACTCTGGCACCCAAATGGTTATTCCAAAAGAGCTGAGCTCTGTTATCAGACTGCTGAAGAACCTCAGGTTTGGGATTATTTTCCTTTTAAATCAGGTAGGTGCTAAGGAAGACATTTCTAGCATCCACATGGTTAATTAACCTGTTAAGGACCTGAAAGGTGTATGATGTATTGCATGTCCCTCTGGCCATTAAAGAGTTAAAGCATCAGTGGCTTCTAGGGCAAGTTAAAGGGAGAAAATAAATGGCATTTTTGTTTTTATTTTAGCCCTCATAGTTTTCATTCACAGAAACATAGTTAACAGTTTAATAAGCTTATTTTGTTGCTGTGGGAACAGGGAACGCCATTGCTCTCTGTAAAGGGAGGGGCCCGTTACTTGGAGGCCTTCTCAGGCCTATTGAACCAACAAACTGAAAGACTGAAAGGCACAGACTTTGGAAGCTTTCCTTTGGCTTGGGCACTTGGGGACTGGTGCCACATCTTTTAAAATAGGCACCGCACAGATTGGCTACCAGCACCCATGACGGGTTTAAAGGTTCCTCAGGGATTGGTTGCCTCACAATGCGTTGGCCCGACTCTCACTGGCTGGGAGGACTGGAGCAGCCTGATTGGCTACTGTATTGGTACTGTATCTTGTCACTCCTTGCCCCATTTGCTGAGACTCGGAGTGACAACACTGAACTAGGGAAGTGCCATTTCTCGTATACCGTTTCTTAGTTCCCATTGTCCCCATGTTTATGCACCCATTGTTCATGTTGTGTATTGTGCCCCACCACTATTGTCCCCTCTTTCATCCCTTTGCATTCAATACATCATGTATGTCAATAAGTCTGTATAAAAGGGCTGATTTTGTCACAAATAAAGTGTTTTCGTATTGGAACAAGAAGGCGTCCTGTCTCTCTGTTACAAGAATGGTTTAAAGGGGCTTCTTTTGACCCCTGTTCTAGGAGGAAGCTCTGGAGAACTACCGGCACGGTTACCCCTGTGTAGTTGACCTCAGGAGGGAGAAACCCGACACTATGGCTGAAGTCAGGATGAGGACTTGGGTTTCCGTTACACTCTCAATTCCACCAGCCATCTCAGGTCATGCTTTTCCTTGACTTGTTTTTCTGCCGGATTTGTAGGGATGAATGATTTAGTATATCATGGTAGGTTTCTGTATGTTCAGAATTTGTAGTAAACATGGACATTTCTCAAGACACAAAACATTTTATGAAATAGTTGTTTTTCTTAGATTTTTTTGGTTGGCTGTTTTAATCAATCAGCTTTCAGGGAAGTGAGCATGCTATGTCCAGGAAGCCTGATAAAAATCAGGCTCACTTACCTTCAGATGTCAGTCAAGCAGGATCCTGTATAGTTGTTTGGTCTGAACAAGGTTGGTGCCACATCTCCTTATCTATGGTTCCGCCTTCCACGGTCTCTCATTGGTCACCTCTGCCTATCTACCTGCTTGGCGCTCAGATGGATGCTCAATCTTCATGCAGTGTTCCTGAGTGTTGCTGTTGCCTCAGCATCGTGTCTCCTGAACTCAACCTCTGTGTCTCGACCTGAAATGTCCTGACCTTGCTTTTGGTCTGCTGATTTTCGTTGTCTCCTTTATCTGGCTTATGACGCGGCTTCCACTCAGACTTGATTCTGCCTTACCCTCTGGTTTCTCCACTGAACGTCTGGCCTACCGGTGTGTCGAGAACTCTGCTAGCCAGGAACATCTGACAATCCGGCCTCAGGCCTACCAGCTTGTTGAGGACTCAGTTTCTCTATAGCATCTGACTAATCCGCCTCAGGCCAACTGGCTTGTCAAGACCTCTGTTTGTCGATAACATCCAACTATCCCACCTCAGGCCTACTGGTGTGTTTAGAACTCAGTCAGAAGCCTCCTACCTACCTACCCTGCTCTTGTTGGAGCATCAAGGACTCTGTGTCAGAAGTAACCAACTTACTCGAATGACAGTTCTTCCTTTATCTCGACTCCAAGTCAAAACACCGTTACCTGCTGAACTCCCTCCAGTGGCAGTATTATCACTACTCATCGACCTTTACTCTGGTTCTGTTTGTGGACTTACGTAATTGCGCAGATCCCAGCTATTCGATTGAGCCAGACTGTTACTGTTATTTCCTCTGCTGTTTCCTGTACAGAATCTGCATCAACCGTCCTCTTGCACTTAGGATCCATTCTTCTCTTCTGTTTGGGCAACCCCTGTGGTTTCTGGAGTGGTTCATCCTGATCCTCTGGGTGTGGATATCAGCACCTGTACTGCCGACCAAGGCTGCAGAAAGGGGTCTCCAGTAATTTCCACCGCTCTCCAGCACCAAACTCGACTCCATACACTTTAGCTTCTGGTTGAACATCTATCCATCAGTGCATATATAGAGACTTCACAGTTGGAGAGTGCCTTCAGTGGATTAATAGGCACTCCTCTTTGCCCTTGATGTCTCTATCTCCTCCACCAGTCCCCTCTCTCCCAATTTCTCTCTGTCCCACTCCTCTCTCCCATGTTCCCATGCCCTGTCTCCCATACTCGTTGCACTCTTGCATCCTCTATCTCCCACACTCTCTGGTGTTCCTGCTCTCTCCCTGTCTCTCACATGAGATTCTTGTGCACCCCCTGTCCCTCTCCCTTCTACTGTCCATACAAAATGTCTGTCAGATCGATTAATATGGATCCAAAATCTTCTTTGAATCCTCTGAATTGATTCATGAAATGAATTGCTAATATTTCATCCATCACTAATCAGTGTGAGGAAAGCAGGGGCAGGAGAAGGCCATATGAATTTAGAGCCCTAGAGAAATTCAGATAATGGTGAAAATATTAAAAATTAACGGTATATTTTTCAAGGTTTGCGCGGCCACTAAAGAGTGTCAAGGAATGGATATGCACATTAAGCATGATTTATTAAGAAAAGCACATATGTATGTATGTATGTATCTTTATTTGTATAGCGCCATACATGTACAGAGAGCTTTACAGAAGTTGCAATAGTATAATACAAAAATACAGAACTGGGTTATGGGCATCAGGTTGAAGTGAGATCATTGCATTATTTGTGGGAAGAAAGTGTAGCAAAGGGAACTGGGAAAGGGACCCTATCCGAAGGAGATACAATCTAATTAGAAATCATAACAACATACAGAGACAGTAGGAGGAGGATCATAAGTGCAAGTACAAGACGTAGTGATGGAAGCGCAGAAGGATTCTGATGTGACTGTCTGTGGTACAAGGAGGATATTGTTACTGAGATGCCTCCTTGAGCAGGTGGGTTTTGAGGAGATGCTTGAAAGTGATGAGTGTGGATGATTGGTGAATGGTGATAGGGAGGACATTCCAAAGTCAAGGGGCAGCCAGTGAAAAAGATTGTAGCCGAGAGATGGCTCGAGTTGTGGAAGGAGAGGATAGGAAGAACCCTTGAGAAGAACTCAGGTGAGGGAGTGGGAGATAATGGCAGAAATGTAAGAGGGTGTTGATGGACAATGAGACTTAAAGGAGAGGACAAGAATCTTGTAAGAAATATGGAACTTCATAGGTAGGCAATAAAGTGGTTTCAGGAGGAGATGAGAGGGAAGATATCTGGGACCAAATGCAGTTATTCTTGCAGCTGAATTGATAACAGAGTGAAGAGGAGAAAGATGAGAGGCAGGAGGACCAGAGAGTAGAATGTTTCACTAGTCAAGCTTAGAATATAGGTGTGAGTCTAGTGGTGCAGATATCAAATTAATGAGTATCCCAGAATGTAATAATACCTTTGTATATAGGACTAACATTTTCTGGTATACCAGCATACTTTAGACTTGAGAAAGAGAGAATATCACTAGAAAGTTTGTCTCCATGGAACGGAAAGTTAGTCTAATAAAAAAGATATTATTACATAGTGACACACACACATATATATATATATATATATATCATATATACATGCTAGCAATGTGGCAGCCATTTTTTTTTCAGCCTTAGATAGTGGTGGGCGGGCCAAAAAGCATGCCCCCATTGAATCACCCAATGGGAGCAGTAACTCTTCCTTACTGCTGCCCCTGGGTGTGTTTTGCCAGACACAAGTCTTCTTTTATATATATAAGAGAGATATATTTATATAAGATATATATATATATATATATATATATATATATATATATATATATATATATATATATATGTGAGGAGGCACTACACCTTTAATAGTCAATCCCTTGATGACTTATAGGGTGTGAAACTCATTGTTTGACAATGTATTGCTCATACATTTAGTCCTCAAGGGGTTAACTGCCAAGCAATAAGAAAAATGCATTACCTTGAAAACCTAGCCTAGGAGAAGCCTTCTAGCGCTCAAGGTTGTGCACCCCTGCTGGAGTCGATTACAGATTAAGCAATTAAATATTTAAGAGTACAGGTTATTCTTTTGATGGGGGAACTGAAGTAAAATACTGTAACCTCTGGCAATATGATTTATTGAAGAATCTAAACAAAGGAATCTATGTCTATAGCACAAAAAGTTATTCCACTGTCTTATTGGCTTTAATAAATAGCCCAGGAAAGTGGATGCAGCGAATGAGATAAGGGTCAGCGCCTTCCAGATAAGAGGGAATTGTTAGCTGAATAGAGTGTTCTATCCATTCTTCATCCACATTTTATTTACTTTCTTTCTGTATTGTGCAATGTAGATGAATAAACACTTAGCGGTACTACTGCCTCTTACACGGCCCTTTTAGATAAGGGCCAATATATAATGCCTGTGTGTGTGTGTGCACAGACATATATGTTGTGTGCATATCTGTGTGTATACTGTGTATGTGTATACATGTGTGTGCATTGTGTGTATGTGTTTGTGTTTAAATCTATTTGTGTATATATGTGTATATATATATATATATATATATATATATATATATAATGTAGAAAGAAAAGTCAGAGATGCTCAACTAGGCTCATGAGCTAGCAAATACATGCAAGAAGCTCACTGGGACTGTGTCCTTGCGCCCAGGGTACCATCTCTTTTAGCTCACCAGTGCCATACACAGAGAGGAAACCTTTTGAAGCACAGCATAGTGGTCCTATGAAATGACAGTCCAGCCACAAAATGACAGACAATTCCTCTCTGAACAAGGGAAACAGGTAACCCCAGACATACAGTTCAGCATTTTTGGAATTCGTCAATGAGATGCAGCTGATTCCGCTAGGCGCAGTGAGCAAGGGGTCACGTCTGGATTCCTCTCATTACTCTTAGGGTGACCAACACCAAGAGCAATTTGCATATGTAGAAAGAAAAGCCAGAGATGCTCAACTAGGCTCATGAGCTAGAAAATACCTGCAAGAAGCTCACTGGGACTGTGTCCTCACACCCAGGGTGCAATCTCTCTTAGTTCAGAAGTGCCATACACAGAGAGGAAATCTTCTGAAGCATATCATAGTGGTTCTGCCAAATGACAGTTCAGCCACAAAATGCCAGACAATTCCTCTCTGAACAAGAGAAACAACTAAACCCAGATGTACATTTCAGCCTTTTTGGGACTCATCATTGAGGTGCAGCTGATCCCTTTAGGCACTGCGAGGAAGGAGTCCATATCTAGATTCCCCTCATTACTCTTAGGGTGACCAACCCCAAGAGCAATTTGCATATGTAGAAAGAAAAGTCAGTGATGCTCAGCTAGACTCATGAGATAACAAATACATGCAAGAAGCTCACTGGGACTGTGTCCTCTCGTCCAGGGTGCAATCACTTTTAGCTCACCAGTGCCATACACAGAGAGGAAATCTTCTGAAGCATGTCATACTGGTCCTGCCTAATGACACTCCAGCCACAAAATGCTAGACAACAAGGGAAAACACCAACCCTAGATGTATGTTTTGGCCTTTTTGGGCCTCGCCGGTGAGATGCAACTGATCCCTCTATGCACTTGTGAGCAAGGGGTCCACGTCTGGATTCCCTCATAAACCTTAGGGTGACCAACCCCAAGAGCAATTTGCATATGTAGAATGAAAAATCAGAGATGCTCAACTAGGCTCATGAGCTAGCAAATACATGCAAGAAGCTCACTGGGACTGTGTCCTCACACCCAGAGTGCAATCTCGTTTAGCTCACCAGTGCCATACACAGAGGGGAAATCTTCTGAAACATATCATACTGGTCCTGCCAAATGACAATCCAGCCATGCAATGCCAGACAACTCCTCTAGGAACAAGGGAAACAACTATCCTCAGATGTACGTTTCGCCCCTTTTTTTTTTTTTTTTTTTTTTTATTTTGAATTTGTCAGTGAGGTGCAACTGATGCCTCTAGGCACTGTGAGCAAGGTTTCCACGTCTGGATTCCCCTCATTACTCTTAGGGTGATCAACTCCAAGAGCAATTTTCATATGTAGCAAGAAAAGTCTGAGATGCTCAACTAGGCTCATAAGCTAGCAAACACATGCAAGAAGCTCACTGGCACTGTGTCCTCACGCCCAGGATGCAACCTCTTTTTACTCACCAGTGCCATACACAGAGGGGAAATCTTCTGAAGCATATCATACTGGTCCTGTCAAATGATAGTCCAGCCACGAAAATGCCAGACAATTTCTCTCTGAACAAGGGAAACAGCTAACCCCTGACGTACGTTTCGGCCTTCTTGGAACTCGTCAATGAGGTGCAGCTGATCCCTCTAGGCACAATGAGCAAGGGGTCCACGTCTGGATTTCCCTCATTACTCTTAGGGTGACCAACTCCAAGAGTAATTTGCATATGTAGAAAGAAAAGTCAGAGATGCTCAATTAGGCTCCTGAGCTAGCAAATACATGCAAGAAGCTCACTGGGACTGTGTCCTCGTGCCCAGGGTGCAATCTCTTTTAGCTCACCAGTGCCCTACACAGAGAGGAAATCTTCTGAAGCACATCATACTGGTCCTGCCAAATGACAGTCCAGCCACAAAATGCCAGACAATTCCTCTCAGAACAAACGAAACAGTTAACCTCAGACGTACGTTTCAGGCTTTTTTTTTTTTTTTTTTTTTTTTTTTTTTTTTTCCATCAGAGAGGTGTAGCTGATGCCTCTAGGCACTGCGAGAAAGGTTTCCACTTCTGGATTCCCCTCATTACTGTTAGGGTGATCAACCCCAACATCAATTTGCATATGTAGAAAGAAAAGTCCAAGATGCTCAACTAGGCTAATGAGCTAGCAAATATATGCAAGAAGCTCACTGGGACTGTGTCCTCACACCCAGGGTGCAATCTCTTTTAGCTCACCAGTACCATACACAGAGGAGAAATCTTCTGAAGCATATCATTCTAGTACTGCCAAATGACAGTCCAGCCACACAATGCCAGACAATTCCTCTCTAAGCAAGGAGGGACAGTATGCATATTTATTACTCTTTACTCATTACTCTTAGGGTGATCAACCCCAAGAGCAATTTGCATATGTAGAAAGGAAAGCCAGAGACGCTGTGATCAACCACAAGAGCAATTTGTATATTTGTATATGTCATAAACCAACTAGGTTTATGAGCTAGCAAATACATGCAAGAAGCTCACTGGGACTGTGTCCTCACGCCCAGGGTGCAATCTCTTTTAGCTCACCAGTGCTATACACAGAGAGGAAACCTTCTGAAGCATATCATGCTAGCCCTGCCAAATTAGAGTCTAGCCACAAAATGCCAGACAATTCCACTCTGAACAAGGGAAACAGCTAACCCCAGACGTATGTTTCAGCCTCTTTGGGGCTAACCCCAGATGTACGTTTTGGCTTTTTTGGGTATGTATGTATGTATGTATGTATGTATGTATGTATGTATGTTTGTTTGTTTGTTTGTTTGTTTGTTTGTTTGTGTGTGTGTATCTAGGTATTTGTAAGATATTAAGTGGAGAAAGATCCCCCGTCTGTCCCCTCTGGTCACGTCATGCCAAATCTGCAATCGGGTAAGGACGTATGCATTGAGGGACAATCTTCAGTAAGCATAGGAAAATCCTGCCCCCTTCGTCAAGTGAGTCAGGTTTATTCTTATACTTATTTGTCCCTCGTTGCATCCTTCCTTTCCCGGGATCAGACTGCAGATTCAGTGGGAGGCGGCCAGAAGGGGAGGGGAGGGAGAGGGATCCTTCTACATTTAATGCAACAGGCCGAAGACCGTTACTGGAAGGCCCTTTCAGGACTATGGAACTGTTCGAAGACTTGGCCGGCTTCACCGGGCCGGAATACATGGAGGGGAATGATGACTCTCTTTTGAAAAGTAGGTGAGCATCTGATTGGCTGCCGGGCCCCTTGTGACATGGGCTGTATGTTTAAAAATGTATGTACTGTTTGGGACAGGTAAGCGTCTCATTCATTGATTGCCCCGTTCAGCAAACTCATTGCTCTGGCTCCATTGACTGGAGAGTCGGCACAACATAATTAGGTTATATGTCTGACCCGGGTAATTTAATCTTCCATAGAGGACAATGGCCCGGGTCTGGATTGGTATCTTTCTGCTCTGATTCCTATTGGCTAGGAGTCGGAGCGGCAAGATTGAATTATGGAAAGTTGCCCTTACTGTGTATGGTCCCTTTATACTTTTATGCCACCATTGTGCCTATTGTGTATTACGCCCCGCCACCATTGTCCCCGTTATGTTGTATTGTACTTGGTCTATTGTGTATTGTACGTGGTTTTTGTATAAAAGATGCCTGTCCCCTCCAATAAAGTGTGTTAGTGCTGGAACTAAGAGATGCGTCCTTTGATTTTGTTCTTGAATGGTTTAAAAGGTCCACTTTGATCTCCATTCCCAGATGCTACCAATCAGCTTCACCGGCCCGGCTCATGGATTATAGCCACCTTCAGGAGAGAGAACCCCGGAACGACGGCCCAGGGCAACCCAGCGTCTTGGGCTTCCGTTACATTTAAAGGGATAGTAATATTTCGTTTTATATTTATTTTATTTTGTAGGCATTAAAAAAAATGAAGAAAGATATGTCTTATCTCTCAATCCTTTATGGTTTGAGAGATATTCACAAGCAAAGTTTCCCCTCCCGCCCCTTTTACCTACTGTAAACAATCTCTTCTCAGATGTGGAATGCAGTCCATAGACCAGACAGATAACAGCAGGGGACAATCTTCTTCCTGTGAGAACAATGAAAGCCCTGCCCCCCTTGACAAGCTTTTCAGGTTTTTCCCTTATCTTAATTGAAGATTGTCCCTCTCTGCAGTCTACCTGGGCACCTCCCTTCTGCTCTGGCTGAGCAGTGTTACATCAGTAAAAGGGGCGGAAGGGGGGATACTTTGTCATTGAATTACTCTTGAACTACAACTCTGACAGAATTGAAATAACACTCTCCAAAGTCCAAATACTATGATGATTAATTAGAGCTGCTTCTGTTATGAAACATTACTATCCCTTTAATTTCTTATGAACTACAGAACAGTAGGCTTCTAAACATAGCGCATTGTGTTACATCCTATATAAAAATTCACTAAAGTATGTTTGTCAGAAGCTGTCATGCTCAGTACAGATGGCTGCGCGCGCTGCAGTCATGTGCAGCACAGACTGCTCACGCCACAGCTGATAACAGAGCGGGGTGCTCCGAATTCAGACCGTGCGCGGAGAGGACAACGGTCTGAATTTGGAGTGCCCCGCTCTGTTATCAGCTGCGGCGCGGGCAGTCTCTACTGTGCATGACTGCACCGCGGCCGTTGCTGCCTGGCACTGAGGCCCGTGTATACTATTCAACTAGTTTATTATAAAGAAGACTCTGCAATCTAGTTTATTTCAAACATTACTATCCCTTTAATAAGCAAAGAGTAAATCGGCCCCCATGTGGATAGAATTCCCAATCATTGTCAACACTCCTATACGTCACTGTCATGGTGGGCTCTTTAGCCAAATGAAAATGAAACGTTCATCTCAGAATGTCACGGTCCCATGTCCTGAATCACCAGTCTCTATTGTTTATTCATTAGCTGGTTAATATCGTATGCATGTGGAATGTATTTATCATTCTTTATTGCTAATCTGTCTCGGCAGCCCGGGCCCGCGCACATCTCTGTTTATTGCCTACATATAAAACACGCTGCAGTTTGGCATTTGCAAGATGTTAAAATTCATGTATATTATTTGATAGGATGTATCTTTCCACAAGCAGCTTTGGTTTTATTTATTTATACTCCTTAAAATAGGAGAGTATGAAATCAAACTGCAAATTGGGGTGCAGAGATCAGTCGTATCAACCACACAGAAGAGGTGGAAGTGACATGTGTAGTGTAGAAATAACATACATTTATATTACTGAGACATAGAAAACTGGAGTCAGACCTGGACTAGGTCACATGGATTTGTTAAAGGAACACTAACACCTAAAATGATCTGGGTTTATACACACTTAAAGGGATAGTAATACTTAATAGGGAAAAAAGATATATTGCAGGGTTTATCCCCCTGATTAAAACAACGGTACCCCAACTACTGAGAGGTGATGTATTCAAAAGTTATTTCATCTCAAACTTAAATCCCATGCATGCTTACATTCCCTCAATAGATTAACCTCTGCCACTTCTGCTGGTAGGCTATTCCACTTATCTACTACCCTCTCAGTGAAGTAAAACTTTCTTACATTATGTCTGATGTAAATATACTTCCATCCTGCACTTTGTTGAATCCCTTCATGTATGTGAATGTGTCTATCATATCCCCTCTCTCTCTTCTCTCCTCCAAGCTATACACCTTCAGATCCTTTAGTCTATCCTGATATTTCTTTTCCTGTAAACCGACCGCTGAATTTTTAATGGTTTGAATGTGAGAGCCAGTGTCCCCTGAGGGCCAGGGAGTTAAATTAACATACATTAACCCTTTATGGACCAGAGGGGTATGCATTGCATTGTTCTGCAATGTGCAGCCCATCTCTCTGGTCCATAGCGCATTAAGGAAGGGCTGAAACGTACCAGTTCTGCATCACTGTGAATCCCATGAGAGAGTTAATTTTAAAAAGCAGAATTGTTTGAACGTCTGTTTAAAATGTTTTGAATTAGCTCATTCTTCTAAACAAAGGGGGCCTCTTTGCTTCAGTATGAGGGCAAAATAGTTGGGTGAGTTATAGGGTTATTAATGACATTGTCCCAGACAATAAGGTATAAAAGAAGGTTTATCTTATGAGAAAATCTCGAAGTCTGGGCAGAAGATATACTCCCATGTGAGAAAGTCTGGTAGGATGACATGTTTATGTGACGTATAATCACATCCCGAATTCCTGTTTGTTTGAGAAAACACAGACCAGGTGTCATTTTAGGTGCAAATTTTAATGTGGATTAAGAGGGCCATCTTGAGAGCACATAGCTTTATTATTAGTGCTTGGAATTTTTATTATAATTTATTTGTGATGTCATATGGAAATAGGAATTAAGAGTATCCAATCAAATAATACTGATGATGTCACTGCATAATGAAATGGATCTTTATCCAATCAGAGGAGATTCTGATAAGGGTAATTTTACATTATAAATATGTAAGTTTTCAGAGAAAAGGGTTTTTTTTTCATCTTGGTTTCCTGGCTCTTAAATCTCTGCTTTGATTTGCTGAAGTGTACCTAGCTGGCTGGTAAAGAGATTCTAAGAAACACTTATTGGACTGGTAACTATATCTTTCCTTATTTTAATTCTGCAAAATTCAGAATCAAATATATATTTCTTCTATATCTGAAGAAACGTCATTTTTCTTATAATTTGTCTTAATCGGACTGGCCACCCAATTGTGACCAATTATAATAAGCTATATTGGCTGTAGTAATTCTGAATTAAGCAGAATTCATTAATTAATTGGTAAATTGTTATATTTTGTCAAATAAATGTAAATAGTTGATCGCAGTGAGATCTATATATCAAATTAGTTAATATAATCGTTGCTATTTCTAGAATATATTGTGTTCCTAGAAAGGTTGTTATAACTAATATTTGATCTGGGGGAATTCTTTGAATTTGTTTATTAACCCTTCAACTGCTATTTGTCTATCTTGAGGTGTTTCTTTGGATTTCTTTGTGTATGTTTTTGGGTCTAACTTAGTGTCCAGGAACGCTGCCTGCTCTGTGCAGTAACCAGCCGTTCCATTTCATTATTGCGATCCTTCTCCTACACACAACGCGCACACAGCCAAGCAACATTTTTTAAAATATCTCCCTTATTTTAATTTGTTCAGCAGGTGATTTTCCAGCCTGGTAACTTCAGAAGAAATAGATTTCTACTTCTGCAGCCTCGGTGGACTGAGATTCCTGCTACTGTGTCAAAAAGGCTGATGAACTGAGAACAGTGATATAGTTAGACTTTATAATGTCTGAGGTCCAATACAGTGTATACACCCCACACCCCCATACACTTTGCCAAACCCTCACTCTATACGGCCCTTTTTGCAGGCCCACCCCTTCCCTTAAAGACATAGAAGCACAATGTCAATGCAACTTATCATAACTCCCAAGGGTATCCAATTAAAATGTCGCCATCTGTTGGGCAACCATAGAAATGGCACATTAAAAATGACGTCTGAATCAAAAGGGCTACATCAGAATGTAGCCTCAATAGAAAGAGCGACATTCTCATGTCGCTTGCTTAAAGGTCGCATTAAACAGCCCCTGCAATGTAATATAATACTGACTTAACCCCTTCAATGCAGATGCTTTGGATAGCTCTCTGGCATTCAATGGAGATTTTAACGCTATCTTGATTTGTTTTAGATGGTCCGAGTAATACTGGGTCAGCAAAGACTTTATATTCTTCTCCAAGAGCCACTAGTGGCAGACTCAGCAATTTTGAAATTATTAACCATTCACTGGGTGTGTGTATGTGTGCCAGCACAATGCACAAAATACCCTCCTCCGTGTAGCCCAGAACCGCCCCTCTAGCACTCCCACTTTGGGACTGGCTAGCTATCCGTCAACTCTGGCGTCACCTCCAGAATCTTGTGTATCGCTTATATTATAAATTTAGTTATTGCAGTGTTGCTGTCTCTGCACGGTGTATGTTAGCAGTAATAGTTCAATAGTGAACCCCTCCCTAGTATCTCTCTTTAGGAGGAACAGCCACCCACCCTTTAGAACCAAATCCCTCTGTCTCTCTTTCCCACCCTGGTGTCCCTGTGTTTAGGAGATCAGACTGTGTGGTGTGTATATACGTGTATCACCCCGGTGTCCCTGTGTTTAGGAGATCAGACTATGTGATGTGTATATAAGTGTATCACCCCGGTGTCCCTGTGTTTAGGAGATCAGACTGTGTGATGTGTATATAAGTGTATCACCCTGGTGTCCTGTGATTAGGAGATCAGACTGTGTGGTGTATATATAAGTGTATCACCCTGATGTCCCTGTGTTTAGGAGATCAGACTGTGTGGTGTGTATATAAGTGTATCACCCTGGTGTCCCTGTGTTTAGGAGATCAGACTGTGTGGTGTGTATATAAGTGTATCACCCTGCTGTCCCTGTGTTTAGGAGATCAGACTGTGTGGTGTGTATATAAGTGTATCACCCTGGTGTCCCTGTGTTTAGGAGATCAGACTGTGTGGTGTGTATATAAGTGTATCACCCTGGTGTCCCTGTGTTTAGGAGATCAGACTGTGTGATGTGTATATAAGTGTATCACCCTGGTGTCCCTGTGTTTAGGAGATCAGACTGTGTGGTGTGTATATAAGTGTATCACCCTGGTGTCCCTGTGTTTAGGAGATCAGACTGTGTGATGTGTATAGAAGTGTATCACCCTGGTGTCCCTATGTTTAGGAGATCAAACTATGTGGTGTGTATATAAGTGTATCACCCTGGTGTCCCTGTGTTTAGGAGATCAGACTGTGTGGTGTGTATAGAAGTGTATAACCCTGGTGTCCCTGTGTTTAGGAGATCAGACTATGTGGTGTGTATAGAAGTGTATCACCCTGGTGTCCCTGTGTTTAGGAGATCAGACTATGTGGTGTGTATATAAGTGTATCACCCTGGTGCCCCTGTGTTTAGGAGATCAGACTGTGTGGTGTGTGTATATAAGTGTATCACCCTGGTGTCCCTATGTTTAGGAGATCAGACTGTGTGGTATGTATAGAAGTGTATCACCCTGGTGTCCCTGTGTTTAGGAGATCAGACTGTGTGGTGTGTATAGAAGTGTATCACCCTGGTGTCCCTGTGTTTAGGAGATCAGACTGTGTGATGTGTATAGAAGTGTATGACCCTGGTGTCCCTATGTTTAGGAGATCAAACTATGTGTTGTGTATATAAGTGTATCACCCTGGTGTCCCTGTGTTTAGGAGATCAGACTGTGTGGTGTGTATAGAAGTGTATCACTCTGGTGTCCCTGTGTTTAGGAGATCAGACTGTGTGGTGTGTATATAAGTGTATCACCCTGGTGTCCCTGTGTTTAGGAGATCAGACTGTGTGATGTGTATAGAAGTGTATGACCCTGGTGTCCCTATGTTTAGGAGATCAAACTATGTGTTGTGTATATAAGTGTATCACCCTGGTGTCCCTGTGTTTAGGAGATCAGACTGTGTAGTGTGTATAGAAGTGTATCACCCTGGTGTCCCTGTGTTTAGGAGATCAGACTATGTGGTGTGTATAGAAGTGTATCACCCTGGTGTCCCTGTGTTTAGGAGATCAGACTATGTGGTGTGTATATAAGTGTATCACCCTGGTGTCCCTGTGTTTAGGAGATCAGACTGTGTGGTGTGTATAGAAGTGTATCACCCTGGTGTCCCTGTGTTTAGGAGATCAGACTGTGTGGTGTGTATAGAAGTGTATCACCCTGGTGTCCCTGTGTTTAGGGGATCAGACTGTGTGGTGTGTATATATAAGTGTATCACCCTGGTGCCCCTGTGTTTAGGAGATCAGACTGTGTGGTGTGTGTATATAAGTGTATCACCCTGGTGTCCCTATGTTTAGGAGATCAGACTGTGTGGTGTGTATAGAAGTGTATCACCCTGGTGTCCCTGTGTTTAGGAGATCAGACTGTGTGGTGTGTATAGAAG
Organism: Rhinophrynus dorsalis; assembly: GCA_037306005.1. NCBI lineage: Eukaryota > Metazoa > Chordata > Amphibia > Anura > Rhinophrynidae > Rhinophrynus > Rhinophrynus dorsalis. The sequence goes on along the minus strand of CM074727.1, from coordinate 175,928,295 downwards.
TGTATCACCCTGGTGTCCCTGTGTTTAGGAGATCAGACTGTGTGGTGTGTATATAAGTGTATCACATTGCTCTACAGCGATAAAACTCATATTAATGTCTGTGTAAACTTCAGAATCTGTGTTTATAAATTTGTTTATTAAAAAAGGAATACTTTGTTCTTGCTCTACATCATTTATTCAGTTACACAAAGAGGTGTCAGTAAGTCATGAAATAATGTAAAACGTCTTGGTAATTCCCCATCCAAAAGCCTCACCCACAGAAACACCCCTAAAATAAGTGTCCCTCTTGGCCATTTGAAATGTTGAGAGGTATGAATTATTAGAATCCAAACATCATGTTGGGGGGGTGGAATTTGGTGTATGAAGAAAGGCCACTTTGTCATGTTTGGAGGGGAGGAATTTGGTCTATGAAGAAAGGCCACTTTGTCATGTTTGGTGGGGGGATTTGGTCTATGAAGAAAGGCCACTTTGTCATGTTTGGAGGGGAGGAATTTGGTCTATGAAGAAAGAGCACTTTGACATGTTCATTTTGGGCAACAGGTGCCTATGTAGTGGATATGAGCCCTGAGTCCCTGAGTTCCACATTTATAAAAATAGTGCATTTTCTGTAGAAAATGGATATGGGCACAAATCGACAAATCTGCCCAATCTGCTACCCCTGCCCGGGGTGCAAAGGTGACCAGCTCAGTTCTGAAAGAGTTAACCCTTTGAGTGACAGAGGGGTAAGCAACGCATTCCTCTGCAATGCATTGCGTACCGCTCTGGCACTCAAAGGGTTAAAGAGGATGGACACTTCAGGTGTGCTCTGGAAAATCAGATGCACCCGGCAGCCCTTCCCAGATCGGATTGGTCTGTTAACGCTTACAGTCTACTCACCTTAGAGGGAACACTGACCCCTGCCAATCTGATGTCATAGGCCTAGGCCTAAATACATCAATGACTAAGGACAGTTCTGGTCAAACGTCATATGGAAAAAACAACCATTCCCATTGATTTAACCCCCGGTCTGGACATGAAGGACTGGTGACGGTCTTGGCACGTCATGGAATTCTGGGATGGCAATGCGGCTGCATGCTGCTCTGCTATCCCATAATTCATTGCACAACTTTTTTAAAAAGTGCTGTAGTCCTTAATGTCCTCTCACCCCTGGATCGGGTGGTCGTTAAGGTGTTATATTGGGATTTTAACCCCTTGAATGCTAAAAAAGTGGTCTCCAATGCATTGCATATCAATATGTACCTAGGGCCGTACTGAATTAACTAAAGAAGAGCAATTCTCCGGCAAACCAATTGTACGCCATTTGTATTGATTTAAGTGGGGTTTTTATTCAACCCTTTGATTGCTAGAGAGGTCTCCAACACAGGACTCCAGCATTCAAGGGGTTAAAAGCTCCATTTAAAGGGTCAGTAATGTCAATATATTAAAAAAAATTAATCTTGCAGCCATAAGAAAAAAACCTTTATGGTATGAGAGACACAGGAGGCTAAAGTTCCCCGCTCTCTCCGCTTTCCCTGACGTCAGCTGTAAAGGTGACAGCAGAAGATATGAGTCGGCCGACTCAAGGTGGCTCTTCGCAGAGCTGAAATAGAGCAATGTAAAAACAAATACTTCATCGGAATGGTTTACAAAGCATGCCTGGTTTGAAGGCACACGTTGTAGAGCGTTCCAATGAAGTATTTATTTTTACATTGGGCTATTACGGCTCTGCTGAAGAGCCACCTGCTTGTCCCGGGACCAGGATATCCTGCCGTTAGCTTACAGCTGACGTCAGGGAAAATGGGGGGAGTGGTGAACTTTGGCCTTCTATATCTCTTTAACCATAAAAGTTTGAGAGATGGGACTGGGGCTGTTTAGTTTATTCCTCTTATAGATGCAATAGGACATGTTTTAATATATTGACATTAATAACACTTTAATCCCAACTGCTCGTGGAGCGGATCATACCTGGGAGGTGTCAAATTGAAGAAACTGATTCTAGCTTTTAAATCTCACTAAGGCAGTGGTTCTCAACCTGTGGGTCGGGAGCCCTATGGGGGTCGAATGACGATTTGCCGGGGGTGGCCTAAAACCATCAGATATTTATATTTCGATTCATAACAGTAGCAAAATTACAGCGATAAATAATTTTACTGTTAGGGGTCGCCACAACTTGGGAAATTTTATCAAAGGGTCGCGGCACTAGAAAGGTTGAGTACCCCTGCACTAAGGGGATGTGGGTGTGGATCCTATGAGGACACTAGTGGGGCAGGGAGAATTTCGATTGGTTTGGAATGGTTTCCTATTATTACATTTTTTTTCTTATATAGATGTTGGGGGGGGGTGACAGGGTATGAGGGAGACCTCACCAGAATGGGGCTATTTTCTGTATGGATGTGGCTGTGGGGCAGCAACCCCTCACACCCTGGTGTACCCCCTTGTCCAGAGATAATAGAAATCTCTGGGGAGATGAGTGAGGTATGTCTACCTTGGATCATTGTCATCACCATGCATACTGCTGATTCTTGGCTGCAACAGCATGATTTCCATGTACATCCTCCATATTGTTACCAACAAAAAAACCTGGGGTGGAACATTGATATGAAAAAGAAGAAAACAAAACAGCGCGATCCACTCTAAGTGCAGTATGCTGGACTCTGAAGAAAACAAAAACATTGCGATCCACTCTAAGTGCAGTATGTTGGACTCTGATAAAAACAAAACAGTGCGATCCACTCTAAGTGCAGTATGCTGGACTCTGAAGAAAACAAAACAGCGCGATCCACTCTATGTGCAGTATGTTGGACTCTGAAGAAAACAAAACAGCGCGATCCACTCTAAGTGCAGTATGTTGGACTCTGAATAAAACAAAACAACGCAATCCACTCTAAGTGCAGTATGCTGGACTCTGAAGAAAACAAAACAGCGCAATCCACTCTATGTGCAGTATGTTGGACTCTGAAGAAAACAAAACAACGCAATCCACTCTAAGTGCAGTATGCTGGACTCTGAAGGGAAAAAAAACAGCGCAATCCACTCTAAGTGCAGTATGTTGGACACTGAAGGAAAAAAAAACAGCGCAATCCACTCTAAGTACAGTATGTTGGACACTGAAGAAAACAAAAACAGCGCAATCCACTCTAAGTGCAGTATGCTGGACTCTGAAGGAAAAAAAAACAGCGCAATCCACTCTAAGTGCAGTATGTTGGACCCTGAAGAAAATAAAACAGCGCGATCCACTCTAAGTGCAGTATGCTGGACTCTGAAGGAAAAAAAAACAGCGCGATCCACTCTAAGTGCAGTATGTTGGACCCTGAAGAAAACAAAACAGCGCGATCCACTCTAAGTGCAGTATGTTGGACTCTGAAGAAAACAAAACAGCGCGATCCACTCTAAGTGCAGTATGTTGGACTCTGAAGAAAACAAAAACAGCACGATCCACTCTAAGTGCAGTATGTTGGACCCTGAAGAAAACAAAACAGCGTGATCCACTCTAAGTGCAGTATGTTGGACTCTGAATAAAACAAAACAGCGCGATCCACTCTAAGCGCAGTATGTTGGACTCTGAAGAAAACAAAACAGCGTGATCCACTCTAAGTGCAGTATGTTGGACTCTGAAGAAAACAAAACAACGCGATCCACTCTAAGTACAGTATGTTGGACTCTGAACGAAAACAAAACAGCGCGATCCACTCTAAGTGCAGTATGTTGGACTGTGACAAAAACAAAACAGCGCAATCCACTCTAAGTGCAGTATGTTGGACTCTGACAAAAACAAAACAACGCGATCCACTCTAAGTGCAGTATGTTGGACTCTGAAGAAAACAAAACAACGCAATCCACTCTAAGTGCAGTATGTTGGACTCTGAAGACAATAAAACAACGCGATCCACTCTAAGTACAGTATGTTGGACTCTGAACGAAAACAAAACAGCGCGATCCACTCTAAGTGCAGTATGTTGGACTCTGAAGGAAAAAAAAACAGCGCGATCCACTCTAAGTACAGTATGTTGGACTCTGAAGAAAACAAAACAGCGCGATCCACTCTAAGTGCAGTATGCTGGACTCTGAAGAAAACAGAACAGCACGATCCACTCTAAGTGCAGTATGTTGGACTCAAGTAGAAAAAGGCATAAAAAATAATAGCTGTACATTTTAATAAAAGTGTATATTCTTTTCTAAGTTATTCTAAGTCCCACTTTACTGCTATTGTCCCCCTTTTGCCCCTATTCCCAGCCCCCCCTTGGTTGGTGAGAGTGTAAGGTTCCTTAGAGTGGTACTGAGTACCTAATGTGAACCATACTGAAGATACACTGACAGGGGAAGGTAAAGTATTCCCTTGGGGGAAGCTTCCTGGAGAACGAGGGCAGAAGCAGCAAGGAGACTGTGGAGAGTGACCGTGCCTGAAGGTCAGATCTGGTCAAGGTGACCATATTTAGAGGTGGATTGAGCCTCTTTGAAATGTGAGTACTCTGAAAAAGAGTTTTTTTTTTTTTTTCCTATTTCTACTTGAAACAGTGTCCAACATACTGCACTTAAAGCAGATTGTGCTGTTTTGTTTTCTTCTTTTTCATGCTATTTGAGAACCTGTCTGACGTCTTAGTTAGAAGCTGCATTTCCAGACTCTAAAGATTTGGAAGATTTCAAGATTTATAAGGATAGTAATGTTTCAAAATAAAAGCAGCTCTAATTAATCTTCATAGCATTTGGGCCGTGGAAAGTGTTATCTCAATACTGTCAGAGTTGTAGGTCAAGAGTAATTGAATGATAAAGCACCCCCTTCTGCCCCTTTTACTGATGTAACACTGCTCACCTCAGAGCAGCAAGACTGTCCGGATGGATCGCAGAGAGGGACAATCTTCATTGATCATAAGGAAAAACCTGCCAAGGGGGGCAGGGTTTTCCGTATGTTCACAGTAAGAAGATTGTCCCTTGCTGTGACCTGTCCGGTCAAGTGACCAGATTCCACATCTGAGGGGAGGCGTCTTCCACTAGGTAAAAGGGTCGGGAGGGGGAAACTTTATCATTCAATTACTCTTGAATTACAACTCTGACAGTAGTGAAATAACACTCTCCTCGGCCCAAATACTATGAAGATTACTATCCCTTTAAGGGACTTACCCCGTTGTTGTGGGACTAATAATGTGCTTTTTCCTTAAATACTAAACACATCCCTTTTGTGTTCCTTTTTTCGTTTCTCATTTGTTTGTTTAAGTACGTGATTTAGTAAATTGTGTGAAATATTATAAAACAATTATTTGGAGGCTGACACACTTTGAAGTGATCGCAGGGGCGTATATGTTTGTTGTTGGAACATTGACATGTAAAGTTGATATACGGAAAAAGACAATTACCCGCAGTGGGGGATCACTCTCTAAGGCATAATCATATTCTTGTACCATTCTTATTTCTTGCCTTTCAATGATAGACTATGTAGATATTAATTTGGCTACGTGAAAATGTAATAAATGGTGTATAAAAAATAAAAAAGCTCCATTTAAATAATTGGGAATTATTGCAACTTTGCGATGTGTTGCGTACCCCTCTGGCACTCAGAGGGTTAATCTCTACCCTAAGGCACAGCTATCTTGCTCCAGAATCTCTCCCCATACGGCCCTCAGCATTCCGAAATCCGCATTCTGCTTCCACACTGATAAAGTCACTACAGGACAGAAAACCTAATTACCATCGTGCCACACGATATTAATGCAGTCTGTTTGATACAAAAGCCCCTTTATATTTCAACCAACCCTGTCCTCTTGAATGATAATCACAAAGCCTGAGGCAGCACACCTGAGAGGTAGAACAAGGAGCTCCAAACACCGTTGGATCATTTCACACATTTGTAAAACATTTGAGAATCAAAGAAATGACTGTTGTATAAAAATCGAAATGCTGAAAGTGATTTATTTCCCAGCCAATGGGATTTTTATTCAGTATTGCTTTGTTGTACACATTAACATAGTTGAAGAGGCTGAAAAAAGACATGCGTTCATCAAGTCCAGCCCATGCCAACTCACCCCTGTTGATCCACTTAAAGGGATAGTAATACTTTGTTTTATCTTTATTTTATTTTGTAGGCATTAAAAAACATGAAGAACAATATAAGTCTTATCTCTCAAACCTTTATGGTTTGAGAGATATTCACAAGCAACGTTTCCCCTCACTGACCAAAAAGGTCAAGTCTGCCATCTAGTTGTCAGATTTGGAATCTGGTCCGCGGACTTGCCGTGGCTCTACAGCAGAGCTGAGATCGCGAGATATAAGAAGAACAACTTCATTCGAATAGTCTACAAAGTGTGCCTGGTTTGCAAGCACACTTTTTAGACCCTTCCAATGAAATAGTTATTTTTATATCTCAACTCTGCTGAAGAGCCACCAGTTGATCTGTGTACCGGATTCCAAATTTGACAGCTAGATGGCAGACTTGACCGTTTTGGTCAGTGAGGGGGAAACTTTGCTTGTGAATATCTCTCAAACCATAAAGGATTGAGACATAAGACTTATATCGTTCTTCATGTTTTTTTAATGCCTACAAAATAAAATAAAGATAAAACGAAGTATTACTATTCCTTTAATTAACCACTTCACCACTATGATAGAATGTAAAGGGACAATACTATGGTGTCTTATAGGGTCTTATAGGGTAGCAAAAAGGGTAGCAAAACATTAAAAATTCCCAGTTCAATCTAATGAAAATTTAGATTTTACCCCAAAAATCCCTCAATGTTTGCCTTTGTGCTATTTTCACTTTAGTTTTTTCTATCTATGCCCCAATATCTGCTCCCTTGTAATGAAATGTGCAAAACTCAATAAGATTAATTGTAGGGCAAACCAACTGCACTGTGTGGTACAAACTAATGGGGCATGCAAATGAACAGGGGTTTACCCAGAACCAAGGAGCCACTGTTCCACCTGCTCTCACCCTGTCCACCAAGGCTGCATCTGTAGCACATTCTGGAAGAAAGCGGTCATAGACCTGCATTTTCGGCAGACCTCCAGAACAAGGACCAGAGACCCAAGTGGATTGCAGCTTGTTTATAGAGATAAACTCACAGAATAACCAGATCTGATGTCAGAGAAAGAACTCACACTTTATAGCAAACAGAAGACATATACACAGTAACCTGAGCAATGGGAATGGAAAAAAAAAAAAGGGTTGCCACACAAAGACAGTGCAATTAGAGTAATGGTCACAGAGTTGTCATTCTTGAGACAGAGTGTTTGCTCTTCTCGACACAGGACAATGAATAACCTGACTCCTTGTTGTCTCCTCTTGATTGCTTCGTTCCAATTGTTCTGATGAAGTCCCATTGTTCTCAGAGGTAGCTTTCCACTGATTCTGCACTTTGTTCAGTCCCCATTTTTTTCCGTGATTCCTGCTTATCTGATTAATTCTGCAACCCAGTTCTAAATTCTGGAGTTACTCCATTGCCTCAGATCCATGGGCAATGTTTACTACACCCTGGCAATCTAACAAAAAACAATGTAAAACTCAAACCCAGTGTCACAGTCTCCCTTTGAGGCCTAAGCGATCCTGTGATCTTACCTCTGTATGGCCGCCGGCCGGCATAGCCTCCGACCACTTCCTTTTTGCTAAAGTCATGTTACAGGCACTGGCACGGACGCCTGTTTTTGGGCCTATTCTGTTGGGCCTAATTGAATCCCGCCTCCTTCTGTTGCTTTATAAACCTCATTGAGGCTAGGACTTGTTGCCCTTTCGTGGTGTATCTGTGCGTTTCTTCAGTGTTGTTCTCGTTTGACCCTTGCTTGGCTGCCGTGTTTAGTCCTGATCGATCCTGTGGCTTTGTCTGACTACCCGCTCTGTGTATGACCCTGGCTTGTCTGACTACCCGCTCTGTTTTGAGCCTGGCTGTGGCTGACTACCCGATTTGGCTCTCGACTGTGGCTTGTGAGATTAATGCTCTGTGCTGTCCTTCGTTCCAGTCTGTCTACCACCTGTCTGGGCTAGTTGTGGGCGCGCTCCATCGGTGCAACTGCTGCCTCCGTGGTGGAGTTGCTGGTTGCCTCTCACTCCGTTGCCTCCATGCTGTGCCTCTGTATCCGTTGCCTACTGGGCCTGTCGTGTAACCCTCCGCCCTGTAGCCTACGTACAGTATTGCCTTCACATACTTACCGGTGTTGCGGCTGGCTACGTTCCACTCTCTTGCCTCCGCCCCTTTGCCTACTTAGTAGACCGGTTCCATGACTCTTTCGGAGTATTAGTTACTCTCTCTCTCGGTCCTCCTACCATTCCATGGTAGAGTCACTATTTCGAGACATCTATCTGCCTGTCTTGTGTCTGGGGGTCACTACTTCGAGACATCTATCTGCCTGTCTCGTGTCTGGGGGTTTAGCTGTCGCTCTAGTGATCAGGTTTCCTGGCGTTACAGGTTTCCATTTGCTAGGTATAGAACCAAGCCTGGTTCTGCTCCCATCTATCTTTATAGGCTACTGAGAACCGGTTACAGTTCAGTGTCAGTCCTTGGGTAGTGGACTCGGCATTGTCCTCACACCTATTCCTACTAAGGATGGGGAAGTGCTTACTCTTGCTTATCTTAATAAACTGTTTAAACTTCACTGTACCTGTGTCATGTGTATTATTTACTCTGGTGTCCGTGACACCCAACAGTGCAAATCCAAAGACGCTCTCTGGAGTTCAGTTGGAACATGATGTAAATTGTAGGGCCTCAGCCGTCTGGGTGCCTAAGACTAAAACACCTTGGGGGTCAGTGCACAGGGCTACTACCCCTATGAATGCTCCACAATGCATTGTAGACCTCACTATCATTCAAGGGGTTAAAAACCCCTTTTAAATCAATAGTGATATTTATCTGTCCCTATGGTGCAGTTAGTTTCTTCCAGAATTGCAGTGATATACATTGGAGACCCATTTAGTAAGGATGGGCTAAAAGTCCGATTTGTTTCCATGAGAATTTTCACAGAAAGAGAACAACTTGCCACTTGTTCCATTAATATCCCTGAGCATAGAAAATCCATAAAATGGCCACTAGTGATGATCGAGCACCCCAATGCTCGGGTGTTCGGGTGCTCTGGCCGAGTACCCCCGGAGGCTCGAGTGCTCGGCCGAGCACCCGAGCCCCATTGAAGTCAATGGGAGGACTCGAGCATTACACCAGGCACCCCCTGCTCTGATGAGGGGAGGGTGCCTGGTCCATAGGAAAAGGGCAGAAAATGATGGAAACACCACAGAAATGGTTCAGGGACAGCATAGGGAGGATGTCTGGATGCATCTTGGACTCCAACGTCGCTGCTGGGAACGATGTTTCGCCCGTAGTATGCCATTTTTACAGACTGACCGTAAAACACACAAAAAGGAAGATAAAAACGACTTTAAGCGAAAAATTGTTACCAAACAGTATTTGCTGTATATTTACTTGTATATCATCTGCAAATTCTGCAAAAATTTCATCGATTTTTCTGAACTGGGGCCATGATTAAGAGGGAAACGTGCGCAGAGGCAAATTCTGCAAAAAATTTCATCGATTTTTCTGAACTGGGGCCATGATTAAGAGGGAAACGTGCGCAGAGGCAAATTCTGCAAACAATTTCCTCGATTTTTCTGAACTGGGGCCATGATTAAGAGGGAAACGTGCGCAGAGGCAAATTCTGCAAAAAATTTCCTCGATTTTTCTGAACTGGGGCCATGATTAAGAGGGAAACGTGCGCAGAGGCAAATTCTCCCAAAAATTTCCTCGATTTTTCTGAACTGGGGCCATGATTAAGAGGGAAACGTGCGCAGGGGCAAATTCTGCAAAAAATTTCCTCGATTTTTCTGAACTGGGGCCATGATTAAGAGGGAAACGTGCACTGAGCCGACTATCTAAAACATTATGGGTGAGGGTCTGCTGCGGAGCTGACCATCCTAAACATTATATGCGAAGGCCCGCTAGTGAGCTGACGCTATAAAACATTATATGAGAGGGCCCGCTAGAGAGCTGACCCAATAAAACATTATATAAGAAGGCCCGCTGGTGAGCTGACCTATACAAAAAGTTGTCAAACAGGGCCCGCTGGTGAGCTGGCCCTATATAAAAATTATATCACAGGGCCCGCTGGTGAGCTGGCCCTATATAAAAATTATATCACAGGGTATATGGAAGAGAGTCAACCATATACCCGTTTTTTGGGTGGAAGGGGTGAATGGTAATACAGAGTATTCCCATCATTGTAAATAACATATATAAAGTCACTTTATGTTCACCCGGGGCTTTCCTCCAGTGGAGTGGAGAAGTCAGGGGAAATCCAGGCCTTGTTCATTTTTATAAGTGTCAACCTATCAGCATTTTCGGTGGAAAGGCGGATACGCTTATCTGTTATGATGCCACCAGCAGCACTAAATACCCGCTCAGACAGAACGCTGGCGGCAGGGCAGGCCAGCACCTCCAAGGCGTATAGTGCCAGTTCATACCACGTGTCCAGCTTGGACACCCAGTAGTTGTAAGGCACAGAGGGATCATTGAGGACGCTGACACGGTCTGCTACGTACTCCTTCACCATCTTCCAAAACTATTCCCTCCTTGTGACACTAGGCTGCGCATCAGGGTGAGGGTGCTGGCGGGGTGTCATGAAGGTGTCCCACGCCTTGGAGAGTGTTGCCCTGCCTTTGTCGGAACTGCTGTGTGCTCCCCTTTTCTCCCCTTCTCAGTTGGCCAAGGTAGCACGTACTCTGCCGCCAGCGTTGTCAGATGGAAAATTTTGGAGCAATTTTTCGACAAGAACCTTCTGGTATTGCACCATTTTGCTTGTCCTCTCCACCGGAGGAATGAGAGATGAGAAATAGTGATGAGCGAGCACCCCAATGCTCGGGTGTTCGGGTGCTCTGACCGAGCACCCCCTGAGGCTCGAGTGCTCGGCCGAGCACCCGAGCCCCATTGAAGTCAATGGGAGGACTCGAGCATTACACCAGGCACCCCCTGCTCTGATGAGGGGAGGGTGTCTGGTCCATAGGAAAAAGGCAGAAAAAGATGGAAACACTACAGAAATGGTTCAGGGACAGCATAGGGAGGATGTCTGGATGCATCTTGGACTCCAACATCGCTGCTGGGAACGATCTTTCGCCCGTAGTACGCCATTTTTACAGACTGACCATAAAACACACAAAAAGGAAAATAAAAACGACTTTAGGCGAAAAATTGTTACCAAACAATATTTGCTGTATATTTACTTGTATATCATCTGCAAATTCTCCCAAAAATTTCCTTGATTTTCGGAAGTGAGGCCATGATTAAGAGGGAAACGTGCGCAGAGGCAAATTATCCAAAAAATTTCCTTGATTTTCAGAACTGAGGCCATGATTAAGAGGGAAACGTGCGCAGAGGCAAATTCTCCCAAAAATTTCCTTGATTTTCAGAACTGAGGCCATGATTAAGAGGGAAACGTGCACAGAGGCAAATTCTCCCAAAAATTTCCTTGATTTTATTGAACTGAGGCCATGATTAAGAGGGAAACGTGCGCTGAGCTGACCATCCAAAACATTATGGGTGAGGGTCTGCTGCAGAGCTGACCATCCTAAACATTATATGCGAAGGCCCGCTAGTGAGCTGACGCTATAAAACATTATATGAGAGGGCCCGCTAGAGAGCTGACCCAATAAAACATTATATGAGAAGGCCCGCTGGTGAGCTGACCTATATAAAAATTGTCAAACAGGGCCCGCTGGTGAGCTGGCCCTATATAAAAATTATATCACAGGGCCCGCTGGTGAGCTGGCCCTATATAAAAATTATAGCACAGGGCATATGGAAGAGGAGGAGGAGGATGAGAAGATTAAGAGTCAACCATATACCCGTTTTTTGGGTGGAAGGGGTGAATGGGAATACAGAGTATTCCCATCATTGTAAATAACATATATAAAGTGAGTGTATGTTCCCCCGGGGCTTTCCTCCAGTGGAGTGGAGAAGTCAGGGGAAATCCAGGCCTTGTTCATTTTTATAAGTGTCAACCTATCAGCATTGTCGGTGGAAAGGCGGATACGCTTATCTGTTATGATGCCACCAGCAGCACTAAATACCCGCTCAGACAGAACGCTGGCGGCAGGGCAGGCCAGCACCTCCAAGGCGTAGAGTGCCAGTTCATACCACGTGTCCAGCTTGGACACCCAGTAGTTGTAAGGCACAGAGGGATCATTGAGGACGCTGACACGGTCTGCTACGTACTCCTTCACCATCTTCCAAAACTTTTCCCTCCTTGTGACACTAGGCTGCGCATCAGGGTGAGGGTGCTGGCGGGGTGTCATGAAGGTGTCCCACGCCTTGGAGAGTGTTGCCCTGCCTTTGTCGGAACTGCTGTGTGCTCCCCTTTTCTCCCCTTCTCGGTTGGCCAAGGTAGCACGTACTCTGCCGCCAGCGTTGTCAGATGGAAAATTTTGGAGCAATTTTTCGACAAGAACCTTCTGGTATTGCAACATTTTGCTTGTCCTCTCCACAGGAGGAATGAGAGATGAGAAATTCTCTTTGTAGCGGGGGTCCAGAAGGGTGAACACCCAGTAATCCGTGTTGTCTAAAATGCGTACAACGCGTGGGTCACGGGAAAGGCAGCCTAACATAAAGTCAGCCATGTGTGCCAGAGTACCAACAGTCAAGATTTCGCTGTCCTCACCAGGAGGATGACTCTCAATATCCTCATCCTCTTCCTCCTCTTCTGCCCACCCACGCTGAAGAGATGGAACTAAAGTTCCATGGCTACCCTCTGTAGCGGAGGCAACCGTGTCTTCCTCCTCCTCCTCCTCCTCCTCCTCCTCCTCCGCCTCCTCCAATTGTCGCTGAGAAGACGAAGTGAGGGTGCTCTGGCTATCACCTTGTGTAAGCTCTTCCTCCCCCATTTCCACCTCTTGCACATGCAAAGCGTCGGTTTTAATTGTGAGCAGCGAGCGTTTCAGTAGACACAGAAGTGGGATGGTTACACTGATAATAGCGTTATCGCCGCTCACCATCTGTGTCGATTCCTCAAAATTGCGTAAAACCTCGCAGAGGTCTGACATCCATTCCCACTCCTCACTTCTGATTACAGGAAGTTGAACGGAGAGGCGACGACCGTGTAACAGCTGGTACTCCACTACTGCCCTCTGCTGCTCACAAAGCCGGGCCAACATGTGGAAGGTGGAGTTCCAGCGCGTGCTCACGTCACACAGCAGCCGGTGAGCTGGCAATTGTAAGCGCTGCTGCAGCTTCAACAGGCCGGCCGAAGCTGTTGATGACTTACGGAAATGTGCACACACGCGGCGCACCTTGGTCAAGAGATCATGCACATTGGGGTAGGTTTTTAGAAATCGCTGCACCACTAAATTAAATACATGCGCTAGGCATGGTACGTGTGTGAGCTTGCCGAGCTCCAAAGCCGCCACCAAGTTACGCCCATTATCACACACAACCATGCCTGGTTGCAGGTTGAGTGGCGAGAGCCACTGCTCGGTCTGGTGAACAATCCCCTGCAACAGCTCTGAGGCCGTGTGCTGTTTGTCCCCAAGGCAGATCAGCTTCAGCACGGCCTGTTGACGCTTCCCCACTGCAGTGCTACACTGCTTCCAGCTACTGGCTGATGGGGGAGTGGCGCTGCGTGTAGAGAATTCGGAGGTGGAAACGGAGGAGGAGGAGCCAATAACGTAGGTGCTGGTGGAAACCCTGATGGAGGTAGGGCCCGCAATCCTCGGCGTGGGTAGCACCCGTGCCATCCCAGGGTCCGAGTCGCTCCCAGCCTCCACGACATTCACCCAGTGTGCCGTCAGGGAAATGTAGCGTCCCTGGCCACAAGCACTTGTCCATGTGTCAGTCGTTAAGTGGACCTTCCCAGTAACTGCGTTGGTCAGGGCACGGGTGATGTTACGGGACACATGGTGGTGTAATGCGGGGATGGCACACCGGGAAAAGTAGTGGCGGCTGGGGACCGCGTACCGAGGGACAGCTGCTGCCATCAGGCTGCGGAAGGACTCAGTGTCCACAAGCCTAAATGGCAGCATTTCGATGGCCAGTAATTTTGAAAGGTGTGAGGTTAGTGCTATGGCCTGTGGGTGGGTGGCTGAGTACTTTCTCTTGCGCTCAAATGCCTGGGGTAACGACATTTGGACGCTGTGCTGGGACAGGGAAGTGGATGTGGTCGCTGATGGTGCTTCAGATGGTACAGGTGCAGGGCGGGAGGTATGCGGGCCTGCGCCTTCGACAGGCGATTGGCCAGCACCGAAAACAGGGGAAGAGGAGGCAGTGGTGTGGCCTGCAGACACAGATGGGCGATCCAGGCGTTCCTCCCACTTACTACGGTGCTTGGATGCCATGTGTCGGATCATGCTGGTGGTGGTGAGGTTTCTAGTGTTCATGCCTCGGCTCATTCTGGTGTGGCACAGGTTGCAAACTACAATTCTTTTGTCGTCCGCACTTTCCTTAAAAAAACGCCATACCGCGGAACACCTACCCCTTGGCAAGGTAGATTTACGCAAGGGGGTGCTCCGTGGAACATTTGCGGGCCGGTTTGGTGCGGTCCGCCTTCTTTCTGTAGCCACACCACTGCCTCTTCCAGCCTGTTGCGGTGCTGCAGATGGCTCACCCTCAGGACTGCTGACATCGCTCGGCTCTACACCTTCCCAGGTGGGGTCAGTCACCTCATCGTCCACCAAGTCCTCCTCCACTTCCTCACTCTGATCATCCTCCTCAAGTCTTGATCCCACCACATACTCAGTCATTGACAACTGTATAACATTCTCCTCAACAAGGTCTTGAGAAGGAAATAGTGGTTGATTTAATGGCAACTGTGTCTCATCATCATCATCATCATCCACTACTTCCTTTGACCTTAAATGCCGTTCACATCTGTCATCTTCTTGTGATTGGGTAGCCTCTAGAGGTTGTGAATCAGGGCACAAGATGTTATGTTCCTCTGCAAGCGTGCTTGGAGAGAGGGTCAAATGAAGGATTGGTGATGAGACGAGCTCCTCACTATATCCCAGTGTGGGATCACTTCTTTGACCAGACCGTGTATGGTGGGAGGAAGGATGATCAGAGTGAGGATTATTTTGACCAGACTCTTGGCTACTGAGAGTGGACTTGGTGGAAGACAGGGTGGTGCTTAACCGACTGGAAGCAGTATCAGCTGTCATCCAACCGACCACCTGTTCGCAGTGGTCGGACCTCGAGAGTGATGTCCTGCGACGCCCTGTAAAATTACACATGAAGCTAGGTATGGTGGATGTCTTTCTTTCTTGTGCTCTGGCACCAGGCACAGTTTCTCCGCGTCCTGACCCGCGCCCTGAACTTTCAGGATCACGTCCACTTCCCCGTCCCTTTTTACCCGCCTTCTTCATCTTACACAGAATATGTGACTTTAATATTTGAGTTTGAAAACTTAACAGTATTTCTTACTATTCTGCAACTCTGCAGAGTACACAGAATAGGCTGCTAAACTGCGGTGACACACACTGAATGGAATATGTGACTTTAATATTTGAGTTTGAAAACTTAACAGTATTTCTTACTATTCTGCAACTCTGCAGAGTACACAGAATAGGCTGCTAAACGGCGGTGAAACACACTGAATGGAATATGTGACTTTGATATTTGAGTTTGAAAACTTAACACTATTTCTTACTATTCTGCAACTGTGCAGAGTACACAGAATAGGCTGCTAAACGGCGGTGAAACACACTGAATGGAATATGTGACTTTAATATTTGAGTTTGAAAACTTAACAATATTTCTTACTATTCTGCAACTGTGCAGAGTACACAGAATAGGCTGCTAAACGGCGGTGAAACACACTGAATGGAATATGTGACTTTAATATTTGAGTTTGAAAACTTAACAGTATTTCTTACTATTCTGCAACTCTGCAGAGTACACAGAATAGGCTGCTAAACGGCGGTGAAACACACTGAATGGAATATGTGACTTTAATATTTGAGTTTGAAAACTTAACAGTATTTCTTACTATTCTGCAACTGTGCAGAGTACACAGAATAGGCTGCTAAACGGCGGTGAAACACACTGAATGGAATATCTGACTTTAATATTTGAGTTTGAAAACTTAACAGTATTTCTTACTATTCTGCAACTCTGCAGAGTACACAGAATAGGCTGCTAAACGGCGGTGATACACACTGAATGGAATATGTGACTTTAATATTTGAGTTTGAAAACTTAACAGTATTTCTTACTATTCTGCAACTCTGCACAGTACACAGAATGTGCTGCTAAACTGCGGCGAAGCACACTGAATGGAATATGTGACTTTAATATTTGAGTTTGAAAACTTAACAGTATTTCTTCCTATTCTGCAACTCTGCACATTACACAGAATGTGCTGCTAAACTGCGGCGAAGCACACTGAATGGAATATGTGACTTTGATATTTTAGTTTGAAGACTTAACAGTATTTCTTCCTATTCTGCAACTCTGCACAGTACACAGAATGTGCTGCTAAACTGCGGCGACGCACACTGAATGGAATATGTGACTTTGATATTTTAGTTTGAAGACTTAACAGAATGTGCTCTAATCTGCAACTTTGCACACTAAACAGAATGTGCTCTAATCTGCAACTTTGCACACTAAACAGAATGTGCTCTAATCTGCAACTTTGCACACTAAACAGAATGTGCTCTAATCTGCAACTGTGCACACTAAAAAGAATGTGCTCTAATCTGCAACTTTTCACACTAAACAGAATATTTTTTTTTTTTTTTTTTTGTTTTTTTCCCCCCACACAAAATAACCTGCTGCCCCCACACACAGTAGTCCTAAAAAGGACTTTTGGTTCTTTTTTTTCACAATTTTTTTTTTTTCCTCCCTACACTGCCTTTCCCTTCCTATCCTCAGCTCTCCCTGGCTCAGACTGAGCCGAACTCGATGGTCAGGTGCTATACAGCACCCGACCACGGGTTCTGGCCAGCCAATCAGTGTAATGCCAGCAGCCAACATGGCTGCTGGCATTACACCGATGTCAGAGCCTCCCTGCACGTTTATTGGCTGCGCAGCAGCCGCAAAACGTGCGGGGAGGAGACCCGAACATGGCGGGCGAGCACATGCGGTACTCGTACGAGTACCGCCATGTGCCGAGCAGAGCGATGCTCGAGCCGATCCGAGCATCGGCCGAGCATGCTCGCTCAACACTAATGAGAAATTCTCTTTGTAGCGGGGGTCCAGAAGGGTGAACACCCAGTAATCCGTGTTGTCTAAAATGCGTATAACGCGTGGGTCACGGGAAAGGCAGCCTAACATAAAGTCAGCCATGTGTGCCAGAGTACCAACAGGCAAGATTTCGCTGTCCTCACCAGGAGGATGACTCTCAATCTCCTCATCCTCTTCCTCCTCTTCTGCCCACCCACGCTGAAGAGATGGAACTAAAGTTCCATGGCTACCCTCTGTAGCGGAGGCAACCGTGTCTTCCTCCTCCTCCTCCTCCTCCGCCTCCTCCAATTGTCGCTGAGAAGACAAAGTGAGGGTGCTCTGGCTGTCACCTTGTGTAAGCTCTTCCTCCCCCATTTCCACCTCTTCCACATGCAAAGCGTCGGTTTTAATTGTGAGCAGCGAGCGTTTCAGTAGACACAGAAGTGGGATGGTTACACTGATAATAGCGTTATCGCCGCTCACCATCTGTGTCGATTCCTCAAAATTGCGTAAAACCTCACAGAGGTCTGACATCCATTCCCACTCCTCACTTCTGATTACAGGAAGTTGAACGGAGAGGCGACGACCGTGTAACAGCTGGTACTCCACTACTGCCCTCTGCTGCTCACAAAGCCGGGCCAACATGTGGAAGGTGGAGTTCCAGCGCGTGCTCACGTCACACAGCAGCCAGTGAGCTGGCAATTGTAAGCGCTGCTGCAGCTTCAACAGGCCGGCTGAAGCTGTTGATGACTGACGGAAATGTGCACACACGCGGCGCACCTTGGTCAAGAGATCATGCAAATTGGGGTAGGTTTTTAGAAATCGCTGAACCACTAAATTAAATACATGCGCTAGGCATGGTACGTGTGTGAGCTTGCCGAGCTCCAAAGCCGCCACCAAGTTACGCCCATTATCACACACAACCATGCCTGGTTGCAGGTTGAGTGGCGAGAGCCACTGCTCGGTCTGGTGACTAATCCCCTGCAACAGCTCTGAGGCCGTGTGCTGTTTGTCCCCAAGGCAGATCAGCTTCAGCACGGCCTGTTGACGCTTCCCCACTGCAGTGCTACACTGCTTCCAGCTACTGGCTGATGGGGGAGTGGCGCTGCGTGTAGAGAATTCGGAGGTGGAAACGGAGGAGGAGGAGCCAATAACGTAGGTGCTGGCGGAAACCCTGATGGAGGTAGGGCCCGCAATCCTCGGCGTGGGTAACACCTGTGCCATCCCAGGGTCCGAGTCGCTCCCAGCCTCCACGACATTCACCCAGTGTGCCGTCAGGGAAATGTAGCGTCCCTGGCCACAAGCAATTGTCCATGTGTCAGTCTTTAAGTGGACCTTCCCAGTAACTGCGTTGGTCAGGGCACGGGTGATGTTACGGGACACATGGTGGTGTAAGGCGGGGACGGCACACCGGGAAAAGTAGTGGCGGCTGGGGACTGCGTACCGAGGGACAGCTGCTGCCATCAGGCTGCGGAAGGACTCAGTCTCCACAAGCCTAAATGGCAGCATTTCGATGGACAGTAATTTGGAAAGGTGTGAGGTTAGTGCTATGGCCTGTGGGTGGGTGGCTGGGTATTTTCGCTTGCGCTCAAATGCCTGGGGTAACGACATTTGGACGCTGCGCTGGGACAGGGAAGTGGATGTGGTCGCTGATGGTGCTTCAGATGGTACAGGTGCAGGGCGGGATGTAT
The DNA here is from genome assembly GCA_037306005.1 of Rhinophrynus dorsalis. NCBI lineage: Eukaryota > Metazoa > Chordata > Amphibia > Anura > Rhinophrynidae > Rhinophrynus > Rhinophrynus dorsalis. Next base: position 175,909,514 of record CM074727.1, on the reverse strand, counting down.
GCGGGCCTGCGCCTTCGACAGGCGATTGGCCGGCACCGAAAACAGGGGAAGAGGAGGCAGTGGTGTGGCCTGCAGACACAGATTGGCGATCCGGGCGTTCCTCCCACTTATTACGGTGCTTGGATGCCATGTGTCGGATCATGCTGGTGGTGGTGAGGTTGCTAGTGTTCATGCCTCGGCTCATTCTGGTGTGGCACAGGTTGCAAACTACAATTCTTTTGTCGTCCGCACTTTCCTTAAAAAAACGCCATACCGCGGAACACCTAGCCCTTGGCAAGGGAGATTTACGCAAGGGGGTGCTCCGTGGAACATTTGCGGGCCGGTTTGGTGCGGTCCGCCTTCTTTCTTTAGCCACACCACTGCCTCTTCCAGCCTGTTGCGGTGCTGCAGATGGCTCACCCTCAGGACTGCTGTCATCGCTCGGCTCTCCACCTTCCCAGGTGGGGTCAGTCACCTCATCGTCCACCAAGTCCTCCTCCACTTCCTCACTCTGATCATCCTCCTCATTTCTTGATCCCACCACATACTCAGTCATTGACAACTGTGTATCATCCTCCTCATCAAGGTCTTGAGACAGTAATAGTGGTTGATTTGATGGCAACTGTGTCTCATCATCATCATCCACTTCATTTTACCTTAAATGCCGTTCCCCTCTGTCATCTTCTTGTGATTGGGTACCCTCTAGAGGTTGTGAATCAGGGCACAAGATGTCATGTTCCTCTGCAAGCGTGCTTGGAGAGAGGTTCAAATGAAGGATTGGTGATGAGACGAGCTCCTCACTATATCCCAGTGTGGGATCACTTCTTTGGCCAGACCCTCTATGGTGGGAGGAAGGATGATCAGGGTGAGGATTATGTTGACCAGACTCTTGGCTACTGAGAGTGGACTTGGTGGAAGACAGGGTGGTGCTTAACCGACTGGAAGCAGTATCACCTGAAATCCAACCGACCACCTGTTCGCAGTGGTCTGACCTCGAGAGTGATGTCCTGCGACGCCCTGTAAACTGAGACATGAAGCTAGGTATGGTGGATGTCTTTCTTTCTTGTGCTCTGGCACCAGGCACAGTTTCTACGCGTCCTGACCCGCGCCCTGAACTATCAGGATCACGTCCACTTCCCCGTCCCTTTTTACCCGCCTTCTTCATATTACACGGAATATGTGCTGCTAATCTGCAACTTTGCACACTAAACAGAATGTGCTGCTAATCTGCAACTTTGCACACTAAACAGAATGTGCTGCTAATCTGCGGCTAGGCACAGTGAAATGAATATGTGACGTTTATTTTTTACACTTTGCACACTAAACAGAATGTGCTGCTAATCTGCGGCTAGGCACAGTGAAAGGAATATGTGACGTTTATTTTTTACACTTTGCACACTAAACAGAATGTGCTGCTAATCTGCAACTTTGCACACTAAACAGAATGTGCTGCTAATCTGCAACTTTGCACACTAAACAGAATGTGCTGCTAATCTGCAACTTTGCACACTAAACAGAATGTGCTGCTAATCTGCGGCTAGGCACAGTGAAAGGAATATGTGACGTTTATTTTTTACACTTTGCACACTAAACAGAATGTGCTGCTAATCTGCGGCTAGGCACAGTGAAAGGAATATGTGACGTTTATTTTTTACACTTTGCACACTAAACAGAATGTGCTGCTAATCTGCAACTTTGCACACTAAACAGAATGTGCTGCTTATCTGCGGCTAGGCACAGTGAAAGGAATATGTGACGTTTATTTTTTACACTTTGCACACTAAACAGAATGTGCTGCTAATCTGCAACTTTGCACACTAAACAGAATGTGCTGCTAATCTGCAACTTTGCACACTAAACAGAATGTGCTGCTAATCTGCGGCTAGGCACAGTGAAAGGAATATGTGACGTTTATTTTTTACACTTTGCACACTAAACAGAATGTGCTGCTAATCTGCAACTTTGCACACTAAACAGAATGTGCTGCTTATCTGCGGCTAGGCACAGTGAACGGAATATGTGACGTTTATTTTTTACACTTTGCACACTAAACAGAATGTGCTGCTAATCTGCAACTTTGCACACTAAACAGAATGTGCTGCTAATCTGCGGCTAGGCACAGTGAAAGGAATATGTGACGTTTATTTTTTACACTTTCCACACTAAACAGAATGTGCTGCTAATCTGCAACTTTGCACACTAAACAGAATGTGCTGCTAATCTGCGGCTAGGCACAGTGAACTGAATATGTGACGTTTATTTTTTACATTTTCCACACTAAACAGAATGTGCTGCTAATCTACAACTTTGCACACTAAACAGAATGTGCTGCTAATCTGCAACTTTGCACACTAAAAAGAATGTGCTGCTAATCTGCAACTTTGCACACTAAACAGAATGTGCTGCTAATCTGCAACTTTGCACACTAAACAGAATATGCTGCTAATCTGTGGCTAGGCACAGTGAACGGAATATGTGATGTTTTTTTTTTAAATCTGTGCCCCCCCAAACAAAATATAACTGCTGCCCCCACACACAACAGTCCTAAAAAGGACTTTTGGGTCTTTATATGTTGTTCAAACACACTTTTCTTCTCCCTACACTGACTTTCCCTTCCTATCCTCATCTCTCCCTGGCTAAGACTGAGCCGAACTCGCTGGTCAGGTGCTATACAGCACCCGATCACGGGTTCTGGCCAGCCAATCAGTGTATTGCCAGCAGCCAACATGGCTGCTGGCATTACACTGATGTCAGAGCCTCCCCGCACGTTTATTGGCTGCGCAGCAGCCGCGAAACGTGCGGGGAGGAGACCCGAACATGGCGGGCGAGCACATGCGGTACTCGTACGAGTACCGCCATGTGCCAAGCAGAGCGATGCTCGAGCCGAACCGAGCTTCGGCCGAGCATGCTCGCTCATCACTACTGGCCACCTTTTTGCTACCGTCAGTGAAGTCCTTGTTGGGACTTTGCAGTTCCCCCTCTCCTTTCTATGGATGTGTGAATTCCTGCAGCAATACTACTCCTTTCCCAGACTCTTTCACTCGACACCTGTTCAGGTTAAGAACTACTGGCTATGCTATACCCCTATGAAATTACATAGGATCTTGACAAAGGCCTAGTTCTGTGTGCTGCCAATGTGGGAACAGAGCAAGTACTTTTTCTCATATATAGTGGTCCTGCCTAGGGATGGGCAAAACTTTCCGCTTAAAATTGAAATCGGCGAAAAACGGCACTTTCTGCTTGGCGAAAAGTGACGATCTTCCACTTTTTTCGCCAATTGAAATCAATGGGAACATAGAAGTTACACACAACACAGTACAAATAATATTTTATTTCCCAAAGGCATTGTATAAAAGGGGCATGAGGATGCCTGTGTTGGATGGGGTGTTGGGTAAGAATCAGTTGAACAGGGAATGTTTTGGGGGGGTTGTTTACTGGGATTGGGGGGCACTTAATAAAAAAGAAATCCTAAATAAAATACAATAAAGTAAAAACCATAAGACATGGTATAAAGGGGTCTGAGGAGGGTGCCTGTGTTGGTGAATGAATAAATCATTTGAACAGGGAATTTGTTTTGGGGAGGGGTGTGACGGTACCAGGATCTACCGGACCCTTTTGGGGCCGTCGGTTCCTGAACCGCCACTGCTGCTGCCCTCTTCCACGGCCGGCTGGAGCCCTGCTGCTTCCTGGAGGTCCTGGATGCTCAGGCAGGAACAACTGGATGCTGCCCCCTGGCAGACTGGCAGAGATAGTGAATTTAGCTGCAGAACCCTAGGTAGGGTTTCCAGAGGCCCTACGCCAGTAGACCGGCGAGGAAAGTGAATTTGCTCCTGTAATGGCTAAGGTGAGAATCCCCAGCCTAAGTCCCCTCCAGAAATACAGCCGAGACTTGTATTAAGGAGGGTAGAACAGAACAGCTTTATTGGTGAAACACACTGCTTATATACACTTCCAGACACTCTTATCAAGATTAGAATTTAAATTAGTGCTTGGGACAGTGTTGCTATGCTTGACCAATCATATAATGGCCTACATTTCCAGTCACTCCTATCCAGATAAGAATGCAAAGTAGGTTTTGGAAAAGGGGCATTTTTGACTGGACCATAATAACCTCCCCTGATTGGTCAAGGAAGCACAGCAGGAGCCAATTAACATTCCAGTCATTGTTTAGCCAAGTTGCACAGATCTGAAGCAAGCAGGAGTGCTGGGCATAGCCTTTATTTTCTCTGCACTCTGGCTCCCAACTATCATATCCCTGTAAAGGAATTACAGTAACCCCATCCAAACTATTACATTATGTCACACAATGTACAACATAGGGATCAATATTTCAAGTGGTATAGTTGTAAGTTATTCCATCTGGTCACATTGGTTATTGAGTGCTATTGGGGGCACAGTTAATAAAAAAAATAAATCAATAAAATAAAATAAGACATTTGTATGTAAAGTGATAGAGAGAGGAACCCCCTGACATAAGCTGCCACTGGGGTGAACTGATAGTTGACTTGATAGATATTTTGTAGAGGATGATTTGTTTGATTTGTTGTTAGAGGCCTTTGTAGGACTTCGACTTATTAGAGGCCCAAGCCCTGAAGAAACATTGACTTGTAGGACTTAAAATGGATAGTAATACTTCATTTTATCTTTATTTTATTTTGTAGGCATTAAAAAAACATGAAGAATGATATAAGTCTTATCTCTCATACCTTTATGGTTTAAGAGATATTCACAAGCAAAGTATCCCCCCCCTGTTCAGACAGATCAGAAGGGAGGCGCCCAGGTAGACTGCAGAGAGGGACAATCTTCAATTAAGATAAGGGAAAAAGCTGAAAAACTTGTCAAGGGGGCAAGGTTTTCATTGTTCTCATAGGAAGAAGATTGTCCCCTTCTGTTATCTGTCTGGTCTATGGACTGCATTCCACATCTGAGAAGAGATGGCTTACACTAGGAAAAAGGGGCAGGAGGGGGAAACTTTGCTTGTGAATATCTCTTAAACCATAAAGGTTTGAGAGATAAGACTTATATTGTTCTTCATGTTTTTTTATTGCCTACAAAATAAAATAAAGTTAAAACGAAGTATCACTATCCCTTTAAGCTTGTTTGGCACAAGCCCTGAAGAAGCATTGACTTGTAGGACTTAAGCTTGTTAGAAACAACCCCCCCAAAAAATTGTTTATTTTTTTTGTAGGACTAGTTTTTATTTTTGTAATTTTTTTTTTAACCCCTTATCGCCCAAGGACGTACATGTACGTCCCGAAAGGATGTCCCAGGTGGACAGAGGATGTAGATGTACGTCCCAGAAGTCATTTAAAAAAATGAAAAAAAAAAATGTTCGGCGGGTGTTAAGTGCCGCTCCCTTTCTTCGTCTGCCTCAGTAGCTAGCTCAATGTCAGCAAAATAATCTCCCTTCCTGCGCAGACTGAATCAAACGAATCCAGCCACCTGTCTTTGCCTGTGTGCCTCTACACTATTAGCTACTAGCTCAGAATGTCAACAGCTTTCTCTCTCTTGAGTAGCTTTGGAATTCTTTGCCTCAGAATGTTGTACTTGCAGATACTGTAATTGCTTTCAAAAATGTAATGGATGCCTATCTAGCACAGAACAATATTGAGAAATATGACAGTTGGCTTCAAAGCAGATAGGTTGTTGATCCAGGGAAATATCTGACTGCCATTTGGATTCAGGAAGGAAATGTTTACCCTCTTGGGGCTCAATTGGAAATGGCTTCAATGGGGTTGTTTAGCCTTCTGGATCAACAGAGGTGATTTGGCATGGGCTGGACTTGATGGACACATGTTTTTTTTCAGCCTCATCAACTATGTTACTATGTAATGTATGTCACCACATTACATTGCAAGCAAGAATTTCATTAATATCACTGATTTCAATGTGGTGAAAAAGGGGCTTTTCGCTGGAATTTTCTCATGAAGGGGAGCAGTGCCATTTTTTACAATTTGCTTTTGTTGCCAAAATTTTTACCCATTCCTACTCTCTAGTATTCAAGGGTTTAAAAGAGCCATTTAAGTCAATGTGAACCCCCCCAAAAAAAATCTGTATTTTAATGTTCTTAAAGTCCTGAGAAAAATGGCATAAGAGCCTTCAAACGCTCGGTTTTTATTTTATTACTAGTTTTAAAGCCCGTGTACACAGGCCAACACTGGCAACGCTGCAGTCATGCTCAGTACTGACTGCCCGCGCTGTTGCTGATATGGACCGGGGATCTCTGAATTCAGACCGTAGTCCTCTCTGCGCACTGGTCTGAATTCGGAGCTCCCTGCTCCGTATCAGCCACGGCACAGCAGTCTGTACTGCACATGACTGCAGCACGCGCAGCCGTCTCTACTGAGCATGATGACTTCTGACAAACATCCTTAGCGAATTATATAATATAGGATTTTTAACCCTTTGAGTGCCAGATGAGTGCACAACGCATTGCGAAGAAATGCTTTTCCCCACTGGCATTTGAAGGGTTAAATAAATAATCCCCTTTTTTTATTGGGATATTGGTATAATCTTTTACGATGTACATTTCGATTAAATAGCCCTAAAACTTGGGTTAACCGAACAGGGGTGAGAAATTCTATTTTGCTGCAAGCTTTGCAGACAGCCGAATGGATAAGCATCTTCTATTGCAGACTAAAGCGACCTTTCATTAACTACTCCAAAGCTTCGTTTTATTACATTCGTTAAAGTGTTTTGTTGTTTTGCCAATTGGGCTTTTGGAAGTACTGCACTTGAAGCACGAAAGGATGACAGGTTGGGTGGAGTGGCAGAGAATAAAGGGTAAAACAGATACTGTAGAAAAAATGATTCATACATATTTGCAAACAATAGATGAGTGCAAATATTTTTCTCAGACCTACAGGGGAATGGAAATCGCATTGTTTACAAAGGACACCGTTCCCTTAAAGGGATATCAATGTTTCACAATAAAAGCAGCTCAGATTAATCTTCATAGTATTTGGTCCATGGAGTGTGTTATTTCAGTACTGTCAAAAGTAATTGAATGATAAAGTATCCCCCTTTAGCCCTGGCGAGTAGAAATTCAGCCCTGGTGGGTATGTTATGGCTTGCAGTGGCGAGTAACTTTTTAGGTCTGGCTAGTAGCAAAGGACTTAAAATTATAAGCCCTGATATATATATATATATATATATATATATATATATATATATATATATATATGTATGTATATTACATTTTAAGTATTACTATCCCTTTAAGTATGTGATATTTAAAGCAATATTAACCAATGTCTTTTTGTTGGGGTGTGTTTGTTTATATCAGCTGCCACTCCAAAATAAAAAAAATTAAACAATCTACATATACAGAGAGTAGCGCTATACAGTGTTACCACTGTGACATTAAAAACAAATACAGCCGATGGTCATAGGAGACTAAACCATACAGTTATGATTAAAGGGATAGTAATACTTCGCTTTAACTTTATTCTATTTTGTAGGCATTAAGAAAATATGAAGAATGATATAAGTCTTATCTCTCAAACCTTTATGGTTTAAGAGATATTCACAAGCAAAGTTCCCCCTCTCTCCCCTTTTACCTAGTGTAAGTCATCTCTTCTCAGATGTGGAATGCAGTCCATAGACCAGACAGATAACAGCAGGGGACAATCTTCTTCCTATGAGAACAATGAAAGCCCTTCCCCCCTTGACAAGTTTTTCAGCTTTTTCCCTTATCTTAATTGAAGATTGTCCCTCTCTGCAGTCTACCTGGGCACCTCCCTTCTGAACTGGCTGAACAGGGGGATGATACTTTGTTTGTGAATATCTCTTAAACCATAAAGGTTTGAGAGATAAGACATATCGTTCTTCATGTTTTTTTAATGCCTACAAAATAAAATTAAGATAAAACAAAGTATTACTATCCCTTTAAACACTCAGTGGATTAATGAAAGAGTTAAACCAGTGGTATACAGAGAGCAGCCTTATACATAATGTACTTGTGAGACACCCATGTAATCTCCCTGTATGTAATCTCCCAGGGCTGGATTTCACATTAGGAAAAGAAGACAGCTTCCCAAAGTGCTAGATTTTGATTGGTAACGCAACTGTCCTGTCCACACCCACATTCTGAATTGTGGGTGTGGCCAGCATAATGTCAGTGTCCCTGTAATTGTTTACATTTCCTCTGCATCTTGATAGTACATAGTGTTAACCCTTTGAATGACAGAGGGGTACGCAAGACATTGTGTTGCGTACCCCTATGACACTCAAAGGGTTAAACAAATCGCAGAGGAATGTAACGTCCCTTCCTGGGAAAACTTTTGTCCCAAGTGCCAGGAGAAATGCTGCAGAGCTGAGCATGGGACAGTCCAAATGTAGAGGGTGGGGCTTAATCATGTGTACCTAGGTGGATGGTTGAAAGGAAGGGTTTGCCATGATGGAATGTGTTGAGAATGGGCTGAACGGACTGGAAAGTGGGTGGGATTATAGTTGAATACGCCAAGCGGAAGAATCCGCAGAGACCCAGTAATTCAATCTGAAAATTAAAATCTCCGGGGGAGATCTGGCGAGTTACCAGGGACGGTAATGACGTGGGACATTTTTAGACTTCCCCACTGGCCTCCCCTTTGTGCAAAGGGCAGAATTATCAGTGTATATTGATTAGTACATGTAACTGACCTGCGGCTGTTATGGACTCTTGTGATAAAAAGGCAGACTATACTGGCTGTCCCTTTGTGTGGTCTTCCCGGCCACCATACTCTTCTGTAGCCAGTCAGCTGGAATTCCTGCCTCCTCTTTTGAAAAGGAGGCGGTTAGGTGATTGGTCACCTATAGTCCTGCATTGCATGGGTGGTGGGAGTGTGACCGATGGGTAATTTGCCTTCTGATTGGTCGCCACCTTTCGAACATTGTGACATAGGGTTCGACAGGTAGGCGACCTGCTGATTGGGTGCTGCTTGTCACATCTTGTCACTCCGATTCCCATTGGCAGGACAAGACTGAATTATAGTTCAGGTACTGGCTAACTAAATCAAACAGTGTGATGCCATGTCAGCGACTACCTGATTGGTCGCCACATGTTTGTCCTTTGCCGTTCCCATCCCCATTGACTGGAGATTGGAGCTGCAAGACTGAATTATGTTCTCTTTGCTCTTTTGTTTTCATGTACTATAAATGTCCCCGATGTCCCCAAATAAAGTGTTCTTGAAATGCAGTAACTTGTTTGGTCTGGTTTACTTCAGGAATGGTCTCAAGTATCCCCTTTGACTCCCATTCCTTGGACCTTCTCTATCTGGGACCGGAAAGGCTACTCCTCTGTAGCCGCATCAAAGAGAGAGAAAGCTCAGGCACAACAGCCACAGACTACCCAGAATTCCTGGTTCCCATAACATTGCCTAAGCAACTGGAAGCCACATCACTAGACAACTGATTGTATCTCCAGCCTACTGAGCCCCATGTATTAAGAAGAATTGGAAAAACCCATCTGCACCATATTTGTAATATAAACATTGCAATCAATAATTCACTAGAAACCTCTAACATTCAATGGTTTGAAAACGTCCTTTATAGATCAGAGAAATATTTTATTTCTCACCTGTGGTGCAGTTGATACTCTCCACAATCGCTCCTCTTGTATGCAGAAGGCCCTTCATATTTTGATATTAATATTCCTCTAACCCTTTAAAGACCAATGATGTGTCAGGACCGTCATGGATGTCCTGTAGTGATGAGCGAGCGTGCTCGGCCGATGCTCGGATCGGCTCGAGCATCGCTCTGCTCGGCACATGGCGGTACTCGTACGAGTACCGCCATGTGCTCTCCCGCCATGTTCGGGTGGCGGGGATCTGTGCCGGAAGAGGCACAGATCACAAGACGCTCCGCTGGACCACCAGGGACTGGAGGTACGGGGGCATTGCGGAGATGAAGGGGGCATTGCGGAGATGAAGGGGGACATTGTGGAAGAGGGGCATAGACTCTATGCCCCTCTTCCACAATGTCCCCCTTCATCTCCGCTATGCCCGTCTTCCACAATGTGCCCCTTCATCTCCGCTATGCCCCTCTTCCACAATGTGCCCCTTCATCTCCGCTATGCCCCTCTTCCACAATGTCCCCCTTCATCTCCTCTATGGCATAGAGGAGATGAAGGGGGACATTGTGGAAGAGGGGCATAGCGGAGATGAAGGGGCACATTGTGGAAGAGGGGCATAGCGGAGATGAAGGGGCACATTGTGGAAGACGGGCATAGCGGAGCTGAAGGGGGACATTGCGGAGCTGAAGGGGGCATTCGGAGATGAAGGGGGCATAGCGGAGATGAAGGGGGCATTGACCAGGCACCCTCCCCTCATCAGAGCAGGGGGTGCCTGGTGTCGCCCCATTCATTCCAATGGGGCACGGGTGCTCGGCCGAGCACTCGAGCCTCAGGGGGTGCTCGGTCAGAGCACCCGAGCACCCGAGCATCGGGGTGCTCGCTCAACACTAATGTCCTGCACTTAAGGGCTAGTGATGGTCCTGGCACATCATAGAATTTAGGGTTCCCCAAGTGGCTGCTTGGGGACTCCTGAATCCAATGGCAGCAAAAAAATGCCATGTAGTCCTTAATTGCCGGCTGCACGCCACATGGACGGTCCTTAAAGAGTTAGTAATGTCCCATTATAAATAGGCTTTATTTTGTACAGCTTCAAAAGTTGAATGTGATGCAAAAAACATATCTCTCAAACCGCTATGGTTTGAGAGATATTGGCATTCAAACTTTGATGTGTCCTGCTGTCAGCTGTAAAGCTGTCAGTAGGAGATCTATGTCGGCCGACACGGAGGCTCTGCAGCAGAGCTGCAATTGCGTTATTTAAAACAAATTACTTACTTGGAATGGTCTAAAAAGTGTGCCTGGGTTGCAAGTACACTTTTTAGACCATTCCAAGGAAGTAATTTGTTTTAAATAACGCAATTGCAGCTCTGCATCAGATCCTCCGTGCCCTCCGACATGGATCTTCTGCTGACATCTTTACAGCTGACAGCAGAACACATCAAAATTTGAATGCTGATATCTCTCAAACCATAGCAGTTTGAGAGATATGTTTTTTTGCATTATATTCAGCTTTTGAAGCTCTACAAAATAAAAGCTATTTATAATGGGACATTACTAACAGTTTAAAGAAGTAGTAAACTTTTTATGAAAACCTCTTTGTTATAGCGCTTTTCCTGCTGAATGAAACAAGGACACTCCCACTGTAACAGTTAAAATAATCAGGAAGTTAATTATTTACTGTGTTTACTTCCTGATAGTTCTAACTGACAGGAAGTGATTTTACTGTTTTTACTTCCTGATAGTTCTAACTGACAGGAAGTGAATTTACTGTGTTTACTTCCGGATAGTTCTAATGATAGGAAGTGACTCAGCAGTTTCTATCACATTCTGTGGAGAACTGTATGTCTCTGACTTTCCTCTTCACTGGAATGTCACACAATAACTGTTTGGAATTTGACCATTAGAGGGCACTGCTAATGTAAAAAAAAACAGGTTTACACAGGAATAATTGCTAGTGATGAGCGAGCGTGCTCGGCCGATGCTCGGATCGGCTCGAGCATCGCTCTGCTCGGCACATGGCGGTACTCGTCGAGTACCGCCATGTGCTCGCCCGCCATGTTCGGGTGGCGGGGATCTGTGCCGGAAGAGGCACAGATCCGAAGACGCTCCGCTGGACCACCAGGGACTGGAGGTACGGGGGCATTGCGGAGATGAAGGGGGCATTGCGGAGATGAAGGGGGACATTGTGGAAGAGGGGCATAGACTCTATGCCCCTCTTCCACAATGTCCCCCTTCATCTCCGCTATGCCCGTCTTCCACAATGTGCCCCTTCATCTCCGCTATGCCCCTCTTCCACAATGTGCCCCTTCATCTCCGCTATGCCCCTCTTCCACAATGTCCCCCTTCATCTCCTCTATGGCATAGAGGAGATGAAGGGGGACATTGTGGAAGAGGGGCATAGCGGAGATGAAGGGGCACATTGTGGAAGAGGGGCATAGCGGAGCTGAAGGGGGACATTGCGGAGCTGAAGGGGGCATTCGGAGATGAAGGGGGCATAGCGGAGATGAAGGGGGCATTGACCAGGCACCCTCCCCTCATCAGAGCAGGGGGTGCCTGGTGTTGCCCCATTCATTTCAATGGGGCTCGGGTGCTCGGCCGAGCACTCGAGCCTCAGGGGGTGCTCGGTCAGAGCACCCGAGCACCCGAGCATCGGGGTGCTCGCTCAACACTAATAATTGCTTTAGAAATATGCATTTCTCAGCAGCTGGAGTAACATTATTTTACTCAATAGGAAACGTCCAACGGTATATATTTTTTCATTAAAAAAAAGTTTACTGCTCCTTTAAGGGATTCATCCTTTGAGTGCCAGAGGAATGTCCAGTGCATTGCATTGCAATGCACTGGGCACTCCTCTGGCACTCAAAGTGTTAAAACGATGCCAAGCCTTTGTTTTAGCTTGTGTATGATTTATGTATCAGCCAATAGCTGAGCGAGAAACTAAACAAACGCTTCCACGTTTGTTTTTAAACACTCTCTTCTTTCATGCTCTTCTCCTTGACCTCCAAACACTTTCCCCCTCTTCTTCTATACACGTTGTGTACCTGCTCAGACAAATTAATTTTGCCTCCTTTGTTCTCCAAGCATAGAAAGCATTCACGTTGTCAAAAGGTGTCCGCATAATGGATACGCCAGGCTGGTAGTGAAGCCTTGACATTTGAGTAAATACATTAACAGGTCTCATCTCAATTGCATTAAGTGAGATCCTTTATTGAAAAAAAAAAGGAGAGAGAAAAAAGCTAATTCATTCTCATCTGCGCGAAACAAAAGGAGTGTTTTTACTGTGTAGTTTCTTAACGCTAAATGGATTTTCCAACAATCGGGCTTGTTGCCCCTCTCCAGGATCCATACAATTAGATTAAAACATGTTAAACTACATTTATTCAGCAGGAATAAAGTTCTCATCGGACTCTGTCAGATTCTGTTTGTTTTCTAGGAAAAGCACAAGGCTTCTGGAAATGTCGCTGTTTTCAGAGCTTGGCAGAGTTTATTTTAAAGGGGCAGTAAAGGATAGTTACAGCACCCTGTTAAATCACTGACTGTGTCTCAGGGCTATGCGTTCTCATAGCACAAAACTCCAGACTGTGGTGATCTGCAAGGCTGGTGATGTCATGGGTGCTCATGGGGGATTGCTTTTATAGAAACACGCTGATGGCTGGTTCATAACAGGCCCTTCCATAATGAGAAGAACAATCTCCCATGAGCACTGAGTGAGACGCTGACATCTCCCAGCCATGGAGATCAGCACAGAGCTGGAGCACAACGGAGGGGATTTGAGCTATGGGAACTCAGTTTCCATAGCTCTTGGGACTTCATTAAGAATTTAGAAAGATCTTGTATGGACCCTAAACTGCCCATTTAACCTCCTTGCCAATATAACGTACTTGTGTGTACAGTCCGATGTCTGGAACCTGTTTCCAGCAAAGAATCCAAAGCTTAAAGCGGAACTGCCACCTAATATAAAGTCACCCCCCCCCAGTTATGGCGACTAGCTTCTTAATAGTTCTATTTTCTGCCACAAGTACCAGCATTCGAAGTAATCCTTTTTCTTATGAGACTGGTGGAAAGGTTTGCAAGGAGACATCTTGTCTTAGAGCCGTCTGCGTGCCTGCACTGTCTGTCCCGGTCTCCTCTAGGGGGCATTGCATGGAGCCGAAAGGCACCGGGACGGACTGATTGCACAGGCACGCAGACTGATCTAAAGCAAGACACTTGGCCATCAGTCTCACAAGAAAAAGGATTACTTTGGAAGCTGGTACTTGTGGCAGATAATAGAACTAATAAGAAGCTAGATGCCATATGCATAATTAGTGGGGGGCAACTTTATATTAGGTTGTAATTCCGCTTTAAAATATTTCCATCTCACTCCCAGAATTCCATGCTGCAACAGTGCAGCCACTTTTTTAGAGTCCAAATCCATGATGAAACTTTTCTGACAAACCCCTGCCCCCCCCCCCCCTTTTTATTGTCAAAATATTTGGAGGCCCCAATATTTATATATGTTTGCACCATACACAGTCTTTTTTGGTCAGTCTGTAGGATGTATCTGTAAGTCATCCCCAGCCAGTCCTTTGGGATCACTCAGAGGGGGCAGCCCACCTGTTTACTCGCCCCCTTGCCTTTGTGTATGCTTGGTGCTTTCCCAGTTTAATAAGCAAAGTAAGACTGGGTGATTTATTTGTCTCCCCTGAAGAGGAGGTTACATGTTTGTTCCACACTATGCACTACAGTAATGCCAGTATTCCTCTGTGTGTGTGCCCAGTTATAGCTACGTAGGAGGACGTCAGGGAGCTACTCACAGTAAAGGTTAACCCTTTGAGTGCCAGAGGAGTATCCAACCTGGTGCCCTGCTCTCTATTTTGCTGTAGCTGGCCCTTTTCTACCACCGCTAATTAATCCTTTGGGTGCCAGAGGGGTATGCAATGCATTGCATACCCCCTGGTACTCAAAGGGTTAAATTTAGGTTTTGCTGTTCCTTTCATCCTTTGATTGCCAGAGGAGAAAACAACACATTGCTTTTGCAATCTGTTGAGTACCCCTCTGGCATTCCAAGGGTTAAGATTCCTACAAAAAAAAGTTCATGTGCCCCTGACTACCACTAGGCTATTCATGTGGCTCAGGGGGTTAAACATTACCAAGCCTCTAACCAAATCCAGCCCCAATCCCTGCCGGGTCAGATGAAGTCTACTGATATTTCTGGCTTGATCAGCAGCTGATAATAATCGGTCTGAGAAGGGACAAACTTCATCCCTTCTCATAGGGATGTGTGAAGCCTCAATCTCCACTCAGTAATATTAGTTTTTATCTGTAAGGAAGTTTGTCTCTTTTCAAATTTGATATTATCAGTCGCCGAAAAAGCTAGAAGACAAAGAGGACCAGGGTCAGATTTCTATCCCAGGATCCCCTAGGCAAGGCACTTTAGGTATTCCTAGCTCCACCCATAGTCACACACCCATCACATGGCCTCACTCCTAGTACCATACCCTATTTCATGAAACGGAAAATACCCTTGGACACAAGCAAATACCAACTCATACTTCACAACATTCCAAATGGCCAGAGAGGGACATTTTTATTTTCTGGGGTGTTGCTGGGGTGTGTGGTTAGTGGGTGGGGTGTTACCAATAATTTTAGGTACTTTAACCCCTTAAGGACCGGCGGTCATGGGACATTTCCGTCCCATAATGACCGCATAGGGGCACTTTGATGCGCCGGTACACGTGACCTGTCACGTGTATCGGCGTGTCACTATGGGGCTTGAAAGAGATCGCTCTGATCTTGGAGCGGTCTATTTCAGGCCCTATTTTTACTTACAGCGCTCCCGGTAGAGCGATGTAAGTAAAAAGTACGTGACGTACCATGACCGTCATCGGTCCTTGAGTAGTTCAAGGACCGTGACGGTCCTGGTACGTCAAGGGTCCTTAAGGGGTTAATGACCTATCGACACATCGTTATGTAACTGAATAAATGATTTAGAGCAAGACAAAAGTACTTTATGTACACCGACTAATTTATAAACACTGATGATTATATACACATTTATGTCAGTTTTGTTGCTGTGGAGCAATGTGATACATTTAACTATACACCACACAGTCTGATCGCCTAAAAAGAGGGACACCTGGGGGGTCAAGACGGACAGAGAGATTTGGGTCTCAAAGAGGGACTGTCCCTCCTAAAGAGGGACACTTGGGAGGTATACAAAATCAAAGAATTAAATAATAGAATATAAAGGTATGAAAATCTGGCCAAACCCACAATTCAGAATGTGGGTGTAGCCAGCAGAGCTGAGACACCCTTAAAATTTGGAGGTATAGACTGTTGCCTACTCTGCCTACTGGGAAATCCAACCCTGAGGAGGACTTCACCCAATCTATCAGGAATTGGCGCTGGGTCGGAATAAAATAGCGGTAGTCAAGGATAAATGGCCTCTCTTTTAGAAAGTTTGGGTTAGGCATTGCTGTTCCTCTAATGAGTATTTTTGGGGTACCAGTACAATAAGGATTGATTCACACTGGCTATTACGACCTTCTGTTCCAATTAAGGTAAGTGGGGGTGCGCCGGTACCAGCAGACACCCAGCCTTGGTGTCCCCGTCAATGGTCACTTCTTCCGCTACGAGCCAGATGGACATCCAACAGCATGCCGCAATATACCCCAATCACCAGGCAAAACTAGTATCAGGGTAACCAGCACACACTCTGCATGCAGCAAGCTTTACCTCACCAGGCAACACCAGTGTAGGTTAAGACAAGAACTGACTTTATTGGAACAAACCACACATATTTATACACAAAACCTACATTGAAATACATGGGCAGGCAAGATACAATAGGTGAGTCACAGGGATAATATAATCACAATATACAAGACAAAGGGCCAACAACAGAAGGTCCCAGCAATTACAATAACACAGACATGATTGCATTACTACACAAAAGGCTAACAAGAAATGGTACAACACAATACAAAGGGCCAGACGTGATAAGATTAGCACACCACAGGGGGTCTCAATACAGTTCACAAACCTACAATGACTGGAGTGGCTACAATACACACAGAGCTTGGGTGAGGGTGAACAATGAAACAAAAGGCTTGAGGGACTGCAATATACATTTGCAGCATCATTGGCCAAACTCAAATACTTAACCCCTAACGGCCCAGTCCCCTGAAAGCAGGCTGTTATTTTTAGTCCTTTTGGCATAGCTGTCAACGAATATAACGTCCCAAAGATCTACATAGCAATATTAACTCCAATAGTCGTAACACTGGTTAAAACACTTCACAGAGTCTGTAGGAAAGGGGATGGCCCCCAGGCCCCTCCAGGAGCCAAGGGCCTGGTGGTTCCCGTGACAGGGGCGTTATTATTGGGAGGTGTAATTACAAGTGCTATTTTTAAGCAGAATGGGGAAAGCAATTTTTCCTTGCACTCCTCACTTCCTGCTGTGCTTCCCATTGCATAACAAAGACAGAAAGTGTGGTTCAACAAAACTTGCTTCCCCCAGTCTACTAAGAAACAATATAAGCAAAATAATAAATCTGTCATTCTGCCAATGTGTGAGCACTGTGGATGTTACAGTACATTTTAGCATAAGTTTTCTTTTAATACTGTCTTTTCAGACTAACCCCACTCAGACTAGACTCACATTCTCTCCTTCATTAACCTCCCGGCAGCTGGTTTGCTCATTTAAATTATTACATTTAGGCTCATTTTGAATAGTGAGCAGATAATTTTGACAATTTTCAAAATTCTTCAGCTGACTTTAATTGAATTTGACTCACCGTCAGCGAAGTGGAACCGTACGAGCCAGAAGAATGCAGACTCTGAAAACGCTTTTTGTTCATTTGTAACAGTGAGGGATTTATCTAGCAAAACAGCAATTTGAAACGGGGGTTGCTAGATACTGATTGAGGGGGTAAAGCCCTGGTTTTGTGCTTGACCCATTGACATCCATAGAGGTACTCAATGCAATGTAGGCCTGTCAGTAGGGATGGGTGAAAATTTTCGTTTCAAAACAAAAACATGTGAAATCTGCACTTTCCCTTTCTGAGAAAATTCCTGCAAAAAGTATCAATTTTTCAGCTTTTTTCACACCATTGAAAATAATGAATGATAATGTCTACTTCCTTCCAAGTCCTGCCATATATTCCCACAGCGTGAAGCATTGTCAGTCTATGTTGGACGAGAAAGTGAAAGGAATGGGATGATTTCAGGGATTTAGGGTGCAAGCTCAAAGGAAGGACCTCTAGGTTAGTGTTTTCTCAAGTAATGGTGTAGGAAGGAGGGTTTTGCGTTTTTAGAGCACTGGGCAGACTTTGCTCTTGGGTACAATCTATATGGAAGTGAAGGATTGCATTTAAGTGGAAGGGGAGCCACTGAGCTAGGGGAGAGAATGCTAAGAAGGTTGAAAGAGCTTTTAAACTAGGAAAGGGAGGGAGGGTATAGATAGCAAAAATTGGGTAGATAGAGTATATAGGAACTGGGTCCAAGTAAATGATCATAGGGGTGGAGAAGGGGTGGGGATAAATGTAGCGAAGAGGGAGGAACCCCTATTAAATGAAGATGTAGAAAAAAAGACATTTATTTATGTAAATACTTGAAAATTCATTGTATGTTGGCAAATGTAAGAAGTATGGTAGATAAAATGGGAGAACTAGAACTGCTGGAGGTTAATGGGCATTTGGACATAATTGGTATAACTGAAACATGGCAGAATGATGCACATGACTGTCCTGTAAATATAGAGGGCTATTCTCTGTTTAGAAGAGACAGGATTAATAGAAAAGTAGGAGGTGTTGCTTATATTTGAAATCAGAGATAAGCGGCGTGGTCTGACTGCTCATGGAGTCAATCACATAGAACCTGAGCTCCGTGTCTGTTTTGGGGATCTAGTTTTGACTTTATGATATAGGGAACTTTTCAGATCCTACTACTTGACACCAGATCCTCAAATTGCTGGAGGACACCTTTTGGGAGTACATGAATGAGAGGGAAGAAGAAACACCCTGGTTCTTCCTCGGGTACCTTAACGCAATATCGCAGAACGAAGGCCACGCAGTGACTAGAAGCGGCTGCACAGTTTCCCGTGCCTGGTGTTACCTCGGCTAAAACAAGCAGTGCTGTGCCTCTCACCAGCGGAGAAAACAACACTGCTGATCCCACAATGAGCCAACCATCTCTATTACCAACTGTGGTACAAGCAGAAGTACCAGCCCCTCCACTTACGAGGGCAGATTTAACGGAGGTGGTCCAACCTCTGAAAGAGGACTTTAGGGTTAAGATGGCAGAGTTTAATCAGTCCCTGAGAGCTGAACTAGTGAACCTACTGTAACGAATCCTACTCCGTTACTGAAACCCTTGTCCGTAAGGCTTATCAGCCCTTGGCACCAGTGACTGTGGACACTTGGACATATTGACACCATTTTGTGCCTGGTCATGTGACCTCGCAAGCCCTCCTCATGGACTAGGAGACTTGGTCTAGACTTTAGGTGGATAGTCGTGACATAGGAAAGAGCAATCCAATGCTTGTGTGTTGCAAACTCTTCTGGCCTGCAAAGGGTTAAAGCGATACAAAACAATAAAATACTGGTAAATGTTCCTATATAGAAATATTCTCACTGTAGGCTTATAGCTGTTAGATAGCTGAGATGACCACCCTGTTAAAGTGGCATTCGACTGGTTAAGGTTGAAGCTGGACATTCAAAGTGGTTGGACAATGGCTCCAACCTTGGACCATTGTCCCTGAAGTTGTGTATTGTAGCCACTCCAGCCATTGACTATGTTGAACTGTATTGAGACCCCCCTGTGGTGTGTATCTATGTGTGCACTTTTGTGTTTAATTGGTGTGTGAAATTACATGTTTGTGTACGTGTATACATACAAGTGTTCAAGTGCATGTGTGTGTGTATTTGTGTCTTCAATGTGTGTGTTTGCATTTGTGTTCCAGTGTGTATGTGTGTGCAAGTGTGTGTATATGCATATTCAAGTGTATGTGTATGTGTGTGCATGGATGTTCCCGTGTGTGTGCTAATGTGTGCATGTGGATACAAGTATATGTGTATGGGTGTTCATGTGTTAAGTAAATGTGTGAATGCGTGTTCAAGTGTAACAGAAACCAAAGACAGCGGGTAATCCTTAGTTGTTTCTCTCTCTCCTTGAATCGGCTACAGAAGGGTAGCTGTGCCTGTCCTGTACAGCAGAGTTCCTAGGAATGGGGGTAAAAGAGGACCCTTTAAACCTTTCCTGCAGTAAAGTACGGCACACAGTTCAAGTCCAAAATTAACACACTTTATTTGGGGACACGGGGACATTTTATAGGGAAGAAACACAAAGGGACAAAGAAACATAATTCAATCTTGCCGCTCCGATCTTCAACCAATCAGGATCAGAGTGACAACATGGAGGTGACCAATCCGGGCCCAGTCTCCACTGTATACATGTTTTTATTAAATTACCAGGGCCCGGCAGACTAATTAAATGCTGTCACACCAGCTCCCCAGTCAATGCAGCCGAAGAGACAAGATGGGACAAAGGGCGACCAATCACCGAGCCGCCTACTTGTCGGAGCAATGTCATGCTGTGCATGGCATTTTTCAACAAGTGGCAACCAATGAGTTAGCTGCCTGCTTGTCGAATACACATCTGAACACACATTAAAGCAGGACTGCAATTAGGGAGCTGCCTACCTTTCAAAATCTCAAGCTAGAAAGTTCAGCTACCCAGCTGCTGTGGTGTAAGGCGGCCCAGACTGTTTGCAACTAAGGGGCAATCAGCTAATTCCTGATCATAGTAACAAGCGCTGGTCCGTTACACAAATGTATATATGTGTGTATGTGTGTTTAATTTTGAGCACCAGGTGGGTACCCAATGCATTGCTGAGTAATACATTGGACACCTCTATGGCACACAAAGGGTTAAGTGTGTGTGTTGTGGCTTACATGTTCAAGTGTATGTGTGTGCCTTCATGTGTGTTCAGGTCTATATGTGTGCACATGCATTTTCAAGTGTAAATGTGTGTATGTGCATGTATGTTCAAGTGCATGTTGTACACACGTCTGCTCAAGAGCATGTGCATGCACTTGTATTTGTGTATGTATGTGTGAGCATGTATATTCAAGTATGTATGTGTGTGTGTGTGTATGTATGTTCAGAAGTAAGCATGTGTGCTCATACCTGTTTGCATGAATGCTGATGGTTAAGCCCACCCGTCCAATGACTGAAGAGAATTTAACCCCTTACCGCCCGAGAATGTACATGTACGGCCCGAGCGGATGTCCCTGGTGGACAGAGGACATACATGCACATCCCGGAAGTCATTTAAAACAATGAAACAAAAAAAAAATGTTCAGCAGGCGTTAAGTGCCAGCCGCGTGCGCGCAGCCGGTCACTAAGGGGTTAATTAATTTTTCCTTCCATGTGATCTTCTGCTGAAAGGAGGAGTAGGTCTCTTATTTTGTGGGAACTCCTGTGGAATTTAAAATGAACACTTCGCCCGTCCCTACGTACAAGCTGTGAGGGTGAACGAGACATAACTATGTTATCTGTGCTATCACAGGCCCTTTGTACACTGTGTGAAGCATCTTATCTCTCTCTGGAACAGAAATCAGAATTTTTTAATTTCTTGTTTAACCTCTTGAATGCTAGAGAGAGTGCCAACGCATTGCTGTGGAGCTCTCTCTAGCATTCAAGGGGTTAAAACACACATTAGGAAGAACGCAAATTTAAATGACTCCCCAAGGCGCAGTAAGTATGCTGTAAAATTGCCCCTTTGTATCCAGAGAATTGTATCGGCTGCGCTTAAACGGCAGCATTAGATGCACATGAAAGATTGTTTGCCGTTATTATTAAATAACATTTAACTTTACCTTTTTCTCCGAATGGTAAAGAAACAGTGACCTTTAGAGAGCTTCAATTTGCTGCACTTTAATAGGAACATTATAAATGCCAGGAGAGACTACAGAACAAGGGCCAGTCGGGATTCAAACAAATTAAACTTTGATACAGCGAGCAGGGGGAAGACGATTGTTGTGTGTCTGTACACATTGTCTGTTATTATATTACTTTTCTATCAGGAGCCTGACATTCACAATGCTTCAGACATATGATTGCCCTTTGTTCGTTCTTATTTTGCCTTATAGTCATCTAATTGTGAGCTTATTTTGACCTAAGTAAAAACATAGCTACCTGAATGGGAAACACGACTGGGCTACCGATTCTTGCCGTCTCCCTTTTTAGACAAGCTGCTTCAATTGCAGATTTATGCTGTCCATGATAAATTAACCCTTGAAGGTCAAGAGGGATGTGCAAGTGGAGGGCTGGACTGGGGGGCAGGTGGGCAATTGTCCCCTGGGCATACCTGGGAAGTCTCTCGATTTGCCCAGGAGACTTCGTTTTATGGAGGCAATTACTCTGTCTCTGGGAACAGAGGCTGATTCCCCGGTGGTGGGGAGTTTTATATGAAACTCTGCTCACTTCTCCTTGCAACCCTGTTCCTCCCACTTCTCTTCCTTCCCACCCTGTTCCTCCCACTTCTCTTCCTTCCCACCCTGTTCCTCCCACTTCTCCTCCTTCCCACCCTATTTCTCCCACTTCTCCTTCCCACCCTGTTCCTCCCACTTCTCCTCCTTCCCACCCTATTCCTCCCACTTCTCCTTGCAACCCTGTTCCTCCCACTTCTCTTCCTTCCCACCCTGTTTCTCCCACTTCTACTCCTTCCCACCCAGTTCTTCCCATTTCTCCTCCTTCCCACCCTGTTCCTCCCACTGCTCCTCCTTCCCACTCAGTTCTTCCCACTTCTCCTCTTTCCCACCCTGTTCCTCCCACTTCTCCTTCCCACCCTGTTCCTCCCACTTCTCCTCCTTTCCACCCAGTTCTTCCCACTTCTCCTCCTTCCCACCCTATTCCTCCCACTTCTCCTCCTTCCCACCCAGTTCTTCCCACTTCTCCTCCTTCCCTCACCCTGTTCCTTCTACTTCTCATCCTTCCCGACCTGTTCCTCCCACTTCTCCTCTTTCCCACCCTGTTCCTCCCACTTCTCCTTCCCACCCTGTTCCTCCCACTTCTCCTCCTTTCCACCCAGTTCTTCCCACTTCTCCTCCTTCCCACCCTATTCCTCCCACTTCTCCTCCTTCCCACCCTATTCCTCCCATTTCTCCTCCTTCCCTCACCCTGTTCCTTCTACTTCTCATCCTTCCCGACCTGTTCCTCCCACTTCTCCTCCTTCTCTCACCCTGTTCCTCCCACTTCTCCTCCTTCCCACCCCTTTCCTCCTACTTCTCCTCCTTCCCTCACCCTGTTCCTCCTACTTCCTGCCTACTTCTTCTGCCCCACCCAGTTCCTCCTACTTCCTGCCCACTTCTCCTCCTACTCACCCCCTCCCCCCCCACTTTATTACACAGCCCATTAAGCTCTCCCCCCACACATGATTAAGCCCCTTTGTGATGCAAATCACATCATTTTTATCTTCCCACTGGCACCATATGAGTCCCCTCTGGGGACTCTAGAAAAAAAAGTTCCCTTGGCTGGTAATATATTTGGAGTAGTGGGCCACTGCATCTCCCACTGCTGTAAATGGAGCTCCACTAGTGATGCCACAGAACTTGTAATTGAAATGTATCTACACAAATGATACCACAGAGCTACAATCCAAATGGAGCTACACTGCACCCATTTCCCTTGTAAGCTCTATGGTATCACTAGTGTATCTTTACTTACATTGTAATCTCTATGGTATCATTAGTGTAGCTTTACTTACATTGTAATCTCTATAGTATCACTAGTGTATCATTACTTACATTGTAATCTCTTTAGTATCACTAGTGTAGATTTACTTACATTGTAATCTCTATAGTATCACTAGTGTATCTTTACTTACATTGTAATCTCTATAGCATCACTAGTGTAGCTTTACTTACATTGTAATCTCTATAGTATCACTAGTGTAGCTTTACTTACATTGTAAACTCTGTAGTATCACTGGTGTATCATTACTTACATTGTAATCTCTATAGTATCACTAGTGCATCTTTACTTACATTGTAATCTCTATAGCATCACTAGTGTTGCTTTACTTACATTGTAATCTCTATAGTATCACTAGTGTAGCTTTACTTACATTGTAAACTCTGTAGTATCACTGGTGTATCATTACTTACATTGTAATCTCTATGGTACCATTAGTGTAGCTTTACTTACATTGTAATCTCTATAGTATCACTAGTGTAGATTTACTTACATTGTAATCTCTATAGCATCACTTGTGTAGCTTTACTTACATTGTAATCTCTATGCTATCATTAGTGTAGCTTTACTTACATTGTAATCTCTATACTATCACTAGTGTATCATTACTTACATTGTAATCTCTATGGTACCATTAGTGTAGCTTTACTTACATTGTAATCTCTATAGTATCACTAGTGTAGATTTACTTACATTGTAATCTTTATAGTATCACTAGTGTATCTTTACTTACGTTGTAATCTCTATGGTATCATTAGTGTAGCTTTACTTACATTGTAATCTCTATAGTATCACTAGTGTAGATTTACTTACATTGTAATCTCTATAGTATCACTAGTGTATCTTTACTTACGTTGTAATCTCTATGGTATCATTAGTGTAGCTTTACTTACATTGTAAACTCTGTAGTATCACTGGTGTA
Organism: Rhinophrynus dorsalis; assembly: GCA_037306005.1. Lineage (NCBI taxonomy): Eukaryota > Metazoa > Chordata > Amphibia > Anura > Rhinophrynidae > Rhinophrynus > Rhinophrynus dorsalis. Next base: position 175,885,329 of record CM074727.1, on the reverse strand, counting down.
TCATTACTTACATTGTAATCTCTAGGGTACCATTAGTGTAGCTTTACTTACATTGTAATCTCTATAGTATCACTAGTGTAGATTTACTTACATTGTAATCTCTATAGCATCACTTGTGTAGCTTTACTTACATTGTAATCTCTATGCTATTGTTCTGTCTTCATACACGTTCATACTGTGTGTACTCTGACATTCAGCTTGACCATTCCTGAGTTCCAAATAAGAAGACTGTTTTCTGTAATCTAACTTGTTTATTGGTCATAAATAGTGTTGAGCGAGCATGCTCGGCCGATGCTCGGATCGGCTCGAGCATCGCTCTGCTCGGCACATGGCGGTACTCGTACGAGTACCGCATGTGCTCGCCCGCCATGTTCGGGTCTCCTCCCCGCACGTTTTGCGGCTGCTGCGCAGCCAATAAACGTGCAGAGAGGCTCTGACATCGGTGTAATGCCAGCAGCCATGTTGGCTGCTGGCATTACACTGATTGGCTGGCCAGAACCCGTGGTCAGGTGCTGTATAGCACCTGACCATCGAGTTCGGCTCAGTCTGAGCCAGGGAGAGCTGAGGATAGGAAGGGAAAGGCAGTGTAGGGAGGAAAAAACAAAAATTGTGACAAAAAAGAACCAAAAGTCCTTTTTAGGACTACTGTGTGTGGGGGCAGCAGGTTATATTGTGTGTGGGGGGAAAAAAAAAAAAAAAAAAAAAAAAAATATTCTGTTAAGTGTGAAAAGTTGCAGATTAGAGCACATTCTGTTTAGTGTGCACAGTTGCAGATTAGAGCACATTCTGTTTAGTGTGCAAAGTTGCAGATTAGAGCACATTCTGTTTAGTGTGCAAAGTTGCAGATTAGAGCACATTCTGTTTAGTGTGCAAAGTTGCAGATTAGAGCACATTCTGTTAAGTCTTCAAACTAAAATATCAAAGTCACGTATTCCATTCAGTGTGCGTCGCCGCAGTTTAGCAGCACATTCTGAGTACTGTGCAGAGTTGCAGAATAGGAAGAAATACTGTTAAGTCTTCAAACTAAAATATCAAAGTCACATATTCCATTCAGTGTGCTTCGCCGCAGTTTAGCAGCACATTCTGTGTACTGTGCAGAGTTGCAGAATAGGAAGAAATACTGTTAAGTCTTCAAACTAAAATATCAAAGTCACATATTCCATTCAGTGTGCTTCGCCGCAGTTTAGCAGCCTATTCTGTGTACTGTGCAGAGTTGCAGAATAGGAAGAAATACTGTTAAGTCTTCAAACTAAAATATCAAAGTCACATATTCCATTCAGTGTGCTTCGCCGCAGTTTAGCAGCCTATTCTGTGTACTGTGCAGAGTTGCAGAATAGGAAGAAATACTGTTAAGTCTTCAAACTAAAATATCAAAGTCACATATTCCATTCAGTGTGTTTCACCGCCGTTTAGCAGCCTATTCTGTGTACTGTGCAGAGTTGCAGAATAATAAGAAATACTGTTAAGTTTTCAAACTCAAATATTAAAGTCACATATTCCATTCAGTGTGTTTCACCGCAGTTTAGCAGCCTTTTCTGTGTACTCTGCAGAGTTGCAGAATAATAAGAAATACTGTTAAGTTTTCAAACTCAAATATTAAAGTCACATATTCCATTCAGTGTGTTTCACCGCAGTTTAGCAGCCTATTCTGTGTACTCTGTACAGTTGCAGAATAATAAGAAATACTGTTAAGTTTTCAAACTCAAATATTAAAGTCACATATTCCATTCAGTGTGTTTCACCGCCGTTTAAAAGCCTATTCTGTGTACTCTGTACAGTTGCAGAATAATAAGAAATACTGTTAAGTTTTCAAACTCAAATATTAAAGTCACATATTCCATTCAGTGTGTTTCACCGCAGTTTAGCAGCCTATTCTGTGTACTCTGTACAGTTGCAGAATAATAAGAAATACTGTTAAGTTTTCAAACTCAAATATTAAAGTCACATATTCCATTCAGTGTGTTTCACCGCCGTTTAACAGCCTATTCTGTGTACTCTGTACAGTTGCAGAATAATAAGAAATACTGTTAAGTTTTCAAACTCAAATATTAAAGTCACATATTCCATTCAGTGTGTTTCACCGCCGTTTAACAGCCTATTCTGTGTACTCTGTACAGTTGCAGAATAATAAGAAATACTGTTAAGTTTTCAAACTCAAATATTAAACTCACATATTCCATTCAGTGTGTTTCACCGCAGTTTAGCAGCCTATTCTGTGTACTCTGCAGAGTTGCAGAATAATAAGAAATACTGTTAAGTTTTCAAACTCAAATATTAAAGTCACATATTCCATTCAGTGTGTTTCACCGCCGTTTAACAGCCTATTCTGTGTACTCTGTACAGTTGCAGAATAATAAGAAATACTGTTAAGTTTTCAAACTCAAATATTAAAGTCACATATTCCATTCAGTGTGTTTCACCGCCGTTTAACAGCCTATTCTGTGTACTCTGTACAGTTGCAGAATAATAAGAAATACTGTTAAGTTTTCAAACTCAAATATTAAAGTCACATATTCCATTCAGTGTGTTTCACCGCCGTTTAACAGCCTATTCTGTGTACTCTGTACAGTTGCAGAATAATAAGAAATACTGTTAAGTTTTCAAACTCAAATATTAAAGTCACATATTCCATTCAGTGTGTTTCACCGCCGTTTAACAGCCTATTCTGTGTACTCTGTACAGTTGCAGAATAATAAGAAATACTGTTAAGTTTTCAAACTCAAATATTAAACTCACATATTCCATTCAGTGTGTTTCACCGCAGTTTAGCAGCCTATTCTGTGTACTCTGCAGAGTTGCAGAATAATAAGAAATACTGTTAAGTTTTCAAACTCAAATATTAAAGTCACATATTCCATTCAGTGTGTTTCACCGCCGTTTAACAGCCTATTCTGTGTACTCTGTACAGTTGCAGAATAATAAGAAATACTGTTAAGTTTTCAAACTCAAATATTAAAGTCACATATTCCATTCAGTGTGTTTCACCGCCGTTTAACAGCCTATTCTGTGTACTCTGTACAGTTGCAGAATAATAAGAAATACTGTTAAGTTTTCAAACTCAAATATTAAACTCACATATTCCATTCAGTGTGTTTCACCGCAGTTTAGCAGCCTATTCTGTGTACTCTGCAGAGTTGCAGAATAATAAGAAATACTGTTAAGTTTTCAAACTCAAATATTAAAGTCACATATTCTGTGTAAGATGAAGAAGGCGGGTAAAAAGGGACGGGGAAGTGGACGTGATCCTGAAAGTTCAGGGCGCGGGTCAGGACGCGGAGAAACTGTGCCTGGTGCCAGAGCACAAGAAAGAAAGACATCCACCATACCTAGCTTCATGTGTAATTTTACAGGGCGTCGCAGGACATCACTCTCGAGGTCCGACCACTGCGAACAGGTGGTCGGTTGGATGACAGCTGATACTGCTTCCAGTCGGTTAAGCACCACCCTGTCTTCCACCAAGTCCACTCTCAGTAGCCAAGAGTCTGGTCAACATAATCCTCACTCTGATCATCCTTCCTCCCACCATACACGGTCTGGTCAAAGAAGTGATCCCACACTGGGATATAGTGAGGAGCTCGTCTCATCACCAATCCTTCATTTGACCCTCTCTCCAAGCACGCTTGCAGAGGAACATGACATCTTGTGCCCTGATTCACAACCTCTAGAGGCTACCCAATCTCAAGAAGATGACAGATGTGAACGGCATTTAAGGTCAAAGGAAGTAGTGGATGATGATGATGATGATGAGACACAGTTGCCATTAAATCAACCACTATTTCCGTCTCAAGACCTTGTTGAGGAGAATGTTATACAGTTGTCAATGACTGAGTATGTGGTGGGATCAAGACTTGAGGAGGATGATCAGAGTGAGGAAGTGGAGGAGGACTTGGTGGACGATGAGGTGACTGACCCCACCTGGGAAGGTGTAGAGCCGAGCGATGACAGCAGTCCTGAGGGTGAGCCATCTGCAGCACCGCAACAGGCTGGAAGAGGCAGTGGTGTGGCTACAGAAAGAAGGCGGACCGCACCAAACCGGCCCGCAAATGTTCCACGGAGCACCCCCTTGCGTAAATCTACCTTGCCAAGGGGTAGGTGTTCCGCGGTATGGCGTTTTTTTAAGGAAAGTGCGGACAACAAAAGAATTGTAGTTTGCAACCTGTGCCACACCAGAATGAGCCGAGGCATGAACACTAGAAACCTCACCACCACCAGCATGATCCGACACATGGCATCCAAGCACCGTAGTAAGTGGGAGGAACGCCTGGATCGCCCATCTGTGTCTGCAGGCCACACCACTGCCTCCTCTTCCCCTGTTTTCGGTGCCGGCCAATCGCCTGTCGAAGGCGCAGGCCCGCATACCTCCCGCCCTGCACCTGTAGCATCTGAAGCACCATCAGCGACCACATCCACTTCCCTGTCCCAGCACAGCGTCCAAATGTCGTTACCCCAGGCATTTGAGCGCAAGAGAAAGTACCCAGCCACCCACCCACAGGCCATAGCACTAACCTCACACCTTTCCAAATTACTGGCCATCGAAATGCTGCCATTTAGGCTTGTGGACACTGAGTCCTTCCGCAGCCTGATGGCAGCAGCTGTCCCTCGGTACGCGGTCCCCAGCCGCCACTACTTTTCCCGGTGTGCCATCCCCGCATTACACCACCATGTGTCCCGTAACATCACCCGTGCCCTGACCAACGCAGTTACTGGGAAGGTCCACTTAACGACTGACACATGGACAAGTGCTTGTGGCCAGGGACGCTACATTTCCCTGACGGCACACTGGGTGAATGTCGTGGAGGCTGGGAGCGACTCGGACCCTGGGATGGCACGGGTGCTACCCACGCCGAGGATTGCGGGCCCTACCTCCATCAGGGTTTCCACCAGCACCTACGTTATTGGCTCCTCCTCCTCCGTTTCCACCTCCGAATTCTCTACACACACCGCCACTCCCCCATCAGCCAGTAGCTGGAAGCAGTGTAGCACTGCAGTGGGGAAGCGTCAACAGGCCGTGCTGAAGCTGATCTACCTTGGGGACAAACAGCACACGGCCTCAGAGCTGTTGCAGGGGATTAGTCACCAGACCGAGCAGTGGCTCTCGCCACTCAACCTGCAACCAGGCATGGTTGTGTGTGATAATGGGCGTAACTTGGTGGCGGCTTTGGAGCTCGGCAAGCTCACACACGTACCATGCCTAGCGCATGTATTTAATTTAGTGGTGCAGCGATTTCTAAAAACCTACCCCAATGTGCATGATCTCTTGACCAAGGTGCGCCGCGTGTGTGCACATTTCCGTAAGTCATCAACAGCTTCAGCCGGCCTGTTGAAGCTGCAGCAGCGCTTACAATTGCCAGCTCACCGGCTGCTGTGTGACGTGAGCACGCGCTGGAACTCCACCTTCCACATGTTGGCCCGGCTTTGTGAGCAGCAGAGGGCAGTAGTGGAGTACCAGCTGTTACACGGTCGTCGCCTCTCCGTTCAACTTCCTGTAATCAGAAGTGAGGAGTGGGAATGGATGTCAGACCTCTGTGAGGTTTTACGCAATTTTGAGGAATCGACACAGATGGTGAGCGGCGATAACGCTATTATCAGTGTAACCATCCCACTTCTGTGTCTACTGAAACGCTCGCTGCTCACAATTAAAACCGACGCTTTGCATGTGGAAGAGGTGGAAATGGGGGAGGAAGAGCTTACACAAGGTGATAGCCAGAGCACCCTCACTTCGTCTTCTCAGCGACAATTGGAGGAGGCGGAGGAGGAGGAGGAGGAGGAGGAGGAAGACACGGTTGTCTCCGCTACAGAGGGTAGCCATGGAACTTTAGTTCCATCTCTTCAGCGTGGGTGGGCAGAAGAGGAGGAAGAGGATGAGGAGATTGAGAGTCATCCTCCTGGTGAGGACAGCGAAATCTTGCCTGTTGGTACTCTGGCACACATGGCTGACTTTATGTTAGGCTGCCTTTCCCGTGACCCACGCGTTACACGCATTTTAGACAACACGGATTACTGGGTGTTCACCCTTCTGGACCCCCGCTACAAAGAGAATTTCTCATCTCTCATTCCTCCGGTGGAGAGGACAAGCAAAATGGTGCAATACCAGAAGGTTCTTGTTGAAAAATTGCTCCAAAATTTTCCATCTGACAACGCTGGCGGCAGAGTACGTGCTACCTTGGCCAACCGAGAAGGGGAGAAAAGGGGAGCACACAGCAGTTCCGAGAAAGGCAGGGCAACACTCTCCAAGGCGTGGGACACCTTCATGACACCCCGCCAGCACCCTCACCCTGATGCGCAGCCTAGTGTCACAAGGAGGGAAAAGTTTTGGAAGATGGTGAAGGAGTACGTAGCAGACCGTGTCAGCGTCCTCAATGATCCCTCTGTGCCTTACAACTACTGGGTGTCCAAGCTGGACACGTGGTATGAACTGGCACTCTATGCCTTGGAGGTGCTGGCCTGCCCTGCCGCCAGCGTTCTGTCTGAGCGGGTATTTAGTGCTGCTGGTGGCATCATAACAGATAAGCGTATCCGCCTTTCCACCGACAATGCTGATAGGTTGACACTTATAAAAATGAACAAGGCCTGGATTTCCCCTGACTTCTCCACTCCACTGGAGGAAAGCCCCGGGGGAACATAAACTCACTTTATATATGTTATTTACAATGATGGGAATACTCTGTATTCCCATTCACCCCTTCCACCCAAAAAACGGGTATATGGTTGACTCTTAATCTTCTCATCCTCCTCCTCCTCTTCCATATGCCCTGGGATATAATTTTTATATAGGGCCAGCTCACCAGCGGGCCCTGTGATATAATTTTTATATAGGGCCAGCTCACCAGCGGGCCCTGTTTGACAATTTTTATATAGGTCAGCTCACCAGCGGGCCTTCTCATATAATGTTTTATTGGGTCAGCTCTCTAGCGGGCCCTCTCATATAATGTTTTATAGCGTCAGCTCACTAGCGGGCCTTCGCATATAATGTTTAGGATGGTCAGCTCTGCAGCAGACCCTCACCCATAATGTTTTAGATGGTCGGCTCAGCGCACGTTTCCCTCTTAATCATGGCCTCAGTTCAATAAAATCAAGGAAATTTTTGGGAGAATTTGCCTCTGTGCACGTTTCCCTCTTAATCATGGCCTCAGTTCTGAAAATCAAGGAAATTTTTGGGAGAATTTGCCTCTGCGCACGTTTCCCTCTTAATCATGGCCTCACTTCCGAAAACCAAGGAAATTTTTGGGAGAATTTGCAGATGATATACAAGTAAATATACAGCAAATATTGTTTGGTAACAATTTTTCGCCTAAAGTCGTTTTTATTTTCCTTTTTGTGTGTTTTATGGTCAGTCTGTAAAAATGGCGTACTACGGGCGAAAGATCGTTCCCAGCAGCGATGTTGGAGTCCAAGATGCATCCAGACATCCTCCCTATGCTGTCCCTGAACCATTTCTGTGGTGTTTCCATCCTTTTCTGCCCTTTTCCTATGGACCAGGCACCCTCCCCTCATCAGAGCAGGGGGTGCCTGGTGTAATGCTCGAGTCCTCCCATTGACTTCAATGGGGCTCGGGTGCTCGGCCGAGCACTCGAGCCTCAGGGGGTGCTCGGTTAGAGCACCCGAACACCCGAGCATTGGGGTGCTCGCTCATCACTAGTCATAAAGTTGTGAAATGTTGAACAAGATGGACGATTGGAAAACAGGAGTTGATGTGAAACACAGGAGTAGATTGTGTATATGGTAAAACTATAAAATACAAATGACATACATAAGTACATGAACTGCATGTATATTACATTACATAACAGAATGACTGCTACACATAACATTGCATAGCTAGCTAACATACATGGAGGCACATGCTAAGATGGCTGCCTAGACATAAGATGCTGACTAGCAACTGACACTACCTCCCTGAGTATTAAAGCAACTAAGCAGCACTGATTGCATAGTGTCCCCAAACAATGATAGACAGCTTACCAGATATGCTTTTCTAAAGGATGGTGGAAGTTTAGAAGGAGAAATGCACAGAACAGTTGGACTGCTGCTGTCCTGTGGGCTTAAAACTCTGTACTGGGCTTCTTCTACCCAGGATGCCTTGCAAAGGCTCACAATACAATAATCTTTCTTAAACAAATACACAAGGTGCAATACAACTTTATACCAGTAGATGGTGCTAAACATCACAAATGAGTTCAATGATATAAAAATAGACAAAACTTGAGTTACAAGGATACTAACAGCCCTGCTGGGCAGAACACTCCCCGTCTGGCGTCATCCGATGCCACTATTGGGTCTCTCAGGTGAAAACAACAAAACAAGTTCTGCTACCGGCCGGAGGAATAGCTTGCACTCACATCTCTTAGCTCCAATTATCGATAGTCCTGCAGCCCGTAGATTCCCTTCGGTAAACAATCGGCCTTGATGTTTCACTTGTTCATGGTGGTGTCGCACAAGCAGAGTCGTGACGTGATGATGTCCTGGAATTATTCTAGGATGTTTCTCCGCGAATTCAATTTTAGCTTCTTGAAGACGGCCTCCTATTCTTAGTAACCCTTTCGCATCAATGATGGGATCAAGCTTCTTCAAAGCGCTATCTTTGGAGACTGTTAGGCCTTTGCTAAGGTAGTCTATTTCTTTGGCATAACATTCTCGTTGTATTGTGCGAATGATCAGGTTCTTGGAATTTTCTAGATTAGTAGCAGTAAAGGCGTGTCTGCAGTGATGCCAACCTTCGCAGGGCTTTTGACTTATTGGTAATGTCGACTTGTAAGACTGAACTACATGGGTTAAACAGGCTATAGCACGAACAAGCGACATCCAGGTGGAGAACCTGTCAAACCGATGAGATTTGAGCTGTTGGTCTGAAGTCATTGTATGTAGAACAGATATTTCAGGTCGGATATCTTCATCTGCTTCTGGGTCTACCAATTCAAATGAGTCTGATTCGACGCTGCAGGACGTTGGACGGTACAGGAACGCAGGTCCTGTGAACCATGTTATGTCCTTAAGGTGGCTTGCTGCGACGGATCTAGTTGCGTGGTCCGCCGGATTATGTTGTGTGGACACGTAGTGCCACTGCTTAGGACAAGTGGATCTCCTGATCCTTAGCACCCGATTGCTTACGTAGACATAGAAGCGTCTTGTTTCGTTGCAGATATATCCTAGGACTACCTTGCTGTCTGTGTGGAACTCCACATCCTTGATATCCAGATTCATTCCTGATGTTATAAGTTCAGCCAACTCCACTGCAAGCACAGCAGCGCAGAGTTCCAGTCTGGGTATCGTGTGTTCACGTAGTGGCGCTAATTTAGTCCGACTCATAACAAAACCCACATGGCATTGCTCTTTGACGTCTATGGTCTTTAGGTATGCTATGGCCGCGATTGCCTTGACTGAAGCGTCGCAGAAGATATGCAGTCTTTGCATCTTGACTTCAGTTGATGGCATGGGAGCATACTGTCGTGCCACATGAAGGCTGGACAAGGCTTCAAGAGACTTCTTCCAACCTGTCCACAGGTCTTTTTTCTCCATGGGAAGTGGATCATCCCAATCAGACATCTCTGTGGTGAAGTCCCTTAGCATCATTTTACCTTGGATGGTAACAGGTGCTACGAATCCCAGAGGATCATATAAGCTGTTTATGGTGGACAGAACTCCTCTTCGAGTGAAAGGCTTTTCTTCTTTGCTAATTTGGAAGGTGAATGTGTCTGTCTTTAAGTCCCAGAGCAAACCAAGGCTCCGCTGCATGGGAAGGGAGTCAGTGCTGAGATCCAAGTCTTTTAGATCACTTGAGTGGTCTTGGGGTGAGAAGGCCTCCATTAACTCACGGCTGTTGGAGGCGATTTTGTGTAACCGCAAGTTAGATAGGGCGAGCATTTCTTGAGCTCTTTTCAGGAGACTGATTGCGGTCTCATTCGTAGGTGTAGATTTCAAACAGTCATCCACGTAGAAATCCTTTTCCACAAAGGACTTGACGTCTGACCCATACCTTGCTTCACCCGCTCTAGCTGAGTGACTGAGACCATAGATAGCGACTGCAGGGGATGGACTGTTTCCGAAGATGTGCACTCTCATACGGTACTCCACAATGTCTTCATCGGGGTCGTTGTTGCGGTACCAGAAGAACCTCAAGTAGTTTCTGTGTTCTTCCTTGACAAGGAAGTAGTGGAACATCTGTTGTATGTCTGCCATAAATGCCACAGAATCTCTGCGGAAGCGTAGAAGTACCTCTAGAAGTCTGTTGTTGAGGTCGGGGCCAGAGAGTAAGACGTCATTTAGCGAGATACCTTCACACCTGGCGCTCGAGTCGAATACCACTCTTATCTGGCCTGGTTTCTTCGGATGATAGACACCAAATATGGGTAAGTACCAACACTCCTCAGACTCTTGAGGTGCGGGTGCCATTTCTGCGTGGTTGTTCTGGAATATTCTTTCCATGAAGCTGAAGAAATGCTCTCTCATCTCTGGTGTCCTCTGAAGCTTGTGTTTGAGGGAGATAAACCGGCTGTAGACGAGTTCTTTGTTATTAGGTAAGCGTCGTCTTTGGGGTTTAAATGGTAGAGGTGCGACCCAGCTTTTTGACTTGTCTTTTACTATTCCCTGATCCATGATATCCAGGAACAGCCTGTCTTCTATGGACATTGCAATCCTGTTGTCTTCCTTTGTCCTGTGGAAAACTGTACATCCTAAGTGATCTTGTTCACCATCGCAGGAGTGGTCTTCACAGGAAGGGTCGGTGAAAGGACAAGGCACGGGAGCACTGTGTGGCAATTCTTTTACCAGGAAATTGCTCTGACATGGCTGAAATAGGGAAGGACGTCCATTTTCTAGTGTATTTGTGAGCATACTGTTGACTGAGGTCGGCTTGTGTGCTCCTCCTAGACAAACGTCTCCTATGATGACCCATCCTAGGTCCAGTCTCTGGGCATATGGAGCGTTCTGGGGACCGTTAATCTGTCCTCTAGCCTTGTGAACTCTTAGTATGTCTCTTCCGAGGAGTAAGACTATCGGGGCTTCTGGGTCCAGTTCCGGTATGAGGTGAGCTATACGCCTCAGGTGAGGGTGGTATGTTGCTACTTCCGGTGTAGGTATCTCAGACCGGTTGTCGGGAATGTGATTGCACTCCAGTATGGTTGGCAGGGACATGCAGGTCTGACCATCTATGGACTCTATCTTGTATCCAGTTGCCTTCCTCCCCGCCGTCTCAACGGTACCTGCACATGTTCTTAAGGAGTAGGGAGAACCGGGCCCTACAATGTTGAAGGTGTCGAAGAAGGAGGATTTAGCTAAAGACCTGTTGCTTTGATCATCTAAGATTGCATATATCTTGATCGCCTTATCTTGATGACCTATTGGATAAACTCTGACAAGGCAGATTTTTGAGCAGGACTTCCCTCCTGCGAGTCCTTTACAGATCTCTGTACACTGGGAAGTGACTACCTGGTTGTCTACGTCAGTGTCTATCTGCTTCCCATCCTGCTCCTCAGTTCTGGATGGTGCCTGAGAAGGTGGTCCAGGGTGTAAAGCTGTGTTGTGTTCTGTGCTACCGCATTCTGTGCATGTCACACTGACCTTACAGTTCCTGGCAAAGTGGGATGTTGTGGTGCAGCACCTGAAGCAGATGTTGTTTCCTTTGAGGAATTCTTTGCGGTCCTCTAAAGACTTCTCCCTGAAGGCTCTGCATTTCAGTAGAGAATGTGGTTTCTTGTGCAGGGGGCATTGTTTGGTAAGATCTTCGGGTTTGTTCCCTTCTTGAGAAGACTTGAACTGCCTATAAGAAGAACCTGTGGAGGCAACATTAGTCTTGTGGACTGCCACTGGTGTTTTATGAGGCTTGACACCAGGGGTAGTGGGGCATGACAATGCAAAGTCAAAACTGGGATCATTTCTGATCCTTGCCTGTTGAGCAACAAAGTCTACAAACACTGCAAATGGAGAAAATGGTACATTATGAACCTGTTTATAACGAGAACCATGTGTGATCCACTTCTCCTGTAGGTTATAGGGAAGTTTTTGGACAATTGGATTGACACCTCTGGCAGTGTCTAGGAATGCTAACCCTGGCAGATCTCCTTCTGCCTGAGCAACCTCTACCTCTACCAACAGGTCGCTGAGTTCCCTGAGCTTCTGGTAACCCCTGCCCACTATTCTGGGAAAATTATCAATTCTCTTATACAAAGCATTTTCAATGGCTTCTATTGACCCATAACACTCATCAAGTCTTTCCCACACCATCTTTAGGCCTCTGCTCGGATAGTTTATGTTAATGTCTCTTATTCTTTTGGCGTGTTCAGCAGACTCACTTCCAAGCCACTTTACCAAGAGATCTAACTCCTCGCTACTGGAAAGGTCTAAGTCCCTTATGGCATTCTGGAACGAGGCTCGCCATGCCCTGTAGTTCTCGGGGTGATCGGTGAACTTTATAAGTCCCTTGGTAACCAGCTCCCGTTTAGCAAAGAACTTAGCAAAGTCTGTGGCGGCCTGGTTAGCACCGATACTACTTGGTGTGCAGTTGTTGTGATGCGTGTGTGGTGTATCACCATACCTTTTAGGTGTTTCTGGCTTAGGGAAGTCTGTATAATACCGATCTGATGCGAAGGGTGTCCCTTTAAGTCGAAGCGAAGATGGTAGCTTTTGTTCTGCAGGGCAATAGTTGTGGTCAGCGTTGCTTTGTCGTATACCGTCCTGGTCGAGGTGCTGTGGTTCAAAGTGGGGTCTTTGATACTCTGTAGCAGTTGGTTGATATGCTGGATCATAGTCTACTTCTGTCTTGGGATGTTGATGGACATATTCTGAGACGCGCTGTGCTGGATCCTGTTGATCTAAGTCTAGTCCAAGTACTTGGCTGTGTTTTTCGGATTCGGGAAACTCCATGGCTTCTAGGACCTCTGCTTTGGCTATTGCAGCTGCCACTTCTTTCTCTGCGGCAAGTTTTTCCAGTGAAGCTTGCAGGCAGGCCTTTTCTTTCTTAAGTTGCATCTCTTGTGCAGCAAAGGAAGACTTTACTTTTGCAGCCTCAGCTTCTGCACGAGCGAGAGCAGCCATTTCTTTTATTGAAGACTTGCTAGAGCGGCTCACACGTGACCGTGTCCTGAGTGATGATGCCTGGCTAGCGGACATTGTGTGCCGGTTGTTGGTCGCTTAATGTCTCTGTGCAGACTCAGTCTAGGTAGGAACGGACTTTGGCGTGGTTTGGATCGTGCTGCGCTTGCTGGGGTTGCACTCTCGCTTCTTATGACTGTATGGCAGCCGCTGCCATCTTGTACGCAGGGCCACATGTATGATGGCGGCTCCGTTTAGTCAAATCCACTGTCGCTTGCGACTAGCATCTGTTTTACTGTTCTGTCTTCATACACGTTCATACTGTGTGTACTCTGACATTCAGCTTGACCATTCCTGAGTTCCAAATAAGAAGACTGTTTTCTGTAATCTAACTTGTTTATTGGTCATAAAGTTGTGAAATGTTGAACAAGATGGACGATTGGAAAACAGGAGTTGATGTGAAACACAGGAGTAGATTGTGTATATGGTAAAACTATAAAATACAAATGACATACATAAGTACATGAACTGCATGTATATTACATTACATAACAGAATGACTGCTACACATAACATTGCATAGCTAGCTAACATACATGGAGGCACATGCTAAGATGGCTGCCTAGACATAAGATGCTGACTAGCAACTGACACTACCTCCCTGAGTATTAAAGCAACTAAGCAGCACTGATTGCATAGTGTCCCCAAACAATGATAGACAGCTTACCAGATATGCTTTTCTAAAGGATGGTGGAAGTTTAGAAGGAGAAATGCACAGAACAGTTGGACTGCTGCTGTCCTGTGGGCTTAAAACTCTGTACTGGGCTTCTTCTACCCAGGATGCCTTGCAAAGGCTCACAATACAATAATCTTTCTTAAACAAATACACAAGGTGCAATACAACTTTATACCAGTAGATGGTGCTAAACATCACAAATGAGTTCAATGATATAAAAATAGACAAAACTTGAGTTACAAGGATACTAACAGCCCTGCTGGGCAGAACAGCTATCATTAGTGTAGCTTTACTTACATTGTAATCTCTATAGTATCACTAGTGTAGATTTACTTACATTGTAATCTCTATAGTATCACTAGTGTATCTTTACTTACGTTGTAATCTCTATGGTATCATTAGTGTAGCTTTACTTACATTGTAAACTCTGTAGTATCACTGGTGTATCATTACTTACATTGTAATCTCTATGGTACCATTAGTGTAGCTTTACTTACATTGTAATCTCTATAGTATCACTAGTGTAGATTTACTTACATTGTAATCTCTATAGCATCACTTGTGTAGCTTTACTTACATTGTAATCTCTATGCTATCATTAGTGTAGCTTTACTTACATTGTAATCTCTATACTATCACTAGTGTATCATTACTTACATTGTAATCTCTATCGTATCATTAGTGTAGCTTTACTTACATTGTAATCTCTATAGTATCACTAGTGTAGATTTACTTACATTGTAATCTCTATAGTATCACTAGTGTATCATTACTTACATTGTAATCTCTATGGTATCATTAGTGTAGCTTTACTTACATTGTAATCTCTATAGTATCACTAGTGTATCATTACTTACATTGTAATCTCTATGGTACCATTAGTGTAGCTTTACTTACATTGTGATCTCTATAGTATCACTAGTGTAGATTTACTTACATTGTAATCTCTATAGCATCACTAGTGTAGCTTTACTTACATTGTAATCTCTGTATTATCAGAAGTTTAGCCCCATTGCAACTTTAATCTCTGTGGTATTACTTGCCTTACTTTACAACATTAATGCCAATTTTAAAATTAATAAAAGGGGGTGGTCAGGGAGAGTGGGCTTGAACAATAGTAGATATGGGCCACTTAATTGTATTTTCCCCTTCCCGGGCCACAAGTTGTCAGCCCTACCCTTGGGTGTGCTGTGGTGTAACTAGCTACTAGAGGGCTCTGGTACAAACATTTTTTTTTGGGGGGTTGTCTATCATAATGTATTTGCAGAGGCATAAATATAACCTTAAGCATCAGGGGTTATGTACACCGGGCAAACAAACAATTGTATAGCTGCACATAAACATTTCCTTCAGACACAGTGTATCCGGATGTAACGGGCCATAGGCCATTACTGGTAGGCCTTTTCAGGCCTATGGAACTGGAAAGCAAAAGAGACTTGAACATTTTCTTTCCCCATGGCCCAGGTACCAGGAAACTGGCACCATATCTTTTAAAAGTAGGCAGCTCCCGGATTGGCTGCCATCACCCAGGTGACCATTTTAAAGGGCCTCCATAGAGTTTGTATTGTGAAAAGTAGGTGCCCTAGGGATTGGCTGCCTTGTAATAGGTCACTCCAGCTCCCATTGGTTGGGGAGTCTGGAGTGTCCGGATTGGTCACTGTGTCTTGTCACTCCGATTTCCATTGGCTGGGATTCAGAGCAGCAAGATTGAATTATGTAAAATGCCCTTGTCATTGTATGGTCCCTTTGTGTCTTTTGTTCCCTTGGGTTCTCATGTTTATGTTCCCATTGTTCTGGATGTGTATAGTAGCCAAACACTATTGTTCCCCATTGTGCCTTTTGTACTCAACCCATTGTGCACTGTACACCAATTCTGCTTAAAAGAGCTGTGTTCCAACAATAAAGAGTGTTAGTTGTTCTGAACTCGGAAGCGTCCTGTGTCTTCATTCCTGAGTGGTTTAAAGGGACCCCTCTGACCCCCATTCAGGAACCTTATGTTCCAGAGTTCCAGTATGCCATCCAGCCATCCTGCTTCACCAGGGCTGTTACTCTGCTGTGGCCGCTTCTAATAGAGAGGACCCTGGCACGACGGCTAAGAACAGCCCGGCGTCCTTAGCTTCCGTTATACCGGATAAAAGCAACGATTTCTTTATTGTGTTCAAACGTATGCAACATTGAGCACAAGAGTATCAAAAAATAAGTAAAGTTTACAGACCATGAGAAGTCTTCATAAGCAGGTATGAGCATCAGCGCGTTTCGCGTATTACAATGCTTATTCATGACCTGATGTACACCGGAGGACCACCACCATTTTTCTTCTCTGAGCCAGCACATCTGAGTGATCCCACTATGAAAGTCAAGCTCATAGGTCTATAATGTCCTGGTTTAGATCTTACTCCCCTTTTTTAATAATGGTACTACTTCAGCTTTCCTCCAGTCACAGGGCACTATGCTCGATGAAAGTGAATCAATACATATTAAGTATAAGGGTCTTGCTATTACTGAACTACGTTCCTTAAATAAGTACCATTGGGTGTATACAATCAGGTCCAAATACTTTATTCACTATAACCTTTTCCAGTGTCTTTTTGGGTCTGTCATCAGTAACCCATATACTTAATGGAAGAAATCTATTGATTCTCTTTGCTTGCCCATAACCTGCTATTGTTGCTTACTTTTTATATACAGAAGAAAATAATGTGTTTACTGTGTCAGCTATAGCCTTACCCTCACTAATAAATTCACCCATCTCAGCCTTTTTAAGGATCAATATCAACCTTAATCTTTTTGTTATTTATAAACTTGTAGAATAGTTTAGGATTTTTCTTGCTCACTTTTACAATTCATTTCTCATTTTAATTTTTAGCTAGCCTAATTGTTTGTTTGCAGATTTTATTACATTCTTTATATGTTAAGTGATCCATCAGACCCTTCTGACTTAAACAGTTTAAAAGACTGCCTCTTATTTCTCATTTTTCTTCAAACCTCTTTATGAAGTCACATTGGTCTAAATTTGCTCCTCTTGCACTTATTCCCCAATGGTATATATTGGCGTGTATATTTATCAGAGAACATTTAAAACAAATTCCATCTTTCTTGTGCGTTTTTATACATGAAGATTACATCCCATTGAATGTCCTCGAGTACTGATTTCAGCATTGTAAAATTAGCCTTTTTAACCCTTTCTGTGCCAGAGGGGTTTGCAACTTTAAAGTTGAATATTTTGGTTAAACCCTTGTTGATGGGTTTCTCATAACAAATTTCAAAGGCTACAATATTGTGGTCATTGCTGCCTAAATGTCCCTTAACTGTATATTGTTTACCATGTCAGAATTGTTTGAGAGCACTAGGGCGACCAAGGCCGCTTTTCTAGTTGGCTCCTCTACTAGTTAGGACATGAAATTGTCATTAACAAAATGATTTCCTTTTGTTGTGCTGGAAGTCATATTTCTCCACTCAATTTCAGGGTAGCTGAAATCTTCCTTTAGGATTACATTTGCTGACTGAGAAGCCTTTTCCATTTGCAGTAACAGTGGGGCTTCTTCCAACTCCCCAACATTAGGTGGCTTGTAGCAAATTCCCATCAATTATTTTTTTTATTAGACAGTCTTCAAATTTGTATTTTAACCCAGAGAGCCTCTACATTCTCACTGGACCCTTCATTAATGTCTTAACTTATACTAGGTTTTAAGGCATGATTTACATACAGTCATACCTCCCCCTCCCCTTTTATTAACCCTATCCAAACCCTAAAAAAATAAATAAAACTCTAGATTGACCACTTAGTCATGTATATCATCTAACCAGGTTTCAGACACTCTAATTAGATCACACTGCTCATACATTGCAATCAGTTCCCATTTCCCCATCTCAAAGGGATAGTAATACTTTGTTTTATCTTTATTTTATAGGCATTAAAAAAACATGAAGAATGATATAAGTCTTATCTCTCAGACCTTTATGGTTTGAGAGATATTCACAAGCAAAGTTTCCCTTCCCGCCCCTTTTACCTAGTGTAAGCCATCTCTTCTCAGATGTGGAATCTAGTCCATAGACCAGACAGATAACAGAAGGGGACAATCTTCTTCCTATGAAAACAATGAAAGCCCTGCCCCCCTTGACAAGTTTTTCAGGTTTTTCCCTTATCTTAATTGAAGATTGTCCCTCTCTGCAGTCTACCTGGGCACCTCCCTTCTGATCTGGCTGAACAGTGTTACATCAGTAAAAGGGGCAGGAGGGGGATACTTTGTCATTGAATTACTCTTGAACTACAAATCTGACGGAATTGAAATAACACTCTCCAAGGTCCAAATACTATGATGATTAATTAGAGCTGCTTTTATTATGAAACATTACTATCCCTTTAACAACCAGACTAATACATACATTTTATATTATTGCCATTCTGAAGAATTGCATGGGAAGGTGACAGGTTCTCTTTAATTAATGCTGATGTCTTAAAGCTGACCTGACACCCTAAGATACGTTTAGTTAATTGTAAAGATAAGTAAAAACTACCCATGTTGTACTAGTCATTTGGTTATAATATAAATCGTTTTTTGATAAATTCACTATTATTTGTTGGTAGCGCAGACTGGCAGTTTATGCTAATTAGTGTCTATGCTGGGACAATATTACCACACACTGTACTATGAATTAATCTAGGCAGAATCCATGCAGTAAGTTTGGCTTGGAAACATAATTAGCATAATGTTCAGGGAATTAACACAGTGGCATTAAAAAATGGATAATTTCTCAAAAACTACGTATGGATAAAAGTACACCAAAATGTGTCTTGAATTCTATATAGCGAGGGTGGGCAACCTCTGACATCGGACGCCTTTAGCGTTGCTGCAGGAGACAGACATTTTGATTGAGGCTTCCAGACAACTCGAGTCCTGCTCAGACACTGATAAAACTTCTAGTTTATAACAATCAGTGCACAAACAGACAGAGAGGTCACGGTCACTGCATTCTGCACAAAGCATCTATTCTCCTGGTACCCAATGCTGTACGACAGTGACACAGCAGAAACCCAAAGAAAGAGAAGCGAAAAATTCACACAAATTCAGTATCAATAGGAATAAAATTGGGACACAGCTAAGGGACCGCCAATTCTGTACAGGACTCTGTTGCACAGATTAGAGGTTCACACTCACAAGACTGACCGAAGCCTTAGTGACAGAGAGCAACACAAGGAAATTGGAACTGATCTACTCTGTGGCTTAAAGGGGAAGTAACAACGATGACCAGAACATCTTCACAGATTAGAGGTTCACACTCACAATACTGACTGAACCTTTAGTCACAGAGAGAAACAGAAGGAAATTGTAACAGATCCATTCTGTGGCTTAAAGGGGAAGTAACACCGATAGCCAGAAAATCTGAATGTGATGACTACGGAAGAGGACATGTCAATTTTGTTTAACTGAAGCAGACAGGTTGCATAATGATAATATTTAATCTTTTAAGTGCCAGAGGGCTGCGCAAAGCATTGAGAAGCAATTCGTTACATACCCCTTGGTCCTTAAAGGGTTAAGATTATCATGTGCGGTGGAGGAGTTGGTGTCATATCGTCCTGCTAACATCTGTCATGTCCGGCCCCATGGACATGACGTCAAAACTGAAGATGTTACCGTACATACATGTTTGTATTAAGACTTTACTTTCTGAGTAAAACAAGGCTACGCCAATGCCGGCAGATATTGATTTCAAAAGTAATTAACCCTTTGAGTGCCAGACGGGTATGTAATGCATTGCTTTGCAATGCGTTGGTACCCCTCTGGCATTCAAAGGGATTAAGCTGAAACATATACTTTTATAAAAATAAAATGCTAAGAAGAGCGCCAACTGCTGTACCAGTTACATATTTTTTTAATAGCACACTCAGTGGGAGAGCATGAGTCATAGACAACAGGTCTCTGCAGTCAGGGATAACAACAGCATTGCCTGGTGAACTCAGTAGGAAACTGCCGTTTAATGTAAGAAGACAAGTTTGAGCTCTTATAACACTGGAATGAAGAATCTTCCTGTATTGGTGACCCTCACCAGGAAACGTCCTGAAGCTGAAAATATTTACTGCTACTTTAACCCTCCGAGTGCCAAAGATGTATCCAAAGCAATGCGTTGACTACGTGTCTGGCACTCAAAGGGTAAAGCAGTGACCAGAAATGTAAGTCACATTATTCAGGAAAAGGGTTATATATTTAGCAATTTCTAATTCTTTGCAAATATTTTTACATGAAATTGGAGCTATGCTTACAGGGTTAACCCTTTCAGCGTCATTGCATACCCTTCTGGTTTGGGAGATCGAAAATGGCACAATTAACGTACTTTTTAAATATCTATTGAATTCAATGTATATGTTTTCAGGTATTACTATCACTTTAAGTGGGACAGTCATCATTCTTGGCAATAGTAGCAACACCTCAAGGAACAGGAGGCCAACATCATCAATATACTCTAGAGATTACTTTGTATTCTTTATTTTTGGTGACTTTTCAAAATAAAATGATTGTTTTTATTGAAGGGTTGGGCTCCATTATTTATTTAGTGTAAAAATGTAATTTTAACTTCTGAGCGCCAGATGAGAAGTCAACATATTGCATTGGATTGGCTACCCCTCTGACACTCAAAAGGTTAATTTAAGAGGGAATCCATTATTTGACCCTTTCTAGGATCCTGTCTGAGCCACAAATTAAAACTCCTGTTGATTTTTAAGGAATACTAACCCTTTACTTTGACTTTATATAATACAAGCTCACAGAATACATAATGTCAACATTGTAATTAAGTTGACAAGACTGAAAAAAAATAGGCATGCGTCCATCAATTCCAGCCCATGCCATATCACCCCTGTTGACCCAGAGGATGGCAAAGAAACCCATTGAATCCATTTCCAATTTAGCCCCAAGTGGGTAAAAAAATCCTTCCTGGCTCCAAATGGCAGTCAGATATTTCCCTGGATCAACATCCTATCTGCTTTGAAGCCATCTGTCTTCATTCTATATCTTGTTCTAAGCTGGACAGGTGTCCATTACCTTGTTGAAAGCAAATACAGTATCTGCAAGCACAGCATCCAGGGGCAAAGAATTCCATAGCCCTTACTGTAAAAAAATCCCTGCCTTTGTTTTAGTTGAAAACACTTTTCCTCTAGTCTTAATGGATGACCTCTCAGTCTTAGCTCAGCTCTTTGTGTAAAAAAATCACTGGATAGTTCTTTGTATTGACCCTGGATATATGTGTAAATGGAAATCATATCACCCCTTAGCTTGGCTAGTCTCACTATATAACTCAGATCCTGTATTCAATTTATCAGTTTTGTTGCATGTCTCTGCACTTGTTCCAGTTCAATAATATCTCTTTTTAGAACTGGTGCCCAAAATTGTAATCCATAGTCTAGATGAGGCAAAACCAAGGATTTATATACAGGTAGAATTATATTCCCATCCCATTTATCTATACCCCTTTTTATACAGGATAGTACCCTATTGGCTGTTGCAGTGGCTGAATGTGAAGTTTATCGTCTGTCAGTATTCCTGAGTCTTTCTCTAAAGAGGATTCCACAAGAAGTTTCCCATTTAGTATATATTAGTGTTGAGCGAGCACCCCGATGCTTGGGGGTTCGGGTGCTCTGACCGAGCACCCCCGGAGGCTCGAGTGCTCGGCCGAGCACCCGAGCCCCATTGAATTCAATGGGAGGACTCGAGCATTACACCAGGCACCCCCTGCTCTGATGAGGGGAGGGTGCCTGGTCAATGCCCCCCTTCATCACCACAATGCCCCTCTTCCACAATGTCCCCCTTCATCTCCGCAATGCCCCCTTCATCTCCGCAATGCCCCCCTTCTTCTCAACAATGCCCCTCTTCCACAATGTCCCCCTTCCACAATGTCCCCCTTCCACAATGTCCCCCTTCATCTCCACAATGCCCCCTTCCATCTCCACATGTCCCCTACCTCCAGTCCCTGGTGGTCCAGCGGAGCGTCTGTAAGATCTGTGCCTCCTTCGGCACAGATCCCTGCCACCCGAACATGGCGGGCGAGCACATGGCGGTACTTGTACGAGTACCGCCATGTGCCGAGCAGAGCGATGCTCGAGCCGATCCGAGCATCGGCCGAGCATGCTCGCTCAACACTAGTATATATGTAACATGTTTGTTTCTGCAGCCCAAATGTATAACCTTACATTTATCTACATTAAATGTCATCTGCCACTTTTCAACTCAAATGCTCAGTTTATCTAAATCCTTCTGAAAAGAATAACCATCCTGTTCTGTATGTACTGTATTGAGATATTACTTTCAATTCCCACTTCTAGATCATTAATAAACAAGCTAAAAACCCCTGCGCCCAGCACTGAACCCTGTGGTACCCCACTTACAAATTTACAGCCACTTGAAAAGGTTCAGTTTATAACAACTTTCTGCCATCTCTCATTTAACCAGTTCTCAATCCATGTACAGATAACACCACCCAAACTGAAGCCTTTCAATTTATGCAGTAACCTGTCGTGAGGCACAGTATTAAAGGCTTTTGCAAAATCCAAGTATACTTCATCAACAGCAATACCCTTGTCTAAATAACTACTTACTGATTCATAAAAATGCAAGTAAGTTAGTTTGACATAACCTTCATAAATTAGTTTGGCACCATCTTCATAAAACCATTATTCCTCTTACTAATAATATTGTTGGTCATCACATAGTCCTGAATAATATCAGTTAGTAACCCTTCTATTATCTTACCCACTAAAGTCAAGCTTACAG
The DNA here is from genome assembly GCA_037306005.1 of Rhinophrynus dorsalis. NCBI lineage: Eukaryota > Metazoa > Chordata > Amphibia > Anura > Rhinophrynidae > Rhinophrynus > Rhinophrynus dorsalis. The sequence continues at coordinate 175,862,802 of CM074727.1, read as the reverse complement.
GGCTGTAATTTCCTGGTTTAGATCTTGCCTTTTTTCTCAATAATAGTACTACATCATCTTTCCTGAAATCATAAGGCACTATGCCTGATAGTGAATCAATAAAAATTAACTGTAAGGGTCCTAATATTTTTGATCTAAGTTCCTTAAATATCCTGGGGTGTATGGCATCAGGTCCAAGTGCTTCACAATGCCCTTGCCCAGTCTCCTTTGGTCCTCAGTAAGCCATGTATATGTTTGCTCATAGCCTGCCATTGTTGGTTCAATTATATATGCGGAAGAATATAATGTGCTTGAGATATCAGCCATAGTCTTAACCTCACAAACTATTAAACCTGTCTCAGCTTTAAGAGGACCAATATCAACCTTAAAACTTTTGTCATTTAGGATTGTTTTCTGTTTTCTTTTGCAATACTTTACTCATTTTCAATTTTAGCTAGACTAATTGCTTGTTTGCAGATGCTATTACATTCTTTATATTTATTAAATAATGCATCTGACCCATCTGACATAAACAGTTTAAAAACCTACGTTTTATTTCGCATTTCCTTGCAAACCTCTTTATTAAGTCACAATGGTCTTAATTTGCTTCTCTTGTATGTATTCCCCAGTGGTTTACATTGCCGTATATTTATCTAAGAGCATTTTAAACAAATTCCATCTTTCTTGTGTATTTTTTTTTTATCTATGATGATTATATCCATTTAGCATCCTTTAATACTGCTTTTAGCATTGTAAAATTAGCCGTTTTAAATGTGAAAGTTTTGGTTAAAGTGGTTCTATCACTACTTTACAAGTTTTGATCTATATTTAGAATACTTAGTGAATAATTATAAAACTTTATGTATTATTTTTTTTTTAAACCGTATTTGCCAGAAAATTACATTTTAAAGTATGCCCAGCAGCCTACCTCTGAGTACACGTCTCTTGCCACTCTGCCTCTGCTCCCGTCACTCTACCCAGCATCCACCAATGACTGAGGCGTTCTGTTGGTAAGCTGAAGTGATCTCATTGGCAGAGATCGATATCTAGCCAATGAGATCGCTCCAGCTTACTAACAGAACACCTCCATCATCGGAGGATGCTGGGTCAAGTGATAGGAGAAGAGGCAGTGCTCGATGGACAATTCACTGCCAAGCCCTGTGGGAGTGTCTTCGGTACCATACGGTGCAGGGCGGTACGGCTCTAACGTCATCAGGTAAATAATTCAAGTATCTTGTTGCTTAATTTATAAAGATTGTTAGGCGAAAAGAAACACAGCAATATACACAGGGGACACAAAGGAAGGGATAAAGCCATGATCATACAGGGGTGATAGTTCCCCTTTAATCCCTTGTTAATGGATTGCTCCGAACAAATTTCAAAGGATACTGTATTGTTGTCACTGCTGCCTAAATGTTCTCTTACTTGTATTTTGTTTACCATTTGAAAATTGTTTGAGAGCACTATGTTCAGTAAGTCCTCTTTACTGGTTGGCTCCGCTACTAGTTGGGACATGAAATTGTCATTAATCATACTTTGAAAATGATTTCCCTTTGCTATGCTGGAAGTCATACTACGCCAGTCAATTTCAGGGTAGTCAAAATCACCAATTATGTATTTCCTGACTTAGAAGAAATCTTTCCCATTTGAAGTAACAGGCTAACACTGTATTACATCACACAGAGCATTCAGTGCTGCAGGGATAGTGTAACATTGTATTACATCACGCAGAGCATTCAGTGCTGCAGGGAGACTGTAACGTTGTATTACATCACACAGAGCATTCAGTGCTGCAGGGATAGTGTAACATTGTATTACATCACACAGAGCATTCAGTACTGCAGGGAGAGTGTAACACTGTATTACATCACACAGATCATTCAGTGCTGCAGGGATAGTGTAACACTGTATTACATCACACAGAGCATTCAGTACTGCAGGGAAACTGTAATATTGTATTACATCACACAGAGCATTCAGTGCTACAGGGAAACTGTAATATTGTATTATATCACAAAGCGCATGCACTGCTGAAGGGAGAGTGTAACATTGTCTTACATCACACAGAGCATTCAGTGCTGCAGGGAAACTAATATTGTATTATATCACACAGAGCATTCAGTGCTTCAGGGATGATATAACATTGTATTATATCACACAGAGCATTCAGTGCTGCAGGGACGATATAACATTGTATTATATCACACAGAGCATTCAGTGCTGCAGAGAGACTGTAACATTGTATTATATCACACAGAACATTCAGTACTGCAGGGAGAGTGTAACATTGTATTATATCACACAGAGCATTCAGTGCTACAGGGAGAGTGTAACATTGTATTACATCACACAGCACATTCAGTGCTGCAGGGAGAGTGTAACATTGTATTACATCACACAGAGCATTCAGTGCTACAGGGAGAGTGTAACATTGTATTACATGACACAGAGCATTCAGTGCTGCAGGGACGATATAACATTGTATTATATCACACAGAGCATTCAGTGCTGCAGGGAAGATATAACATTGTATTATATCACACAGAGCATTCAGTGCTGCAGGGACGATATAACATTGTATTATATCACACAGAGCATTCAGTGCTGCAGGGACGATATAACATTGTATTATATCACACAGAGCATTCAGTACTGCAGGGAAGATATATAATTATATTACATATCACAGACAATTCAGGTCACAGAGAGTCTGTTACATTGCATTACATCACTCAGCACATTCAGGGTTAAAGGGAGACTGTAACACTGTATTACATCACACAGAGCATTCAGTGCTGCAGGGATAGTGTAACATTGTATTATATCACACAGAGCATTCAGTGCTGCAGGGATAGTGTAACATTGTATTATATCACACAGCACATTCAGTGCTGCAGGGATAGTGTAACATTGTATTATATCACACAGAGCATTCAGTGCTGCAGGGATAGTGTAACACTGTATTACATCACATAGAGCATTCAGTGCTGCAGGGAGAGTGTAACATTGTATTCCATCACACAGAGCATTTAGTGCTGCAGGGAGAGTGTAACATTGTATTACATCACACAGATCATTCAGTGTTGCAGGAGACTGTAACATTGTATTACATCACACAGAGCATTCAGTGCTGCAGGGACGATATAACATTGTATTATATCACACAGAACATTCAGTGCTGCAGGGATGATATAACACTGTATTACATCACACAGAGCATTCAGTGCTGCAGAGATAATGGAAAATTATATTGCATCACACAGAGCATTCAGTACTGCAGGGATAGTGTAATATTGTATTACATCACACAGAGCATTCAGTGCTGCAGGGAGACTGTAACATTGTATTACATCACACAGAGCATTCAGTACTGCAGGGATAGTGTAATATTGTATTACATCACACAGAGCATTCAGTGCTGCAGGAGACTGTAACATTGTATTACATCACACAGAGCATTCAGTGCTGCAGGGATAGTGTAACATTGTATTACATCACACAGAGCATTCAGTGCTGCAGGGATAGTGTAACATTGTATTATATCACACAGAGCATTCAGTGCTGCAGGGATAGTGTAACATTATATTACATCACATAGAGCATTCAGTGCTGCAGAGATGATATAACATTGTATTACATCACACAGAGCATTCAGTGCTGTAGGGACGATATAACATTCTATTACATCACACAGAGCATTCAGTGCTGTAGGGACGATATAACATTCTATTACATCACACAGAGCAATAAGTGCTGCGGGGAAGATACAACATTGTATTACATCAGACAGAGCAGTCAGTGCTGCAGGGATAATATAACACTTTATTATATCACACAGAGCATTCAGTGCTGCAGGGACAATATAATATTGTATTATATCACACAGAGCATTCAGTGCTGCAGGGACAATATAACACTGTATAATATCACACAGAGCATTCAGTGCTGCAGGGACAATATAACATTGTATTATATCACACAGAGCATTCAGTGCTGCAGGGACAATATAACATTGTATTATATCACACAGAGCATTCAGTGCTGCAGGGACAATATAACATTGTATTATATCACACAGAGTATTCAGTGCTGCAGGGATAATATAACACTGTATAATATCACACAGAGTATTCATTGCTGCATGGACAATATAACATTGTATCATATCTTGCTTTGATGTTTACTTACCAGAAAACTCTCCATAAACAAATTCCGGGAGGTTTCAGTCAGGGAAATAATAGTGTGAAATAATAGGTTAAAAAAATAAAAAGATTGTTAACCTTTTAATTCCCTGATATAACCTGAGCCCTAGAATATACTGGGCACCATCTTCCCCTTAGATTTGTACCACAGGCTCAGTAAGCTTATCTATAGACACCTACCCTAGGCCCTTCCAAAGAGCAATGAAAGAGCAACCTCAGTACGTAATGCATTCTGTTTGATGTCTAATCACACCTCTTTGCTATATCATTGTGCTGACTGAGATTATTTCTATTGTTATACGTGTAGTATCTTAAAGGGATAGTAATACTTAAAGGGATAGTAATACTTAAAGGGATAGCAATACTTCATTTTTTCTTTATGTTATTTTGTAGGCATAAAAAAACATGAAGAACGATATAAGTCTTATCTCTCAAACCTTTATGGTTTGAGAGATATTCACAAGCAAAGTTTCCCCTCCCGCCCCTTTTACCTAGTGTAAGCCATCTCTTCTCAGATGTGGAATGCAGTCCATAGACCAGACAGATAACAGAAGGGGACAATCTTCTTCCTATGAGAACAATGAAAACCCTGCCCCCCTTGACAAGCTTTTCAGGTTTTTCCCTTATCTTAATTGAAGATTGTCCCTCTCTGCAGTATACCTGGGCACCTCCCTTCTGCTCTGGCTGAGCAGTGTTACATCAGTAAAAGGGGCGGGAGGGGGATACTTTGTCATTGAATTACTCTTGAACTACAACTCTGACAGAATTGAAATAACACTCTCCAAAGTCCAAATATTATGATGATTAATTAGAGCTGCTTTTATTATGAAACATTACTATCCCTTTAAATTTAACTGTAATGCATCTTGTAGGTATTTGAAAAACAAATTAAATGCTCCTAGTGCCATCTCTCAAACCTCTATGATTTGAGAGATCTCTGCTTTCAAAATTCCCTACTCCCTGATGTCAGAGCTCTAGCTGACTCCAGGGGAATCCAGTCTTGGGACCAGAAGAGGCTCTTCAGCAGAGCCAAGGTAGCGTTATGGAAAAAGAAATCCTTCACTAGAACGGCCATGAGTAGAACATGATCACTTCACTTTAACTCCTTAAATGGTAGTGAGCTCTCAATAGGGTGACCATACATACCTTTTTAAACGGGACAGTACCGTTTTTTCATATTTCCAGACCGTCCCGTCTTTTTAATTTAAATGTAAATTTTGTCCCGTTTTTAATATAACTTGTATATAGTTTTTAATTTTTTATAAAAAACTGAACATGGCTTGTTTATTTCTCATAAGATAAAGTAAATCGGAACTACTTTTCGTCACACTAGTGGTTTTACTGTACACATTGATTACCATAGAGTCTTATGACTCAAGTGACTCATAACTGTCTAAGACTCCCGAGTCTATGGTAAATTACCATAGAGTCTCTTAGACAGTGATATGAGGAGGAGTCATAAGACTCTATGGTAATCAATGCATACAGTAAACACAGTAAAACCACTAGTGTGAGTGACAAAGAGAGGAAAATCCGATTTACTTCAGGGGCAAGATTTTTGGCCAGAGACAGAGAACACCTCTAGTAAGAGACGGAGCAAACGTTCTTGCTGCTTGCAGCTTTCTGTGATCGGACTCGGAGTGATGGAGTCCCACTGTCCGTCTGCCCCACACCCCGTCCTGTTTTTTGTCTCAAGGAAATATGGTCAGCCTAGCTCTCAAAAATATTGTGAAGCAATGTATTAGGGAGACCTCTCTAGTCATGAAGAGGTTAAAATCAGTATTTTTTTCAAACGCTATGTGTTCCCTATGACACAGTTGGGGTGTCCCATAATTGCTCCATTTTTGTGCATACACGGCCTGGACAGCAGATCAACAAAACCAATAAAGTGTCTGCTTTCGGAGCCGGCTCAGCTTGATTCCCGCAGACATCTGTCACATATAGGGATGGCTGGGAGCTGACTTGCTGGGACTCGGTTGTCAGATGCAATGCAAAAATGTTCTGATACGGGATATGTACAGCCTATCATAAATAACTAATACTCTCCTCTGCAGGGAAAGCCAGCACAGAATGTCAAATAGGGGATTTTGGAGTAAGGTGTAAAGGAAGATGGCGTTACCGGGGGAAGAAAGTTTGGTTTTGTAGTGGATCTGTCACCACAACGCATTTTAAGCAGCGGTGGGAAACTTGAGGCCCTCTGACTGCTTTCAGACTACATCTCCCATCATCCTCATGCCTGGAACTCATGATCTGACCTTGAGACTGAAGGTTTTGAACCAAATCTCAGGGTGAGAGAATCCGGTATTTCCTGCTATACAGATTACACCATCTTACTGACTGTATACCAGAAGGCAGAGTCTTGTGAGTGTTTAAGACGTGATAGCTCAGAAACGTAATATTTTAACCCTTGTAGTACCAGAGAGATACCCAGTACATTACAATGAAATGCGTTGGGATCCTCTATGGTTTTGACAGAGTTGTGGATTCCATGAGGACTTATTGGATCATCTCTGGGTTACAGCAAACAATTTCATAGTAACTAGAATCTACTTTCTTAGGAGCGCTAAGGGTTAATATTTCAAAGATCTCAGGGTGAGCTCAGTTCAAAAGTCTGCAGGTACGATAATCCCGTTGGCTGCTGATCATAACTATGAACTCGAGAAATTAACTCATCTTGAGATCTTTGAAATTTTAACCCTTAACACTTCAGATAAAGTAGATTCTACTTGCTGTGTCAGTGTTCACTGTAACCCAGAGATGTTCAAGTCAGTCCTCAAGGAACCTTTAACATGTTACAGTTCTGATATCACTTCTTATACACTATAACATTCTACAGTTCTGATATATTACTTCTTATACACTATAACATGCTACAGTTCTGTGATATCACTTCTTATACACTATAACATGATACAGTTCTGTGATATCACTTCTTATACACTATAACATTCTACAGTTCTGATATCACTTCTTTTACACTATAACATTCTACAGTTCTGATATCACTTCTTATACACTATAACATTCTACAGTTCTGATATCACTTCTTATACACTATAACATTCTACAGTTCTGATATATCACTTCTTATACACTATAACATTCTACAGTTCTGATATCACTTCTTATACACTATAATATTCTACAGTTCTGTTATATCACTTCTTATACACAATAACATTATACAGTTCTGATATCACTTCTTATACACTATAACATTCTACAGTTCTGATATATCACTTCTTATACACTATACTAGTCTACAGTTCTGTGATATCACTTCTTATACACAATAACATTCTACAGTTCTGATATCACTTCTTATACACTATAACATTCTACAGTTCTGTGATATCACTTCTTATACACAATAACATTATACAGTTCTGTGATATCACTTCTTATACACTATAACATGATACAGTTCTGATATCACTTCTTATACACTATAACATTATACAGTTCTGATATCACTTCTTATACACTATAACATTCTACAGTTCTGTGATATCACTTCTTATACACTATAACATTATACAGTTCTGACATCACTTCGTATACACTATAACATGATACAGATCTGTGATATCACTTCTTATACACTATACTAGTCTACAGTTCTGTGATATCACTTCTTATACACTATAGCATTCTACAGGTCTGATATCACTTCTTATACACTATAATATTCTACAGTTCTGATATCACTTCTTATACACTATAACATTCTACAGTTCTGTGATATCACTTATTATACACTATAACATTATACAGATCTGACATAGAAACATAGAATCTGACAGCAGATAAGAACCATTCGGTCCATCTAGTCACCCATTTTCCTACTGTAAAAACCTCAAACCTTATCTGGTCCTTGGTCTTTTCTTACGTTCAGGACCGCCTTATGCCTATCCCATGCATACTTAAATTCTGTCACTGTATTAACTTCTACCACTTCTTCTGGTAGGCTATTTCACTTATCTACTACCCTCTCAGTGAAGTAAAACTTTCTTACATTGCATCTAAACCTGTGTCCCTCTAGTTTTAGACTATGGCCTCTTGTCCTAAGACTTTTACTCCTTTGAAATGTACTTCCCTCCTTCAATTTGTTGAATCCCTTCATGAATTTGAATGTGTCTATCATATCCCCTCTCTCTCTTCTCTCCTCCAAGCTATACATGTTCAGATCCTTTAGTCTATCCTGATATTTATTTTCCTGTAAACCAGTCATCATTTTAGTAGCCCTTCTCTGAATTCTCTCTAGAGTATCTATATCCTTCTGGAGATGGGGTCTCCAGTACTGTACACAATACTCTAGGTGAGGTCTAACTAGAGATCTGTAGAGTGGAATGACCACTTCCCTTTTTCTGCTCCCAATGCCCCAAGCTATACAACCCATCACCCTGCTTGCATTCCCCACCTCTTTGGTACATTGTCTGCCTACCTGTAAGTCATTAGAAATAATTACTCACAAATCCCTTTCCTCTGTTGTCTCTGACAGCACAGTACCCTTAATAGTAAATTTTCCCTTTGGATTTTTATGTCCCAAGTGCATTATTTTAAATTTTTCAAAATTAAACTGCAGCTGCCACAGTCTTGTCCATTCTTCTAATTTACCTAAATCATTTGTCATTTGACTTATTCCCCCTGGAATGTCTACCCTATTGCAGATCTTTGTATCATCTGTAAAAAGGCATACCTTTCCTTGTAGACCTTTTGCAATATCACCAACAAAAATATTAAAAAGAATGGGCCCCAGTACAGATCCCTGAGGTACCCCACTAGTAACACTCCTGTCGTCTGAATATTCTCGATTGACTACCACCATCTCTCTCCTGTCACTCAGCCATTGCCTTATCCACCCAACTATTTTTACATCCAGACTCAAACACCACAATTTATTAATAAGTCTTCTATGAGGGACAGTTTTGATGCTTTATTGAACTCTAGATAAGCTATATCTACTGCTCCCCCTTGGTCTATTATTTTAGTTATCCAGTTAAAGACAATCCATGAGGTTAGTTTGACAAGATCTCCCTGCTGTAAACCCATGCTGTTTGGTATATTGTAAGCCATTCAAATTCAGATATTCAACAATTATTTCCTTTAACACAGTCTCCATTAATTTTCTCACTACTGATGTAAGACTTACTGGTCTGTAGTTACCAGACTCTTCCCTGCTACCTTTTTAGTTAAGCGGTACTACATTTGCTACCTTCCAATCTTCTGGAACTACTCCTGTAGATAGTGCCTGATTGAATCATCTGTTAAAGTTTCTGGCAGAACACTCTTAAGTTCTTTTAATAACTTTGGGTGTATCTCACCTGGTCCCATTGATTTATCTGTTTTTACTTTAGAAAGTTGAACTAGAACTTCTTCCTCTGTAAACATGCATGTTTGCCATGTCTTGCCATTTCTTCTTTCTAACAGAGGTCCCTTCCCTTCATCTTCCTCTGTAAAAACCGAACAGAAATATTCATTGAGACAGTCAGCTAGTCCTTTATTTTCATTTACATAGTTTCCAGTTTTTGTTTTCAGTTTAACTATTCCTTGTTTCATTTGCCTCCTTTCATTTATATATCTAAAAAAATGTTTTATCCTCCTTTTTTATTGACTAGGCAATTTTTTCCTCTGTGTGTGATTTGTCACATCTAATAATGAATTTGGCCTCCTTCAGCCTAGTCTTGTACTGATACCTATCTTCTTCCTTCTGCGCCTGCTTATATTCCTTAATGGGGTAGTAATACTTAAATTTAAGTATAGTCCATCTTGCAGCCCTTAAAAACATAAATTAAATGACCCCAGCAGCATCTCTCAAACCTTTATGGTTTGAGAGGTATCTGCTTTCAAAGTTCCCCCTCCCCTGACATCAGCGATCTAGCTGACTACAGGGGAATCCAGACCGGCGGAGGCTCTTCAGCAGAGCCTAGATCACATTGTGGAAAAAAAATCCTTCACTGGAACGGTCTTCTACGTGTGCATGGTTTACAAGCACACATAGGAGACCTTTACAGTGAAAGATTTCTTTTGCAATAACGTGATCTCAGATCTGCTGCAGAGCCACCACTTGTTTAAGGACAGGATTCCCCTGTAGTCAGCTAGAGAACTGATGTCAGGGGAGGAGGAACTTTGAAAGTGGATATCTCTCAAATCATAAAGGTTTGAGAGATGCTGCTGGGGTCATTTAATTTGTTTTTTAAGGGCTACAAGATGGACTATATTTAAATTTAAAGGGATAGTAATACTTTGTTTTAACTTTATTTTATTTTGTAGGCATTAAAAAAAACACGAAGAATGATATAAGTCTTATCTCTCAAACCTTTATGGTTTGAGAGATATTCACAAGCAAATTTTCCCCTCCCGCCCCTTTTACCTAGTGTAAGCCATCTCTTCTCAGATGTGGAATCCAGTCCATAGACCAGACAGATAACAGAAGGGGACAATCTTCTTCCTATGAGAACAATGAAAGCCCTTCCCCCCTTGACAAGTTTTTCAGCTTTTTCCCTTATCTTAATTGAAGATTGTCCCTCTCTACAGTCTACCTGGGCACCTCCCTTCTGATCTGGTTGAATGGGGGGGGGACTTTGTTTGTGAATATCTCTTAAACCATAAAGGTTTGAGAGATAAGACATATCATTCTTCATGTTTTTTTAATGCCTACAAAATAAAATAAAGTTAAAAAGAAGTATTACTATCCCTTTAAGTCTTACTATCCCTTTAAATGCTTCAATTTTCTCCTTTACTATATTTGCCACTTCTGTGGAGTACCACAGTGGTTTTCTTTTTCTTTTACTCTTGCTGACATGTCTAATGCAATGCTCTGTTCCATTTAGTAAAACACATTTCAGATAATACCATTTCTCCTGGACTCAATCTAAAGATCTCCAATTTGTTAAAGATTGACAAAAGCATTTTTTCATTTTTGAAAAATCAGCCCTTCTAAAATCTAGAACCTATGTTTTTGTGTGGTGCAACTCAGCGTCCGTCTTATGTTATTGATGATCACTGGAGCCCAAACACCCTCCTATAGCTACATCTGATACCATGTCTCCTGCCTCGCCTTGCACCTTATTCCAGTAGTAATGCCTGCCTCGCCTTGCACCTTATTCCAATAGTAATGCTTGCCTTGCCTTGCACCTTATTCCAGTAGTAATGCCTGCCTCGCCTTGCACCTTATTCCAATAGTAATGTCTGCCTCGCCTTGCACCTTATTCCAGTAGTAATGCCTGCCTCGCCTTGCACCTTTTTCCAATAGTAATGCTTGCCTTGCCTTGCACCTTATTCCAGTAGTAATGCCTGCCTCGCCTTGCACCTTATTCCAATAGTAATGCTTGCCTTGCCTTGCACCTTATTCCAGTAGCAATGCCTGCCTCACCTTGCACCTTATTCCAATAGTAATGCTTGACTTGCCTTGCACCTTATTCCAGTAGTAATGCCTGCCTCGCCTTGCACCTTATTCCAGTAGTAATGCTTGCCTCGCCTTGCACCTTATTCCAGTAGTAATGCCTGCCTCGCCTTGCACCTTTTTCCAATAGTAATGCTTGCCTTGCCTTGCACCTTATTCCAGTAGTAATGTCTGCCTTGCCTTTCACCTTATTCCAGTAGTAATGCCTGCCTCGCCTTGTACCTTATTCCAATAGTAATGCTTGCCTCGCCTTGCACCTTATTCCAATAGTAATGCTTGCCTTGCCTTGCACCTTATTCCAATACTAATGCCTGCCTCGCCTTGTACCTTATTCCAATAGTAATGCTTGCCTTGCCTTGCACCTTATTCCAGTAGTAATGCCTGCCTCGCCTTGCACCTTTTTCCAATAGTAATGCCTCGCCTTGCACCTTATTCCAGTAGTAATGCCTGCCTCACCTTGCACCTTATTCCAATAGTAATGCTTGACTTGCCTTGCACCTTATTCCAGTAGTAATGCCTGCCTCGCCTTGCACCTTTTTCCAATAGTAATGCTTGACTTGCCTTGCACCTTATTCCAGTAGTAATGCTTGCCTTGCCTTGCACCTTATTCCAGTAGTAATGCTTGCCTTGCACCTTATTCCAGTAGTAATGCCTGCCTCGCCTTGCACCTTTTTCCAATAGTAATGCTTGCCTTGCCTTGCACCTTATTCCAGTAGTAATGCCTGCCTCGCCTTGTACCTTATTCCAATAGTAATGCTTGCCTTGCCTTGCACCTTATTCCAGTAGTAATGCCTGCCTCGCCTTGCACCTTTTTCTAATAGTAATGCCTCGCCTTGCACCTTATTCCAGTAGTAATGCCTGCCTCACCTTGCACCTTATTCCAATAGTAATGCTTGACTTGGCTTGCACCTTATTCCAGTAGTAATGCCTGCCTCGCCTTGCACCTTATTCCAATAGTAATGCTTGCCTTGCCTTGCACCTTATTCCAGTAGTAATGCCTGCCTCGCCTTGTACCTTATTCCAATAGTAATGCTTGCCTTGCCTTGCACCTTATTCCAGTAGTAATGCCTGCCTCGCCTTGCACCTTATTCCAGTAGTAATGCTTGCCTTGCCTTGCACCTTATTCCAGTAGTAATGCCTGCCTCGCCTTGTACCTTATTCCAATAGTAATGCTTGCCTTGCCTTGCACCTTATTCCAGTAGTAATGCCTGCCTTGCCTTGCACCTTTTTCCAATAGTAATGCCTGCCTCGCCTTGCACCTTTTTCCAATAGTAATGCCTCGCCTTGCACCTTATTCCAGTAGTAATGCCTGCCTCGCCTTGCACCTTATTCCAATAGTAATGCATGCCTTGCCTTGCAGCTTATTCCAATAGTAATGCCTGCCTCGCCTTGCACCTAATTCCAATAGTAATGCCTGCCTTGCCTTGCAGCTTATTCCAATAGTAATGCCTGCCTCGCCTTGCACCTTATTCCAATAGTAATGCTTGCCTTGCCTTGCACCTTATTCCAGTAGTAATGCCTGCCTCACCTTGCACCTTTTTCCAATAGTAATGCCTCGCCTTGCACCTTATTCCAGTAGTAATGCCTGCCTCGCCTTGCACCTTATTCCAGTAGTAATGCCTGCCTCGCCTTGTACCTTATTCCAATAGTAATGCTTGCCTCGCCTTGCACCTTATTCCAGTAGTAATGCCTGCCTCGCCTTGCACCTTATTCCAATAGTAATGCTTGCCTTGCCTTGCAGCTTATTCCAATAGTAATGCCTGCCTCGCCTTGCACCTGATTCCAATAGTAATGCTTGCCTTGCCTTGCACCTTATTCCAATAGTAATGCCTTCCTCGCCTTGCACCTTATTCCAATAGTAATGCTTGCCTTTCACCTTATTCCAGTAGTAATGCCTGCCTCGCCTTGTACCTTATTCGAATAGTAATGTTTGCCTTGCCTTGCACCTTATTCCAGTAGTAATGCCTGCCTCGCCTTGCACCTTATTCCAATAGTAATGCTTGCCTCGCCTTGCACCTTATTCCAGTAGTAATGCCTGCCTCGCCTTGCACCTTTTTCCAATAGTAATGCTTGCCTTGCCTTGCACCTTATTCCAGTAGTAATGCCTGCCTTGCCTTTCACCTTATTCCAGTAGTAATGCCTGCCTCGCCTTGTACCTTATTCCAATAGTAATGCTTGCCTTGCCTTGCACCTTATTCCAGTAGTAATGCCTGCCTCGCCTTGCACCTTATTCCAATAGTAATGCTTGCCTTGCCTTGCAGCTTATTCCAATAGTAATGCCTGCCTCGCCTTGCACCTTATTCCAATAGTAATGCTTGCCTTGCCTTGGACCTTATTCCAGTAGTAATGCCTGCCTCGCCTTGCACGTTTTTCCAATAGTAATGCCTCGCCTTGCACCTTATTCCAGTAGTAATGCCTGCCTCACCTTGCACCTTATTCCAATAGTAATGCTTGACTTGCCTTGCACCTTATTCCAATAGTAATGCCTGCCTCGCCTTGCACCTTTTTCCAATAGTAATGCTTGCCTTGCCTTGCACCTTATTCCAGTAGTAATGCCTGCCTTGCCTTTCATCTTATTCCAGTAGTAATGCCTGCCTCGCCTTGTACCTTATTCCAATAGTAATGCTTGCCTCGCCTTGCACCTTATTCCAGTAGTAATGCCTGCCTCGCCTTGTACCTTATTCCAATAGTAATGCTTGCCTTGCCTTGCACCTTATTCCAGTAGTAATGCCTGCCTCGCCTTGCACCTTATTCCAATAGTAATGCTTGCCTTGCCTTGCAGCTTATTCCAGTAGTAATGCCTGCCTCGCCTTGCACCTTATTCCAATAGTAATGCTTGCCTTGCCTTGCACCTTATTCCAGTAGTAATGCCTGCCTCGCCTTGCACCTTATTCCAATAGTAATGCTTGCCTTTCACCTTATTCCAGTAGTAATGCCTGCCTCGCCTTGCACCTTATTCCAATAGTAATGCTTGCCTTTCACCTTATTCCAGTAGTAATGCTTGCCTTGCCTTGCACCTTATTCCAGTAGTAATGCCTGCCTTGCATTGCACCTTATTCCAGCAGTAATGCCTGCCTTGCACCTTATTCCAGTAGTAATGCCTGCCTTGCACCTTATTCCAGTAGTAATGTTTGCCTTGCCTTGCACCTTATTCCAATAGTAATGCTTGCCTCGCCTTGCACCTTATTCCAGTAGTAATGCTTGACTTGCACCTTATTCCAATAGTAATGCTTGCCTTGCCTTTCACCTTATTCCAGTAGTAATGCCTGCCTCGCCTTGCACCTTATTCCAATAGTAATGCTTGCCTTGCCTTGCACCTTATTCCAGTAGTAATGCCTGCCTTGCACCTTATTCCAGTAGTAATGCTTGCCTTGCATTGCACCTTATTCCAATAGTAATGCCTGCCTTGCACCTTATTCCAGTAGTAATGCTTGCCTTGCATTGCACCTTATTCCAGCAGTAATGCCTCGCCTTGCACCTTATTCCAGTAGTAATGTTTGCCTTGCATTGCACCTTATTCCAGTAGTAATGTCTGCCTTGCCTTGCACCTTATTCCAATAGTAATGCGTACCTTGCATTGCACCGTATTCCATTAGTAATGCATGCCTTGCACCTTATTCGAGTAGTAATGCTTGCCTTGCACCTTATTCCAGTAGTAATGCTTGCCTTGCATTGCACCTTATTTCAGTAGTAATGTCTGCCTTGTCTTGCACCTTATTCCAATAGTAATGCTTACCTTGCATTGCACCGTATTCCAGTAGTAATGCCTGCCTTGCACCTTATTCCATTAGTAATGCTTGCCTTGCCTTGCACCTTATTCCAGTAGTAATGCCTGCCTTGCCTTGCACCTTATTCCAATAGTAATGCTTGCCTTGCATTGTACCTTATTCCAGTAGTAATGCCTGCCTTGCAACTTATTCCAATAGTAATACTTACCTTGCATTGCACCTTACTCCAGTAGTAATGCCTGCCTTGCACCTTATTCCAGTAGTAATGCCTGCCTTGCCTTGCACCTTATTCCAATAGTAATACTTACCTTGCATTGCACCTTATTCCAGTAGTAATGCCTGCCTTGCACCTTATTCCAGTAGTAATGCCTGCCTTGCCTTTCACCTTATTCCAGTAGTAATGCTTACCTTGCATTGCACCTTATTCCAGTAGTAATGCCTGCCTGGCCTTGTACCTTATTCTAATAGTAATGCTTGCCTCGCCTTGCACCTTATTCCAATAGTAATACTTACCTTGCCTTGCACCTTATTCCAGTAGTAATGCCTGCCTTGCCTTGCACCTTATTCCAGTAGTAATGTCTGCCTTGCATTGCACCTTATTCCAGTAGTAATGCTTGCCTTGCATTGCACCTTATTCCAGTAGTAATGTCTGCCTTGCCTTGCACCTTATTCCAATAGTAATGCCTGCCTCGCCTTGTACCTTATTCTAATAGTAATGCTTGCCTCGCCTTGCACCTTATTCCAATAGTAATACTTACCTTGCCTTGCACCTTATTCCAGTAGTAATGCCTGCCTTGCCTTGCACCTTATTCCAGTAGTAATGTCTGCCTTGCATTGCACCTTATTCCAGTAGTAATGTCTGCCTTGCATTGCACCGTATTCCATTAGTAATGCATGCCTTGCACCTTATTCCAGTAGTAATGCTTGCCTTGCACCTTATTCCAGTAGTAATTCTTGCCTTGCATTGCACCTTATTTCAGTAGTAATGCTTGCCTTGCATCTTATTCCAATAGTAATACTTACCTTGCATTGCACCTTACTCCAGTAGTAATGCCTGCCTTGCACCTTATTCCAGTAGTAATGCCTGCCTTGCCTTGCACCTTATTCCAATAGTAATGTCTGCCTTGTCTTGCACCTTATTCCAATAGTAATGCTTGCCTTGCATTGCACCTTATGCCAGTAGTAATGCCTGCCTTGCCTTGCACCTTATTCCAGTAGTAATGCTTGCCTTGCATTGCACCTTATTCCAGTAGTAATGCCTGCCTTGCATTGCACCTTATTCCAGTAGTAATGCCTGCCTTGCATTGCACCTTATTCCAGTAGTAATGCCTGCCTTGCCTTGCACCTTATTCCAGTAGTAATGCTTGCCTCGCCTTGAACCTTATTCCAGTTGTAATGCTTACCTTGCACTGCACCTTATTCCAGTATAATGCCTGCCTTGCACCTTATTCCATTAGTAATGCCTGCCTTGCATTGCACCTTATTCCAGTAGTAATGCCTGCCTTGCCTTGCACCTTATTCCAGTAGTAATGCTTGCCTTGCATTGCACCTTATTCCAGCAGTAATGCATGCCTTGCACCTTATTCCAATAGTAATACTTACCTTGCATTGCACCTTATTCCAGTAGTAATGCTTGCCTTGCATTGCACCTTATTCCAGTAGTAATGCCTGCCTTGCCTTGCACCTTATTCCAATAGTAATGTTTACCTTGCGTTGCACCTTATTCCAGTAGTAATGCCTGCCTTGCCTTGAACCTTATTCCAGTAGTAATGCTTGCCTTGCATTGCACCTTATTCCAGTAGTAATGCCTGCCTTGCCTTGCACCTTATTCCAGTAGTAAAGTCTGCCTTGCATTGCACCTTATTCCAGTAGTAATGCTTGCCTTGCATTGCACCTTATTCCAGTAGTAATGTCTGCCTTGCCTTGCACCTTATTCCTATAGTAATGCGTACCTTGCATTGCACCGTATTCCATTAGTAATGCATGCCTTGCACCTTATTCCAGTAGTAATGCTTGCCTTGCACCTTATTCCAGTAGTAATTCTTGCCTTGCATTGCACCTTATTTCAGTAGTAATGCTTGCCTTGCATCTTATTCCAATAGTAATACTTACCTTGCATTGCACCTTACTCCAGTAGTAATGCCTGCCTTGCACCTTATTCCAGTAGTAATGCCTGCCTTGCCTTGCACCTTATGCCAGTAGTAATGCCTGCCTTGCCTTGCACCTTATTCCAGTAGTAATGCTTGCCTTGCATTGCACCTTATTCCAGTAGTAATGCCTGCCTTGCATTGCACCTTATTCCAGTAGTAATGCCTGCCTTGCATTGCACCTTATTCCAGTAGTAATGCCTGCCTTGCCTTGCACCTTATTCCAGTAGTAATGCTTGCCTCGCCTTGAACCTTATTCCAGTTGTAATGCTTACCTTGCACTGCACCTTATTCCAGTATAATGCCTGCCTTGCACCTTATTCCATTAGTAATGCCTGCCTTGCATTGCACCTTATTCCAGTAGTAATGCCTGCCTTGCCTTGCACCTTATTCCAGTAGTAATGCTTGCCTTGCATTGCACCTTATTCCAGCAGTAATGCCTGCCTTGCACCTTATTCCAATAGTAATACTTACCTTGCATTGCACCTTATTCCATTAGTAATGCCTGCCTTGCATTGCACCTTATTCCAGTAGTAATGCCTGCCTTGCACCTTATTCCAGTAGTAATGCCTGCCTTGCCTTGCACCTTATTCCAATAGTAATGTTTACCTTGCGTTGCACCTTATTCCAGTAGTAATGCCTGCCTTGCCTTGAACCTTATTCCAGTAGTAATGCTTGCCTTGCATTGCACCTTATTCCAGTAGTAATGCCTGTCTTGCCTTGAACCTTATTCCAGTAGTAATGCTTGTCTTGCACCTCACCTTAGTCTAAGAGTAATGCCCATCATGCTTTGCACTTTAATGTACAAGTAATTCCCATCCCATTTTACCTTGCACCTTATTCCAATAGTAATGCTTGCCTTGCGTTGCACCTTATTCCAGTTGTAATGCTTACCTTGCACTGCACCTTATTCCAGTAGTAATTCTTGCCTTGCATTGCACCTTATTTCAGTAGTAATGCTTGCCTTGCATCTTATTCCAATAGTAATACTTACCTTGCATTGCACCTTACTCCAGTAGTAATGCCTGCCTTGCACCTTATTCCAGTAGTAATGCCTGCCTTGCCTTGCACCTTATTCCAATAGTAATGTCTGCCTTGTCTTGCACCTTATTCCAATAGTAATGCTTGCCTTGCATTGCACCTTATGCCAGTAGTAATGCCTGCCTTGCCTTGCACCTTATTCCAGTAGTAATGCTTGCCTTGCATTGCACCTTATTCCAGTAGTAATGCCTGCCTTGCATTGCACCTTATTCCAGTAGTAATGCCTGCCTTGCATTGCACCTTATTCCAGTAGTAATGCCTGCCTTGCCTTGCACCTTATTCCAGTAGTAATGCTTGCCTCGCCTTGAACCTTATTCCAGTTGTAATGCTTACCTTGCACTGCACCTTATTCCAGTATAATGCCTGCCTTGCACCTTATTCCATTAGTAATGCCTGCCTTGCCTTGCACCTTATTCCAGTAGTAATGCTTGCCTTGCATTGCACCTTATTCCAGCAGTAATGCCTGCCTTGCACCTTATTCCAATAGTAATACTTACCTTGCATTGCACCTTATTCCAGTAGTAATGCTTGCCTTGCATTGCACCTTATTCCAGTAGTAATGCCTGCCTTGCACCTTATTCCAGTAGTAATGCCTGCCTTGCCTTGCACCTTATTCCAATAGTAATGTTTACCTTGCCTTGAACCTTATTCCAGTAGTAATGCTTGCCTTGCATTGCACCTTATTCCAGTAGTAATGCCTGTCTTGCCTTGAACCTTATTCCAGTAGTAATGCTTGTCTTGCACCTCACCTTAGTCTAAGAGTAATGCCCATCATGCTTTGCACTTTAATGTACAAGTAATTCCCATCCCATTTTACCTTGCACCTTATTCCAATAGTAATGCTTGCCTTGCGTTGCACCTTATTCCAGTTGTAATGCTTACCTTGCACTGCACCTTATTCCAGTATAATGCCTGCCTTGCCTTGAACCTTATTCCAATAGTAATGTTTACCTTGCATTGCACCTTATTCCAGTAGTAATGCCTGTCTTGCCTTGAACCTTATTCCAGTAGTAATGCTCGTCTTGCACTTCACCTTAGTCTAAGAGTAATGCCCATCATGCTTTGCACTTTAATGTACAAGTAATTCCCATCCCATTTTACCTTGTACCTTATACCAAAAGTAAAGTGAGTCTTGCCTTGTACCTTACTCCAAAACTAATGTTCATCTTGCTTACACCTTATTCCCATATCCCCTATTTGACATTATGTGCTGACTTTCCCTGCAGCAGTGGCATCACCAGAGGGGGCCAGAGGCCCCCCTACATTCTACTGTGCCCTGCCCCATGTGCCCCCCCAAAATTTTCTTCACCTCCACAGTGCATAGTTATTACCACATAAAGTTTTTTTTTCTCTCCCTTTTCTGCCTTCACTGTGCTGTCTGCTGAAGACAGCAGAACCTTAGCGCAGGGGAAGTGTTACACCGGAAAGTGAAACAGAGGGCGCTAGTTATCAGAACCTGGAACAGCAAAGCAGAGAGCTGAAAGCTGGGCAGAGCTCAAGTGTATTTGGGCTGTTGTTGTTAACCCCGGATGGCTGAGTAAGTCCAGAGCTGGAATGAGGACCGGAGCTCAAGCAGCTGGAGAGAGTCTGGCTGCTGACCAAGAAGGAAGTGCAGTGAGAGGGGATGATGGGAATCTGGCATTGCAAGGGTAACTTTTTGCCCTTCCTGCCACCAGCAGGTGGTGTCTTTCTCTGGTGGTGGCATATAACTAGGCTGACCATACCTCACCTTTAAAAATGGAGATGGGCATAATTCAGGAGTGCACCAAAATCAAAGCAACCCTGTAGTATGCATTTTTCATGTGTGTCCCTTTTTAAAGGTGCGATATGGTCAGCCTACATATATCTCTGTAGTGCTCTGGTTCGTGGTGGAATATATCTCTGTAGTACAGTGTTGGTGACATATATCTCTGAATTGCTGTGGTTGGTGGTGGCATGTAATTTTTGCTCTGGTTGGTGGGGGCATATAACTCTGTCTTGCTCTGGTTGGTGGTGGCATATAACTCTGTTTTGCTCTGGTTGCTGGTGGCATGTAACTTTTGATTTGGTTGCTGGTGGCATGTAACTCTGTCTTGCTCTGGTGGGTGGTGGCATGTAACTAACTCTGTATTGCTCTGGTATGGTGGTGGCATATATCTCTGTGTTGCTCTGGTTGCTGGTGGCAAATAACTCTGTCTTGCTCTGGTTGGTGGTGACATGTAACTTTTGCTCTGGTTCGTGGTGACATGTAACTTTTGCTCTGGTTGGTGGTGACATGTAACTTTTGCTCTGGTTGGTGGTGACATGTAACTTTCGCTCTGGTTCATGGTGACATGTAACTTTTGCTCTGGTTCGTGGTGACATGTAACTTTTACTCTGGTTGGTGGTGACATGTAACTTTTGCTCTGGTTCGTGGTGGCATGTAACTCTGTATTGAAGTTCTGGTGACCCATTGCTATAGTGGTGCATATAACTCTGTTGTACTATTTGTAATGGACTATTTTGACCTTAATGAACTACAGGTGAATTGCATTCTTTAAAAGCTCTTACATTAGGCCTAGGGTCCTAATATTTTTCAACCTATGGCTCTATGATGTCATTGCCAGTTTAGTTATATGTTAATATAGTTAAAAATAATATCTCAAGCAGTTTATTTGGTTCCATTAGATATGTATATGTAAAGTGATGTATCTGAAGCGGATTAAGACAATAAGACAAATGGACCAGTGATGAGATGCATCTTGCTAGGGCTTTAACACTTGCTAGGAAAACAAATCAATATTTTACCAGTCTACCAATGTTTTCCATTGATATAATGTGTGTGAACACATACCAACTGGCGTGAATGTCATTATTTTAGGTGTAGGGTGTTGACATTGCTCATTAACTAGGCCCCCCATTTTTTCTTCTGGCCCCTTGTGTGCCCCCCTGAATAGAATTCCTATAGTCTCCATTGCCCTGCAGGGAAGCGTATTAGTTATGTATGATAGACTGTACATATCCGATATCAGTACATCTTTACAGTACATCTGACAACCAACTCCTGGCAATCAGCAGCCAGCCATCCCCATATATGACAGATGTCTGCAGGAATCAGGCTGTATCTCTCTACAGATAGTCTACAGGGTTTGGAGATCTGCAGTCTAAGGGAGCGGGGTATCAGTCACAAAATAAATAAAGAGCGCATCTAGAGCAAACCATCCGCACTATAAGAAAGAAAGAAATATTCCCCAAAATGCACATTGAGTCAAATAGTGATTTTAACCCTGTGAATGCTATAAAGGCCTTCCATGCATTGCCCTGGTATTTGTTGTTGCAGAGAATTTAAGCACCTTTCAGTATAGATGGAGCCCGCCTGTCCGCTCTTTGCTGTTTAAAGAGATAGTAATGTTTCATTTGACCCTTTGAGTGCCAGAGGGGTACGCAATGTATTGCAAAGAAATAGTGTGCACTAAAGTTCTCCACCATTGCCAATGTTCATATTGCTCTAGTTTCTATGTAATTATATTATAAAGTTTCTACAACTTTACAACAATGTTACTACAAACTATAAGGAATCTCTTACTATCACTTTAAAGGGATAGTAATGTTTCATAATAAAAGCAGCTCTAATTAATCATCATAGTATTTGGACTTTGGAGAGTGTTATATCAATACTGTCAGAGTTGTAGTTCAGGAGTAATTCAATGATAAAGTATCCCCTCCCGCCCCTTTTACTGATGTAACACTGTTCAGCCAGATCAGAAGGGAGATGCCCAGGTAGACTCCAGAGAGGGACAATCTTCAATTAAGATAAGGGAAAAACCTGAAAAGCTTGTCAAGGGGGGCAGGGCCTTCATTGTTCTCATAGGAAGAAGATTGTCCCCTTCTGTTATCTGTCTGGTCTATGGACTGGATTCCACATCTGAGAAGAGATGGATTACACTAGGTAAAAGGGGCAGGAGGGGAAACTTTGCTTGTGAATATCTCTTAAACCATAAAGGTTTGAGAGAAAAGACATATCATTCTTCATATTTTTTAATGCCTACAAAATAAAATAAAGTTAAAACGAAGTATTACTATCCCTTTAAGCACATTCCCCAAAGTACACAGCCCAGTCTGCCTGGGATACTTGAGGCCTAACAGCTTTTTCCCACATTAGGTTCTCTGGTTCCAGTCATCAGGATAGTAACTGTGTTGGATGCATTCAAATCCAGTTTAATTTAGAGGCACCAGGCAGTCTACATGTCCTTAGAGATAACACTATCTCTAGCCACGTTCACTAGCCCAGAACAAGGGTTCTCACCTTAGGGGGGACATTAGAAATGGGACTGCTTGGAATATTCTGAGAATAGGATGATAGGATATACCTTTGCTTACGTGGAAATAGTCAACAGGACCTCTGTTGGATTCTTTTCAAATTCTAGGTTCTGACAGCATTTTTCTCATTGGTTGAGTTGAATCTCCTAGGTGTAGCTCATCTCCTGATTGGTCACTGGATCTCCAGGGGAACATGTGGGGAAATCTGAGCTGGAGAGCCTAGAGGGAGTTTTCAGGTTTTCTGAATCAATCTACAATATGAATCGCCGATTCTTATCTCATTCCTGCTTCTTAAAATGTCTGCCTCATTGTCATTTAAAATGTATAAAAATGTTTTGTTATGAAAATATACATTGTAGAGTTTTTAAAGGCTATGTAAACCAAGGGTACTCACACTGCTGGGTGGTAATTAACTTAAAAGTTATAAAAAGCTCAAACTTTTTGACTTTTCGATCTGTAATAAAACAAAATCCTGAACAAAAAGTGACCAGTAGATGGTGCTATTTCATTACTCCCTATGGCAATGTTTCTCAACTGCTGTCTTCAGGACCCACTAACAGGCCAGGACTTAGGGATTTCTCTGCTAGAGCACAGGTGTGGTGATCAGAGGCTCATTCACGTTGAGTAACTCACCTGTGCTCTAATGAGGAAATCATCAAATCCTGGCCTGTTAGTGGGTCCTGAGGACTGGAGTTGAGAAACACTGGCCTATGGAGAATTTCTGTCATAGACGGTAAAGCTCTCTGAACACTAAAATAGAACCATTACTTTAAACTGTAATAAAGTAAAATAAATAAATTATATATATATATATATATATACAAGTGTAAAAACTCGTGTACACTGGCCAAGGTCCAGTGAGGTAAAGAGTCCGGTCTTGCTCTGCGTACTTCTGCTGCCTCAGTGGCGGGGCACGCACTGCAGTCATGCACAGCAGAGATTGCCCGAACGCACAGAATGCTCCCAGCATAACTGCATCGGACAAACATTCTGGCCTTTTATATTAGAGGATGTGTGTGTATTGTTTTACATATCCTCCTATACAATAAAACGTGTGTAACAACGCAGTCATGCGCAGTAGAGACTGCCCTCGCCACGGCTGATACAGAGCTGGACGCTCCAGCTCTGTATCAGCCGTGGCGCGGGCAGTCTCTACTGCGCATGACTGCCCCGCGACCGGCTGGCAGTGGCACTGTGGCCCATGTAACAGGCTCTTAAACTAGTATATATATATATATATATATATATA
Organism: Rhinophrynus dorsalis; assembly: GCA_037306005.1. Lineage (NCBI taxonomy): Eukaryota > Metazoa > Chordata > Amphibia > Anura > Rhinophrynidae > Rhinophrynus > Rhinophrynus dorsalis. Next base: position 175,838,773 of record CM074727.1, on the reverse strand, counting down.
TATATATATTTTTTTTTTTTTTTTTTTTTTTTCAAATATGTATATGTGTGTATTGTTTTACATGGGTTATGTGTTATGTAAACTGACATTTTATTAAAGAATTTGTTTATATTGATAATATGTTATTTGCTCCACTTGTTATAATATCTTTAGCTATCAGGATTTAGCTTTTATTATTATTGATTTTTAGAAATGTCTTTTTTCTAGCGTTCTCCCATTAGATTTCTTTTCTCTGTAGATATGGATGCTTGTAAATATATATATGCAAGAAGTATCAGTGGCACAAAAAAAAAAGTTTAACATTCCGTGTGCCAGAATGTTACCCAGCTCATTGCAACAGAATTAATTGGTTACTTCTCTGGCCCTCAAAGGGTTAAAGGGATAGTAATAATTTGTTCAAACAAAGCTTAATATTGTACTTATTAAAGGAGCAGTAAACATTTTTTGTAAAAACATATATGTTTTTCTGCTTAGTAAAACAAAGTCACTCCCACTGCTGTCAGTTGTTTTATTCAAAATGTATAATAGTTCAAATAACCAGGAAGTGAATTTACTGTGTTTACTTTCTGATAGTTCTAACTGACAGGAAGTGACTCAGCATTTTCTATTACATTCTGTAGAGAACTGTAAGTCACTGACTTTTCTCTCCATTAGAATGTGACAGAATAACTAATTGGAATTTGACCACTAGAGGGCACTGCTAATTTAAAAAAAAAAAAAATGGGTTTAAACTGTAATAACTCTGGAAATATGCACCTCTCAGCAGTGGGAGTACTCTTATTTTACTCAACAGGAAACACTCTACAATATATATTTTTTGTAAAAAAAGATTACTGCTCCTTTAAATAAATAAATCAAAGGATCTAAGTCCTGTTGCTATAACTTGTATAGTTTTAGTATAATAGCATTGTAAAGTTTACCCCTCCTGCCCCTTTTAGCCACATCAGTGCTCTAGCTCAGAGGTTCTCAGCCCATGCCCTCGGTGTCCACTAACAGGCCAGGACTTAGGAATTTCCCTGTTAGAACACAAGTGTGATGATCAGAGGCTCAGTTGTATTGATTAACTCACCTGTGCTCTTAAAAGGAAATTCTCAAATCCTGGCCTGTTAGTAGCCACTGAGGGCATGGGTTGAGAGCCACTGCTCTAGCTGACAAACTTAGATTCTAGTCCTGGGACCAGATGGCTCATTTGCAGAGCCAAAACAGCATTGTATAGAAAGAAAATCTTCTTGAGAATGGTCTACAAAGTGTTCCTGGTTTGAGGCAGTAGACCGTTCTTCTAAAGATTAAGCTTTGTTTAAACAAAGTATTACTATCCCTTTAAATAATCATCAAGTAATGGTGACAAAGATCCCACAGTGGGTCAAAACATCCTATTTAATAATTCGCTAAAACGTGTGTAACGACAAAGTCACGTGCAGTAGAGACTGCTGCGTGTGCTGCAGTCATGCGCAGTAGAGACTGCCTGCGCCTCGGCTGATACAGAGCCGAACGCTCCTTCGAAGCGTCCAGCTCTGTATCAGCCGTGGCACGGGCAGTCTGTACTGCGCATGACTGCCTCGCGACCGGCAGTGGCGCAATGGCCCGTGTAACGGGCTCTTCAAGTAGTTGAATCAATAAATAGCACCAAGGCAATTTGTTTTTGTGTTTTGAGTGTGCACACTCAATCGGAGACATCACTCACGGGCAAAAAATGGCAGAAAAAAAAAGCAGTTCAGTCTGTCAATTCTCCATCACACCAAATGTTTTTGGTTTTAATGTTAACCTTCCTCAGGGCCCTTAGGAATGTCTGCAGAACACAAAAAATATATATATGTCTATATATCTATATTCATAAACAATTACTGGCCGTTTGTCAGGGACGTTTCAGCACACTGTAAAGGAACAGACTAGAATTACTCACTGAAGATGCTGCGCTCACCGCACACATCAGTATTAATATCCAAATTGGAAAGTGTTAAAACTGAAGTTCCCATGACATAAAGAAAGAGATATTGAGATGAAAGCATAATCAATCTTTCATAAATATTACAAGGCAACAGATAAATTATATATTAAAAGCCGAGTCAAACGATCGGGAGGAACGATAATTTATTCTACTGAATTCTATCAGATTAAATCCTGGGGAAGATCAAACAAAAAGTTATAAAATAGGAATTAAAGGTAATAAAGGGCTTCTTGACGCACAGTGATACCGCTAGCTGCAATGCATAATTAAGACAAAAGGGGTCGAGGTTAACGTTAACATGTTACAGGCAGCTCCGACATCCATTAAGTCATTTGGATTTCTGTGAGGTCAATCTTACTTTTGGACAAGAATATTACGGCACAAATTCTACCTATAGTCAAAGTGCTTTACGCACAGGGAATGTGGAGCAATTCTGGAGCAAACCAATTGCACCATAAAGGTAAAATAAAAATGTATTTGAATTAGACTATCAGTGGCGTAACAATAGGGGTCACAGCGGTCGCACCTGCGACCGGGCCCGTCACTCCAGGGGCCCGGCCACCACCTGCGACCCCCTCGCCCGCAGCAGTCACTTACCTGATCTCCCACTCGGTGCGCCGCTGTAGTAATACAGAGCGCTGGGAGATGACATCATTTCCCGGCCTCTGCATTACTACAGTGGTGCGCGCGAGCTCCGGTTGCAGAGATCTGTAAAGACACTCCGCTAGACCACCAGGGACTGGAGGTAGGGGCAATGTGGAGATGGGGGCATTGTGGAAGGGGGCATTGTGGAGATGAGATGAAGGGGCATTGTGGAAATGAGATGAAGGGGGCATTGTGGAGATGGAAGAGGCATTGTGGAGAAGAGATGAAGGGGGCATTGTGGAAGGGACATTGTGGAGATGAAATGGGAATTGTGGAGATGAAGGGGGCATTGTGGAAGGGGCATTGTGGAGATGAAGGGGACATTGTGGAAGGGGATATTGTGGAAGGGGCATTGTGGAGATGAAGGGGACATTGTGGAAGGGGATATTGTGGAAGGGGCATTGTGGAGATGAAGGGGACATTGTGGAAGGGGCATTGTGGAGATGAAGGGGGCAATGTGGAGATGAAGGGGGCATTGTGGAAGGGGCATAGTGGAGATGAGATGAAGGGGGCATTGTGGAAGGGGCATTGTGGAGATGAAGGGGGCATTATGGAAGGGGCAATGTGGAGATGAAGGGGGCATTGTGGAAGGGGCATTGTGGAGATGAAGGGGGCAATGTGGAGATGAAGGGGGCATTGTGGAAGGGGCAATGTGGATGAGGGGGCCAATGTGGGTGGGGGGGCCCCATGGCAATTCTTGCACCAGGGCCCGGTGGCTTCTAGTTACGCCTCTGTAGACTATTAACCCCTTGAATGCTAGAGTTGACTCCAATGCATTGAGAAGCAGTGTGAGAGCCACCTCTGTCAAAGTGCCGCCTGGGTCTATGAACCCACTGGGACCCATGTAAGGAGCGGCCCTGACAAGATGGTAAGGAGCATGGGCATCCTCGGGGGTGCGAGGGGGAGACGCCCCACCCTGCATTCTCATCTTGCCAGAGCCGGCCCTTACATGGGTCCCAGTGGGTTCATAGACCCAGACGGCACTTTGACAGGGGCGGCAATTTGCCTGCTCAAGGCATGTTTATTTTGTACACTGCCGCCAGGTATGTGTCAGTGTGTGTCCCAAGTCCCATCATTAGCCACCCACACTGGTCTGGGACAAAGAGTCCTGTGTGAATCAGTGCTGTATATGTGTACACAGATCAGTCGGTGTCACTGTCAGCGGAAGGGCGGCACTATGCTCACTCAGTGGCAATGCCCGCTGGCTGCTTCAGTGACATGATGTGAATGTGATTGAATGAACTGATAGTCAGTGTCAGTCCACAGACGCAGTGTGCTGTGCCTCACAGCCAACCCCCACACACTGTTGCGTCGTCAGCCAGCCACCAGCCAATTAAAGAGGAGCATATTTGCTCACTCAGTGTGGTCCATCCTCATTGGCTGGTTGGGGTGCGTACCGTGCGTGTGGTGTGAGACAGTGGGGAAAGTCAGCACCCGCCGCACTGTGTTTCATTCTGTGTACGTGATCTGTGGTTGTGACTCCGTCCTGGCGAGTTCCGAGCTGAGACTTTGAGTGAGTTCACCCAGGGCTCAGGGGTAGGACGCTATGGTGTCCTTTTGAAATAATTTCAGCCAGTAAATATGATTGTGGGGTCTTGTGTCCATAGACAGAGCTTAAAGGGATAGTAATACTTTATTATTACTATCCCCCATATTGTACATATTTGCAAAATAAGTTAAAAGCCCCCAGGTTCATCTCTCAAACCTTTATGGTATGAGAGACAACCAAAGGCAAAGTTCCCCCATCCCTCCCTCTTCCCTGATGTCAGCGTTGTGCTGACTGCAAGGATATCCGGTCTGACTTACATCAGGCGGCTCTGCAGCAGAGCCGCAGTTGCGTTAGTGACAAATAATTATTTCACTGAAACGGTCTTCTACATGTGCAAACCAAGCACATGTAGAAGACCATTTCAGTGAAATAATTCTTTGTCACTAACGCGATCTTGGCTCAGCTGCAGAGCCGCAAGCCTGTTATATGACAGACTTCCCCTGCACTCAGTACAAGGGGAGAACTTTACCTTTGGTTATCTCTCAAACCATAAAGGTTTGAGAGATGAACCTGGGGGCTATTAACTTATTTTGCAAATATCTACAACATGTGGGATAGTAATAATAAAGTATTACTATCCTTTTAAGTCACCAGGCTGTAAACATTCACTGTGATTCACAAAATGTCTGTAGACACCAAGCAAGTGTAAGAACATAACTGATACTTAGTTTGACCCAACATCTGCTTGTCAGTTCTATGAGGGATTTGCTTTGTTTCTCCCCTGTGTATCTATATTATATGTCACCTCTGATTCTGCTCCTGTACTCAAAGGGTTAGAAATTCTAACCTTTTGGGTACAGGAGAGACACACATTCCTGGTTATGAAAGGGTTAAAGTGGTGTCCTTTGTGAAAGATTACTATCTAACTGCTGCAAATGTAAAAAATGAACAGTTATAAAATATAATCTAAACAATATAATCTGAAATAATTGTATTTCATGTAATTTTGCATATAGACAAGGTGCTGTTGCATGTAAGTTCTCAGTTCCTGATAAGTTTCATTTTTGTATTAAAATAATGACTATGCCCCTCTTGTTCATGACATTATCAAAAAGGGACAGAGCGTGGATGTCATTAAAATTATGCCCACCGCCCGGAAAAATTTCTGTGGACGCCCATGGTAAGGAGTATCAGGAAAAGCTGTGTGGAATGTTAGTATCTGGCTCAGAAGTGGCAGGTAGGAAGGAAAGTACTGTGGAATGTTAGTATCTGGCTCCCAGGAAGTGGCAGGTAGGAGGGAGATCATTGTGGAATGTTAGTATCTGGCTCAGAAGTAGCAGGTAGGAGGGAGAGCACTGTGGAATGTTAGTATCTGGCTCAGAAGTGGTAGGTAGGAGGGAGAACACTGTGGAATGTTAGTATCTGGCTCAGAAGTGGCAGGTAGGAGGGAGAGCACTGGGGAATGTTAGTATCTGGCTCAGAAGTGGCAGGTAGGAGGGAGAGCACTGTGGAATGTTAGTATCTGGCTCAGAAGTGGTAGGTAGGAGGGAGAACACTGTGGAATGTTAGTATCTGGCTCAGAAGTGGCAGGTAGGAGGGAGAGCACTGGGGAATGTTAGTATCTGGCTCAAAAGTGGCAGGTAGGAGGGAGAGCACTGTGGAATGTTAGCATCTGGCTCACAGGAAGTGGCAGGTAGGAGGAAGAGCACTGTGGAATGTTAGTATCTGGCTCAGAAGTGGCAGGTTGGAGGGAGAGCATTGCGGAATGTTAGTATCTGGCTCACAGGAAGTGGCAGGTAGGAGGGAGAGCACTGTGGAATGTTAGTATCTGGCTCACAGGAAGTGGCAGGTAGGAGGGAGAGCATTGTGGAATGTTAGTATCTGGCTCACAGGAAGTGGCAGGTAGAAGGGAGAGCACTGTGGAATGTTAGTATCTGGCTCAGAAGTGGCAGGTAGGAGGGAGAGCATTGTGGAATGTTAGCATCTGGCTCACAGGAAGTGGCAGGTAGGGGGGAGAGCATTGCGGAATGTTAGTATCTGGCTCATAGGAAGTGACAGGTAGGAGGGAGAGCACTGTGGAATGTTAGTATCTGGCTCAGAAGTGGCAGGTAGGGGGGAGAGCATTGCGGAATGTTAGTATGTAGCTCACAGGAAGTGGCAGGTAGGAGGGAGAGCATTTTAGAATGTTAGTATCTGGCTCACAGGAAGTGGCAGGTAGGAGGAAGAGCACTGTGGAATGTTAGTATCTGGCTCATAGGAAGTGTCAGGTAGTGGGAGAGCACTGTGGAATGTTAGTATCTGGCTCATAGGAAGTGGCAGGTAGTGGGAGAGCACTGTGGAATGTTAGTATTTGGCTCATAGGAAGTGGCAGGTAGTGGGAGAGCACTGTGGAATGTTAGTATCTGGCTCATAGGAAGTGGCAGGTAGGAGGGAGAGCATTGTGGAATGTTAGTATCTGGCTCACAAGAAGTGGCAGGTAGGAGGAAGAGCACTGTGGAATGTTAGTATCTGGCTCATAGGAAGTGGCAGGTTGGAGGGAGAGCATTGCGGAATGTTAGTATCTGGCTCACAGGAAGTGACAGGTAGGAGGGAGAGCATTGCGGAATGTTAGTATCTGGCTCACAGGAAGTGGCAGGTAATGTGGTAATGTGAATGTAAGATGTGTTGTCACCAACTTTAATATATGTAACAGATCATAGACCCCTGTTTTAAGAAATTGTTTGGCTTACAATCTTACATGGCCCCGCAGGGGTTAAATGGTTGTATTCTTGCAATGCTCTCGAGATTGTATCCGTCTCACTGTCTCGTCCAGGTTTGATTATGCGCCACTCTTCCTAATCGCTTCACCTCTATTGTGTATTCACCATTGTCTTCTGTGTGATGAGAGTAGTCTGGTGTCATGATTGTATGTATCACCTGTTTCTATTGTACTGTGTGCTGATTGTATCAATTATATTGCCTGTCACATCCCCCTTCCCTTGAAATGTGGCTACATAACACCGGGCCACTTCCAATAAAAGTCAGTATCCAGTTTTGGAATAAACCTGTGTGTTGTGTTTTACTGAAGGAATGGTTTAAAGGGATAGTAATGTTTTACAATAAAAGCAGCTCCAATTAATCTTCATTGTATTTGGGCCATGGAGAGTGTTATTTCAATTCTGTCAGAGTTGTAGTACAAGAGTAATTCAATGATAAAGTATCCCCCTCCCGCTCCTTTTACTGATGTAACACTGCTCACCTCAGAGCAGCAAGACTGTCCGTATGGATAACAGAGAGGGACAATCTTCAGTGAGCATAAGGAAAAACCTGAAAAACCTGTCAATGGGGGCAGGATTTTCATTGTTCTCACAGTAAGAAGATTGTCTCTTGTTGTGAGCTGTCTGGTCTATGGACCAGATTCCACATCTGAGATGAGCAGTGTTACACTAGGTAAAAGGGGTGGGAGGGGGATTCTTTATCATCAATTACTCTTGAACTACAACTCTGACAGTATTGAAATAACACTCTCCACGGCCCAAATACTATGATGATTAATTGGAGCTGCTGTTTTTGTGAAACATTACTATTCCTTTAAAGGGTCCCCTTTGACCCCCATTCCTAGGAACTCTGCTCTACAAGACTGGCACGGCTACCCAACTGTAGCCACTTCAAGCAGAGGGAAACCTGGTACTGTGGCTAAGGACAAACTGACGGCCTTAGCTCCCGTTACGGGCGCCTGTTGTGCATTTTTACCTGTCGGTAGTTTGCCACAGCTCAGGTAATAGAATACCCAACCATGACTTAAAACTGCCAAGGATGATTTGTTTTCCCTCACGGTGCTAATAGTATCGAATAATGATGAGCGAGCACCCCGATGCTCGGGTGCTCGGGTGCTCTGACCGAGCACCCCCTGAGGCTCGAGTGCTCGGCCGAGCACCCGAGCCCCATTGAAAAGCATGGGAGCACTCGAGCATTAAACCAGGCACCCCCTGCTCTGATGAGCGGAGGGTGCCTGGTCAATGTCCCCCTTCATCTCCGCTATGCCCCTCTTCCACAATGTCCCCCTTCATCTCCTATGCCATAGAGGAGATGAAGGGGGACATTGTGGAAGAGGGGCATAGCGGAGATGAAGGGGGACATTGTGGAAGAGGGGCATAGAGTCTATGCCCCTCTTCCACAATGTCCCCCTTCATCTCCGCTATGCCCCTCTTCCACAATGTCCCCCTTCATCTCCTCTATGGCATAGGAGATGAAGGGGGACATTGTGGAAGAGGGGCATAGCGGAGATGAAGGGGGACATTGTGGAAGAGGGGCATAGCGGAGATGAAGGGGGACATTGTGGAAGAGGGGCATAGAGTCTATGCCCCTCTTCCACAATGTCCCCCTTCATCTCCGCAATGCCCCCTTCATCTCCGCAATGCCCCCGTACCTCCAGTCCCTGGTGGTCCAGCGGAGTCTTCGGATCTGTGCCTCTTCCGGCACAGATCCCCTTCACCCGAACATGTCGGGCGAGCACATGGCGGTACTCGTACGAGTACCGCCATGTGCCGAGCAGAGCGATGCTCGAGCCGATCCGAGCATCGGCCGAGCACGCTCGCTCAACACTAGTATCGAACCCCGGGAAGCCACTTCTTGAAAGTTCACCTCACCTCTCCCATTGAATGCAAGAGAATAACGATGTGAAGCCTGGCCACTAGAGGGCAATGTTAATATAAAAAAAAAAGAAAATCAAAAACGTAATAACGCAGGAAAGATGCATTTCCCAACATGGAGAATTTTATTGTTTTACTCAGCAGGAAGAATCCCAACAATATATGTGTCTTCACACTGCTCATCTATATAAAAATGGCTTAATTAAATATAGATGCTTGTGAAAGCGATTTCCAAATTACAAATTTGTTACAAAGAGACAGTTCCACTGTAACCTATCTTTTTTTCTTATCTTTGCTTGCTGGTCGCCCTTTAAGGTCTAACAGCAGAATCCCCAAAGCAAATGACAATGTGAAATATAGACATATACGACATTGTAGAGGGGAACAGGCTGACTCTGCAACTTGCGTTCCTCTTCACACTGAGAGCTATGACTCAGGAGATCTGACGGCATCGCTTGAGACAAAGTACCAGATAGAAGGAACAGGCTGTAACGCAGCGTTCGCTGTACAGCCCTGCAGAGACAGATACCAAACAGCAGTCTAATTGGCTTCCCTATTATCCTTTGAGTGCCAGAGGGGTATGCAACGCATTGCACAGGGTTAAATCCCATCCTCTGTTCAATGCAAAGTGTTTCACTTCCTAATAATAATTCCCTCTTACATTACTAAGACCAGTACATCCCGGTGGCTCTTGAATGTTGCCCCTGTGCTTTGTTTAACAAGAGGGGCACTCAAAGGGTTAAGCGATGACATCTACAGTTCTGCATGTCAGGTCCATGGAGGCGGACATGACAGGCAGTTTTAAAGGAACACTGACACCTGAACTGAACTGAGCTTCTGTTCACTTAACCCTTTGAGTGCCAAGTGGGTACATTGTACGAGTTTGGACAGCTGTACCCGCTGTGCCAAGCTCGTACAATGTACCCACTAAAATGCGGTCACTGCATGAGCCGGTATAACCGGCATGCAGTGGCCGCATTTTAAAAAAAAAAAATGTGGGCAATCGTGGGGGGACATGAGGATCACTCCTCATGTCCCCCCTGTTATTGATCTCCCAGCCGATCGCGCTGGGAGATCAATAAAAGAAGAGGAGAAGCGCAGCTGAGGCGCAGCTTCTCCTCTTCTTTGTCTCCTACCCGAACTTCCGGGTAGGAGTGGGCGGGACCGGGGGAAGCCTCCCAGCGTCATCAGTGACATGTCACTGATGACGTTGGGGAAGTTTCCCCGGTCCCATTCACTCCTACCGGTGGTAGGAGTGAAAGGCAGGAGAGCTTTTGCTCTCCTGCAAGTCGCCATATTGATCTCCCAGCCGATGGCTGGGAGATCAATAACTGGGGGGACACCAGAAGGGGTCCTGATGTCCCCCACGAGGTCTGAGAAATTAAAAAAAAAAAAAACAAAAAAAAACAAACGCTAAGTAGCCCTGTGAGTGCCGCAGGGGTCCCCAGCACATTGCTTTGCAATGTGCTGGAGACCCTTGTAGCACTCACAGGGTCTTTTCTTTGGGTTTTTTTTTTTATTTTTTTAAAGACCTCATTGGGGGGATCAGGGGGGATCCTGATGCCCCTCAATGAGGTCTATTATTAAAAAAAAAATAAATACAATTTTTTAACCCTGTGTGTGCCACAGGGGGGGGTCAAATGCACCCCCCCCTCCTGTGGCACACACAGGGCTTCTATCATTACTTTGTTACTAGAGATTGTTGGGGGGCCATCAGGATTTGTCCTGATGGCCCCCCAACAAGCTCTGATTACAAAGTATTAATAAAAAAAAAAATTAACCCTCTGAGTGCCAGAAGGGTCCAATGCATTGCTTTGCAATGCGCTGGAAACCCCTTTGGCACTCACAGGGACATTTATTTTGATTCCTTTTTTTTTTTTTTTTTTTAAGACCTCGTTGGGGGGAATCAGAGGGGTCCTGATACCCACCAATGAGGTCCATAATAAAAAAAGTAAAGAAAAAAAATTAACCCTGTGTGTGCCTCAAGGGGGGCCAATGCAGCCCCCCTTCTGCGGCGCACACACAGGGCATTTATCATTACTTCGTTATCAGAGATTGTTGGGGGGCCTTCATGATTGGTCCTGATGGCCCCCCAACAAGCTCTGATTACCAAGTAATGATTAAAAAAAAAATTAACCCTCTGAGTGCCAGAAGGGTCCAATGCATTGCTTTGCAATGCGCTGGAGAGCCCTTTGGCACTCACAGGGACATTTATTTTGATTCCTTTTTTTTTTTTTTTTTAAGACCTCATTGGGGGGAATCAAAGGGGTCCTGATACCCACCAATGAGGTCCATAATAAAAAAAGTAAAGAAAAAAAATTAACCCTGTGTGTGCCTCAAGGGGGGCCAATGCAGCCCCCCTTCTGCGGCGCACACACAGGGCATTTCTCATTACTTCGTTATCAGAGATTGTTGGGGGGCCATCATGATTGGTCCTGATGGCCCCCCAACAAGCTCTGATTACCAAGTAATGATTAAAAAAAAATTAACCCTCTGAGTGCCACAAGGATCCAATGCATTGCTTTGCAATGCGCTGGAGACCCCTGTGGCACTCTCCGGGTCCCCTGTTTGTGGACATATATATATATTTTTTTACTAAGACCTCATTGGGGAGGGATCAGGGGGTCCTTATGCCCCTCAATGAGGTATATAATAAAAAAAATAAAAAATAAAACACAAATTAACCCTGTGTGTGCCACTAGGAGGGGAGTTCAATGCCGACCCCCTTCCTGTGGCACACACAGGACTTTTTATCAACACTGGTAGTCACAGATCTCCCATACACACTATCAAACACTGCCCCACCATCCTTGCTCCTCTGCTCATACCCACACACACTGCCTAATCCCTCACCCTCCCACATACTTTGTTACACTTGTAGTCACAGGTCCGCACGTACACCGGCTGACGCCCTAGCTTCTTTCATCTGTTAGCCATAAAATCACACATACACTGTTTGCTTTACCATTTCTGTTTCACTGGTAGCTACGCTCCTGTAGCGTAAATTGGTATGTCAACCCACAGCAGTGGGGTACCATTTTTCTTAGGCTGGCAAGAAGTCCTCCTAGGAAATCCCACGCCATTGAACCATTTTAGTATCTTTGAAGTGACTGATGTGTAAAACAAAATTTTATTTTTTCCTGTAGCACCACATTCTGGAAATAGTTGTGCCAACTAACTTAGGGGTAAAAAGGCAAGTGACCCCTCATTAGATGCGGCAGGTTGTCTTCTTTCCAAAATGGTATGGTTTATCTACCTTTTCTTCAATTCTGAAGGTGTTATAGTCATTTTCGTACAGGCAAGTCAGGTTTGAGAAAATGTTAGAAACATCAGAGGTTGTAGTAGGTGTAGTTTTCTACTTCTAGCACCCCCTAAGGTAGTTCAACTCATACCAATGGGGTGTCATTTGACTCCTAAGAGCACTAGCAAACAAATGCAGTTGAAAATTCCATGGTTTTCACAGCGCTCCATACATTTGAAGGGGCAGAAATGTAAAAAAATGCAATTTTTTTCCTATATCGCCTCCTTCTGGAAACATTTATGCACACCAGTATTGGGGTAAGAAGGCAAGTGACCCCTCATTAGATGCGGCAGGTTGTTTTCTTTCCAAAATGGTATGGTTTATCTACCTTTTCTTCAATTCTGAATGTGTTATAGCCATTTTTGTACAGGCAAGTCACATTTGAGAAAATGTTAGAAACATCAGAGGTTGTAGTAGGTGTAGTTTTCTACTTCTAGCACCCCCTAAGGTAGGTCAACTCATATCAATGGGGTGTCGTTTGACTCCTAAGAGCACTAGCTAATGAATGCAGTTGAAAATTCCATGGTTTTTACAAAGTTCCATACATTTGAAGGGGCAGAAATGTAAGAAAATGCCTTTTTTTTTCACTAGCGCCACCTCCTGGAAGCATTTGTGCATACCAGCCTTTGGGTAAGAAGGCACGTGACCCCTCATTAGATGCGGAAGGATGTTTTCTTTCCAAAATGGCATTGTTTCTCTACCTTTTCTGCATATCTATTATGGTTATAACCATTTTAGTGCAAGCAGATAATTTCAAAAACAAAAGTGTCAGGTTTACGTACGTGTTCCTAGCACCCACATATTCTATGTTAACCCACACAAATAGGCTACCATTTTTCTCATGTTGGTAGCAGGTACTGAATACAGCAGGAAATGTTATGGTTTTCAAAGATTTTAGTATCTTTGAAGTGGTGGAAATGTAAAAAAACATGTATTTATTCCCATAGCGCCACCTTTTGGAAATATTTGTGCACTTCAGCCCAGGGGGTAGAAAGGCAAGTGACCCCTCATTTGATGCGGGAGAATGTCTACTTTCCAAAATGGTATACCTTTTATACCTTTCCTTCATGTCTCTAACAGTTATGGACATTTTAGTACAAGCCGCCATTTTCGAAGAAGCAAACAGGTAGGTGTAGTGATGTGCTTCTGGCACCCCTAAGGTAGGTCGACTCATTCCAGTGGGGTGTCATTTTTCTCCTAAGAGCACTAGCTAATGAATACAGTTGGAAATGCCATGGTTTGCACAAATTTCAGTACATTTGAAGGGGCAGAAATGTAAGAAAATGCCTTTTTTTTTCATTAGCGCCACCTTCTGGAGGCATTTGTGCTCTCCAGGCTTGGGGTAACAAAGCAAGTCACCCATCAATAGATGCGGCAGGGTGTCTTCTTTTCAAAATGGTATGGTTTGTGTACCCTTTCTTCACTTCTGTAGTTGTTATAACCATTTGGGTACAGACAAGTAATGTTTGAGAAAATGTTAGAAAAATTTGAGGTTGTAGTAGGTGTCATTTTGCACTTCTAACGCCCCCTGAGGTAGTTAAACTCATACCAATGGGGTGTCATTTTTCTCCTAAGAGCACTAGCTAATGAATACAGTTGGAAATACCATGGTTTGCACATATTTCAGTACATTTGAAGGGGCAGAAATGTAAGAAAATGCCTTTTTTTTTCATTAGTGCCACCTTCTGGAGGCATTTGTGCACTCCAGGCTTGGGGTAACAAGGCAAGTCACCCATCATTAGATGCGGCAGGGTGTCTTCTTTTCAAAATGGTATGGTTTGTGTACCCTTTCTTCACTTCTGTAGTTGTTATAACCATTTGTGTACAGACAAGTAATGTTTGAGAAAATGTTAGAAAAATTTGAGGTTGTAGTAGGTGTCATTTTGCACTTCTAACGCCCCCTGAGGTAGTTAAACTCATACCAATGGGGTGTCATTTTTCTCCTAAGAGCACTAGCTAATGAATACAGTTGGAAATACCATGGTTTGCACATATTTCAGTACATTTGAAGGGGCAGAAATGTAAGAAAATGCCTTTTTTTTTCATTAGTGCCACCTTCTGGAGGCATTTGTGCACTCCAGGCTTGGGGTAACAAGGCAAGTCACCCATCATTAGATGCGGCAGGGTGTCTTCTTTTCAAAATGGTATGGTTTGTGTACCCTTTCTTCACTTCTGTAGTTGTTATAACCATTTGTGTACTGACAAGTAATGTTTGAGAAAATGTTAGAAAAATTTGAGGTTGTAGTAGGTGTCATTTTGCACTTCTAACGCCCCCTGAGGTAGTTAAACTCATACCAATGGGGTGTCATTTTTCTCCTAAGAGCACTAGCTAATGAATACAGTTGGAAATACCATGGTTTGCACATATTTCAGTACATTTGAAGGGGCAGAAATGTAAGAAAATACCTTTTTTTTTCATTAGTGCCACCTTCTGGAGGCATTTGTGCACTCCAGGCTTGGGGTAACAAGGCAAGTCACCCATCATTAGATGTGGCAGGGTGTCTTCTTTTCAAAATGGTATGGTTTGTGTACCCTTTCTTCACTTCTGTAGTTGTTATAACCATTTGTGTACAGACAAGTAATGTTTGAGAAAATGTTAGAAAAATTTGAGGTTGTAGTAGGTGTCATTTTGCACTTCTAACGCCCCCTGAGGTAGTTAAACTCATACCAATGGGGTGTCATTTTTCTCCTAAGAGCACTAGCTAATGAATACAGTTGGAAATACCATGGTTTGCACATATTTCAGTACATTTGAAGGGGCAGAAATGTAAGAAAATGCCTTTTTTTTTCATTAGTGCCACCTTCTGGAGGCATTTGTGCACTCCAGGCTTGGGGTAACAAGGCAAGTCACCCATCATTAGATGCGGCAGGGTGTCTTCTTTTCAAAATGGTATGGTTTGTGTACCCTTTCTTCACTTCTGTAGTTGTTATAACCATTTGTGTACTGACAAGTAATGTTTGAGAAAATGTTAGAAAAATTTGAGGTTGTAGTAGGTGTCATTTTGCACTTCTAACGCCCCCTGAGGTAGTTAAACTCATACCAATGGGGTGTCATTTTTCTCCTAAGAGCACTAGCTAATGAATACAGTTGGAAATGCCATGGTTTTCACAAATTTCAGTACATTTGAAGGGGCAGAAATGTAAGAAAATGCCTTTTTTTTCATTAGCGCCATCTTCTGGAGGCATTTGTGCACACCAGGCTTGGGGTAAGAAGGCAAGTCACCCATCATTAGATGTGGCAGGGTGTCTTCTTTTCAAAATGGTATGGTTTGTGTACCCTTTCTTCACTTCTGTAGTTGTTATAACCATTTGTGTACAGACAAGTAATGTTTGAGAAAATGTTAGAAAAATTTGAGGTTGTAGTAGGTGTCATTTTGCACTTCTAACGCCCCCTGAGGTAGTTAAACTCATACCAATGGGGTGTCATTTTTCTCCTAAGAGCACTAGCTAATGAATACAGTTGGAAATACCATGGTTTGCACATATTTCAGTACATTTGAAGGGGCAGAAATGTAAGAAAATGCCTTTTTTTTTCATTAGTGCCACCTTCTGGAGGCATTTGTGCACTCCAGGCTTGGGGTAACAAGGCAAGTCACCCATCATTAGATGCGGCAGGGTGTCTTCTTTTCAAAATGGTATGGTTTGTGTACCCTTTCTTCACTTCTGTAGTTGTTATAACCATTTGTGTACTGACAAGTAATGTTTGAGAAAATGTTAGAAAAATTTGAGGTTGTAGTAGGTGTCATTTTGCACTTCTAACGCCCCCTGAGGTAGTTAAACTCATACCAATGGGGTGTCATTTTTCTCCTAAGAGCACTAGCTAATGAATACAGTTGGAAATGCCATGGTTTTCACAAATTTCAGTACATTTGAAGGGGCAGAAATGTAAGAAAATGCCTTTTTTTTCATTAGCGCCATCTTCTGGAGGCATTTGTGCACACCAGGCTTGGGGTAAGAAGGCAAGTTACCCCTCATTAGATGCGGCAGGTTGTCTACTTTTCCGAAATATATAGTTTTATATAGTTATTCCACTGTTTTAGGGTAGTTTTACCACAAAAACCCTAGAATGCGCATATTAGTTTATAAAGTTGAAAATGTCATTTTGCGCTGCTGGTGATTAGGGCTCTACGCTAGCCATGGACGTAGGTAAAACTATACAAATTTGGTATTTTTTTACTCAGGGGACTCGAGGCTTTTTCAAATAATTGAAACTTTTTCAATCAAGGTAAATATTTTTGATACATAGTATGTGATTTTAGCAAAATGAGTAAATTTTCACTTTTTTTTGTCATTATGACATCATAGCTTTTTGCACGATGTAAAATTCTCTTCATGTAAGGTATCACAAGAAAGCTCAATTCGTTCTGAAAAAAACAATATATAGTTTTCCATATGTAACTAAAAATCCCCAGAGGAAATCAAGCCTAAACGGAAGGATAGCAAAAATGTTGAAAAAGTGTCTGGCCTGCAGGGTTCAGAAAATGGCCCGAGCCTCTGGCACTGAAGGGGTTAAAGGGACATTAGGCCATGGACAGCATCATTTCAATACTGTCAGAGTCGAAGTACAAGAGTAATTGAATGATAAAGTATCCCCCTCCCGCCCCTTTTACCTAGTGTAACACTGCTCACCTCAGATGTGGAATCTGCTCCTGAGACCAGACAGAGACAGCAAGGGACAATCTTCTTACTGTGATCATAAGGAAAACCCTGCCCCCTTGACAGGTTTTTTCCTTATAGTAATTGAAGATTGTCCCTCTCTGCTGTCCATCTGGACAGTCTTGCTGCTCTGAGGTGAGCAGTGTTGTTACATCAGTAAAAGGGGCGGAAGGGGGATACTTTATCATTCAGTTACTCTTGTACTACAGCTCTGACAGTATTGAAATAATACAAAGGGCTCTTCAAAGACCTGTTCATTAAAGGGATAGCAATGTTTCATAGTACAAGCAGCTCTAATTAATCATCATAGTAGTTGGACCTTGGAGAGTGTTATTTCAATTCTGTCAGAGCTGTAGTACAATAGTAATTGAATGATAAAGTATCCCCCTCCCGCCCCTTTTACTGATGTAACACTGCTCAGCCAGATCAGAAGGGAGGTGCCCAGGCAGACTGCAGAGAGGGACAATCTTCAATTAAGATAAGGGAAAAACCTGAAAAACTTGTTCAGGGGGGCAGGGCTTTCATTGTTCTCATAGGAAGAAGATTGTCCCCTGCTGTTACCTGTCTGGTCTATGGACTGCATTCCACATCTGAGAAGAGATGGCTTACACTAGGTAAAAGGGGCGGGAGGGGAAACTTTGCTTATCAATATCTCTCAAACCATAAAGGTTTGAGAGATAAGACTTATATTGTTCTTCATGTTTTTAATGCCTATAAAATAAATAAAGATAAAACAAAGTATTACTATCCATTTAACAGAAGGGTACAAAGAACAAGGGGTCACCCTCTAAGACTTGGGAGATTTCATCTGCAGCAACGGAAGGGATTCTTTACAATAAGGACAATAAAGGTATGGAATTCACTGCCTGAAGAGGTGGTGCTATCGAATACATTAGATGTCTTAAAAAAGAGCCTGGATACTTTTTAAAGGAGCAGAATTATAGAGGGATATGTATTTTTAGTATTGAGATTAATATTTATTTTGGGCTTGTTGATCCAAGGAGAAATCTGATTGCCATTTGGAGTCAAGAAGGAATTTTTTCCCCCATTCAAGGCATAATTTGAAATTGTGGAAATAAGTTTTTTTTTGCCTACTTTTGGACCATTAGCGGTAAACAAGAATAGGAAAACGGTTGGACTTGATGGACGCAAGTCTTTTTCAACCTAAGCTACTATGTAACTCTCCATGACCCAAATACTATGAAGATTAATTGCAGCTGCTTTTTTTGTGAAACATTGCTATACCTTTAAACAGCCTGTACTTCGTGCCTGTATCAGTAAAATACTCTGTTATATAAGGTCTAAAATCTAATCTTACAGATGCCCTGAGGGAGCAGCCATTCCTGCCTTTTCCCAGAGCTTCAGGACTCCCATTGATTGTCCAACAGTATTTGTGAATGGGATGGGATAAGATAATACTCTTTATGAATACAGGAGCAGGGGGAACTAGTTATAATCAATTCACTGACATCAGGTCTAATCGCTAAATACAAACAGCACAACATTATAGAAATGCTGCCTGAACATGACAATTTACACGAGTTAAAAAGAAGGTTTAGCTTTATATTTTGGGGATGTAACTGATGAATAATTAATTTGTACGTATACTATATATAACAGATGAGAGTTGGTACCGTGTTAGCCGTAGAAATACAAAAGGCAAATATAGTTTTTGATACCTTTTATTGGCTAACTAAGCAGATTTAAATGCAACCTTTCAAGACCTTAACATGCCTGAGGAAAAGACCTAAGGTCTTGAAAGGTTGCATTTAAATCTGCTTAGTTAGCCAATAAAAGGTATCAAAAACTATATTTGCCTACTATATATAAGTATGTGATATTTAAAGTCATATCAAACTATTACATTGTTTTCTGATAGTATTCCATCCAGCATGTCTGGATATTGTAAATGATCCTCCCCCCCTCCCTTGATTCATCAGATTAGTTCATTGTGGTTCCGGATCCCATTACTGTGCTTGTCTATAGAGCACCCGTTATCAACCCGTCTCGGAATTCTTATGGATAACCTGGAGTCAGGCTGAAGTTCTGGACTGGAAGCAGACTAAAATGGAAGTGAGATGATTTCTGTGGTGAAATGGATAATGTTTGTGCATTAAGATGGGACTGATATCAGAGAAAATAGGATAATTGGTCATCTTTGGATCATCAAACATGCTGGGTGATGATTACGCCAGGGCTTATAACTTGAAGTCCTTTGCTACTAGCCAGACCTGAAAAGTTACTCGCCACTGCAAGTCATAACATACCCACCAGGGCTGAATTTCTACTCGCCAGGGCTGAATTTTCACTCACCATTGGCTAGTGGTGAGTGGAATTTGTGAGCCCTGATTACGCCATATATTTTATTATTTGCTATTTTTTTGTTTTTAAGAACTTTCAGAATGAGGTGTCCCTGAAATCTTTGAAATATTAACCCTTAAAGTACTTCATAAAGTAGATTCTAGGCAATACGTCTATCTGTGGTCTAACCAAGAGCTTCTCCTATTTGTCCTCAAAGAACCATTTACACTACAATTTAGTGAAATCACAGCTTGAACTCACACATTTTCTAGTTCAAATGGAACCAAATTAGAGACTAAAGAAGCCATCATTTGGTGAAGATCACATATCAGGTAACAGTGGAATTCACTGCCTGAGGAGGTGGTGCTATCGAATACAGTAGATGCCTTTAAAAAAAGCCTGGATACTTTTCTAAAAGACTAGAACATAGAGAACTATGTAGGTTAGTACTGGGGTTAATATTTAGTTTATGGAGTTACAAGGGAGAGTGATGGAAGTGACAGTGAAGTGGGTGGAGTTACAAGGGAGAGTGATAGAAGTGAAAGTGAAGTGGGTGGAGTTACAAGGGAGAGTGATGGAAGTGACAGTGAAGTGGGCTGAGTTACAAAGGAGAGTGATGGAACTGACAGTGAAGTGGGTGGAGTTACAAGGGAGAGTGATAGAAGTGAAAGTGAAGTGGGCGGAATTACAAAATAGTGATTGAAGTGGGTGGAGTTACAAGGGAGAGTGACTGGAACTGGAAGTGAAGTGGGTGGATTTACAAGGGAGAGTGATGGAAGTGACAGTAAAGTGGGTGGAGTTACAAGGGAAAGTGAGCAGAACTGGCAGTGAAATGGGCGGAGTTACAAGTGAGAGTGATGGAAATGACAGTGAAGTGGGCGGAGTTACAAGGGAACTCACTGATCCCTGAGAATCAACCTCTATCCTCGAAGACCTGGTAATTAAGTATAAAAAGAACAACAACCCTTTTGGGGCCAGATGGGTGGGCAATATATTGTGAAGGGTTAATTCTTATAGTTCCCAGTGAGAGCCCCACTGAAATCCCACCCAGTACGGTGCGATGAACTCCTGGGGAAGGGCCGACCTACTGGGTGGGCCATATTCACAAAATTTAAGATGTGGCAATTATGTAGCAAACCAACCTGTGTTGTAGGAGAAACGTAAAGCTTCTCATTGGGTTTAAATGTGGTGTGTAACCCCTTAAATGCAAAAGAAATCTCCCACGCATTGCTTTGCATACAAGGGGCTAAGAGTCCTCAGACACTCAAAGGGTTAATTTGTCTCCATGGCACAGTTGATTTGCCCCAGACTTGCGCATCCTGTATAAAGCCCTCTCTCTCCCCCATGAACGCCGACATTTCTATCCTATCACTGCGCCCCAGCGATCTGCCATTACTCAGACTCCAAGTAAAACAATTGAAGGCTGACGTGAGTAAAATGTCTCTGTAATGGGTCCGCGGTGCTGCTCTCGGTTTGAAAGTCAGACGAATGAGATCTAGAGAGTCAAGAGAAAAGCCAGGCTTATCCGGCGCAGGAACGGTGTTTGCTAGTAATTAAGCAATAACCACAGATGGCGAAGACAGTAACTGCAAGTATATGATCTTCCCAGAGGTGATTATTGCCGTTATAAATCCTTGCACTCAAAACATAGTTACCAAATGATTCCCAGTGCCTGTATCTGCGTGCCCATTTGGGGGAGGGAAGCAAAGTAACACATTCGGATTAGGAGGCGCATGCATTGTGGAACATGTGTATAAATCCTGCATTTTTTTTTTATCTCAAAAGAACTTTAGAGATGAACCATGAGGATTCCAAGGCTTACCTGCAACAGGGCCAGATTTCCCAACAGTCAGAGTACATACCTCCCAACATTTCAAATAGCCTAAGAGGGACACTATGGTACTAGGTGGTGCTTCTGGGGGTGTGGCTGGTGGGTGGGGCATTACCAAGAAATTTTACTTTATTTCATGACCTATTGACACCTCTTTGTGTGCCTGAATAAATTATTTAGAGCAAAACCAAAGTATTTTACTTACACAGACTAATTTATGGACACATATGGTAAAATTTAAAGGGGAACTACCACCCCGCAATAACTTTACATGAAAGCAGTCTTCATCTGGCAACTAGCTGCTTAGTAGCGCTAGTCTCCAGAAATATTACCTGGTTCCAAAGATTTTGCCATTTTTCCGAGGCTCACAGGAGAAGGAAGCACGGACATCTCCTCACAGTGACATCCGTGCGCCTGCACTGTCAGTCCCTTTTGGAGCCGGCCGGCTCCAAAAGGGACTGACAGCGCAGGCGCACGGATGTCACTGTGACGAGATGTCCGTGCTTCCTGCTCCTGTGAACCTCGGAAAAATGGCAAAATCTTTGGAACCAGGTAATATTTCTGGAGACTAGCGCTACTAAGCAGCTAGTTGCCAGATGAAGACTGCTTTCATGTAAAGTTATTGCGGGGTGGTAGTTCCCCTTTAAACAAACACTTATGTGAGTTTTATTGCTATGGAGCAATGCGATACACTTATATACACACACCACACAGTCTGATCTCCTAAATACAGGGACACCAGGGTGATATACTTATATACACACCACACAGTCTGATCTCCTAAACACAGGGACACCAGGGTGATACACTTACATACACACCACACAGTCTGATCTCCTAAACACAGGGACACTAGTGTGATACACTTATATACACACCACACAGTCTGATCTCCTAAACACAGGGACACCAGGGTGATACACTTATATACACACCAGACAGTCTGATCTCCTAAACACAGGGACACCAGGGTGATACACGTCTATACACACCACACAGTCTGATCTCCTAAACACAGGGACACCATGGTGATACACTTATATACACACCACACAGTCTGATCTCCTAAACACAGGGACATCACAAAACACACACGGAATTAAACTATCATTATTATATAAATATCTGCATGTGCTGTGTGTGTGTTTTAATTCTGTTCTCAGCCTCCATTTTAAACCAATGCATTCTGAAAATGTAATTTTTAATCCCTTTACAGACAGAACTGCATTAACCCATTCCTTGTCTATCACGTGTCAAACCTTTCATTACTGTGCTTTTTGGAGAAAAATGTGTCCTACTGTGGCTCCACCTCCCCACTCCTCCCACTGTCTGTTGGAGTGCCTCAAGGCTCAGTCCTCGGCCCCTTGCTCTTCTCAATTTACACTGCATCCCTGGGTAAACTAATAAACTCCTTTGGGTTTCACCATCATCTCTATGCTGGTGACACTCAAATTTATCTTTCCTCCCCTGACCTCTCCCCCTCCCTCCTGTCCCAGATATCTAACTGTCTGTCCGCTGTGTCTTCCTGGATGTTGTCCCGTCAACTCAAACTTAACCTTGACAAAACTGAACTAATTATCTTCCCTCCCTCTCCTAACAGTCCTACTCCAGATATTATCCTCACTGTCAACAACACTATCATCAAACCAACCCCTACAGCATGTTGCATGGGGGTCACATTCGACTCCGCCCTATCATTTATTCCTCACATCCAGTCAATCTCCAACTCATGCCGCCTCCACCTCCGCAACATCTCTAGAATCCGACCCTTCCTTAATGAAGTCACTAATAAAATTCTAATCCAAACACTCATCATGTTCCGTCTTGACTACTGTAACTCACTACTAACTGGCCTTCCTCTTGCCCGCCTAACCCCGCTACAGTCCATAATGAACTCAGCAGCAAGACTAATCTACCTAACCAACCGCTTCTCCAACACCATTCCCCTCTGCCAATCCCTACACTGGCTCCCATTAGCACACAGAATTAAATTCAAAATCCTGGTGCTCACCTATAGAGCCCTTACTAACACCTCACCCCCTATATCTCATCTCTCATTTCCAAATACACTCCCACTCACCATCTTCGCTCTGCACACGACCGTCTCCTCGCCACATCTCTTATCACATCATCCCACTGTCACCTACAGGACTTCTCCCATTCATGCCTAAATGACTTCTCCCGTGCTGCACCCCAGCTCTGGAATTCCCTCCCCCGCCCCATCAGACTCTCCCCTAGCCTTCAGATCTTCAGACGCTCCCTGAAAACTCACGTCTTCAGGGAAGCCTATCAAATACCTCCATAAACATTATCCCCAAGAACCACCCCTTCCCTGGACCACTGCACTCACCAGCACTTCTCTCTCCCACCCACTGACCGGCAGTTCATGTGACAGGAGGCACTTACACCCTATAGCACTTACTCCTTCTGTGTCCAACCTTCCTCTAGACTGTAAGATCTCACCAGCAGGGGGCCCTCTGATCCTTCTGTTCTCCACATATGATTTGTACTATTTAATACCTTTGTATGTCCACCCCCTATTGTACAGCACTGCAGAATAAGTTGGCGCTATATGAATAAAGATTATTATTATTATTATTATTTCCTGTGTAATATAACAATACAAGGTGTTTATATACTGCTAAAAATGTTTGCCATTCTTTATTATTACCCTGGGTGTTATACATTGCCAAATATGCTCACCTCTCTCTCTAAAATAACCTTGCCTGCTTATTGCGCCCGCACCTGACGGGTATTTTTCACCTACACTTTGCATTGCTTTGTGCATGTCTATTTGTGTGTGTGTGTGTGTATAATAATATCTACATGTGTGTGTGTATCAATACATGTGGTTGTGTATGTATGTATTCATGAATGTGTGTGTATCTGTGCATGTCTATGTATGCTAATATTTGTGTGTCTGTGTGTGTGTATAATAATGTGTGTCCATGTATGTATGTGTCTGTATATGTATATATGTCTGTGTGTGCATTTCTGTTTGTGTCTATGTATAATAATATCTACATGTGTATGTATGTGGCTGTGTATGTATGTATGCATGAATGTGTGTATATGTGTGTTTGTGTGTCTGTGCATGTCTATGTATGATAATATATGTGTGTCTGTGTGTGTGTATAATAATGTGTGTCCATGTATGTATGTGTCTGTATATGTATATATGTCTGTGTGTGCATTTCTGTTTGTGTCTATGTATAATAATATCTACATGTGTATGTATGTGGCTGTGTATGTATGTATGTATGCATGAATGTGTGTATATGTGTGTGTGTGTGTGTCTGTGCATGTCTATGTATGATAATATATGTGTGTGTGTGTGTATGTCTGAACTCTGTAGTACAACTAACAGACCCTTCACTATACAGTTGTATCACAAAATTTCACCTAACAACTGAATACAAGGATAACAAAAACAAAAACTGACAGCAATGCCGTACCACACTGCTAATATATATATATATATATATATATATATATATATATATATATATATATATATGTATATATATATGTATATATATATATATATATATATATATATATATATATATTTATTTATTTATATATACATTGCATCATTTTTCCTGTTAAGTAAAACAAGTAAATGCCTGCTGTTGAGAGATGTTTTATTCAAATGTTATTGTAGCTTGAACTTGCATTTTTTGTGTGAAGTCACCTCTATGGCCTGAAATGTTATGGTGGCGCTGTTGTTACAGCAGGATATTGACAGCTCTGGTCAGCATATCTGGGAACTCTTCAGATCTGCCCCGGAGACTCAAGTTTTCAGACTGCATTACCAGATCTCAGGTGACAGAGGCCGATTCACCAGTAGTGGTGAGTTTCTTCTCCTTCCCTCCCACATGTTCCCCTTCCCACCCTGTTCTGCCCACTTTAAGTCCTGCTTGCCCATCCAATTTAAGGGATAGTAATACTTTGTTTTATCTTTATTTTATTTTGTAGGCATTAAAAAAACGATATAAGTCTTATCTCTCAAACCTTTATGGTTTGAGAGATATTCACAAGCAAAGTTTCCCCTCCCGCCCCTTTTACCTAGTGTAAGCCATCTCTTCTCAGATGTGGAATGCAGTCCACAGACCAGACAGATAACAGCAGGGGACAATCTTCTTCCTATGAGAACAATGAAAGCCCTGCCCCCCTTGACAAATTCTTCAGGTTTTTCCCTTATCTTAATTGAAGATTGTCCCTCTCTGCAGTCTACCTGGGCACCTCCCTTCTGATCTGGCTGAACAGTGTTACATCAGTAAAAGGGCGGGAGGGGGATACTTTGTCATTGAATTACTCTTGAACTACAACTCTGACAGAATTGAAATAACACTCTCCAAAGTCCAAATACTATGATGATTAATCAGAGCTGCTTTTATTATGAAACATTACTATCCCTTTAATTCCCTTTTATGACACAAATCTCATCATTTACATCCCCTGTCAGACAGTATATGACTCAAAGAGAAGAAGTTCCCAGGTTTCCCAGTCAGTGACGAAAACCCCGCAGAGGCTGAAATAACAACAGCACCAATGTAAAAATTCAGGCCATAGAAGTACTGTACCCAGTATATGCACATACCAGCTGCTATAACATTTGACTAACATCTCTCAGTAATGTGAGTACTCTGTATTACTGTTTTCTATATTACGTGATACTAGGCCTTTAATTAGTCCCATCAGGAAGGAAATTCAGGTCTAACAGGACACATTTTCCTTCCTTAGCTTCGTGAGTGTGAAGAGAGTCATAAATGAGATTCAAATACATGTGGAGATTTGAATAAATTGAAGTGTTTTTATATAAAAAAAAAATCTTATTCTGATCCAGCGCTTTTCAAACCAAATATGCCTGATAGTAAGTGGCTGCTTGAAAATCCCATTGTTCAGACCGTTCCTTCACCGGCTTTGAGTGGATGATTGGCAATGAGGCTAGTATACCAAGTAAAGTGGAGAAATTTTACACCAACCCAAATGTACTATACTGGAGAAATAACAGTGCCCATTGATTTAAATGGGACTTTTGTCTCCAATACATTGTGAAGGCCGATGTGCTAAGCAACTGGAGAGTTACTGGGTCCATCCAAATGCAGCATTGATTTTAATAGGATTTTTAACCCCGTCATTTAACCTAACACATTTGAAGGGATAGTAATACTTCATTTTATCTTTATTTTATTTTGTAGGCATTAAAGGGATAGTAATACTTAAAATGTAAAAAAAAAATATGTTTTAGGGTTTATTCCCCTGAGTAAAACAAGGGAACTCCCACTGCTGAAAGGTGTTTCATTCAAAAGTTATTAATTTTCAAAGTTGATTTTTTTTAGGTGCAATATCACAGTGGCCTGAAATTGTACAGTGGCGCTGTTGCTACACGATCCTATGTACAGCTCTGGTCAATTGACCATAAATCTCCATAGGATGGTGTAACAACAGCGCCACTGTACAATTTCAGGCCACCGTGATATTGCACCTAAAAAATTAAACTTTTAAAATTAATAACTTTTGAATGAAACACCTTTCAGCAGTGGGAGTACTCTTGTTTTACTCAGGGGGATAAACCCTACAACATATTTGTTTTTACATTTTAAGTATTACTATCCCTTTAAAAAAACATGAAGAACAATATGTCTTATCTCCCAAACCTTTATGGTTTGAGAGATATTCCCAAGCAAAGTTTCCCCTCCCGCCCCTTTTACCTAGTGTAAGCCATCTCTTCTCAGATGTGGAATCCAGTCCATAGACCAGACAGATAACAGCAGGGGACATAGTAACATAGTAACATAGTAAATTAGGTTGAAAAAAAGACACAAGTCCATCAAGTTCAACCTTCGCCTCATACCTCAGTAACTGAGAATTTTATAGCTTTCCTGCTACCCATTAAATTAGTCTTTATCAGACCTTCCTGATCTGCCTAATGATAAACTGTATAACTCTGTATGTTCCCTTTTGAAAGAAATGTATCTAATCTTCTCTTAAATGTATCCATTGTATCGGCCATAACTACCTCCCTGGGCAATGAATTCCACAATCTGACAGACATTACCGTAAAAAAACCCTTCCTATGCTGAAGTTTAAACCTCCTTTCCTCTAATCTTAAGGGGTGTCCCCTGGTCACCTGAGCAGGCCTTGGAATAAATAGCTCACCGCAGAGATCCTTGTATTGACCGCTCATATACTTGTACAATGTGATAAGGTCTCCTCTTAGTTGTCTTTTCTCTACAGTAAATAAACCAAGTTTGTCTAGTCATTCCTCATATGTCAAGTCCTCCATTCCCTTAATTAATTTTGTTGCTTTTCGCTGTACCCTCTCTAGTTCTAGTATATCCTTTTTCAGAACCGGTGCCCAAAATTGCACTGCATACTCAAGGTGAGGTCTTTCCAATGATTTGTATAATGGCAAAATAATGTTATCCACTCTCACTTCGATACCTCTTTTTATTCTAGACAATCTTCTTCCTATGAGAACAATGAAAGCCCTGCCCCCCTTGACAGGTTTTTCAGGTTTTTCCCTTATCTTAATTGAAGATTGTCCCTCTCTGCAGTCTACCTGGGCACCTCCCTTCTGCTCTGGCTGAGCAGTGTTACATCAGTAAAAGGGGCGGGGGGGGATACTTTGTCATTGAATTACTCTTGAACTACAACTCTGACAGAATTGAAATAACACTCTCCAAGGTCCAAACACTATGATGATTAATTATTTTATTTGTAATTGGTTTGCCCCAGAGTTGACATTTGCCTTGAGAAAGTAACTTTACATTACGAAACGCATAGGCAGACGTAAGTAGACATAATTTAACAAAAGAACAGATTTTGTCCTGTTTTTTAATAAATGTTGATACTTTGAGATATGCTCTATATTCCTGTTTCTTGCCTCCTCCCATATGGTTTGAAGCCACTAGTTAGTAGTTAGCGTGGGTTTTCTACATTTTAGTTTACCCTACTGTGGCCCATGCCGGTTTGTAGATTGAAGGAGTGATTTTGGAGTGGAGGAAGCGCACCGAAGCAAGGTGAAAATATAGGCAGATGTGGCCTGGGGTTAAAGCGGAACTACCATGTCACAAATTGTTTAGCTTAACTAAGTCCCCTTCTGGCGACTAGCTGCTTAGTAGCGCTAGTCTCCACAAAGATTACCTGATGGAGCGCGGACATCTTGCCATTGTGACGTCTGTGCGCCTGTGCTGTCAGTCCCAGCCAGAGCCGATTGGCTCCTAGCATCCCCTCCTAGACCCGGCTGGGACTGACAGCGCAGGTGCGCGGATGTTATTCTGGGAAGATGTCCGCACTCCATGCTACTGACAGCTGGGGAATAAAGCATATATCTATTAAATCAGGTAGTAATTCTGGCGACTAGCTCTACTAAGCAGCTAGTCGCCAGAAGGAGACTTAGTTAAGCTAAGCATTTTGTGACATGGTAGTTCCGCTTTAAATCCAGCCAATGTGAATATACTCAGAGGTGGGTCCAGCCTCTCATACATATGAGTACCCTGTGAGTGACTGATCTTAGTTTGGAAGTGAACGTCTTACATACTGCACTTAGAGGATTGTGCTGTTTCTTTTTGTTTTCTCTCCTCAGAGTCGAGCTACTTTTCTCAGTCCATCAGTGTAACGTGTTTGCGCTCGTTACTTGGACCTTTGGGGTTAAAGGGATAGTAATACCTAAGATGTAAAAAAAAATATGTTGTAGGGTTTATCCCCCTGAGTAAAACAAGAACACTCCCACTGCTGAAAGATGTTTCATTCAAAAGTTATTAATTTTCAAAGTTGAATTTTTTAGGTGCAGTATCACAGTGGCCTGAAATTGTAGAGTGGCGCTGTTGCTACACCATCCTATGGAGATTTATGGTCCTGAGACCAGAGCTGTCCATAGGATCATGTAGCAACAGCGCCACTCTACAATTTCAGGCCACTGTGATATTGCACCTAAAAAATTCAACTTTGAAAATTAATAACTTTTGAATGAAACATCTTTCAGCAGTGGGAGTACTCTTGTTTTACTCAGGGGGATAAACCCTACAACATATTTTTTTTTACATTTTCGGTATTACTATCCCTTTAAGACTCTTGCACTGCTGGCTGTAACTGGAGGCACTTTTGAATGCCATAGAACTAGGTGGGAAAGACTGACATTCACAAACTGTAACTGGGCAGCAAGGGGATTGCTGCTGGAAATGTAAAATGTAGGAGGCCTCATGATTGGCCAGTACTGTCTGTGCGTGTTGCAACGTAACTTGTATGATTGACAGGTAGGTGCTGCTCCCATTGGTAGCCTCTTGTCGAGCAACGCCATGACAAACGTAGACGGCTTGATCATTGGTCGCCTCCTGAGACCCATTCTGTCACCTCGGTTCCCATTGGTTGGGGACAGATGCAACAGAACTTAATTAGTCTGCCGAGCCCATGTAATTCGATCAGGATATGAATACAATAGCCCGGGTCCGGATTGGTCACTTGGGTCTTGACGCTCCGATCCTCATTGGCTGGAGATCAGTGTCAAGATTGAATTGTGTTGTTGGTGTTTCTTATCTTTACTGTTCCATTGTTCTATTGTACACAGTTTTATTATAAAATGCCCCCAAAATAACCTGAGTTCATTGTGGAACTACAACTGCGTGCTGTACTTTATTTGACTGGTTGAAAGGGTCCTCTTTGACCCCCATTCACAGATGCTTTGTTGCAGCGATACCGGCCCAGCTAACCCCTTGTAGCCGAATTAGGGAAGAAGAGACCTGGCATGATGGACAAGGACAACCCGGCATCCTTGGTTTCCATTACAATCACCCTCTGATTGTATCCCTTTATTGTGACATTAAATATTATGCACTTGTGTCATTTCTAGCCAATTATCCTATACATTATATTTTTATTTACATGTTAACGTTTATATACCTTACAGTGAGGTCCACACAGCTTTCTGTTAGGAACTGTGATAGCAAAGTAGTGATACAATGTAACACTATCCCTGCAGCACTGAGTGCTCTGTCTGCTGTATTTAATAGATCGGAGGCAGGCTTTTCTACATTGTAACACTAGGTTTTTTTTGTATTGTATCTTCTGTACATTGTACCACTATTCCTGATTTCAAATTCCCTGATAGAAAGCTCTCTGGAAATTGATCCAAGCAGCTCATTGTAATGTACATAAAAGAGTTTAAAAAATAACAAATGAATATAAAAAATATATATAATAAAAAGTATAAACAATCTGACTTTACACATGATGCAGTTTTAGAATATATAATAAAAACAAATGTCTTTTTAATCCTGTGAATACTAGAAAGGTCACAAACACCATTCAATTGTTTAAAAAGCTCAATTTAACCCTTTGAGTGCCAGATGAGTTCGCAAAACATTGCTTTTGTGATGTGTTGCGTTCCCCTCTGGCTTTCAAAGGGTTAAATCAGTGTTAATCAGCCTCACTGTGTCTCCCCTTTTCTAAATGAAAGAGTTGGAGCAGGAGACGCAAAGGAGATCTTAACCCTTTGAGTGCCAGAGGGGTACACAATGCATTGGCACTCAGTGGGTTAATAGAGTGATCAAACCATGTGTAATTGACTCTGCCTTCACTACTCAGATCCGGTACAGATCTGTCCTAGGATATCCAGATCCGCAGACAGAAGTAGGTGGTAATTATACACCAGCCACACGGGCATCATGGGAGATTTGGGGGTGGCTGGCTCTGCTTTATCTTTGGGCGCCAGTTCTTAAAAAAGACATTATTCAGCTGGAAAAGGTGCAGAAATGTGCAACATAACTGATAAAGGGATTGGAGGATCTGAGTTATAAAGAGAGACTAGCCAAACTGGGTTTGTTTACATTAGAGAAGAGACGTCTAAGGGGTGATATGATTTCCATTTACACATATATTCAAGGTCAATACAAAGAACTAGCCAATGAATGATGTACTTAAATAGCTGAGCTAAGAACAAGAGGGCATCCATTAAGACTAGAGGAAAGGCGCTTTTGACTAAAACAAAGGCAGGGATTCTGTACAGTAAGGGCGGTAAAGCTATGGAATCCTTTGCCTCGACATGTTGCACTTGTAGATAACGCAACTGCTTTCAAAAAAGTAATGGATGCCTCTCTAGCACACAACAATATTGAACATTATGACAGATGGCTTCAATGCAGATAGGATGTTGATCCAGGGAAATATCTGACTGCCATTTGGATTCAGGAAGGAATTTTTTTACCCACTTGGGGCTAAATTAGAAATGGCTCCAGAGGGCATTTTTTTTGCTTTCCTCTGGATCAGTAGGGGTGTTTTTGGCATGGGCTGGACTTGATGGACACATGTCTTTTTTTCAGCCTCATCAACTATGTTACTATGTTACTATGTTCCCAACTTGCCCCATTAAGTTCACCAGATCCGAGACAAAAAAAAACTGAGATTCAGTTCTGCAATGAGAATTTTACTGTAATAATTAGTCTAGTTTCTTGGGTTTTTTTTACCGTTACAGTTACTGCTTAATTATGTTGCTCCCTAAGACATCTTTCAATCTGGTGACATTAGCACAAGTCTTTTAAAGGGACCGTCGACTTTCTGTTGACTTTACATAGTCTGGAAATGTATATGTGAACTCCAATTTCTTATACTTTTCGAGCTCCCTGAATCTCTTTTTTCAGAGAGTTTTTAGTTGGGATTTGTAAAAGTATAGATATTAATACATTGGGGGAGATGTATTAACCCCTTAAGGACTGGTGACGTGCCTGAAGCATCAACCTTTTTTTATACCCTTAAGGACTGCTGATGGTCCTGGCACATCATGTACTTTTTATTTACAGCACTCCATGGCTGGCAGGGAATCATGGGAGTTGTAGTCTGACAGCACTTGGATGGTGTCCTGTTGCCCATCCCTGCTGTAGGCTCTGCCATGTGTCTTTAACTGGGGAGATTCTGAAAACATACACTGTTGAGGTGGTGGGGGCATGACAACAGGTTTGAGTTCCCCTGCCATAGAGACAGGTAACAAAGTACATAGTTACATAGTAAATTATGGTGAAAAAGACACGTCCATCAAGTGAAACTTTGCCTCAGAACCCAGAGACATGAGAATTGTATAGCTTTCCTGCTACCAAATAAATAAGTTAGTCTTTATCAGACCTTCCTATTCTGCCTACTGACACACAGTATAACCCTGTACGTACCCTCTTGAAAGAAATGTATCTAATAGTCTCTTAAATGTATCCATTGTATCTGCCATAACCATATCCTTGGACAAGGAATTCCACAATGTAACAGAAAACCCTTCCTCTGCTGAAGTCTAAACCTCCTTTCCTCTAATCTCAAGGGGTGTCCCCTGGTCACCTGATCAGGCCTTGGAATAAATAGCTCACCACAGAGATCCTTGTATTGACCTCTCATATACTTGTACAATGTGATAAGGTCTCCTCTTAGTTGTCTTTTCTCTACAGTAAATAAACCAAGTTTGCCTAGTTGTTACCCATACATATTTCTACATTGTATCACTGTTATTTTTTACATTGTATCACAGTCTCTGACTTCATACTCCCTGACAGAAAGCTTTCTAGAAACAAATTCAGTGGACATGAAAGTGTAAAAATAGGTGACATTGAGAAAAATAAAAAAATGAAAAAATGCAGGCAAATTTGACTTTACATATTACCTTAAATTCTCATACATTTTTACCCATTTTAACCTTATGTGACTTGTGCGGGGGGTTGTATTACCAATGAGAAATAAAAAAGAGTAAATAAATACAATGCTTCCTCTTTCTCTATCTATCTATCTATCTATCTATCTATCTATCTATCTATCTATCTCACATATCTCATGTCTATCTCACATCTGTCTCTCATATCTATCTATCTATCTATCTATCTATCTATCTATCTATCTATCTATCTCTCTCTCTCATATCTATCTCATATCTATCTATCTATCTATCTATCTATCTATCTATCTATCTATCTATCTATTTCATGTCTATTTATCTAATATCTATCTATCTGTCTATCTATCTATCTATCTATCTATCTATCTATCTATTTCATGTCTATCTATCTATCTATCTATCTATCTATCTATCTATTTATCTATCCCATATCGATCTCATATCTATCTATCTCACATATCTCATGTCTATCTCACATCTATCTCTCATATCTATCTATCTATCTATTTCATGTCTATCTATCTATCTATCTATCTATCTATCTATCTATTTCATGTCTATCTATCTATCTATCTATCTATCTATCTATCTATCTATTTCATGTCTATCTATCTATCTATCTATCTATCTATCTATCTATCTATCTTTGTTATCTATCTGTCTATCTATCTCATATCTATCTATCTATCTATCTATCTATCTATCTATCTATCTATCTATCTATCTATGTTATCTATCTGTCTATCTAGTTCTATAGCGAATTCTCATTTGAACCTAGGTAAGGTTACAGAGATATAATATTGAATGCATATATTATATTTGATTTTAATTTTTAATTCTTGACTGATGAATTTTAATATGTATTCATGATGTTAATGGAAATTTATTAGAAGTTTGGTTTTATTGTAGAAAATCTTTTCCCCTCACTGTACCCCCATGCATGTATGTTTATTCAGTAAAGCATCTTGATAAAGGTCGAAACATTGATATATATATCCCTTTATCAAGTCAGACGCATATTGGGTTAACATTTGTATTAGACCTTTCTTAATTCTCATGTGCATAGATGCCCACTAGGCTAGAACAGTTCATCTTTAACCCCTTGAATGATAGGAAAGTCTCGACACATTGCAAGTCAATGCAATGGAGACCTCTTTGCAGACATGATTCATTGGTTAAAAACTCTAGAACCCCAGATTCCTCCAAGTGGTAGTTTCCTTTGTTCCTAACAAAACATTAGTGGGAGTCGTTTGGAGTCTTGGAGTCCAGCAAAAATAATTATATGTCTCCGTGCTCGTGATAGCCAGTGCTAATTAAAGAATAATTGAAACCATCCCATGCAGAAAAGATTGATAGTGGGCATAAGGATATTGTGCCCAGATTTAGGTGAAATTTATTAGTGGTGTGTGTGTGTTAGTCTTCCTTTAAAGGGATAGTAATACTTCATTTTATCTTTATTTTATTTTGTAGGCATTAAAAAAACATGAAGAACGATATAAGTCTTATCTCTCAAACCTTTATGGTTTGAGAGATATTCACAAGCAAAGTTTCCCCCTCCCGCCCCTTTTACCTAGTGTAAGCCATCTCTTCTCAGATGTGGAATCCAGTCCATAGACCAGACAGATAACAGAAGGGGACAATCTTCTTCCTATGAGAACAATGAAAGCCCTGCCCCCCTTGACAAGTTTTTCAGGTTTTTCCCTTATCTTAATTGAAGATTGTCCCTCTCTGCAGTCTGCCTGGGCACCTCCCTTCTGCTCTGGCTGAACAGTGTTACATCAGTAAAAGGGGCGGGAGGGGGGATACTTTATCATTCAATTACTCTTGTACTACAACTCTGACAGTATTGAAATAACACTCTCCAAAGTCCAAATACTATGATGATTAATTAGAGCTGCTTTTATTATGAAACATTATTATCCCTTTAAAACAATCTCTACAATGATTGTTAAGTCCCGGCTCCTTTTTCATTATAAATATATATTTTATAATGGAGAAGAATCTTCTCTACCCTGACAGATGTGCAACTTTACATTTGATGAGCCTCTGTTTTTGTGACTTCTTGGAGCAAAGAAATGAGGCTTCAATAAGACTGCGGATATAAATCCCTGTCTGTGATTCAGCACAACACACAGCTGTGCAGTGAGACTGCGGTCTGCTGGGGGAAGAGATTTTCTGTTGTCAGCATTTCCAAGCGTTTCATACATACACACACACACACACACACCCACCCACCCCTCTACATTAACCCTTTGAGTGCCAGAGGGGTACGCAATGCTTTGCAAAGCAATGCATTGTGTACCCCTCTGGCACTCAAAGGGTTAACCTTTATTTGTCATTGCTCGGGGGGGGGACAATGTTGCAGGCTATGAGTGTTTTGGGGAATTCCTATTATGAAAACAAATTATATTGTCAGGATTTTCCTATAGAGCAAAACAAGGGTGGTGCTCCAATGCTTGGAAATGATTCTTTCATAAGTTATTAAAAAAAGATAACATTTTCCTGATGATTTGCTTTTGAGATGTTTCGTAGCCAGGTGGCGCTGTTGCTCTTATGAGCTGTGTAAAAGCTGAGTGCCGCAGACACAGGATTACAGTGGACCTTTGGGGATATCCCATGAGCATCAAAACAGTTGGTGTCATGACAGTGGTTGAAGACAAACACTGACTTTGGAAGCGTAATCTACTAAAGTAATGAAGACAAAGCAATGACTTCAGAACGAGCTATCCTTTCACTTAAAATAAGTGTATTCTGACCCTATCCTGATGCCACGTATTAACCCTTTTTGTGCCAGAGAGGTATCCGGCGCTTTGCAATGGATACCTCTCAAAGGTTAAACAATATAATGAGGAAATGGTGTGACATTATAACCTTTTTGATTGAACGTTATGGTGCAGGTATAATTGGCTTCCTGGGATTACAGTATTAATGACGGCGGAGTTTGTGGAGGCTAATCCCAGCGAAGCGCTACTGGTGGATTAATACATTAACCCAGTGTGGGCCTTTATGCTAATTAGTGTCAATGCTAGGCCAATAATTCCACACACACTGTGATATGAATAAATCTAGGCAGATCCCTTTCGCTGGAGGAGTGTCAGACAGCGCAGCGAGAGGTATGCAAAGCATACTTGCAGGAAATTAGCATAATGTGCCACACTGTGCCACCAGAACATAAAGATTAATTCCTCAAAAACAATTTTATAGAGAAATGGCTAGTACGAGATACAAGCAGATTTTAATTGTCCATAAAGCAAACTAAACTTATGTTGGGTCAACTTTAATTCTTCTGTATCTGCTGGATGCTAGAATACTTTGAATACCCCCCTCTTTATTAACCCCTTAGATGCCAGAGATTTCTCCAATGCATTCATGCACGCATGCATTCTCTAGCCTCTAAGGAGTTAAAATCGCCATATAATCTATTTGCATCAATGTGGTTTTTAGCATTTAAAAGGTCACCGTAAGCTGGCATGGTCGTAAAACGTACTCTGTGTTTCATTCCAAAACGCGTAGGGCATTATTATTTTACAGCACATTGATAAGTGGAAATCATTTTTATGTCAGTCTACATGACAGGAACACTCCCTAATGATATATAGGCCCATTCGCGGCTCTAATCTAGGTAACACAATGAATACTATATCATCCTAGTTGGAATAGTAAATTAACTCTGATAAAAACCGTTCTACATCCAATCCAAATCATTATAGAGGCAGAGGACAGGGACTGGTGAGCGGGCACTGAAAGTAATTATAAGTAATGAATGTCTTAGCTTCTAGAAAGGAGGGGGAAATCTCTCTATTTCACTTCATCAAAGTGAAATTAGCAGAGTGGAGGGAAGGGCAAATGAAACAGAATGAATTTTATAGCTTCTTTACTTTCCGTCTTAGTATTTTTCAATCTGGTGTCGGGACCAGAGATGGGTTACACCAGGAATTTCGGAATCATTAACCTATCTGATAAATCAAAGTATGACAAAGCGAAATGCGGTTGACTTTTCTTGGAGAGATCACATCTGTTTAATAAGTGTGTTTTTTTTAACAAAATTTAAAAGAAAAATGAAAATTATGACAATGTGCGAAGCTGGATGGCTCCCAGGAAGGGAAAGGTGCCTAAGTGATAATAAGGCAAGGCGTAACGGTTAAACCCCCTGGAGATGTGCATTTGAGATCTCTCTAGCATTCAAGGAGTTAACTAAACAGTAATTTTTTATTGTGTGGGAGGAAAAGAAAAAGAGTCAGCTGATAATTCCCATTGACTGCTTTAAAGGGATAGTAATGTTTCATAATAAAAGCAGCTCTAATTAATCATCATAGTATTTGGACTTTGGAGAGTGTTATTTCATTTCTGTCTGAGTTGTAGTTCAAGAGTAATTCAATGACAAAGTATCCCCCTCCCACCCCTTTTACTAATGTAACACTGCTCAGCCAGATCAGAAGGGAGGTGCCCAGGTAGACTGCAGAGAGGGACAATCTTCAATTAAGATAAGGAAAAAACCTGAAAAACTTGTCAAGGGGAGCAGGGCGTTCATTGTTCTCATAGGAAGAAGATTGTCCCCTGTTATCTGTCTGGTCTATGGACTGCATTCCACATCTGAGAAGAGATGGCTTACACTAGGTAAAAGGGGCGGAAGGGGAAACTTTGCTTGTGAATATCTCATAAACCATAAACTTTTGAGAGATAAGACTTATGTCATTCTTCATGTTTTTTTAATGCCTACAAAATAAAATAAAGTTAAAACGAAGTATTACTATCCCTTTAAAGGAAAACTCATATATAGTGTAGGGCGTTTCCTGTTGAGTAAAATAAGGGTACTCCTGCTGCTGATAGATGCATATTTCCAGAGTTATTACTGTTTAAACCTGTGTTACATTAGCAGTACCCTCTAGTGGTCAAATTCCAAATAGTTATTCTGTTACATTTTAATGGAGAAGAAAGTCAGTGACTTATAGTTCCCCATAGAATGTGACAGAAACTGCTTAGTCACTTCCTGTGAGAACTATCAGGTAGTAAACTAACAGTAAATTCACTTCCTGATTATTTGAACTGTTATAAAGTTTGAATAAAACAACTGACAACAGTGGGAGTGACCTTGTTTTTCTCAGCAGTAAAAACTCTATATAGAGTTTTCATAAAAAAAAGTTTACTTTTACTTTAAGATCACTCCTAATTATACAACCAGTAGGAATGAGGCTGCCGCTAGCACCTTCAGCTCTTGCAGAAAGAAGAACAAGGAGCTTTGGGTGAACTTAACCCCTTAACGACCAGCGGATACGGGGTGTGTGGTCCTTTAAGGACCAAATATGGAATTTCGGTGTACCGCCCCACGTGGGGAGGCACCCAGAATGGAGGGACTGAAAGAGATCGCTCCGGTCTTGGAGCGATCAAATTCAGTCCCCGGTATTACTCACCGCGTTCCTGCAGGAGCGTGGTGAGTAATAGTACGTGACGTACCAGGACCGTCACTGGTCCTTAAGCGCCGGACCAGTGTGACGGTCCGGGTATGTCACCGGACGCGAAGGGGTTAAAGGCTGTACGTTTATATACTCTAGATTGGACTAGCAGTGTCAGCCTTATTCCTTATTGGCTGTTCTGGTGGGAGTGACGTCACAGCAGCCAATAGGAATCATCATCCATCTCTCTGGAATGCACAGTACCAGCTCTGGTGATCCCAAGGAGGACCAGTTCATGGAGCTCTGTAAGATAGATAGATAGATATGCGACAGATAGATAGATTAGATAGATAGATAGATAGATATGAGATAGATAGATAGATATGAGATAGATAGATAGATAGATAGATAGATAGATAGATAGATAGATAGATATGAGATAGATAGATAGACAGACAGACAGACAGATAGACAGACAGATAGATAGATAGATAGATAGATAGATAGATAGATAGATAGATATGAGATAGACATATAGATAGATAGATAGATAGATAGATAGATAGATAGATAGATAGATATTATATACATAGATATGAAATTACATTGTACAGTGCCATGGAATATGTTTGTGCTTTAAAAAGATTAACAATAAAAATATGACTGCTATTTATGACCCTGTTTCACATTAAAAAGGAAATCACGTGATTCCTCAGCGCTTCTCTGATCTACGTGTGTTTAACCTCTAATGCTAAATAGATTGGGGAAGAAAGTGTTGGAAACTGTAGCATTGCAATGCCTCTCTGGCACTTAAAGTGTTAATTTGAGCAGAGAATTTTAATTGCCGCTACCAGTCAATTCTGTTTCGATTGGTTCTTGAAAATGAATCTTTTATTAGTGTTATATTTTAGGCTAAAGGAGATAAAGGTCAAGATAGGAAGGCCACATTTTGATGTTGCCATTCAGGGACACTGCCGAGACGAGAGCGGCAGAGTACATGTTCTCTGCTCAATTGCAGCTATGTGTCAGGGTCATTATACATCATGACATGAGTGCGCAACCTGCTCTTTCTCCGGCTCACCACCGAGTTCTAAACACTAGAGGTAGAACTGCGTATTGACTGCTGTACAGAGGCGTAACTAGAAGCCTCCGGGTCCTGGTGCAAGAAGTGCCACGGGCCCCCCCCAACCACATTGGCCCCCCCTCAACCACATTGACCCCCTCCACAATGCCCCTCAATCTTCACAATGCCCCCATCTCCTCTCCCTGGAGCTCCCGTGTGGTCCTCTTAGTAATGCAGAGCGCTGGGAGATGATGTCATCTCCCAGCTCTCTGCATTACTAGATGATGTC
Source organism: Rhinophrynus dorsalis (assembly GCA_037306005.1). Taxonomy (NCBI): domain Eukaryota; kingdom Metazoa; phylum Chordata; class Amphibia; order Anura; family Rhinophrynidae; genus Rhinophrynus; species Rhinophrynus dorsalis. The sequence goes on along the minus strand of CM074727.1, from coordinate 175,799,573 downwards.
ATCTCCCAGCACTCTGCATTACTAGATGATGTCATCTCCCAGCTCTCTGCATTACTAGATGATGCCATCTCCCAGCACTCTGCATTACTAGATGATGTCATCTCCTAGCTCTCTGCATTACTAGATGATGTCATCTCCCAGCGCTCTGCATTACTAGATGATGTCATCTCCCAGCTCTCTGCATTACTAGATGATGCCATCTCCCAGCTCTCTGCATTACTAGATGATGCCATCTCCCAGCTCTCTGCATTACTAGATGATGCCATCTCCCAGCACTCTGCATTACTAGATGATGTCATCTCCCAGCACTCTGCATTACTAGATGATGCCATCTCCCAGCTCTCTGCATTACTAGATGATGCCATCTCCCAGCTCTCTGCATTACTAGATGATGTCATCTCCCAGCGCTCTGCATTACTAGATGATGCCATCTCCCAGCACTCTGCATTACTAGATGATGCCATCTCCCAGCTCTCTGCATTACTAGATGATGCCATCTCCCAGCTCTCTGCATTACTAGATGATGCCATCTCCCAGCTCTCTGCATTACTAGATGATGCCATCTCCCAGCACTCTGCATTACTAGATGATGTCATCTCCCAGCACTCTGCATTACTAGATGATGCCATCTCCCAGCGCTCTGCATTACTAGATGATGTCATCTCCCAGCTCTCTGCATTACTAGATGATGCCATCTCCCAGCGCTCTGCATTACTAGATGATGTCATCTCCCAGCTCTCTGCATTACTAGATGATGCCATCTCCCAGCTCTCTGCATTACTAGATGATGCCATCTCCCAGCTCTCTGCATTACTAGATGATGCCATCTCCCAGCACTCTGCATTACTAGATGATGTCATCTCCCAGCACTCTGCATTACTAGATGATGCCATCTCCCAGCTCTCTGCATTACTAGATGATGCCATCTCCCAGCTCTCTGCATTACTAGATGATGTCATCTCCCAGCACTCTGCATTACTAGATGATGCCATCTCCCAGCACTCTGCATTACTAGATGATGCCATCTCCCAGCTCTCTGCATTACTAGATGATGCCATCTCCCAGCTCTCTGCATTACTAGATGATGCCATCTCCCAGCTCTCTGCATTACTAGATGATGCCATCTCCCAGCACTCTGCATTACTAGATGATGTCATCTCCCAGCACTCTGCATTACTAGATGATGCCATCTCCCAGCTCTCTGCATTACTAGATGATGCCATCTCCCAGCTCTCTGCATTACTAGATGATGTCATCTCCCAGCGCTCTGCATTACTAGATGATGCCATCTCCCAGCACTCTGCATTACTAGATGATGCCATCTCCCAGCACTCTGCATTACTAGATGATGCCATCTCCCAGCTCTCTGCATTACTAGATGATGCCATCTCCCAGCACTCTGCATTACTAGATGATGTCATCTCCCAGCGCTCTGCATTACTAGATGATGCCATCTCCCAGCACTCTGCATTACTAGATGATGCCATCTCCCAGCACTCTGCATTACTAGATGATGCCATCTCCCAGCTCTCTGCATTACTAGATGATGCCATCTCCCAGCACTCTGCATTACTAGATGATGTCATCTCCCAGCACTCTGCATTACTAGATGATGCCATCTCCCAGCTCTCTGCATTACTAGATGATGCCATCTCCCAGCTCTCTGCATTACTAGATGATGCCATCTCCCAGCTCTCTGCATTACTAGATGATGCCATCTCCCAGCACTCTGCATTACTAGATGATGTCATCTCCCAGCACTCTGCATTACTAGATGATGTCATCTCCCAGCACTCTGCATTACTAGATGATGTCATCTCCCAGTACTCTGCATTACTAGATGATGTCATCTCCCAGCACTCTGCATTACTAGATGATGCCATCTCCCAGCTCTCTGCATTACTAGATGATGCCATCTCCCAGCACTCTGCATTACTAGATGATGCCATCTCCCAGCTCTCTGCATTACTAGATGATGCCATCTCCCAGCTCTCTGCATTACTAGATGATGCCATCTCCCAGCTCTCTGCATTACTAGATGATGCCATCTCCCAGCACTCTGCATTACTAGATGATGTCATCTCCCAGCACTCTGCATTACTAGATGATGCCATCTCCCAGCACTCTGCATTACTAGATGATGTCATCTCCCAGCTCTCTGCATTACTAGATGATGCCATCTCCCAGCGCTCTGCATTACTAGATGATGTCATCTCCCAGCTCTCTGCATTACTAGATGATGCCATCTCCCAGCTCTCTGCATTACTAGATGATGCCATCTCCCAGCTCTCTGCATTACTAGATGATGCCATCTCCCAGCACTCTGCATTACTAGATGATGTCATCTCCCAGCACTCTGCATTACTAGATGATGCCATCTCCCAGCTCTCTGCATTACTAGATGATGCCATCTCCCAGCTCTCTGCATTACTAGATGATGTCATCTCCCAGCGCTCTGCATTACTAGATGATGCCATCTCCCAGCACTCTGCATTACTAGATGATGCCATCTCCCAGCTCTCTGCATTACTAGATGATGCCATCTCCCAGCTCTCTGCATTACTAGATGATGCCATTTCCCAGCTCTCTGCATTACTAGATGATGCCATCTCCCAGCACTCTGCATTACTAGATGATGTCATCTCCCAGCACTCTGCATTACTAGATGATGCCATCTCCCAGCTCTCTGCATTACTAGATGATGCCATCTCCCAGCTCTCTGCATTACTAGATGATGTCATCTCCCAGCGCTCTGCATTACTAGATGATGCCATCTCCCAGCACTCTGCATTACTAGATGATGCCATCTCCCAGCACTCTGCATTACTAGATGATGCCATCTCCCAGCTCTCTGCATTACTAGATGATGCCATCTCCCAGCACTCTGCATTACTAGATGATGTCATCTCCCAGCGCTCTGCATTACTAGATGATGCCATCTCCCAGCGCTCTGCATTACTAGATGATGCCATCTCCCAGCACTCTGCATTACTAGATGATGCCATCTCCCAGCTCTCTGCATTACTAGATGATGCCATCTCCCAGCACTCTGCATTACTAGATGATGTCATCTCCCAGCACTCTGCATTACTAGATGATGCCATCTCCCAGCTCTCTGCATTACTAGATGATGCCATCTCCCAGCTCTCTGCATTACTAGATGATGCCATCTCCCAGCTCTCTGCATTACTAGATGATGCCATCTCCCAGCACTCTGCATTACTAGATGATGTCATCTCCCAGCACTCTGCATTACTAGATGATGTCATCTCCCAGCACTCTGCATTACTAGATGATGTCATCTCCCAGCACTCTGCATTACTAGCTGATGTCATCTCCCAGCACTCTGCATTACTAGATGATGTCATCTCCCAGCACTCTGCATTACTAGATGATGTCATCTCCCAGCACTCTGCATTACTAGATGATGTCATCTCCCAGCACTCTGCATTACTAGATGATGTAATCTCCCAGCACTCTGCATTACTAGATGATGTAATCTCCCAGCACTCTGCATTACAAGATGATGTCACCTCCCAGCACTCTGCATTACTAGACGATGTCATCTCCCAGCACTCTGCATTACTAGAGCGCCGGAGGTAGATTGCGCGTGCCAGGCGGAGGAGTCGCAGGGGGCGGCCGGGCCCCTGGAGTGACAGGCCTGGTCGCAGATGTGACCCCTGTAGTTACGCCACTGCTACTGTGGCAGAAAGCAATGCATGTGATGGTCTACAATATAAAGTACATCATTCCCAAAACATTAGACTAGCATTACACTACAACAAATTACACTGCGGCTCCAGTTTGAAGTCTGGATCAAGGCTCAATTCACTCTGTAGTGTTTACAGCTGTGTCTGGAAGCCATTTTGTTGTAGCCCAGCAGAGGCACCACTTCCTGTCACAGTAGGTAATGGGCATTTCTTCTAGTGTCTAGAACTCTGTGCTCTGCAGTCTTCATTCCAGGACTTTGTGTTGTCTAAGAAGGGGGCTTCCCAGGGTATGGGACACACTTTTAACCCTGTGAGTGCCAGAGTGATACACAATGCGTTGCATACCCCTCTATCACTCACAGAGTTTGAATCTAGGACTGTCCTGGGCAATAGGTAATTTGTCAAGGACTTACTGAAAGTACACATTCACAAATGAAATTATTCTTAGGTCTTGCAGTCAGAATGAATGATTGCACATAACAATTTCTATAAATATACATCTGAAACACAATATTCACATTTTTTGGTCAAAGTCTTGAGCAGAAACGGTGGCACGCAATGCTGTCGCCCAGGGAACAGCGACGTGCCACGGAACCGTGATTGCTGTTTTTAAAAATGATTGATTTCAGTCCAGCTGTGAGCGAGTTCACATTAACCCTCTGAGTTCACCCTTTGAGCTCCAGAGAGGTACCCAAAGCATTGCAACCACTTCCATATATACAATAACCTATATCATTGCAAGAAGCCAACACAGGCAAACCAAAAAAAAAAATACAAGCCGACCCGTATTTATTATTCATGCGCGTCTAGAAAGAGATTACAGATGACTGTTTCTAGAAGCATATTTGATGCTCATTCTATACAGTATCCACTAAAGCCGAGTTTAATTATCTTCACAGCTCCAAGGAGAATAAAAGACATTGACTTATTATTAACAAACTTGTAATTGCGTTGAGTGGTATCAAAAACATCATTACTGGCGGAGAGGAGAGCTCAAGTGGTCTAATCAAGGCTCTGAAACCAAGAGGAGTAATTATGAGTAACCGGCCATCAAAAGCTCCATTACGTGCAGATTGTTGAATGTCCTCTCTGAAAGCATCGCTGTCAGACATTAGCAACTGTAAACACCTATTAACTTTGCAGGAAACCCAATATCGCTCCATCGTTTTGACTTGTAAAGTATAAGATTAAAGGAAAACTAAAGTCTTCTTGTGATGACCCCCAAATGCACTTATTTTACTGTGGCCAGACAATTTTAACGGCCCCAATGAATTTTGTTGTTTTGCTTTGGTTCAAGAGATAAGAGGGAAATGCACTAAGGTGTAATAAAGTTTACAGAGATTACCGTAAAATCTCGGGTACAATACGCACAATTTTACATAAGGTGAAGTGTGGGGGGTGTATTATACCCGAGAGTTTTTTTTATAAAAAAAAAAAAAAATTAAGCCGGCCAGATCCCTTCCCTCCCTCCACCGGCGCTATCTGCTGCTAAAATTCCATTTACTTCAAAGTTCAGGTCCCCGCATTTTCCCCATTAGCAGGCAACATATAACAGATGTCAATATTCCCTGCGGGCGGCATGCTTCCATTCGCCACCCGCTTCCTTCAGGACCTACCAGCTCCAGCCAATGGTAATGCCCTTTGAGGATCTGAAGGTCATCACAGGGCAATACCACAGCCGGAAGGAAGCAGGCAGTGAATGGAAGCATGCCGCCCGCAGGGAATATTGACATGGGTTATATGTTGCCTGCTAATGGGGAAAATGCGGGGACTTGAATTTTGACGTAAGTAAATGGTATTTTAGCAGAGGATAGCTCCGGGAGAGGGAGGGAAGGGATCTAGAAGGCTTCATTTTTTTTTTCTTAAGAGGAGAAAACAAGGGTGCGTATTATACATAGGATGAGAGTTGGTACCGTGTTAGCCGTGGAAATACAGGAGGCAAATATAGTTTTTGATACCTTTTATTGGCTAACTAAGCAGATTTAAATGCAAGCTTTCAAGACCTTAGGTCTCTTCCTCAGGCATGTAGAGACCTAAGGTCTTGAAAGCTTGCATTTAAATCTGCTTAGTTAGCCAATAAAAGGTATCAAAAACTATATTTGCCTCCTGTATTATACATAGGCACTCTTGTTTTCCCCTAAAATCTTGGTCATAATATACACCTGCGTATTATACACAGGTTCGTATTATACCTGAGATTTTACAGTACTTCTCCATTGTTCTAATCCCACCAAGTCCTATGTTATTCTATGGAACCAATGGACTAAGATGTCTCTCTAACTTGAGAGATCTTAGTGCATAGGCTTCATAGAATAACATTGGGATAATGCAAAGTTGTGCGTATTATACCTGAGGTTTTACAGTATATACCTGTGAGTCATTGGTGCAAAAGATACTCTGAGATCCAGTAGGATTTCTGGCCATAGAAAAATAAATATGTGTGTGGGGGTATTATTGGTAGGTACAAAGACAACATGAAAGCCACTACTAGTCTATATTCACTACTAGTCCTGGAATATCGCTGTCCAGGAATCCTGCAGCACAAAGACAACACGACAGTTACTACTAGTCCAGGAATCTCACTGTCTAGGAATCCTGCAGAAAAAAGACAACACAACAGTCACTACTAGTCCAGGAATCTCACTGTCCAGGAATCCTGCAGCACAAAGACAACACGACAGTTACTACAAGTCCAGGAATATCACTGTCCAGGAATCCTGCAGAAAAAAAGACAACAGAACAGTCACTACTAGTCCAGTAATCTCACTGTCCAGGAATCCTTCTGCACAAAGACAACTCGAAAGTCACTACTTACCCAGAAATCTCACTGTCCAGGAATCCTGCTGCACAAAGACAACACGACAATTACTACTAGTTCAGGAATCTATCTGTCCAAGAATCCTACAGCACAAAGATAACACGACAATTACTACTAGTTCAGGAATCTATCTGTCCAGGAATCCTGCTGCACAAAGACAACACAACAGTCACTACTAGTTAAGGAATCTCGCTGTCCAGGAATCCTGCTGCACAAAGACAACACAACAGTCACTACTAGTTAAGGAATCTCGCTGCCCAGGAATCCTGCTGCACAAAGACAACACTATAGTCACTACTAGTCAAGGAATCTCGCTGTCCAGGAATCCTGCTGCACAAAGACAACACAACAGTTACTACTAGTCCAGGAATCTATCTGTCCAGGAATCCTGCAGCACAAAGACAACACAACAGTTACTACTAGTTCAGGAATCTCACTGTCCAGGAATCCTGCTGCACAAAGACAACACGACAGTTACTACTAGTCCAGGAATCTCACTGTCCAGGAATCCTGCAGCACAAAGACAACACGACAGTTACTACTAGTCCAGGAATCTCACTGTCCAGGAATCCTGCTGCACAAAGACAACACGACAGTTACTACTAGTCCAGGAATCTCACTGTCCAGGAATCCTGCAGCACAAAGACAACACTATAGTCACTACTTGTCCAAGAATCTCACTGTCCAGGAATCCTGCAGAAAAAAGACAACACGACAGTCACTACTAGTCCAGGAATCTCACTGTCCAGGAATCCTGCAGCACAAAGACAACACGACAGTTACTACAAGTCCAGGAATCTCGCTGTCCAGGAATCCTGCAGCACAAAGACAACACAACAGTTACTACTAGTCCAGGAATCTCACTGTCCAGGAATCCTGCTGCACAAAGACAACACAACAGTTACTACTAGTCCAGGAATCTCACTGTCCAGGAATCCTGCAGCACAAAGACAACACAACAGTTACTACTAGTCCAGGAATCTCACTGTCCAGGAATCCTGCAGCACAAAGACAACACGACAGTTACTACTAGTCCAGGAATCTCACTGTCCAGGAATCCTGCAGCACAAAGACAACACGACAGTTACTACTAGTCCAGGAATCTCACTGTCCAGGAATCCTGCAGAAAAAAGACAACACGACAGTCACTACTAGTCCAGGAATCTCACTGTCCAGGAATCCTGCAGCACAAAGACAACACGACAGTTACTACTAATCCAGGAATCTCACTGTCCAGGAATCCTGCAGCACAAAGACAACACAACAGTTACTACTAGTCCAGGAATCTCACTGTCCAGGAATCCTGCAGCACAAAGACAACACGACAGTTACTACTAATCCAGGAATCTCACTGTCCAGGAATCCTGCAGCACAAAGACAACACAACAGTTACTACTAGTCCAGGAATCTCACTGTCCAGGAATCCTGCAGCACAAAGACAACACGACAATTACTACTAGTCCAGGAATCTCACTGTCCAGGAATCCTGCAGCACAAAGACAACACGACAGTTACTACTAGTCCAGGAATCTCACTGTCCAGGAATCCTGCAGCACAAAGACAACACGACAGTTACTACTAGTCCAGGAATCTCACTGTCCAGGAATCCTGCAGCACAAAGACAACACAACAGTTACTACTAGTCCAGGAATCTCACTGTCCAGGAATCCTGCTGCACAAAGACAACACGACAGTTACTACTAGTCCAGGAATCTCACTGTCCAGGAATCCTGCAGCACAAAGACAACACGACAGTTACTACTAGTCCAGGAATCTCACTGTCCAGGAATCCTGCTGCACAAAGACAACACGACAGTCACTACTAGTCCAGGAATCTCACTGTCCAGGAATCCTGCTGCACAAAGACAACACGACAGTTACTACTAGTCCAGGAATCTCACTGTCCAGGAATCCTGCAGCACAAAGACAACACGACAGTTACTACTAGTCCAGGAATCTCACTGTCCAGGAATCCTGCAGCACAAAGACAACACAACAGTCACTACTAGTCCAGGAATCTCACTGTCCAGGAATCCTGCAGAAAAAAAGACAACAGAACAGTCACTACTAGTCCAGAAATCTCACTGTCCAGGAATCCTGCAGCACAAAGACAACACAACAGTCACTAGTAGTCCAGGAATCTCACTGTCCAGGAATCCTGCAGAAAAAAGACAACACAACAGTTACTACTAGTCCAGGAATCTCACTGTCCAGGAATCCTGCAGCACAAAGACAACACAACAGTCACTACTAGTCCAGGAATCTCACTGTCCAGGAATCCTGCTGCACAAAGACAATACGACAGTTACTACTAGTCCAGGAATCTCACTGTCTAGGAATCCTGCAGAAAAAAGACAACACAACAGTCACTACTAGTCCAGTAATCTCACTGTCCAGGAATCCTGCTGCACAAAGACAACACGACAATTACTACTAGTTCAGGAATCTATCTGTCCAGGAATCCTGCTGCACAAAGACAACACGACAGTTACTACTAGTCCAGGAATCTCACTGTCCAGGAATCCTGCAGCACAAAGACAACACAACAGTCACTACTAGTCCAGGAATCTCACTGTCCAGGAATCCTGCAGCACAAAGACAACACAACAGTCACTACTAGTCCAGGAATCTCACTGTCCAGGAATCCTGCAGCACAAAGACAACACGATAGTTACTACTAGTCCAGGAATCTCACTGTCCAGGAATCCTGCAGCACAAAGACAACACGACAATTACTACTAGTCCAGGAATATCACTGTCCAGGAATCCTGCTGCACAAAGACAACACAACAGTCACTACTAGTCCAGGAATCTCACTGTCTAGGAATCCTGCAGCACAAAGACAACACAACAGTCACTACTAGTCCAGTAATCTCACTGTCCAGGAATCCTGCTGCACAAAGACAACACGACAATTACTACTAGTCCAGGAATCTCACTGTCCAGGAATCCTGCTGCACAAAGACAACACGACAATTACTACTAGTCCAGGAATCTATCTGTCCAGGAATCCTGCTGCACAAAGACAACACAACAGTCACTACTAGTCCAGGAATCTCACTGTCCAGGAATCCTGCAGAAAAAAGACAACACAACAGTCACTACTAGTCCAGTAATCTCACTGTCCAGGAATCCTGCTGCACAAAGACAACACGACAGTCACTACTAGTCCAGTAATCTCACTGTCCAGGAATCCTGCTGCACAAAGACAACACGACAATTACTACTAGTTCAGGAATCTCACTGTCCAGGAATCCTGCAGCACAAAGACAACACAACAGTCACTACTAGTCCAGGAATCTCACTGTCCAGGAATCCTGCAGCACAAAGACAACACTATAGTCACTACTAGTTAAGGAATCTCGCTGTCCAGGAATCCTGCTGCACAAAGACAACACAACAGTCACTACTAGTTAAGGAATCTCACTGTCCAGGAATCCTGCTGCACAAAGACAACACTATAGTCACTACTAGTTAAGGAATCTCGCTGTCCAGGAATCCTGCTGCACAAAGACAACACGAAAGTCACTACTAGTTCAGGAATCTCGCTGTCCAGGAATTTTGCTGCACAAAGACAACACGACAGTTACTACAAGTCCAGGAATCTATCTGTCCAAGAATCCTACAGCACAAAGATAACACAACAGTCACTACTAGTCCAGGAATCTCACTGTCCAGGAATCCTGTAGCACAAAGACAACACGACAGTTACTACTAGTCCAGGAATCTCGCTGTCCAGGAATCCTGCAGAAAAAAGACAACACTATAGTCACTACTTGTCCAAGAATCTCTCTGTTCAGGAATCCTGCAGCACAAAGACAGCATGAAAGTTACTACTAGTCCAGGAATTGCACTGTCCAGGAATCCTGCTGCACAAACACAACACGAAAGTCACTATTTGTCCAGGAATCTCGCTGTCCAGGAATCCTGCTGTACAAAGACAACACTATAGTCACTACTAGTCCAGGAATCTCACTGTCCAGGAATCCTGCAGCACAAAGACAGCATGAAAGTTACTACTAGTCCAGGAATTGCACTGTCCAGGAATCCTGCTGCACAAACACAACACGAAAGTCACTATTTGTCCAGGAATCTCGCTGCCCAGGAATCCTGCTGTACAAAGACAACACTATAGTCACTACTAGTCCAGGAATCTCGCTGTCCAGGAATCCTGCTGCACAAAGACAACACAACAGTCACTACTTGTTCAGGAATCTCGCTGCCCAGGAATCCTGCTGCACAAAAACAACACAACACTCACTAGTAGTTCAGGAATCTCACTGTCCAGCCATCCTGCTGCACAAAGACAGCATGAAAGTCACTACTAGTCCAGGAATTGCACTGTCCAGGAATCCTGCAGCACAAAGACAATACGACAGTCACTTCTTGTTCAGGAATCTCACTGTCCAGGAATCCTGCTGCACAAAGATAACAAAAAAGCCACTACTTGTCCAGGAATCTCTCTGATCAGGAATTGTGCTGCACAAAGACAACAAGAAAGCCACTACTAGTCCAGGAATTGCACTGTCCAGGAATCCTGCAGCACAAAGACAATACGACAGTCACTTCTTGTCCAGGAATCTCACTGCCCAGGAATCCTGCTGCACAGAGACAATACTATAGTTACTGCTTATCCAGGAATCTCACTGCCCAGGAATCCTGCTGCACAAAGACAACACTATAGTCGCTACTAGTCCAGGAATCTCGCTGTTTACAAGACATATGGACTGACAGCACCAAACAGGAAGACGCTGATACTTTGTTTTGATCTTTCATTCTAATTCTGTTACCTCTCTTTGTTCCTTTGATTGTTAGAACATCATCCCATTTGGCACTAAAACCTGCATTAGAGGAAGATTAATTAAAAGCAGGCATAGTGCAATGGAGACGAGGTAGAAAAAAAGAACCAAAAAAAAAGAAAACCCTGCTTGAAGGTAGAATGTAATTAATTCTGTACAAGAGAAACATAAAAAAGAAATTGAATGATACCAAAGGAAAAAGCCCTATCTCTTCCCAAAAACATAATGAGAAATATGAAAGGAAATAAATGGAATAATTATATTGCACTTCAAGGGGAAAAGTAAAACAATGGGGATTGCTAACTGATGATTAAAGATTCATAGATGTCTTCTGTTTGAGCTGGTTTCATAAAAGATGTTTTTCACACTTAAAGGAATACTAATATTAAAATGTTACTTTCTCTTTTACGAATGAGCATGTTGTAACATTTACATATATATATGACACATATCCCTTACCTTGATAAAACTGAAGATGTATGACATTGTATGTGCTATTTGTCTGCAGGCTGCGGGAAGCCATTTTACTTTTGCATTCACTTCCTGGTCAGGAGCCGGCACTGCAGGAAGTGAGGAGTGCACACAGGCAACATCATATTGTTCTTTTAATATATGGTAATATATTGACATACAGTTGTCATAAAGCTACAAACCAACAAGGTTAGGCAAATAGGGTTGCCACCTTTTCTTCAAAAAAATACCGGCCATGGCATTCCCACCATAGACTTAACATTGGAAAGAAGCCAATTTTTTACCGGCCTGCCGGTAAAATACCGGCTGGGTGGCAACCCTATAGGCAAACTTTGGCCTTAGTTTGGGATGATGGGACTTTTGCACTAAGGTGTGATAAAGAGGAGATAAAGCAGAGATGACTTCTCCAGTGATATCACTTCTCCAGGTCCTATGTTATTCTATGGTGCCTATGCACTAAGATTTATCCAACTTTGGACATCTTAGTGCATAGGCACCATAGAATAACATAGGAATTGAAGAAGTGATATCACTGGAGAAGTCATCTCCACTTTATCACCTCTTTATCATGCCTTGGTAGAGTGGGTTTCCTACAGAAGCCATACAACATACTGCTTCATATAATTATTGTCAGATTTCCAGGAGCTGAGTAGGCAACAATTTAGGACACTTAAAGAGCAGTAAACGTTTTTATGAAAACCTATATGTTAACAGGGATTTTTATGCTGAGAAAAACATGGTTACTCCCACCTCTGTCAGTTGTTTTAATGCTTATTTTTAGGGATGAGCGAGCACCCCGATGCTCGGGTGCTCGGGTGCTCTGACCGAGCACCCCCTGATGCTCGAGTGCTCGGCCGAGCACCCGAGCCCCATTCAAATGAATGGGAGCACTCGAGCATTAAACCAGGCACCCCCTGCTCTGATGAGCGGAGGGTGCCTGGTCAATGTCCCCCTTCATCTCCGCTATGCCCCTCTTCCACAATGTCCCCCTTCATCTCCTATGCCATAGCGGAGATGAAGGGGGACATTGTGGAAGAGGGGCATAGCGGAGATGAAGGGGGACATTGTGGAAGAGGGGCATAGAGTCTATGCCCCTCTTCCACAATGTCCCCCTTCATCTCCGCTATGCCCCTCTTCCACAATGTCCCCCTTCATCTCCTCTATGGCATAGGAGATGAAGGGGGACATTGTGGAAGAGGGGCATAGCGGAGATGAAGGGGCACATTGTGGAAGACGGGCATAGCGGAGATGAAGGGGGACATTGTGGAAGAGGGGCATAGAGTCTATGCCCCTCTTCCACAATGTCCCCCTTCATCTCCGCAATGCCCCCTTCATCTCCGCAATGCCCCCGTACCTCCATTCCCTGGTGGTCCAGCGGAGCGTCTTCGGATCTGTGCCTCTTCCGGCACAGATCCTCTTCACCCGAACATGTCGGGCGAGCACATGGCGGTACTCGTACGAGTACCGCCATGTGCCGAGCAGAGCGATGCTCGAGCCGATCCGAGCATCGGCCGAGCACGCTCGCTCAACACTACTTATTTTATAAGTTCAAACTGATTAAGCATTTTCTATCACATTCTACGGAGAACTGTTTATCAGTGACTCATCTTTCCCATAGAATGCTTCAGAATAACTAATAGAAATCTGACCACTAAATATCACGGTTAATGTAAAAAAAAAAAAAAAAAAAGCCAAGGAGATTGAACTGCAATAACTCTAGGAATATGCATCTCTCAAGAGTGGGAGTACCCGTGGTTTTACAAACAACAGGTTAAGCAATACTTATATATTTGCTAAAACAACTACAGCTCTAATTAATCATCATAGTATTTGGGCCATGGAGAGTGTTATTTCAATTCTGTCAGAGATGTAGTTCAAGAGTAATTCAATGACAAAGTATCCCCCTTCCGCCCCTTTTACTGATGTAACACTGCTCAGCCAGAGCAGAAGGGAGGTACCCAGGTAGACTGCAGAGAGGGGCAATCTTCAATTAAGATAAGGGAAAAACCTGAAAATCTTGTCAAGGGGGGCAGGGCTTTCATTGTTCTCATAGGAAGTTATCTGTCTGGTCTATGGACTGGATTCCACATCTGAGAAGAGATGGCTTACACTAGGTAAAAGGGGCGGGAGGGGAAACTTTGCTTGTGAATATCTCTCAAACCATAAAGGTTTGAGAGATAAGACTTATATCGTTCTTCATGTTTTTTTAATGCCTACAAAATAAAATAAAGATAAAACGAAGTATTACTATCCCTTTAAATAGACCCTACAGAATGCAGTTCTCTCTTGTAAGAGATAGGAATAGCACCACCCCGTGACCTCAATAAGAAATTTGAGTTTAAAGGGATAGTAATGTTTCACAAAAACAGCAGCTCCAATTAATGTTCATAGTATTTGGGCCATGGAGAGTGTTATTTCAATACTATCAGAGTTGTAGTACAAGAGTAATTGAATGATAAAGTATTCCACTCCTGCCCCTTTACCAAGTGTAAGCCACCTCCCCCTCATATGTGGAATCTGGTCACTTGACCAGACAGATCACAGGAAGGGACAATCTTCTTACTGTGATCATAAGGAAAACCCTGCCCCCCTTGACAGGTTTTTCAGGCTTTTCCTTATGATCACTGAAATTGTCCCTCTCTGAGATCCATCCGGACAGTCTTGATGCTCTGAGGGGAGCAGTGTTACATCAGTAAAAGGGGCGGGAGGGAGATACTTTATCATTCATTTACTCTTGAACTGCAACTCTGACAGTATTGAAATAACACTCTACATGGCCCATATACTATGAAGATTAATTGGAGCTGCTTTTATTGTGAAACATTTCTATCCATTTAACCCTTTGAGTGCCAGTGAGGTTTTCCAACACTTTGTACCAGAAACCTTTCTAAGGTTTAAGGGGTTAAAAGCCCCATTTGAACCCATTGAGTGCCATTTCAATTTGTTGGATATCTCTCTGGCACTAAAAGGGTTAATACAGAAGAGACATGTTTGTGCTCAAATACATTTTGCCTGTAATATCTTCTAGCGGTGGGAGAGTCCTTGTGTGACGATATAACGTATGTGTTCATTAAAAAAAAGTTTCTGTTCCTTTAATTCCTATGAAGGTATTTACCTTTTAGAAAGTTGATTTCAGTATCTATCGAGTGTATGTCTAAAGGACAAAAGGAGTTGAGGTCAGAGACGTAAGGAGATGAATACAGAATGCATGCACAGAGAGACAGGAATGCTATCAATTGCTTGGCAACACATCAAAGATGATGGCACGTAACCAGTTTCCAATGTTTAAGTTACATAAAACGGCATAAAATATGGTCAGTGATTGCTACAATCTCAAAGTTTCCTCATCTCATGACAACAGAGTTTTGCACATGTCAAAAACACACAACTGAAACTGTGCAGTTGACAACCCTTACAAAGAAAAACCTTTCCTTTCTTCTTCATTTAGTAAAATAAAATGGAAAGCATTTGGAAGGTGCAGGTGAAAAGAAAATCTTTTGTTCTGGGAGATTTGAAAGGCTGAGATTCAAAGTGACGATGATTTGAAAGTGTTTCAACTTCTCTAATGAGGGAATCAGCAGGGTTACATGGAGAGATTGAACCCAAGGCAAAATTATCTATTTGATGAACCAAAACAGAGATGTGATATATTATTCTGCTCTACTCACTAGTTTCTGAATAATTTAGTTTTTTTAAATACCCCCACCATCCTCTTTCTCTGACGTCAGCTGATTCCCCAGAGAACCGAATGAATGGTCAACAGACCAGGTGGCATGGCAAGCATCCCAGTAAATTACTCGCCCTGAGACATTTGTCTCCTTGTGAGTAGTTTTACTATCATTGTCTCTGGGTGGATAATCTTCCACATGGGTTGCCTTGGCAATCATTTTATTGCGTTTCCCCATTCCCTAACCAGGGATAAAGACTGAGGTCAGGGATATAGGGGACAGGGAATTTAAAAAACTAACTTACTTGGAAACTAGTTAATATTAAAGAGAAAGAGACTGATATCAGTCACATTTCAATACTGTACAATGCACTCCAGTAAACAATAAGCATTACTGTTGCTTTAAATGTGGATTTTAATGCCTAGAATATTGGAGAGGTATCCAACACATTCACAGGCAATTCACAATAAATCTCTCTATCATTCAATGCATTAAAATAAATAAATAGGAATTGCATTTATTATCTGTTGTGCAGTTGGTATGCCTAAGAATTGTACCACTTTAATTTAGTACATGATCCCATAACCTTTTGAGTGCCAGAGGGATATGCCGTATTATTTTTTGAGAAATTAACTTTGATATTTTGCTGGCACACTGTGGAACTTTATGCTAATTCCTTCACAGTATGCTAATGAGCCAGTTCCAGGTGACACTTACCATTTGTTGTGCTATTAGACAAACCACAATATGGGCTCTGCCTAGATTCCTCCATAGCACAGTGTGCGGAAATACCGGCCTAGCATATAATAAACTAATTAATATTTTTACTTGATAGGTCCCTTTTAAGTATGTTAATTTGCCTTTTTTAAAAATTTAGTGTTATTTTTCCAAAATACTTTACAGTTATGAGGTCACACCCCCAAATAACCTTGACACATTCCAAACTTGCCAGCAACGCAACATCCACAGTCAGGATGAGCAAGAAGACAGACGAATGAGAGTGAAATGTGTTCCGTATGGAATGTGTTTGTAAGCTGTACTTCTCCGGATGATCTGAATACCCCTCTGGCACTCAAAGGGTTAAAGTCGATCTATCACATATAGAAAAGTAATGCTCATCAGTTAGAGCATTTAGCGAAAAAGATAAACATGTTAGTCATTTTTGAAAAAAAAACCCGTTATCTGAGCAAAAATTTAAGTTTAAAAGGTGCCCAGCAGCCTACTTTCGCTTGGCCGCTGCAGCAAGCTGCTTGCCTCACACAGACTGCTCCCGCCCCACTACCCAGCATGCTCCAATGACGGAGGATGTCTGTCTCTAAGCTGGAGTGATCTCATTGGCTAGATATTGATCTCTGCCAATGAGATCGCTCCAGCTTAGAGAAAGAAAGCCTCCGTCATTGGAGGATGCTGGGTAGTGAGACGGGAGCAGAGGCAGTGCTGCAAGCAGGAAGTAGGCTGCTGGGCACCTTTTAAACTTGAATTTTTGCACAGATAACGTTTCTTTTTTTAAAATGACTAACGTGTTTTACTTTTTCGCTAAATCCTCTAACTAATGAGCATTAATTTTGTATATGTCATAGATCCACTTTAAAGGGATAGTAATACTTGAATCGTTTTAACTTTATTTTATTTTGTAGGCATTAAAAAAACATGAAGAATGATATAAGATATTCACAAGCAAAGTTTCCCCTCCTGCCCCTTTTACCTAGTGTAAGCCATCTCTTCTCAGGTGTGGAATGCAGTCCATAGACCAGACAGATAACAGCAGGGGACACTCTTCTTCCTATGAGAACAATGAAAGCCCTGCCCCCCTTGACAAGTTTTTCAGGTTTTTCCCTTATCTTAATTGAAGATTGTCCCTCTCTGCAGTCTACCTGGGCACCTCCCTTCTGATCTGGCTGAGCAGTGTAACATCAGTAAAAGGGGCGGGAGGGGGATACTTTATCATTGAATTACTCTTGAACTACAAATCTGACAGAATTGAAATAACACTCTCCAAAGTCCAAATACTATGATGATTAATTAGAGCTGCTTTTATTATGAAACATTACTATCCCTTTAAGTGTGGGACCCTGTGGCCCAATACTGAATTTGTTAATGATGAATATATTACCAGCACACTGAATCAGGTATTAGGAGACCCCATCTCCAGAAGGATATAGAAACTAGAGAGAATTCAGAGAAGGGCTACTAAAATGGTGACTGGTTTACAGGAAAAGAAATATCAGGATAGACTAAAGGATCTGAACATGTATAGCTTGGAGGAGAGAAGAGAGAGAGAAAGGATATGCAAACCTCGGAACTTCGCTTTGTGGACTCCCCGGAGGAAAGTCCTCTGGTACAGCTAAATGATGCAAATCATGTGAAAAAAGGGGTGGGACTTAATCATGAGTGGGAGGCGGGGCTTCATAAATATATAAAAAAATTGAATAGGCTGAGAAAGTGGGAGGGGAGTGGGATGATCAAACTGGGATGACTCAGAAGTGGACAGTGTTATTAAAAACTACCTACATCCAGAGAATCAGCCTCTACCCTGGAGACCCCGTAATTAGAAGTCAGAACCGGGGTCTCTGTGGCAAATCCGGAGAGTTCCCAGCTTTGGGAATATGATAGAAACATTTAACCCCTTAGTGACTGGCCGTGCGCGAACACGGCCGGCACTTAATGCCCACCAAACTTTTTCCCCCATTACATTCAATCACTTCCTGGACATACATTTACATCCTCCGTCACTAGGTGGCAGTTTCTGTGGGAGGTACATGTACGTCTATTGTCGGGATGGGGTTAAAAACATGGGATTCAACAAAGTGTAGGAGGGAACTGTTAAAGGGATAGTAATGTTTCATAATAAAAGCAGCTGTAATTAATCATCATAGTATTTGGACTTTGGAGAGTGTTATTTCAATTCTGTCAGATTTGTAGTTCAAGAGTAATTCAATGACAAAGTATCCCCCTCCCGCCCCTTTTACTGATGTAACACTGCTCAGCCAGATCACAAGGGAGGTGCCCAGGTAGACTGCAGAGAGGGACAATCTTCAATTAAGATAAGGGAAAAACCTGAAAAACCTGTCAAGGGGGGCAGGGCTTTCATTGTTCTCACAGGAAGAAGATTGTCCCCTGCTGTTATCTGTCTGGTCTATGGACTGGATTCCACATCTGAGAAGAGATGACTTACACTAGGTAAAAGGGGCGGGAGGGGAAACTTTGCTTGTGAATATCTCTCAAACCATAATGGTTTGAGAGATAAGACTTACATCGTTCTTCATGTTTTTTTAATGCCTACAAAATAAAACAAAGTTAAAACGAAGTAATACTATCTCTTTAAGATGAGGCCATAGTGTAAAACTAGAGGGACAGAGGTTTAGACGTAATGTAAGAAAGTCTTACTTCACTGAGAGGGTAGTAGATAAGTGAAATAGCAGCAGAAATGGTACAGGTTAATACAATGAGGGGATGTAATCCTACATGGATAGGCATAAGGCTGTCCTGAACATAAGACAAGACCAAGGACCAAATAAGGTTTTAACATTAGGAAAAACAGGCAGACTATATGGACCGAATGGTCCTTATCTACTGTTATATTCTGTGTTTCCATGTTTCAGTAGCGGAGCGTGTGCACCAGTACGTAATAAAGCAATCATACACTCATACATAACTCAAAAAGCAGAAACATGAATTAGAGGCAAGCACCAAAGCGACTGCACTAGCGGCTGTGTGTATTGCCCGCATTGGCTCATATTTGAGAATCATTTCAATATAAATGAACAAACAAGACGGGTAAGAATTGCAAACTTCACAAAGCGATTTACTTATCTCTCCTCCTGAGTTCTGCTCGAATTCTCAACTGTGACAGGATGAATTTGGTTGAGGATGAGAACTTTCCTTCTAATTTTCGGAAGCATCTGATAACTGAATGACTCGAGGGGGTTAATGTTGCTAGATACCCAAAACTGTTCCGTTACATCTGCCTTTTTTATGTTTTGTGTGTTAACACAGCTTGCCGTTTTGTTTGAAATTCCAGTTAATATTCCCACCACATGTCACGCCACTGCCAGATGATATTAGTGCATCAAAAGCAGAACCCAAGCTTCTTTCAAGTGGATTGTGCGAGTACAGAGTCTTGAATCCGCTTAACAATGTAAATTTATCCAATGGGAGCGAGTGGAAGAGATTCCATTTTTATCTATCACCATTTATGTTTTTTTTTAAATGTTTCATTGCCAGCGTTAACCATTTAGAAGAGGATTCAATGATATAACACCCATCATTGTGCAAAAGATGCCAGTAGTAGATTTTATGTCAAGCTTAACCCTTTGAGTGCCAGAGAGGTATCCAATGCATTGCAACTCAATACATTGGATACCTCTCTGACACGCAAAGGATTTAAAGGGATAGTAATACTTCATTTTTCTTTATTTTATTTTGTAGGCATTAAAAAAACATGAAGAACGATATAAGTCTTATCTCTCAAACCTTTATGGTTTAAGAGATATTCACAAGCAAAGTTTCCCTCCCGCCCCTTTTACCTAGTGTAAGCCATCTCTTCTCAGATGTGGAATGCAGTCAATAGACCAGACAGATAACAGCAGGGGACAATCTTCTTCCTATAAGAGCAATGAAAGCCCTGACCCCCTTGACCAGTTTTTCAGGTTTTTCCCTTATCTTAATTGAAGATTTTCCCTCTCTGCAGTCTACCTGGGTACCTCCCTTCTGCTCTGGCTGAACAGTGTTACATCAGTAAAAGGGGCGGGAGAGGGATACTTTGTCATTGAATTACTCTTGAACTACAACTCTGACAGAACTGAAATAACACTCTCCAAAGTCCAAATACTATGATTAATTAGAGCTGCTTTTATTATGAAACATTACTATCCCTTTAAACTTTTTTTTCTCCTAATAATAAAACCCCAATTGAAAAATCCGGCCCTGAACATTGCATTGTACACTCCTCTGGTTCTTGAGGGGTTAAACCTTTGTGCAATGCGTTGCACCCCTCTGGCGCTCACATGGTTAAATGCAACGATTCACAATGTACTGTTTGGAAGATAATACATTTATAGGTTGCCCTTCTTGGCCCTAAAACGTTAGAAATATAGTTAACGATCGTGCAGCAGTCTATGTAATGATATTAAGAAGGGAAATCCCTCTGCTCATTTCCTCTGGATGTGCTGGCTCCTAATTACACAAGCAGCTGATGCAAGGTGTACGCTTGTTTATGGGCTTGTTTTATTGTACCATTAATGGTGCCCATAAACGGATCGCAATCTCTCATCAGTTCATAATATCCTAGATTAAACGCTGCCAGGGGGGCAGCCATATAAATATGTCAGTTGTCTGCTTTGCTGTGCTGGGCATGATGGGACGTATGTTCAAAGAAATGGATAAACAATACTGATGCAAATTAACTGCACTATAAAGGGGAATATAATTTTTCATACATTTTAATGGGATTTAATAATTCCTAATAATAACCCCAAATCCTAATTTTCCTTACTATGACCATAAAATATGAGTGGCTCCTATGAATTTTGCCATTGCTCTTGACGTTGAAGAGATAGAATCTTCAGTCAGTCCTGCTAAATGTCATATCTGTGGGGTGGAAATGACAGTTGGTAGCAGAACCACAGGACTTAAAGGAATAGTAATGTTTCTACATAAACAAAGCTTTGATCATTCATCATAGATTTTCTACCATGCAGAGTGTTATTAGAATGCTGTACACTGTCTAGTTCATGTGAAATTATGTTATAAAGTGTCACCCTCCCACCTCTTTTATATACCTAATGCTGCCTTCCCTCAAATCTGGAATCTGGTTATTGAACAGATCGCAACGAGCGACAATATTGTATCTATAAGTATAAGGAAAAACCTGCCCCCATTGACAAAGAAGGACAGATTTTTCCTTAGAGTGACAGAAGATTGTTCCTCGTCGCTACCTATCCAGACGCAGCGTTACGTATGTAAAAGGGGTAAGAGGGGGACACTTTATAACATATTTACACATGAAATGGGCAGCACAGTGGCTCAGTGGTTAGCACTGTTGCCTTGCAGCGCTGGGGTCCTGGGTTCAAATCCCACCAAGGACAACATCTGCAATGAGTTTGTATGTTCTCTCTGTGTTTGCGTGGGTTTCCTCCGGGTACTCCGGTTTCCTCCCACACTCCAAAAACATACTGATAGGTGAATTTAGATTGTGAGCCCCAATGGGGACAGGAACCAATATGAGTGTAAAGCGCTGCGGAATCTGTGTGCGCTATATAAATAAAGGATTATTATTATTATTATAAAAATAGACAGAGTACGGCATTGTAATAATGCTCTGCATGGTAGAAAATCTATGATGAATGATTGAAGCTTCATTTATGTACAAACATTACTATCCCTTTAAAACTCTGCTCACTGCCCATGGTTACATAGTTAAATAGTTGACGAGGCTGAAAAAAGACATGCGTCCATCAAGACCAGCCCATGCTAAAAACACACTTGTTGATTCAGAGAAAGGCAAAAAAACAACTAACCACTAAATCCACTTCCAATTTAGCCCCAAGGGGGTAAAAAAATTCCTCCGACTCCAAATGTCAGTCAGATATTTCCCTGGATCAGTATCCTATCTTCATTGAAGCCAACTGTCATAATTCTCAGTATTGTTCTGTGCTAGAGAGGCATCCATTACTTTTTTTGAAAGTAGTTTCATTACTGTAAAAAATCCCTGTCTTTGTTTTAGTTGAAAGCTCCTTTCCTCTAGTCTTAAAGGATGTTAACCCTTTGAGTGCTGGAAGGGTACTCCACACATTGCTACCAGTGCAGGTAGACTGGGCTGGCAGAGAGCATAGTGTGGTACTGTAGCTACCAGTGGAGGTAGACTGGGCTGGCAGAGAGCATAGTGTGGTACTGTAGCTACCAGTGCAGGTAGACTGGGCTAGCAGAGAGCATAGTGTGGTACTGTAGCTACCAGTGCAGGTAGACTGGGCTAGCAGAGAGCATAGGGTGGTACTGTAGCTACCAGTGGAGGTAGACTGGGCTGGCAGAGAGCATAGTGTGGTACTGTAGCTACCAGTGCAGGTAGACTGGGCTGGCAGAGAGCATAGTGTGGTACTGTAGCTACCAGTGCAGGTAGACTGGGCTGGCAGAGAGCATAGGGTGGTACTGTAGCTACCAGTGGAGGTAGACTGGGCTGGCAGAGAGCATAGGGTGGTACTGTAGCTACCAGTGCAGGTAGACTGGGCTGGCAGAGAGCATAGTGTGGTACTGTAGCTACCAGTGGAGGTAGACTGGGCTGGCAGAGAGCATAGGGTGGTACTGTAGCTACCAGTGCAGGTAGACTGGGCTGGCAGAGAGCATAGGGTGGTACTGCAGCTACCAGTGCAGGTAGACTGGGCTGGCAGAGAGCATAGGGTGGTACTGTAGCTACCAGTGGAGGTAGACTGGGCTGGCAGAGAGCATAGTGTGGTACTGTAGCTACCAGTGGAGGTAGACTGGGCTGGCAGAGAGCATAGGGTGGTACTGTAGCTACCAGTGGAGGTAGACTGGGCTGGCAGAGAGCATAGGGTGGTACTGTAGCTACCAGTGCAGGTAGACTGGGCTGGCAGAGAGCATAGTGTGGTACTGTAGCTACCAGTGCAGGTAGACTGGGCTGGCAGAGAGCATAGGGTGGTACTGTAGCTACCAGTGGAGGTAGACTGGGCTGGCAGAGAGCATAGGGTGGTACTGTACCTACCAGTGCAGGTAGACTGGGCTGGCAGAGAGCATAGTGTGGTACTGTAGCTACCAGTGGAGGTAGACTGGGCTGGCAGAGAGCATAGGGTGGTACTGTAGCTACCAGTGCAGGTAGACTGGGCTGGCAGAGAGCATAGTGTGGTACTGTAGCTACCAGTGGAGGTAGACTGGGCTAGCAGAGAGCATAGTGTGGTACTGTAGCTACCAGTGCAGGTAGACTGGGCTGGCAGAGAGCATAGTGTGGTACTGTAGCTACCAGTGGAGGTAGACTGGGCTGGCAGAGAGCATAGGGTGGTACTGTAGCTACCAGTGCAGGTAGACTGGGCTGGCAGAGAGCATAGGGTGGTACTGTAGCTACCAGTGGAGGTAGACTGGGCTGGCAGAGAGCATAGGGTGGTACTGTAGCTACCAGTGCAGGTAGACTGGGCTGGCAGAGAGCATAGGGTGGTACTGTAGCTACCAGTGGAGGTAGACTGGGCTGGCAGAGAGCATAGTGTGGTACTGTAGCTACCAGTGGAGGTAGACTGGGCTGGCAGAGAGCATAGTGTGGTACTGTAGCTACCAGTGGAGGTAGACTGGGCTGGCAGAGAGCATAGGGTGGTACTGTAGCTACCAGTGGAGGTAGACTGGGCTGGCAGAGAGCATAGGGTGGTACTGTAGCTACCAGTGGAGGTAGACTGGGCTGGCAGAGAGCATAGTGTGGTACTGTAGCTACCAGTGGAGGTAGTCAGGGCTGGCAGAAAGCATAGTGTGGTACTGTAGCTACCAGTGGAGGTAGACTGGGCTGGCAGAGAGCATAGTGTGGTACTGTAGCTACCAGTGGAGGTAGACTGGGCTGGCAGAGAGCATAGGGTGGTACTGTAGCTACCAGTGGAGGTAGACTGGGCTGGCAGAGAGCATAGGGTGGTACTGTAGCTACCAGTGCAGGTAGACTGGGCTGGCAGAGAGCATAGTGTGGTACTGTAGCTACCAGTGCAGGTAGACTGGGCTGGCAGAGAGCATAGTGTGGTACTGTAGCTACCAGTGGAGGTAGACTGGGCTGGCAGAGAGCATAGTGTGGTACTGTAGCTACCAGTGGAGGTAGACTGGGCTGGCAGAGAGCATAGGGTGGTACTGTAGCTACCAGTGGAGGTAGTCTGGGCTGGCAGAGAGCATAGTGTGGTACTGTAGCTACCAGTGCAGGTAGACTGGGCTGGCAGAGAGCATAGTGTGGTACTGTAGCTACCAGTGGAGGTAGACTGGGCTGGCAGAGAGCATAGGGTGGTACTGTAGCTACCAGTGCAGGTAGACTGGGCTGGCAGAGAGCATAGGGTGGTACTGTAGCTACCAGTGGAGGTAGACTGGGCTGGCAGAGAGCATAGGGTGGTACTGTAGCTACCAGTGCAGGTAGACTGGGCTGGCAGAGAGCATAGGGTGGTACTGTAGCTACCAGTGGAGGTAGACTGGGCTGGCAGAGAGCATAGTGTGGTACTGTAGCTACCAGTGGAGGTAGACTGGGCTGGCAGAGAGCATAGGGTGGTACTGTAGCTACCAGTGGAGGTAGACTGGGCTGGCAGAGAGCATAGTGTGGTACTGTAGCTACCAGTGGAGGTAGACTGGGCTGGCAGAGAGCATAGTGTGGTACTGTAGCTACCAGTGGAGGTAGACTGGGCTGGCAGAGAGCATAGGGTGGTACTGTAGCTACCAGTGCAGGTAGACTGGGCTGGCAGAGAGCATAGTGTGGTACTGTAGCTACCAGTGGAGGTAGACTGGGCTGGCAGAGAGCATAGGGTGGTACTGTAGCTACCAGTGCAGGTAGACTGGGCTGGCAGAGAGCATAGGGTGGTACTGTAGCTACCAGTGGAGGTAGTCTGGGCTGGCAGAGAGCATAGTGTGGTACTGTAGCTACCAGTGGAGGTAGACTGGGCTGGCAGAGAGCATAGGGTGGTACTGTAGCTACCAGTGCAGATAGACTGGGCTGGCAGAGAGCATAGTGTGGTACTGTAGCTACCAGTGCAGGTAGACTGGGCTGGCAGAGAGCATAGTGTGGTACTGTAGCTACCAGTGGAGGTAGACTGGGCTGGCAGAGAGCATAGGGTGGTACTGTAGCTACCAGTGCAGGTAGACTGGGCTGGCAGAGAGCATAGGGTGGTACTGTAGCTACCAGTGGAGGTAGTCAGGGCTGGCAGAGAGCATAGTGTGGTACTGTAGCTACCAGTGCAGGTAGACTGGGCTGGCAGAGAGCATAGGGTGGTACTGTACCTACCAGTGGAGGTAGTCAGGGCTGGCAGAGAGCATAGTGTGGTACTGTAGCTACCAGTGGAGGTAGTCAGGGCTGGCAGAGAGCATAGTGTGGTACGTAGCTACCAGTGGAGGTAGACTGGGCTGGCAGAGAGCATAGTGTGGTACGTAGCTACCAGTGCAGGTAGACTGGGCTGGCAGAGAGCATAGTGTGGTACTGTAGCTACCAGTGCAGGTAGACTGGGCTGGCAGAGAGCATAGGGTGGTACTGTAGCTACCAGTGGAGGTAGACTGGGCTGGCAGAGAGCATAGTGTGGTACTGTAGCTACCAGTGGCGGTAGTCTGGGCTGGCAGAGAGCATAGGGTGGTACTGTAGCTACCAGTGCAGGTAGTCTGGGCTGGCAGAGAGCATAGTGTAGTACTGTAGCTACCAGTGCAGGTAGTCAGGGCTGGCAGAGAGCATAGTGTGGTACGTAGCTACCAGTGGAGGTAGACTGGGCTGGCAGAGAGCATAGTGTGGTACGTAGCTACCAGTGCAGGTAGTCAGGGCTGGCAGAGAGCATAGTGTGGTACTGTAGCTACCAGTGCAGGTAGACTGGGCTGGCAGAGAGCATAGTGTGGTACGTAGCTACCAGTGCAGGTAGTCAGGGCTGGCAGAGAGCATAGTGTGGTACTGTAGCTACCAGTGGAGGTAGTCAGGGCTGGCAGAGAGCATAGTGTGGTACTGTAGCTACCAGTGCAGGTAGACTGGGCTAGCAGAGAGCATACGGTGGTACTGTAGCTACCAGTGCAGGTAGACTGGGCTGGCAGAGAGCATAGGGTGGTACTGTAGCTACCAGTGCAGGTAGTCAGGGCTGGCAGAGAGCATAGGGTGGTACTGTAGCTACCAGTGCAGGTAGACTGGGCTGGCAGAGAGCATAGTGTGGTACTGTAGCTACCAGTGCAGGTAGACTGGGCTAGCAGAGAGCATACGGTGGTACTGTAGCTACCAGTGCAGGTAGACTGGGCTGGCAGAGAGCATAGGGTGGTACTGTAGCTATCAGTGCAGGTAGACTGGGCTAGCAGAGAGCATAGGGTGGTACTGTAGCTACCAGTGCAGGTAGACTGGGCTGGCAGAGAGCATAGTGTGGTACTGTAGCTACCAGTGCAGGTAGACTGGGCTAGCAGAGAGCATAGTGTGGTACTGTAGCTACCAGTGCAGGTAGACTGGGCTGGCAGAGAGCATAGGGTGGTACTGTAGCTATCAGTGCAGGTAGACTGGGCTAGCAGAGAGCATAGTGTGGTACTGTAGCTATCAGTGGAGGTAGACTGGGCTGGCAGAGTGTTTTGTGTTCTTCTGAGGCTAATGGCGACGCAAAGCTGGTACATCACACAATGTATATATAACTCTGCTGGTGTGTCACACAGTGTATGTATAGCTGTGCTGGTGTGTCACACAGTGTATGCATATCTCTACTGGTGCGTCACACAGTATATATAGCTCTACTGGTGCGTCACACAGTATATATATATCTCTACTGGTGCGTCACACAGTGTATGTATATCTCTACTGGTGGGTCACACAGTGTATGTATATCTCTACTGGTGCGTCACACAGTGTATGTATATCTCTACTGGTGCGTCACACAGTATATATAGCTCTACTGGTGCGTCACACAGTATATGTATATCTCTACTGGTGCGTCACAAGAGTATATATATCTCTACTGGTGCATCACACAGTGTATGTATATCTGTACTGGTGTGTCACACGGTGTATATATATCTCTACTGGTGTGTCACACAGTGTATGTATATCTGTACTGATGCGTCACACAGTGTATGTATATCTCTACTGGTGCGTCACACAGTGTATGTATAGCTCTGCTGGTGCGTCCCACAGTGTATGTATATCTGTACTGATGCGTCACACAGTGTATGTATATCTGTACTGATGCGTCACACAGTGTATGTATAGCTCTGCTGGTGTGTCACACGGAGTATGTATATCTGTACTGGTGCATCACACAGTGTATGTATATCTCTACTGGTGCGTCACACAGTGTATGTATAGCTCTGCTGGTGCGTCCCACAGTGTATGTATAGCTCTGCTGGTGTGTCACACGGTGTATGTATATCTCTGCTGGTGCATCACACAGTGTATGTATATCTGTACTGGTGCATCACACAGTGTATGTATATCTGTACTGGTGCGTCCCACAGTGTATGTATAGCTCTGCTGGTGTGTCACACGGTGTATGTATATCTCTGCTGGTGCATCACACAGTGTATGTATATCTCTACTGGTGCGTCACACAGTGTATGTATATCTCTGCTGGTGCATCACACAGTGTATGTATATCTGTACTGATGCGTCACACGGTGTATGTATATCTGTACTGGTACGTCACACAGTGTATGTATAACTCTGCTGGTGTATCACACAGTGTATGTATATCTGTACTGATGCGTCACACAGTGTATGTATATCTGTACTGATGCGTCACACAGTGTATGTATAGCTCTGCTGGTGTGTCACACGGTGTATGTATATCTGTACTGATGCATCACACAGTGTATGTATATCTCTACTGGTGCGTCACACGGTGTATGTATATCTGTACTGGTGTGTCACACAGTGTATGTATATCTCTGCTGGTGCATCACACAGTGTATGTATATCTGTACTGATGTGTCACACAGTGTATGTATATCTGTACTGGTGTGTCACACAGTGTATGTATATCTGTACTGGTGTGTCACACAGTGTATGTATATCTGTACTGGTGCGTCACACAGTGTATGTATATCTGTACTGGTGCGTCACACAGTGTATGTATATCTGTACTGATGCGTCACACAGTGTATGTATATCTGTACTGATGCGTCACACAGTGTATGTATATCTGTACTGGTGTGTCACACGGTGTATGTATATCTGTACTGGTGTGTCACACAGTGTATGTATATCTCTGCTGGTGCATCACACAGTGTATGTATATCTGTACTGATGCGTCATACAGTGTATGTATATCTGTACTGGTGCGTCACACAATGTATGTATATCTCTGCTGGTGTGTCACACAGTGTATGTATATCTGTACTGGTGTGTCACACGGTGTATGTATATCTGTACTGGTGCGTCACACAGTGTATGTATATCTGTACTGGTGCATCACACAGTGTATGTATATCTGTACTGATGCGTCACACAGTGCATTGCATATCTCTGCTGGGGTGTCACACAGTGTATGTATATCTGTACTGGTGCGTCACACAGTGCATTGCATATCTCTGCTGGGGTGTCACACAGTGTATGTATATCTGTACTGGTGCATCACACAGTGTATGTATATCTGTACTGATGCGTCACACAGTGTATGTATATCTGTACTGGTGCATCACACAGTGTATGTATATCTGTACTGATGCGTCACACAGTGCATTGCATATCTCTGCTGGGGTGTCACACAGTGTATGTATATCTGTACTGGTGCGTCACACAGTGCATTGCATATCTCTGCTGGGGTGTCACACAGTGTATGTATATCTGTACTGGTGCATCACACAGTGTATGTATATCTGTACTGGTGCATCACACAGTGTATGTATATCTGTACTGATGCGTCACACAGTGTATGTATATCTCTACTGGTGCGTCACACGGTGTATGTATATCTGTACTGGTGTGTCACACAGTGTATGTATATCTGTACTGATGCGTCACACGGTGTATGTATATCTGTACTGGTACGTCACACAGTGTATGTATAACTCTGCTGGTGTATCACACAGTGTATGTATATCTCTACTGGTGCGTCACACAGTGTATGTATATCTCTGCTGGTGCATCACACAGTGTATGTATATCTGTACTGATGCGTCACACGGTGTATGTATATCTGTACTGGTACGTCACACAGTGTATGTATAACTCTGCTGGTGTATCACACAGTGTATGTATATCTGTACTGATGCGTCACACAGTGTATGTATATCTGTACTGATGCGTCACACAGTGTATGTATAGCTCTGCTGGTGTGTCACACGGTGTATGTATATCTGTACTGATGCATCACACAGTGTATGTATATCTCTACTGGTGCGTCACACGGTGTATGTATATCTGTACTGGTGTGTCACACAGTGTATGTATATCTCTGCTGGTGCATCACACAGTGTATGTATATCTGTACTGATGTGTCACACAGTGTATGTATATCTGTACTGGTGTGTCACACAGTGTATGTATATCTGTACTGGTGTGTCACACAGTGTATGTATATCTGTACTGATGCGTCACACAGTGTATGTATATCTGTACTGGTGCGTCACACAGTGTATGTATATCTGTACTGATGCGTCACACAGTGTATGTATATCTGTACTGATGCGTCACACAGTGTATGTATATCTGTACTGGTGTGTCACACGGTGTATGTATATCTGTACTGGTGTGTCACACAGTGTATGTATATCTCTGCTGGTGCATCACACAGTGTATGTATATCTGTACTGATGCGTCACACAGTGTATGTATATCTGTACTGGTGTGTCACACGGTGTATGTATATCTGTACTGGTGTGTCACACAGTGTATGTATATCTGTACTGATGCGTCACACAGTGTATGTATATCTGTACTGGTGTGTCACACAGTGTATGTATATCTCTGCTGGTGCGTCACACAGTGTATGTATATCTGTACTGGTGTGTCACACGGTGTATGTATATCTGTACTGGTGCGTCACACAGTGTATGTATATCTGTACTGGTGCATCACACAGTGTATGTATATCTGTACTGATGCGTCACACAGTGTATGTATATCTGTACTGGTGTGTCACACAGTGTATGTATATCTGTACTGATGCGTCACACAGTGTATGTATATCTGTACTGGTGCGTCACACAATGTATGTATATCTCTGCTGGTGTGTCACACAGTGTATGTATATCTGTACTGGTGTGTCACACAGTGTATGTATATCTGTACTGGTGCGTCACACAATGTATGTATATCTCTGCTGGTGTGTCACACAGTGTATGTATATCTGTACTGGTGTGTCACACGGTGTATGTATATCTGTACTGGTGCATCACACAGTGTATGTATATCTGTACTGGTGCATCACACAGTGTATGTATATCTGTACTGATGCGTCACACAGTGCATTGCATATCTCTGCTGGGGTGTCACACAGTGTATGTATATCTGTACTGGTGCGTCACACAGTGCATTGCATATCTCTGCTGGGGTGTCACACAGTGTATGTATATCTGTACTGGTGCATCACACAGTGTATGTATATCTGTACTGATGCGTCACACAGTGTATGTATATCTGTACTGGTGCATCACACAGTGTATGTATATCTGTACTGATGCGTCACACAGTGCATTGCATATCTCTGCTGGGGTGTCACACAGTGTATGTATATCTGTACTGGTGCGTCACACAGTGCATTGCATATCTCTGCTGGGGTGTCACACAGTGTATGTATATCTGTACTGGTGCATCACACAGTGTATGTATATCTGTACTGATGCGTCACACAGTGCATGTATATCTGTACTGGTGCATCACACAGTGTATGTATATCTGTACTGATGCGTCACACAGTGCATTGCATATCTCTGCTGGGGTGTCACACAGTGTATGTATATCTGTACTGGTGCGTCACACAGTGCATTGCATATCTCTGCTGGTGCGTCACACTGTGTATGTATATCTGTACTGATGCTTCACACAGTGTATATATATCTGTACTGGTGCGTCACACAGTGCATTGCATATCTCTGCTGGGGTGTCACACTGTGTTTGGTGGTTCTGTGACTACCAGTGGACAGTGGGATATTTCTCCCTTACCTCTGCATGGTCAATGTCTTGCTTCATCTGCTACTTAGAATATAAAATGAAAATTACAGCAATATATAAACTGGTAAATAAACTGACCAAATTAGTCTATAAATGGACATTAAGGGTGAAAGGTGTTAAAGAACAGGCTCTGAACTGCCCTTGGTGTGGGGTGCTCAGCCACTTCCATGAACCTCATCACAACCTCCTGAGGCTGGTTGGGTCCCAAGAAAGCAAGGTGCCTATGGACCTTCCTGGTCACTGGATAAGCTGGTTCATCATTCAGACACCCCACTGTGGACCCCAAGGTCCTGGATCTGGGGCTCAAGTCCTGAGGCAGGTTGGTGGCCCTGGCCAGTCTGGCAGTTTTGTCTTCAGCTTCCTTCAGCAGTGGTAACAGTTCAGGTTTCTTCATGCCCGTGCCATCCCACCCTCGCTGCATAACCAAGTCCTGCAGAGTAGTGATAGTCAGATATCAGTAAGCCTCTGTCATCCTCTACCGGTGTGATCCCAGGTGGAGGTTTGGCCCCTCAAGTAGTGGGAGAGAGATCCCACTGCTGTCACCAGTGTAACGGGAACCAAGGATGCCATGTAGTTGTTAGCCATTCTTCCGGGCTTCTCTTTCCTGGATGCCTCTATAGAAGGGTAGCCATGCTGGTCCTGAGATGCAGAGTTCCTGGAAATAGGAGTCAAAGGTGACTCTTTCCTGAGGTAAAATACGCCACACAGTTCTTGTAGTTAAATGAAGACACCTTAGTTGGGGACATGGGGGCATTTTATAGTAGGAAGACACAAATGAACAAAGGAAACAAAGTTCAATCTTGCAACTCCGATCTTCAGCCAATGAGTGACAAGGAACAACCAATTCGGGCCCAGATGCCATTGTATTACACTTCTGATGAAGCTACCCGGACCCTAAAATGAATTTGATCTTGTTGCTCCGGTCTTCCAACCAGTAGGGACTGAACTGAGAAGATGTGACAAGATTTGACAAGTGGCGTCCAATCAGCAGGCCACCTACTTGTCTAAGTCCCTACATCACCTATGTAGTCCTGTTCGACAAGTGGCGACCAATCCATGAGCTGGCTACCAGTCCAACAAAAACTTCTTTTTAAACATTACTATTTGACTGGAGGTGACCAATCACCGGGCCGATTCATTTTCAAAATGGGGGCTGGGGAATTCCGGATGCCAAAGTTGGTTATGGTGGCCGAAAACCCCACACAACTTGTAGTTAAAAGTCTGTTCTTCAACCCCTTTAGTCCATAACGGTCATAGACTCGTTACAGGGACATTACCAAAATATACAAACTGGTAAATAAATCCATATAGTTTATATACTGGACATTACAGCAAAACATAAAGTGTCCAAATTAGTATATAAACAGGACGTTACAAAAAATGACCAAATTAGTATATAAACTTAACAATACAATTATATATAAACTGGTAAATAAAGTAGTTACCAATAATCAAGATCTGACGTCTGATGCAAGATAATTGAAATTATGCAGGCCACCCCTATCATTCAGCACTGTGGGTGTGACCAATACAGCTGAAACTCCTCCTCTCAATTAATTGGCCCCCTGTTTAATGGGGACTCTGTCTCTATGGAAATATTAGATGATAGATAGATAGATAGATAGATAGATAGATAGATAGATAGATAGACAGACAGACAGACAGACAGACAGACAGACAGACAGACAGACAGATAGATAGATAGATAGATAGATAGATAGATAGATAGATAGATAGATAAAACTGTATTTCATAATATCAAAAATAATAAGGTTGAATTACCACTTGACTGATCACGATCATCTAATGATCTCTTGTTCACATATTCAGAGGTGAAAAGAGGGCAAAATAACTTTATTTCATTTTTGTTTGCAGCCCCTAAATTATGAGCTAAGCTGAATTACTTGGATTTGATATACGCAATCAGACAATCATGGCCTTATGCACAAACAAAAACAAAAAAACAAGAGCAATTTCTGGGAAATCAGCTGCACCATAAATAGACATTCTTAAAGCTCCCATTGATTTAATGGGGTATTCTGTACCTTGAATACTTGAGCTGTTCCCATCGTATTGTGAGGCAATGCTTTGGAAACCGTTCTAGAAGTCAAGGAGTTGAAATCCCCACTTAACTCAAAGGGAGGTTGAATGTGTTGTCTATGGTGCAGATGGTTCATTCCAGAATTTCTCCAATTTTCTTTGTCCATAAGGCATTTAGCAGTTAAAAGAAAGGTCTTGTCTAAATAATCCCCTACTGTGCCATTTTATATAAAACGATGCAAATACCCTCTGAAGTACCTGCACTTCTGATGGCCTGGAATGCATTCACCCGGAGTCTGCCGGTCACCGCAGCCATATCCTAGGATGAAATGTTTCAGCCGGAGGCAGGTTTTGTAGTGATAAAAGCCGGATTGAGATCCTGCATGCAAAATACGCAGCTGAACATTCCCTGGTGAATGGACGTGATTAGCACAAGTGGAGAAAAATAAGCTGAAAACATTCAAAGGCCTTATGAGGTTTTCTCTCTGTTCATAAACCGAAATGTTTAATCATCTTAAGGAGCAACACAAACTAGCCAAGCAGCCTTCAAGGTTCTTAACCTCTCTGAGTGCTAGAAGGGTGCATATTCGATATGTTGTACACCTTTCAGACATTTAAAGCAGACCTGTAACCTTTAATTTTTATTTTTTTTTGCATGTTTGAGAACTTCATTCAGTCTGTGTATCATGTTATTTAAAAGTGCAGCAGATGTAAAGTTCAGGAGATATTAATACTTTTACTTCTTTAAAAAGTGAAAGTTTCTCAGTGAAGCACAGAGCTTAATTAGCATATGGAACTGCACTTAAAGGCTTCATTTGCATACATTATCATATGATACCACACTCAGAGAGCTCACCATACAGAAATAGAAGTATCAATATCTCCTTAAATATGCATAACATAGTAACATAGTTGAACTGAATGAGGGGCTGAAAAAAAGACGCGTCCATCAAGTTCAGCCCATGCCAAATCACCGTTTTTGATTCAGAGGAAAGCAACCCTCCCCAAAAAAAAAAAATTGAAGCCATCTCCATTTACATCTGTACTGGGTAGAAAAATTCTTAAAGATCAAAACGATTCTGCGCTTCTACATATGTATTACCCACATTTCCTGTATAGGGCATAAATTGTTCTGATGTGTTCATTTACTTGTTTTGTTGTATAGTTTGGTTAAAGCATGTTTAAACTTGTTTACCCTGCCAAGGAACCCTGTACATATTGCCATCTTACAATTTAGAAATTGTCCCTTAGCAAACTATGTAAGATTTAAAAATACATTGATAAAAACAACTAATCTAATAGTTAAAAAAAATATATCTGGTATCATTCTGATGAGACCGACCTGCTTTCAAACAGGAATCATTTTCAGTGACTGGATGGGGACCAAAAAGGACTGAACACTTCCATCTGCCCCTTTATATAGGTCTTATCCCACCCACCACTATAATGCATGAAACCTGTATAACACAACCACATAATTAAAGGTAAACCAAGGTGTTTTTATATCCTGCAAGTTTACTCAAAAGTAAATTCCTAAGGGGAAATTTTTACTCTATGCTATGGCAATATGTAGGACTCACCTAAAATGGGGTAACTTGGCAGGGCCAAAGTGAATACTGGCTGAAAAACTAAAATGTCTAATGTGGTATTCAGAGGCCCAGCTAAAACCACAAAGGACGTTAAGCCACAGAAACGGTCTTGTGGCTGAACGTCCGTTTTGTTCGTTTAGTTCCCAAAATGCCGCTAAAAGCAGCGATGTTGGGAACTTCACAGTATAAAACAATTAACTATCAGTGCCTGACATACTGCCAAGTACCGATCATTAACTGATATGTCTGACACCTACCTGTTATCCACTGTCTGTCTCTTCTGTCATCCCTTCTTTCCTGTCTCTTCTGTCTTCTCTTCTTTCTTCAGTCTTCTTCCTGTAAAAAAACAAAGAGATTTAAGTATAATGTAGAAATAAGCGTCACCCTAATACATACTTTAACCCCTTGAGTGCCAGAGGTGTATGCAACGCATTGCAAAGCAAAGCGTTGCGTACCTCTCTGGTGCTCAAACAGGTTAAAGTATATATTA
The DNA here is from genome assembly GCA_037306005.1 of Rhinophrynus dorsalis. Lineage (NCBI taxonomy): Eukaryota > Metazoa > Chordata > Amphibia > Anura > Rhinophrynidae > Rhinophrynus > Rhinophrynus dorsalis. Next base: position 175,764,195 of record CM074727.1, on the reverse strand, counting down.
ACACTATCCAGTTCAAAAGATATGCTGTTATTTAGTAGTATATGAGATCCAAGTTGTGCCCAATAAATGTCTCCTTATGTATCACGTTAAAATAATGCCGTGTTACAAATATCTCTGAAAAATACATAGCTTGATCAAAATTAATATTATATTGCTTCATTGTCTCCGCCGCTGTGTGTGGCCACTGAGGCGGCGGCAGCGGAAACAGCATCACGAATCAGAGACACCCCCTCCATCTTCCTCACAGGCCGATGCCCGTTACACTGTGAGGGGATTGGTAGAGAGCCTACCTTTATATGTGGGCAGTCTCACTTGCAATTTCCTCACAGCCATTGGCTGGGATGTGCAGACTCACATCCCAGCCATCAGCTCTGAGCAACTGTGCTTTGAAACGGATTGGCTGGGATGTGAGTCAGCACATGAGGGAATTGCAAGTGAGACTGCCCATGTATAAAGGCAGGCTCTCTACCGATTCCCTCACAGTGTAACGGGCATCAACCCGTGAGGAAGATGGAGGAGGAGTGGTCTGTGCTGCTTGATGCTGTTTCCACTCCCGCCACCTCCGCGGACGCACACAACGGCGGAGACAGTGAAGAAATATAATATTAATTTTGATCAAGCAAAGTATTTTGCAGGGATATTTGTAACATGGCATTATTTTAAGGTGATGTTGCTTTACTTAGTCGGGTTAACCCCACTGGCACTCATAGGGTTAATTCCACTAACTCTGGACACGTTTTAGGTACTTTGGAAGTATTGATGTGGGGTTTAGGGCTCCATATTAATACATCCACTGTGGACTTAGGTTTTTTGTTTCCCGTTAATAGCTACGTTAGCTGACTACAGATCTGATAAGAGACTTTACGGCCAAACAAACTGGTTCTTAACTTTTATGCGATAAATTGAGTCCCTTATTCTATTTTTACAGCTAACGCAATTTTTAAAATGGCGTTTTTTTTTCTAATGGGCCAAAACACACGTTGGAGTAGCGGCCGTATTAGTTGTTGAACTGCCGTTAGCAGTTCATTACATGGACCTTTAAATAGTTGACTACATATAAAAACACCCAGTGGTGTTTTTATGGCCAAATGCCCCCTAGAGAACCTGCTTAATTCTGGTACAGGCTTGTTCCTAGTTGAGTTTCTCTGACCCATTTGTTTGTCTCACCCATACTTCCCAACATTTCAAATTGCCAAAGAGGGACACTTGTTTTTTAGGGGGTGTTGCTGCGGGCGTGACTGGTGGGTAGGGTATTACAGAGAATTTTTAGGCTATTTCAGGACCTATTGATACCTCCTTGTGTAACTTAATAAATAACTTATAACAAGACCAAAGTATTTCATTTACACAGACTAATTTATAAACACATATACTGACATTTAAACAAATAATAATGTGAGTTTTATTGCTGTAAAACAATGGGATTCACTTATATATACACCCCACAATCTGATTTGCTAAAAAGAGGGACATCAGGGTGGGAAAGATGGACACAGGGATTTGGGTCTAAAAGAGGGACTGTCCCGCCTAAAGAGGGACACTTGGGAGGTATGTTCACCCTTTGAGTGCAGATGGGCACGCAATGCATTGCTTTTTCAAAGCGTTGCATACCCCTCTGGCACACAAAGGTTTAATCATACTTTTGCTAAACTATGCATCAAAATTGTCATTTTTTTAAACAAATAAATTAACACATTGGTATAATATATGCTCTGTACAGGGTTCACATTTGGGCAATTTGTGTGGAGTAGAAAAAGGATTGTTAAATTCTTTGTTTTAGGATTATTTCTTGTTTGTAGACTCTGAGAATCCCCTTAGTCATTTCCTTGGATCTACATCCGATCTGCTTGGAATCCAACTGTCATAATTCTCATTAATCTTTGAAGACAACAACAGTATCTGCAAACACGGAATTCTGAGGCAAATAATCCAATATCAATCACTCTTACTGTAAAAAAAATCAGTTGGGGGTTTGGTAGGATTAAAATTATCATTGTTCCAAAGAGGGCTTTTACCCCATTCAACACTAAAGAGGTCTTAGCCCTTTGAGCGCCAGAGGCATTTCAGTGCAATGCATTGACTACTTCTCTAACACTCAAAGGGTTAAATGCATTGCTTCACCATAAGTTCCACAGCCATCTGGCACACAAAGGGATAATACAATTTTCTCTCAAAGTCATACTTTAAAGGGATAGTAATTGTAACGGACCCTAGGCCGTTACTTGGCCCTGATTTATAAAACTACGGCAGCCCGCTGCCTAAGGGTCATTTTGGCGGCCCGTGGATCAGAGTCTGACTGTTTGGTTGGGGTTACGTGGAGAACAGCTCCTCCAAAAGACTGAATTCACGGGTAGAACGGAGCTGTAGGCTGGCTGCTATGCGGGGCAACCGGTACAGAAAAACCCCATAGACTTTACATGGGAAAGTAGGCGGCTCCCTGATTGGCCAGTCTGAGTTAAAGGGACTCCATTGACTTTGCATGGGGAAAAATAGGCGCCCCTAGGATTGGCCAGTTAGCTGCCCGCCCACTAGTTCCGATTGGCTGAGACAGCATTGATGATCTTGGCCAGGATTGGCCATCGGATTCCAGGCTCCTGATTGGCCATGGGTTGAAGCGGAATATTCAAAGATGCTTCAACCCCCTGGCCATTGTGTAAAGATGTGTATTCGAGTCCCTCATCCTTTTGTCACAGTATTTACCCCTCATCAGTCCCTTTGTATGAATAATGTAATCATGTCTGGCCCTTTGTGTTATGTTTACACCATCTGTCACTGTCCATTGTCTAGTATTGTATCTTGATGTGGTTCACCATGTATATAAGACTGGAAGTTTGTACAATAAAGTGTGTGCAGTTTGAACTTCAACTGGCTCCTGTCTCTCTGTCGCTGGATGGTATCAAGGGACTTCTGTTGTCCCCCATCCTAGGAAGAAATGCTGCTTGAGTAACCGGTGGAGCTGCCTGCTTGTAGCTGACCTCTGGAGGGAGAAACCTGGAACGACGGCCTGAGTCCAACCCAGGGACTTGGGGATCCGTTACAGTAATACTTCGTTTCAACTTTATTTTATTTTGTTGGCATTAAAAAAAACATGAAGAACGATGTAAGTCTTATCTCTCAAACCTTTATGGTTTAAGAGATATTCACAAGCAAAGTTTCCCCTCCCGTCCCTTTTACCTAGTGTAAGCCATCTCTTCTCAGATGTGGAATGCAGTCCATAGACCAGACAGATAACAGCAGGGGACAATCTTCTTCCTATGAGAACAATGAAAGCCCTGCCCCCCTTGACAAGTTTTTCAGGCTTTTCCCTTATCTTAATTGAAGATTGTCCCTCTCTGCAGTCTACCTGGGCACCTCCCTTCTGATCTGGCTGAACAGGGGGGGATATACTTTGCTTGTGAATATCTCTTAAACCATAAAGGTTTGAGAGATAAGACTTATATGAATATAATTGTACTCCCACTGCTAAGAAATGCGTATCTTCAGAGTTATTACAAATGAAACTCATGTTTTTCTATACATGAACAGTGCACTCTAGAGGTCAAATCCCAATTAGTTATTCCATTATATTCTACTAGTTGAAGAGCCTGTTACACGGGCCACAGTGCCACTGCTAGTCGGTCGTGGGGCAGTCATGTGCAGTAGAGACTGACCGCGCCGCAACTGAAATGGAGCTGGACGCTCCGAATCAGCCAGGGCACGGGCAGTCTCTACTGCGCATGACTTGGTCATTATTATATAGGATTTGAGAAGAAAGTCACTGACAAACAGTTCTGAGTTGAATGTGATAGAAACTGAATGGGGGATGTATAAATAGCCTTCTAAGGACAAGATTCTATTACAATAGAAAAAGAGAAAAGACAGCGCAAGACACTTCTAAGTGAAGTATTGACGAGTCACAGTAGTATATATGTAAATGACCTTTTCCCCTCCAATGGTAATACTCACATTTATGAGAGATTTCTCCTGCCTCTCAGTTTATTTCGCCTGCACTGGTTTGTGGGGTGTCACACCAGATGAAAAAACTAATGTTGTCTTTAAATTTTGTTTGTTGTTCCTAGTTTTTTACCACACACATTAACCAATATGCAAATTTGAGCTTGGAACTTTTAATCATAACTAGGGTTGCCACCTTTTATTAAAAAAAATACCGGCCAAGGCATTCCCTCCATAGACTTAACATTGGACAGAAGCCAACTTTTTACCGGCCTGCCAGTAAAATACCGGCTGTGTGGCAACACTAATCATAACAACAATGCTATCATCTGGCCCCTTTTATTCTTAGTGAGTATAGAGGTGCCGATAATAAGTGGATAGGACCTTTATTGTGACCTCAATAAAAGTATCCTAAAAATTCCCAACCACAACCTGAAACCCCTATAAGGGGTATCTGTGTGAGGCATAATACTCCAAACGTGATCGGTCACACTCGCTTATTAAAACTTAACTTTTATTCTTGTCAAAAGACATAATATCCAACGTTTCAGTCAGCAATTTAGACTTTCATCAGGGTTACTGCAAAAGTATCTTGCTCAACATAATGCCTTTTTAACTCTGCCTGTTTACACCTGATTCATATCAGAAGTCCACCTGGTCTCCATAGTGACCTGCGGTGTCGGATCCGCCCCCTGTGTCAACGGCAGCGATCCAAAGCTATCAAACCTTTGGTTTGGTTAGGTTTGATAGCTTTGGATAGCTGCCGTAGACACAGGGGGCGGATCAAACACCGCAGGTCACTATGGAGACCAGGTGGACTTCTGATATGAATCAGGTGTGAACAGGTAGAGTTAAAAAGGCATTATGTTGAGCAAGATACTTTTACAGTAACCCTGATGAAAGTCTAAATTGCTGACTGAAACGTTGGATATTATGTTTTTTGACAAGAATAAAAGTTAAGTTTTAATAAGTGAGTGTGACCGATCACATTTGGAGTATTATACGTTATATATTGATTGGAGCACCTCACAGTTACGGCAAGTGTGTGTGCAGTAGTTTTTGTGATTAAGTTATCTGTATGAGGCAAAATGGGAAAGAAATAATGACAATTTCAGTTGTGATGTTATTAAAAAAAAACAAAAAACAAAACAACAAAAGTTATAAATTAAAAATAAAAAGCAAATACAAAACAGAAAAGAAATTTAATATAATTACAAGTTCAATATTGCCCTGGTAATGGGATAAAATCGCTCTACGCGTTTCGTGACCAGGTGATGCTACTTCTTCAGGAGCAAAAAAAGGCTATTACAGGTGCTAATTGTATATCTGCTTTTATTTCCAGGTTTACCCATACACTTTAATGGGAAAATGTTTGATAAAATGGGTGTTAACATTTAGCACCTGCAATAGAATCTAGCCCTTAGTTTTTACTTAAAGGAGCAGTAAACTTTTTTTATGACAAAAAATATATATTGTAGGGATTTTCCTATTGAGTAAAATAAGGGTACTCCCACTGCTGAGAGATTTATATTTCCAGAGGTATTACAGTTTAAACCCATGTTTTTTTACATTAGCAGTGTCCTCTAGTGGTCAAATTCTAATTAGATTTCCTGTTAGATTCTAATGGAGAGGAAAGTCAGAAAAGTCAGAGACATTCAGTTCTCCATAGAATGTGATAGAAACTGCCTGTCATTTCCTGTCAGTTAGAACTACCAGGAAGTAAACAGTAAATTCACTTCCTGTCAGTTAGAACTATCAGGAAGTAAACACACTAAATTCACTTCCTGTCAGTTAGAACTGTCAGGAAGTAAACACACTAAATTCACTTCCTGATTATTTAAACCGCTATAAATTTTGAATAAAACATCTGACAGCGATGGGAGTGACCTTGTTTTATTCAGCAGGAAAATATGTTTTTTCATAAAAAAACGTTACTGCTCCTTTAAGAATTGTCGCTAAAATTCACGCCGAGTCATATTTATAAAGAAGTAAATCATGTTTATAAAAATGTCTTTCTGAGAATATTCTGCGAAAATTCACACCTGTGAATATATTTTCACACACAGAGCTGTCACTATACACTCCATTAAGAACAGGTTATACCTGACGTTAAGATTTAATCCCTAAAACTGCCTTTATTTTTCCCGCAATTAGAGAATTTCTTTTTAAATACACTGAGACATAATTCTTATTTGGCCAAGGCCATTTCTACTCCACTTTTCAAAAACAACTAACTGGAGTTAGCGCTTACCAAAATGTCGCTAGATGTTTATACATATACTTAAGTCACTTTGAGACAGTTTTACAGACACTTTCTTTATAACTCCAGTTTTATACATCTCCCCCATAGTCACTTCCTGTCAGTTAGAACTTTCAGGAAGTAATCATTCTGTAATTCACTTTCTGATAATCTGAACTGTTATGACAGCGGCGATGGTTTCTTTGTTTTACTCTTCCGGAAAAGCCAAATAACTAATAGATTTTAACCCCATAAGGACCGGTGCGTGCACGTGCAGCCAGCAGTTGAGGACCATGGGGCTTTTTTTTTCCGGTTCAGGGCTTCCGGAGCGGCGTGCAGCCACACCGGGAGCCCTGAACTCCATGACGTGCCAGGACCGTCACTTGTCCTTAAGTGCCGGACCTCCGTGATGGTCCTGGCATGTCAGTGGTCGTTAAGGGGTTAATTAAAAAAAGTTTACTGTCCCTTTTAACGTTTTGAGAACCAGAACTTTGCAATGCAATGGATAACCCTATGGCACTTGAAGTGCTAATGGATAAATTGCATATTAATTAGAGAAAATGTGAAAGTCTGGCAAGTCAAGAACCCTCTTGGCGCAGTCATTCTCACACGTGGAGAATATCTCAAGTATTCTTGAAACACAAGCTTAGATCTGCACTTGTTTGTTACTGTAAGTATTATGATCTGCCATTTGGAACGATGTGGCAAGAAGAATTCTGTTTTATAGAGAGAGGATAATAAAGAATACCAGTAAATGAGTAAGCACACAAATACAAGAAAAATAAAACATTACTGACGGAGACATTTTATTATTTAAAGGAGCGCTAACATATCCTGACACCCACTTGCTTTAACCCTTTGAGTGCCAGAGGGGTACGCAACGCATTGCAATGCATTGCGTACCCCTCTGGCACTCAAATGGTTAAGCCTTTGTGTGCCAGAAGGGCAGGGAACACTGGCACTCAAAGGGTTAAACTTGGTAGAAAATCATAACGGCCTCTAAAAATCAGTTCTGGGTGGATTGGTTCCCCAAAATTATACTTTAATTAGAACTGGATATCATGTCCACTCAAATGCTCAGAGCTCTACATTTTAGGGGCGGTGCCTGAGCTGTGCTGGCCTCACCCACATTCTAAATTGAGGGTGTGGCTAGAGCTATCTCAGTGTCACTGAACCAGTCTGAAAGGCCATTATTCAACCCTTTGGATGCTAGAGAGATCTTGAATATCTCTTTAGCAACCAAGGGGTTAAAGCTTTTTTTCTCTTCTTGCTTGTTATAAGTCAAGGGTATTTTTGTGTCAAGAAAGGGTGGATGGGACTGGGGGTGGATCCATTTGAGGAGGGGGGTGTGGCCATAGGTGGGGATAAGGGTGCCTAGAGTGTCTTGTCTAGGGGTGCATGGGATGTAAATCTGGTCCCGTGTCCATGGAGGCAGACATGAGGGCTTTTTTCTGGGGTCCTGGAGTGGTGAAAGGGTGAGTGGGAGGAATTCTTGGAGGCTGCGAAAGGGATTGTATGGCGTTTGTAGGTGGTGAAGGGGAGAGAGGTTTGGAGGGGGAGAAATCTCTGTCTGTCAGTTATGATCTATAGTAGCGGTAGGAGAGAGGGGACCAATGGAAGAGGCAGCTTCCTCTGCATAAGCATGTCCCATGGCCATACCTGGGAGCTTTGTCTTCTAGAGTCCCCAGAGGGGCTCGTGTGGTGCCGCTGAAGGGATATCTATGACGTGAATTGCATCACAAAGGGGTGGGGCTTAACAAATTGTGTCATGAAGTGGGTGGTAACTGGCAGGACAACATGTACACAGATTCAGCAGCTCCAGACTAGTTTAACCCAATAATCATAATAACAACAATGTATATTAGAGACTGATTCCAAATAGAAACACTTTTTTAACTGCGAATACCAACTGAACATCGTTGGTGTGCAAAATAAAGGTTTTCTTTCACCTCTCAAATTAATCCACAAATGAAAAATATTCCTATTGTGTTCTCAATTTCAAGATACACGTAACAAATCTTCTTAAAAACAGCAATCTTTATTATGAAATATAAATTATCATACCTGCAGTAAAGATATCTCAGCCTCCAAGTAGCAAGACTTACAGAGCGGGTGTTACCAGGTTATAAACAATGGTGACAATCTACACGTTTCACAGGAACAGAACAGGAAGGAGGAGAAGTAGGTGGGAAGTGGGAGGAACAGTGAGACAAGGCATGGAGGTGGGAGGTAAGTGGGAGGAAAAGGGTGAGAAGGAGGTGAAGGTTTGAGGAACAGTGAGAGAAGGTGGGGAAGTGGGAAGAACAGGGTGAAAAGGAGGGGAAGTAGGAGGAAAGTGAGAGGAATAGGGAGGGATGGAGGGGAAGTAGGAGGAACAGGGAGGGAAGGAGGGGAAGTATGAGGAAAATGGGAGGAACAGAGTGGAAAGGTGAAGAACTGGGAGGAACACAGTAGGAAGGTGAAGTGGGCAGGAAGTAGGAGGAACAGGATGAGAAGGAGGAGAAGTGAGTGGGAAGTGGGAGGAACAGGGTGAGAAGGAGGAGAAGTGGTCAGGAAGTAAGAGGAACAGGGTGAGAAGGAGGAGAAGTGGTCAGGAAGTAAGAGGAACAGGGTGAGAAGGAGGAGAAGTGGTCAGGAAGTAAGAGGAACAGAGTGATAAGGAGGAGAAGTGGGCAGGAAGTAGGAGGAACATGGAGAGAAGAAGTGTGTGGGAAGTAGGAGGAACAGGGTGAGAAGGAGGAGAAGTGGGCAGGAAATAGGAGGAACAGGGTGAGAAGGAGGAGAATTGGGCAGGAAGTAGGAGGAACCGGGAGAGAATTAGAAGAAGTGAGTGGGAAGTGGGAGGAACACGGTGAGAAGGAGGAGAAGTGGTCAGGAAGTAAGAGGAACAGGGTGAGAAGGAGGAGAAGTGGTCAGGAAGTAAGAAGAACAGGGTGATAAGGAGGAGAAGTGGGCAGGAAGTAGGAGGAACATGGAGAGAAAAAGTGTGTGGGAAGTAGGAGGAACAGGGCGAGAAGGAGAAGAAGTGTGTGGGAAGTAGGAGGAACAGGGCGAGAAGGAGAAGAAGTGTGTGGGAAGTAGGAGGAACAGGGCGAGAAGGAGAAGAAGTGTGTGGGAAGTAGGAGGAACAGGGTGAGAAGGAGGAGAACTGGTCAGGAAGTAGGAGGAACACAGAGAGAAATAGAAGAAGTGAGTGGGAAGTGGGAGGAACAGGGTGAGAAGGAGGAGAAATGGGCAGGAAATGGGAGGAACAGGGTGGGAAGGAGGAGAAGTGGGCAGGAAGTAGGAGGAACAGGGAGAGAATTATAAGAAGTGAGTGGGAAGTGGGAGGGACAGGGTGAGAAGGAGTAGTGAGCAGAGTTTCATAAGAAATTCCCCAGTCCAGAGAATCATCCTCTCTCCCCGGAGACCTGTTAATTAATTGCAAAAAACTGAGTCTTTGGGGCAGATCGGGAGAGTTCCCCCGGTATGCCCATGGCCTGCTTAACCCTTTAACTGCCAGGGGGTATGCAAAGCATTGCATCTTCAAAGGGTTAAAACATTCACTGCTACATGGGCCTCCACAAGATCAATAGGCTAGTTCTGAAGTATTCCTGAGCATGGCCTGGCACTATAAATCAGTGGTTCTCAAACAGGGTGCTGTAGGCCTTTGACGTGACATCCCCTTAGGTTGCTCTCTCTTTTCTATAAAGATGTTGACAGAAGTGTCAATTTTGAGTTTCCAGTTCATATTTATTGAAATTGTTATACACAATATGTTTTTGTTATTCTCATTGTAACGCCTAAAAATAACTACATATTTATGCATTTGCATAATCCTTAATTATTAATTGACATATTACTTAAAATATTTGGGGAGGCCTGTAAATAGTAGACCGCGGGTTAGGGGTGCATTGAGCAAAGCATTATTGATATACGCTGCCATGGATCAGTCTGTGTACTGTGCCGGCACATTGATATACACACAGTTTCTAGTGACAGGAAACATACACACTCTGATGAGTGTAGGACGAGGTCAGAATCACCAGGTAGGGTATATACACAAGGAGGTTATGCACTAAGGTAAGATAAACAGAGACTAAAGAGGAGACTTGTATACACTAGAGAAACGGCATCTTAGAGGGGATATGATAACACTATATAAATATGTTCAGGGCCAATACAAAGGACTCTCCAAAGACCTGTTCATTAACAGAACAGTACACAGGACAAGGGGTCACCCGCTTAGACTTGAGGAAAGGAGTAGTGATGAGCGAGCATGCTCGGCCGAAGCTCGGTTCGGCTCGAGCATCGCTCTGCTCGGCACATGGCGGTACTCGTACGAGTACCGCATGTGCTCGCCCGCCATGTTCGGGTCTCCTCCCCGCACGTTTCGCGGCTGCTGCGCAGCCAATAAACGTGCGGGGAGGCTCTGACATCAGTGTAATGCCAGCAGCCATGTTGGCTGCTGGCATTACACTGATTGGCTGGCCAGAACCCGTGATCGGGTGCTGTATAGCACCCGACGCGCGAGTTCGGCTCATTCTTAGCCAGGGAGAGATGCGCTCAGGCAGGGAAAGTCAGTGTAGGGAGAATAAAAGTGTTGGAACTCTTTCAAGACCCAAAAGTCCTTTTTAGGACTGTTGTGTGTGGGGGCAGCATTTATATTTTGTTTGGGGGAGCACAATTTCCTTTTTTTTTGTGGGGGGGATATTAGTAAGGTGACATATAATACTAGATGCACAGGAAGTCAGTGTAGGGAGAATAAAATTGTTGAAACTCTTTCAAGACCCAAAAGTCCTTTTTAGGACTGTTGTGTGTGGGGGTAGCATTTAATTTTTTTTGGGGGTGGCAGAATTTCATTTTTTTGTGGGGGGGGGACATGTTCTAAGGTGACATTGTACTAGGTGCACAGGGACAAATATTTCACAGTGCAGTGACAAGCTGACATATTCTGTTAGGTGCACAGGGCCAATTATTTTACAACGCAGCGACAAAAAGGGCCATTTTAAACGTGTGCCTAGCCATAGATTATTGTCACATTCTGTTTAGTGTGCAAATTCACAAATTAACGTCACATATTCCGTTCACTGTGCCTAGCCGCAGATTAGCGTCACATTCTGTTTCGTGTGCCTAGCCGCAGATTAGCGTCACATTCTGTTTCGTGTGCCTAGCCGCAGATTAGCGTCACATATTGTTTAGTGTGCCTAGCCGCAGATTAACGTCACATTCTGTTTCGTGTGCCTAGCCACAGATTAGCGTCACATTCTGTTTCGTGTGCCTAGCCGCAGATTAGCGTCACATATTGTTTAGTGTGCAAATTCACAAATTAACGTCACATATTGTTTAGTGTGCAAATTCACAAATTAACGTCACATATTCGGTTCACTGTGCCTAGCCGCAGATTAGCGTCACATTCTGTTTCGTGTGCCTAGCCGCAGATTAGCGTCACATATTGTTTAGTGTGCCTAGCCGCAGATTAGTTTTTATCTTCCTTTTTGTGTGTTTTACGGTCAGTCTGTAAAAATGGCGTACTACGGGCGAAACATCGTTCCCAGCAGCGACGTTGAAGTCCAAGATGCATCCAGACATCCTCCCTATGATGTCCCTGAACCATTTCTGTGGTGTTTCCATCATTTTCTGACCTTTTCCTATGAACAAGGCACCCTCCCCTTACAAGGAAAAAGAGATATTTATTGAGATTGGATTATATTATTTTCATTCTTAGCCAGGGAGAGATGAGCTTAGGCAGGGAAAGTCAGTGTAGGGAGAATAAAATTGTTTAAACTCTTTCAAGACCCAAAAGTCCTTTTTAGGACTGTTGTGTGTGGGGGCAGCATTTATATTTTGTTTGGGGGGGCACAATTTCCTTTTTTTTGTGGGGGGGATATTGTTAAGGTGACATATAATACTAGATGCACAGGAAGTCAGTGTAGGGAGAATAAAATTGTTTAAACTCTTTCAAGACCCAAAAGTCCTTTTTAGGACTGTTGTGTGTGGGGGCAGCATTTAATTTTTTTTGGGGGTGGCAGAATTTCATTTTTTTGTGGGGGGGGACATGTTCTAAGGTGACATTGTACTAGGTGCACAGGGACAAATATTTCACAGTGCAGTGACAAGCTGACATATTCTGTTAGGTGCACAGGGCCAATTATTTTACAACGCAGCGACAAAAAGGGCCATTTTAAACGTGTGCCTAGCCATAGATTATTGTCACATTCTGTTTAGTGTGCAAATTCACAAATTAACGTCACATATTCCGTTCACTGTGCCTAGCCGCAGATTAGCGTCACATTCTGTTTCGTGTGCCTAGCCGCAGATTAGCGTCACATATTGTTTAGTGTGCCTAGCCGCAGATTAACGTCACATATTGTTTAGTGTGCCTAGCCGCAGATTAGCGTCACATATTGTTTAGTGTGCCTAGCCGCTGATTAGTAAAAATGGCGTACTACGGGCGAAACATCGTTCCCAGCAGCGACGTTGGAGTCCAAGATGCATCCAGACATCCTCCCTATGCTGTCCCTGAACCATTTCTGTGGTGTTTCCATCATTTTCTGACCTTTTCCTATGAACCAGGCACCCTCCCCTCATCAGAGCAGGGGGTGCCTGGTGTAATGCTCGAGTCCTCCCATTGACTTCAATGGGGCTCGGGTGCTCGGCCGAGCACTCGAGCCTCCGGGGGCGCTCGGCCAGAGCACCCGAACACCCGAGCATCGGGGTGCTCGATCATCACTAGAAAGGAGATTTAATCTACAGCAGTGGAAGGGTTTCTTTACTGTAAGGACAATAAAGGTATGGAATTCACTGCCTGAGGAGGTGGTGCTATCGAATACATTAGATGCCTTTAAAAAGGGCCTGGATACTTATTTAAAAGAACATAACATAGAGGGCTATGTACGTTAGTATTAGGATTAATATTTTACTTAGGGCTTGTTGATCCAGGGAGAAATCTGATTGCCATTTGGAATCAGGAGGGAATTCTCCCCCCCCCCCACCACCACCCCATTCGGGGCAGAATTTGAAATTGCTGTATTGTTGTGTTTTTTTGCCTTCTTTTGGATCAACGATGGTAAACAGGAATAGGAAAAGGGTTGAACTAGATGGGCGCAAGTCTTTTTTTGACCTAAATTACTATGTTACTATGTTACTAGATGACTTCTACAGTGATATCACTTCTCTAGGACCTACTGTGTGTCCAGGGGATTGACATAGACTCTCTGTTGAAGGTGGGAGTAGCCCACTCCCTGCAGGATAACTGGAAGACAGGGATGGATCAGGGCCAGAGGCACCTAGTAGTGGCATGTGAGTGTGGGGGTGGGAGGGAGGAAGGACGGAGAATGGAAAGGGAGAGAGGGTGGAAGTATAGAACAGAGATGTATGTGTTACTGGTGGTGAATCTCCTGCAGGGAATGGAATGTACCTGCAGCTTCAGTCTCATGAAATTATCAAACCATTTCCTGTTTCTGCATATGTCTCTTGCCTGGTGAAAGTCCCTCTGCCAATGGCCAGGGTTAGACATGTGGGGACTCTGCTCCTGCATGTCTAACAATGCCCATTGATAGCCCTGGCTGGCACAGATCCGTGCATACTGGCCATCAAGCCTTGTCCAGTAGTAGTCATAAAACCACACATACTGATGCCCCAACCTTGCCTGCAGCAATGGTAGCCATGTAACAAGACATACTGACCGCCAAGCCTTTTCCCACTGTACTTGCAGCCATAGAGCCACAGATATTGATCCCCAGCCTTGTCCCACCGCAGTGGTAGCCATAGCACCACACATATTGACCCTCAGCCTTGTCCCACTGCAATGGTAGCCACAGAACTACACATATTGACCCTCAGCCTTGTCCCACTGCAGTGGTAGCCATAGAACCTCATATACTGACCCCCCCATCCTTGTCCCACTGCACTAGTAGCCATAGAACCACACATACTGACCCCCAGCCTTGTCCCACTGCACTAGTAGCCATAGAACCACACATACTGATCCCCCAGCCTTGTCCCACTGCACTAGTAGCCATAGAACCACACATACTGATCCCCAGCCTTGTCCCACTGCACTGGTAGCCATAGAATCACACATACCAACCCCCCAGCCTTGTCCCACTACAGTCATAGAGCCACACACACTGACCCCCAGCCTTGTCCCACTGTACTGGTTTACATCCATCCACATACTGACCCCCAGCCTTGTCCCACTGCACTGGTATACATCCAACCACACATACTGACCCCCCCAGCCTTGTCCCACTGCACTGGTATATATCCATCCACATACTACCCCCCAGCCTTGTCCCACTGCACTGGTATACATCCAACCAAATATACTGACCCCCAGCCTTGTCCCACTGCACTGGTATCCATAGAACCACATACTGACCCACAGCCTTGTCCAGCTACCCTAGTATCCATACAATTATACATACTGACCGCCAGCCTTGTTCCACTGTACTGATACATCAAGAACCACAAGCACCGTGCCTAACCCTCCTGTGGGAACAGGCAAAGTTTCAGGGGGAAATTACTTGAATGTTACAAACATCCAGATGTGGGATACTTCACAGGAAATGTAGCAAATTGACCGTTTTCACTAAAAATTCCCATAGGTGGGAAAAATATGATTTTTTGCACATTCCTAGTCACCACAAAAGACTTTTTAAAATGTATTTTTTAAGAATATAACTTTGTTATTATTATTATCATTGTTGTCGGAATAAAATGATCCTGTTGATGAGATGAAGGTGATTCATTCTGTCCTGCTTGGTTACAGATTAATCATCAATGACTTTGTTTGATGTAATTCTTCTGGCTGGTTTATAAAATGTTGATTTTCTTTTTAAAAATCACCAGGAACCAGTCTATATGTCTGTAAAAGGGAGAATACAGTAATATGCTTTATTTAGTTATCTTGTAAATGAAACAAAGCACTTTAAATTCCAAGCTCACCACCAGAGCCGAAGTTACATCTGAGGATTCCCGAGGCACAGGGCCTATTTTAAGGAAAAATGCATTCTGAAGCAATGCATTGCTCACCCAGCTGGCACTCACTGGGGTTAAAGGAAAAGTAACCTCGAAAAAAAAGTACAGGCGAATTTATAGGTACAATTAAAACTTACTTACTGCCATCAATTCCATCTCTCAAACCATTATGGTTTAAAAGATGTAATAAAATAAAGGTCTCTGCTCCCTCCCACTTCTCATGTGTCCGCTGTATAGCCAATGTCATGAGTTCCTGCTTCCGGGACCAGAAGGCGGCTCTTCAGGAGAGCTGACATTGAGATATTTAAAGATAATTATTTCATCGGTATGGTCTACAGAGTGTGCCTGGCTTGCAAGCACACGTTGTAGACCATTCCGATGAAGTAATTATAGTTAGATATCCCGATGTCAGCGCTCCAGAAGAGCCGCCTAAAGTCGGTCAACCAGATTCTGCCTCTGACAGCTTTACAGCTTGTCAGTCAGAGAGGGGAGGGAATGGAACGAGATGTATTACATCTCTCAAACCATAATGGTTTGAGAGATGGGAATGAGAGCAGTAAGTATATTTTAATTGTACCTATATAAATTCATCTGTACTTTTTTTTTGAGGTTACTATCCCTTTAAGTAGAAAGAAAGAGTCAGAGATGCTTAACTAGGCTCATGAGCTAGCAACTACATGCAAGAAGCTCACTGGGACTGAGTCCTCACACCCAGGGCGCAATCTCTTTTAGCTCACCAGTGCCATACACAGAGAGGAAATCTTCTGAAGCATATCATACTGGTCCTGCCAAATGACAGTGAGGTGCAGCCAATTCTTCTAGGCACTGTGAGCAAGGGGTCCACATCTGGATTCCCCCCCCCCCCCCATTACTCTTAGGGTGACCAACCGCAAGAACAATTTGCATATGTAGAAAGAAAGAGTCAGAGATGCTCAACTAGGCTCATGAGCTAGCAAATACATGCAAGAAGCTCACTGGTACTGTGTCCTCATGTCCAGAGTGCAATCTCTTTTAGTTCACCACTGCCATATAATATCCTGCACAAGGACACAGTCCCAGTGAGCTTCTTGCATGTATTTGCTAGCTCATGAGCTTAGATGAGCATCTCTGACCTTTCTTTCTATATATGCAAATTGCTCTTGGGGTTGGTCACCATAAGAGTAATGGGGGGGAATCCAGACATGGACCCCTTGCTCACAATGGCCAGAGAGATAAGCTGCACCTATCTGATAAGGCTGAAATATATGTCTGGGGTTAGCAGTTTCTCTTGTTCAGTGAGAAATTGTTTGGCATTTTATGGTTGGGCTGTCATTTGGTAAGACCAGTATGATATGTTTTGGAAGATTTTTTTTCTGTGTATGGCACTGGTGAGCTGAAAGAGATTGTACTCTGAGTGCGAGAACATGGTCCCAGTGAGCTTCTTGTATGTATTTACTAGCTCATGAGCCTAGTTGAGCATCTCTGACCTTTCTTTCTATGGATACGAATTGCTCTTGGTATTAGTCACCTTAAGAGTAATGGGGGGAAACCAGACATAGACCCTTTGCTCTCAGTGTCTAGAGAGATCAGCTGTGATAAGGCTGAAACATACGTCTGGGGTTAGACGTTTCCATTGTTCAGAGAGGAGTTGTCTGGCGTTTCGTGGCTGGACTGTCATTTGGCAGGACCAGTATGATGTGTTTCAGAAGATCTCCTCTCTGTGTATGGCACTGGTGAGCTAAAAGAGATTGCACTTTGGGCGTAAGGACACAGTCCCAGTGAGCTTCTTGCATGTATTTGTTAGCTCATTAGCCTAGTTGAGTATCTCTGATCTTTTTTTCTACATATGCAAATTGCTTTTGGGATTAGTCACCCTAAGAGTAATGGGGGGAATCCAGACATGGACCCCTTGCTCATAGTGCTTAGAAAGATCAGCTGTACTTCACTGGCAAGGCTGAAATCTATGTCTGGGGTTAGCTGTTTCTCTGGTTTAGAAAGGAATTGTCTGGCATTTTGTGGCTGAACTGTCATTTGGTAAGACCACTATAATGTGCTTCAGAATATATCCTCTCTGTGTATGGCACTGGTGAGCTATAAGAGATTGCACCTTGGGCGCGAGGACACAGACCCAGTGAGCTTCTTGCATGTATTTGCTAGCTCATGAGCCTAGCTGAGCATCTCTGACCTTTCTTTCTACATACTATCCCTTTAAGCTGCAAGTCAATTCACAGCCAGCTTCGCCATCCAAAGGCTTTGATTTATTATTATTTTTTAATGGAGCTAAATTGAGCATATTAAAGAAAAGGAACAACTGAGCAAACATCAAAGGTTCCCTAGACTAATATATTGCATTAAAGGGATAGTAATACTTCGGTTTAAAAAATGTTATTATTGTAAAGTTTAACAACAGAAGTAGAATAAACTACCTCCCATTTATAGTTTGCGAGTTCGTAGCATTTAAAATTCCCCCATTCCTCCTCTTTCTCATACGTCAGTTCTCTACAAGCACACTTTGTAGACCGTTCCAATGAATTATTTCACTTTAAGTAGCGCTATCTCGGCTCTGCTGAAGAGCTTCAGCCGGTCGCGGGACCAGGATCTGCCTCTGTCAGCTAGAGCTCTGGTGTATGAGAAAGGGGAGGGGGGGGGACTTTAAATGCTACAAACTCGCAAACTATAACGTTTTAGAGATGGGAGGTTGTTTATACTACTTTTATTGTTAATCCCTACAATATTAGACATTTTTAAACCATAGTATTACTATCCCTTTAAAGGGAAAGTAAACCCCCCAAAAAAACTGTAAGCCAAATGATAGAAATAATAAAAAAATACTTACTGCCCTCATTCCCATCTCTCAAACCTTTATGGTTTGAGAGATGTAAAAAAAATAAAGGTCTCCGCTCCCTCCCCTTTCTACCTGGCGAGCTGTAAAGCTGTCAGAGGCAGAATCCGGTCGCCAAACTGTAGGCGGCTCTTCAGGAGTGCTGACATCGGGATATCTAACTATAATTACTTCATCGGTATGGTCTACGTGTGCCTGGCTTGCAAGCACATGTTGTAGACGATACAGATGAAGTAATTATAGTTAGATATCTCGATGACAGCGCTCCTGAAGAGCCGCCGTCTGGTCCCGGAAGCAGGATCTCATGACGTCCGCTATACAGAGGACACATGAGAAGGGGGAGGGAGCGGAGGTCTTTATTTTCTTACATCTCTCAAACCATAAAGGTTTGAGAGATGGGAATGAGGGCAGTAAGTATGTTTTTATTATTCCTATAATTTGGCTTAGAGTTTTTCTTGGGGTTTACTATCCCTTTAAGTAACCAAAGTAGATAGTAATAGAAAATATAATATTATGTAATAGAATAAGAACATACACGTAAGTAGAAATGAAAATAATATAATCCAATCTCAATAAATATCTCTTTTTCCTTGTAAGGGGAGGGTGCCTTGTTCATAGGAAAAGGTCAGAAAATGATGGAAACACCACAGAAATGGTTCAGGGACATCATAGGGAGGATGTCTGGATGCATCTTGGACTTCAACGTCGCTGCTGGGAACGATGTTTCGCCCGTAGTACGCCATTTTTACAGACTGACCGTAAAACACACAAAAAGGAAGATAAAAACTAATCTGCGGCTAGGCACACTAAACAATATGTGACGCTAATCTGCGGCTAGGCACACGAAACAGAATGTGACGCTAATCTGCGGCTAGGCACAGTGAACCGAATATGTGACGTTAATTTGTGAATTTGCACACTAAACAATATGTGACGTTAATTTGTGAATTTGCACACTAAACAATATGTGACGCTAATCTGCGGCTAGGCACACTAAACAATATGTGACGCTAATCTGCGGCTAGGCACACGAAACAGAATGTGACGCTAATCTGCGGCTAGGCACACGAAACAGAATGTGACGTTAATCTGCGGCTAGGCACACTAAACAATATGTGACGCTAATCTGCGGCTAGGCACACGAAACAGAATGTGACGCTAATCTGCGGCTAGGCACACGAAACAGAATGTGACGCTAATCTGCGGCTAGGCACAGTGAACGGAATATGTGACGTTAATTTGTGAATTTGCACACTAAACAGAATGTGACAATAATCTATGGCTAGGCACACGTTTAAAATGGCCCTTTTTGTCGCTGCGTTGTAAAATAATTGGCCCTGTGCACCTAACAGAATATGTCAGCTTGTCACTGCACTGTGAAATATTTGTCCCTGTGCACCTAGTACAATGTCACCTTAGAACATGTCCCCCCCCCACAAAAAAATGAAATTCTGCCACCCCCAAAAAAAATTAAATGCTACCCCCACACACAACAGTCCTAAAAAGGACTTTTGGGTCTTGAAAGAGTTTCAACAATTTTATTCTCCCTACACTGACTTCCTGTGCATCTAGTATTATATGTCACCTTACTAATATCCCCCCCACAAAAAAAAAGGAAATTGTGCTCCCCCAAACAAAATATAAATGCTGCCCCCACACACAACAGTCCTAAAAAGGACTTTTGGGTCTTGAAAGAGTTCCAACACTTTTATTCTCCCTACACTGACTTTCCCTGCCTGAGCGCATCTCTCCCTGGCTAAGAATGAGCCGAACTCGCGCGTCGGGTGCTATACAGCACCCGATCACGGGTTCTGGCCAGCCAATCAGTGTAATGCCAGCAGCCAACATGGCTGCTGGCATTACACTGATGTCAGAGCCTCCCCGCACGTTTATTGGCTGCGCAGCAGCCGCGAAACGTGCGGGGAGGAGACCCGAACATGGCGGGCGAGCACATGCGGTACTCGTACGAGTACCGCCATGTGCCGAGCAGAGCGATGCTCGAGCTGAACCGAGCTTCGGCCGAGCATGCTCGCTCATCACTATCTACTATGTTACTATGTTACTATGACTTTGTGATGAAACGATAAGATAGATATATTTTGGGGAGGAATGGATGAGTATCAGTAATAATGGTAAAACAATATCTAATAGCAACTCAATTCTCTATATAATCCAATATAATGGAAAAATATATTGTGCAGTAGAAAAGTGGCCTTGCACATTTAGGGTTTTGTTTTAGTATTACTTTTCAAAACATCAAAGGTGTTAAGCGATACTTGTGAATGATTTAGTGTTAACTCCTTGAGTGCCAAGGAAGTGGAGAACACACTGAAAAGAAAAGAGTTGACCAGCCCTCAAGAGTAATTGAATAATAAAGTATCCCCTCCCGCCCCTTTTACTTAGTGTAACACTGCTCACCTCAGATGTGGAATCTGGTCTCTTGACCGGACTGATCACAGCGAGGGACAATCTTCTTACTGTGAGAACAATGAAACCCTGCCCCCTTGACAGGTCTTTCAGGTTTTTCCTTATGCTTACCGATGATTGTCCCTCTCTGCGATCCATCCGGACAGTCTTGCTTCTCTGAGATGAGCAGTGTTACATCAGTAAAAGGGGTGGGAGGGATATACTTTATCATTCAATTACTCTTGAACTACAACTCTGACAGTATTGAAATAACACTCTCCATGGCCCAAATACTATGAAGATTAATTGGAGCTGCTTTTATTATGAAACATTACTATCTCTTTACCCCTTAAAAGAAAACTATACCCTAAGGATAAATTGCTGTTAATTTGTTTATCTAATGTCTTACCTAGGTAAGTGTCCCTCAAACAACAGTTGGTTGTTTCACTTTAATGTGTTTACTTGTGTTTGATATCTGCTAATTGCTTTTCTTCACTTATAAGAAGTTTGAAATAAAATTATATTGACTAGTCTGATGTTAGTCTGGAAATTGACCTGACTGCAGTTGTCCAATTAGAACACATAAACAAGATTTACACCAACATCATATGCTAATGACCAATGTATTTGGAGTAGAAAAGAGAGAGAGGGGGTATGATAGATACATTCAAGTATATAAAGGAATTCTACAAAGTACAGAAGGGTAGTACATTTCAAAGGAGTAGAAATGTTAGGTTATAGTTTAAACAAGTGACAGAGGCTTAGATGTAATGTAAGGAAGATTTACTTCCATGAAAGAGTAGTAGATAAGTGGAATAGCCAACCAGCAGAAGTGGTAGAGGTTAATCCAGTGAGGGAATGTAAGCTTGCATGGGATTGGCATACACCTTATCTTGATCATAAGACAAGATAAAGGACCAAATAAGGTTTGAGGTTTTCACAGTAGCAAAAATGGTCAGACTAGATGGGCTGAATGGTTCTTATCCACCATTAAATTCAATGTTTTCCCCTCAAATACCTAATACTTAGTGTATGTGGTGAAGGGTATCTTATTCACCAAGGCAAAGTGGTGACCACATCGCCTCAAAAAATCCCCAGTGCATCAAATCTTAATGTACCTTCCCCTTGCTATCACGTTCATTTTTCCATGTTCTGACACCTGAGTAATAGGGATGGGCGAAAGTTGTCGCCGTGTCCTCACAAGAAATTAAGTGAAAACCACGTTGTTTTCTGCTTTTTAGCAGGAAAATCCTCTTTAAAATCTTTAGACATTTTTTCAAAGGTTAGAAAGTTTCTGCCCATTGATTTACGTTGTTTTCGCAATTCCGCTATAAAAACGTGACTTTTTAGCTGAAGGCAGACACAATAGAAGCAGCTACAGAGCGAGATAGACGTGTTGTACTATTCTCTTGTGATATTTAGCAAAAATTGAGGCAGGAGAGGTACATAGTGACTCCTATCGCTATGAGCAGCAAAAAGAGGAACTGGAAGGACCCTTATTATGTGTCCACTGAGTCTGAGGAGGAGGAAGTGACTAACAGTACTGACACAATGCTGTCCAGTCCCCCTAAATCACCCCAAGGGATCTTGGGGAATTTAATAAGAAGGGAGGGAGAAAAGGGAATGGAAGGGAGAAAAGGATAGTAAGAGCAGGACAGGCCTGTGCCTGCTGCAAGACGTGCTGCCCCTGCTACCAGTGCCATCATTTCTGTAACTGCAGCCACTACTGTTGTACCTGCTGCTAGTACTGAACCTGCTGCCAGTGATGAACTTGCTGCTAGTACTGAACCTGCTGCCAGTGTTGTACCTGCTGCTAGTACTGAACCTGCTACCAGTGCCACCATTTCTGTAACTGCAGCCACTAGTGTTGTACCTGTTGCTAGTACTGAACCTGCTGCCAGTGTTGTACCTGCTGCTAGTACTGAACCTGCTACCAGTGCCACCATTTCTGTAACTGCAGCCACTAGTGTTGTACCTGCTGCTAGTACTGAACCTGCTGCCAGTGTTGTACCTGCTGCTAGTACTGAACCTGCTGCTAGTACTGAACCTGCTGCCACTGCTGAACCTGCTGCTAGTACTGAACCTGCTGCTAGTACTGAACCTGCTGCCACTGCTGAACCTGCTGCCACCAATACTTTGCCTGCTGCTAGTGTTTCTTGTAGTACTCCGGGGGGAAGAAGAAAATGATGCCATGTGTGACAGCAGGGGACCCTAAATCACACTCGATATTCCCAAGCAGTCCTGCCACTGCTAGTACTACTGCTACTAAGGTCCAGCAGCTTGTTAGCCTTCGGAGTGAAGGAGGGGTTAATCAACAATATCATGATATTACTAGAGATACTATAAGGTAGATAGAATTTCAGATATAAAATACTAACAGACAGCATATGTAAAAATGAATTATTCATAACTTAAATTCATAAAATGTAATCCTAAACTTGCTTTCTAACTCATGTAATCTTTCCTATTCAAACAGCATTTATTTAATTCTGTTTGTGCTGTTTGTAATGATATATAAGAGCTAAAGGTGTTTACTTGGTTGTGGTTAGTGTCCACTTATCTTGTATTCAGAAAGGCTGTTATCTCATCTAAACAAGGTAACATAGTTGATAAGGCTGAAAAAAGACATCCGTCCATCAAGTTGAGCCCATGCCATATTACACTTGCTGATTCAGAGAAAGGCGAGAAACCCCTTTTGAAGCCATTTCCAATTAAGTCCCAAGAGGGTAACACAATTCCGTCCTGACCCCAAATGGCAGTCCGATATTTACCTGGATCAACATCCTATATGCAATAAACCCAACTGTCATAATGATTAGTGTTGAGCGAGCGTGCTCGGCCGATGCTCGGATCGGCTCGAGCATCGCTCTGCTCGGCACATGGCGGTACTCGTACGAGTACCGCCATGTGCTCGCCCGACATGTTCGGGTGAAGAGGATCTGTGCCGGAAGAGGCACAGATCCGAAGACGCTCCGCTGGACCACCACGGAATGGAGGTACGGGGGCATTGCGGAGATGAAGGGGGCATTGCGGAGATGAAGGGGGACATTGTGGAAGAGGGGCATAGACTCTATGCCCCTCTTCCACAATGTCCCCCTTCATCTCCGCTATGCCCGTCTTCCACAATGTGCCCCTTCATCTCCGCTATGCCCCTCTTCCACAATGTCCCCCTTCATCTCCGCTATGCCCCTCTTCCACAATGTCCCCCTTCATCTCCGCTATGGCATAGGAGATGAAGGGGGACATTGTGGAAGAGGGGCATAGCGGAGATGAAGGGGGACATTGACCAGGCACCCTCCGCTCATCAGAGCAGGGGGTGCCTGGTTTAATGCTCGAGTGCTCCCATTCATTTGAATGGGGCTCGGGTGCTCGGCCGAGCACTCGAGCATCAGGGGGTGCTCGGTCAGAGCACCCGAGCACCCGAGCATCGGGGTGCTCGCTCATCCCTAATAATGATCAATATTGTTCTGAGCCACAAATGTATCATTTACCTTTTTGAAAGCAACTACAGTATCTGTAAGCACAGCATTCTGAGACAAAGATTTCCACAACTTTACTGCTGTGATACTTCTAACCATGGAGAAGGGAGGAATGTCTGCTACCTCAGAGCATACAGTATGTCAGATTAGATTTTTTATTTTGAAAGTTTTTATTAGGTTATCCAAAAGTTACATAGCATGTCATACAAGGCAAGAATACAGTCAATTATAATCATAGGCATATTAACAAGTAAATGCCAACAATTAGAAAGCAGCAATGAGGAATGCTACAATCGTTAATCGATTGATGGAGGTGTAAGAAAGTAACCAACCACATGAAACACATTGTAGCTGAAAGGGGTAACAACTTGAATCTATTACAAAATAAAGATAAATATAACCAATTTTCATGTAAAAGAGAAAAAAGAAAGAAGGTTAAAGAAAGAAGGAAAAGGAGTGGTCAGTAGAATAAAAGGATTCATAGTTAGATAAAAAGGATTCAAATTTATGGAGTGGTGGGCAGAGACCCGCCCGGGTCCCCTCCACACCCGCAGCCAGCAAGTATAAAGTTACTCAAGGACCCTATTGGTCTTGTAACCAAGCCACTTAGATATCCAGTTAGATAATATGGAGGTGTCTTGTCACCTATGTACCCATGTCAATTTGACGAAAAGTAAGTGGTCATCAATTCTATTAAACCAATCATTTAAAGACGGAGGTGTGGTGGACTTCCATCGCAGTGAGATGTGGGATTTCTCGGCATTCATCATGGTCATGAGAAATATCTTTTGGGGGGATTGCTAAAAGGTAGGTCCTTAAAAAGGAGTATCTGTCAAGAGTCGTCATTCAGCGTGATGTTAAGAAAAGAGTCTATATGCTGTGTACATTTGGACCAAAAAGGTCAGATGAGAGGACATTCCCACCAGATGTGAAGGAAAGAGCTTTTGGATTTTTTACATCTCCAGCATGTTGCCTGAACTAAGGGAGAGATAACATGCAATCTCACAGGTGTGTAGTACCATCTGGTCAAGAGTTTTAAATTAATTTCAGTCAAGGATGCAGAAATAGAAAATGAGTGAGTGACAGAGTATAGAGAGATCCAGTTGTCATTTGAAAGGGTCTGGTTTAGTTCTTTTTCCCAAACAAATGCATAAGGAGGTTTTTTGGGGCTGGGAATAAGCGAGAGGAGTGCATACATACTGCTCACAAGTCAAATATTAGGACATTTAGTAGACAGAAAGTATAGTTCAAATTTAGTGAGAGGGCGAGCAAAACAGGCAGTAATACTCGAGTCAGATAAGAAATGTTTTATTGTCAGATAAGTCCAAATTTCCTTGGGGGGTAGAGAATGCAGCTCTTGAAGATCATGGAAGGGAAAAACTTGTTTGTCGTCCCTAAGGGTTCTCAACTGGAGATCCCAGCCTGGAAAATGAGAGACTGGGAGTAAATATTTAGTCTGGGAAAAAGAGAATAGGTGGGAAAAAGGCGATGGGAGTGGGATCAGGCTTCCACCTTTATTTAATTTGGTCCATGTCAGAAGAACATTACGTATAACCAGATGAGTAATTAAACTAGTACGTCTTTCAGATGGGGGTAACAAGATGTCTGTCAAAGGATCATAAGTGGAGTAAAATGACTATTCTAGGGAAACCCAGAGTTTATGTAGAATATTGTGTTGCCAGTCCGGTATGGTAGCTCAAATGACCGACTGATAGTATCTCTGTTGATTTGGAACTCCGAATCCCCCTTTAGCTTTGTGGGAACATAGAAGTCTATAGTTTAGTCTAGCCTCCCCCCCCCATATAAAGGAGGAAAGCATCTTGGAAACCTTCTTGAAGAAGGACGTTGGTAGGGCAATCGGGAGAGTCTGAAACCGATAGAGGAAACGAGGGAGAACCATCATTTTGATGACTTGCATTCTACCCAGTCAAGATATATACAAGGAAGACCACTTAGACAAGTCTCCCTGAATCTTCTTTAAGAGTGGTAGATAGTTGGAACGGTATAATGAGTCCAGGTTAGGGGTTATCGGTGTGCCAAGATAAGAGATCGATGACGAGGACCATTTGAGCAGGAGAGTGGAAAGTAAGAAGGAAGAAGTGTCTGAATCTAAAAACAATGGTAAGGCTTCAGCTTTTTGAAGACTGATTTTGAAATCAAAGACTTTGGAAAAAAAATTCAGTTCAGATAGGAATTCCAGAATGGATTGGCGTGGGAGGTTTGTAGTTAGTAAAACATCATCAGCGAAAATAGAAAGTTTATGAGTAGATCTTGAAATCTGGATCCAATGAACTAGAGGATTAATTTGTACATGTTGGGCTAGCAATTCCATCACATGAACAAAAAGGAGAGGAGAAAGGGGGCATCCCTGCCTGGTCCCACTGGATATGGGCAAAGAGGAAGAGAGGTGGCCATTTACTCTAATTTTGGCATTTGGATTTGTATCTAATGTTTGAACTTGGGAGATAAAATGGGGACCTAGACCAAAGTGACGTAAAGTGGAGAGCATAAAGGAGCAGTTCACCCGGTCAAATGCTTTTTCGGCGTCAGTGGTTAAAAAGACAGTTGGGAGGCAAAACTCATTTACATGGTGAAGTAGGGACAGAACTTTTCGAGTGTTGTCTCTCGTCTCTCATTTGAGAATGAATCCAGTCTGGTCTAAGTTAAGAAGGGATGGGAGGGCAAGCTTTAATCTATTTGCTAGGATTTTCGCATAAAGTTTAATGTCTGGGTTGAGGAGGGAAAAGAGTCTATAATTTGAACAAATAGTGTGGTCTTTCCCTGGTTTTGGTACACCAGTTATTTGGGCTTTAGGCATGGTAGGATGAGCAGAAATACAGTCGGGAAGAACTTGAAAGCAGTTAGTCAATAGTGGGATCAGTAGATCCCGATAGGTCGCATAGTAGGCTTGAAAGAATCGATCAGGACCTGGGCTATGGCCCACAGTGAGTGATTTTCTTGCTAGGGAAACCTCTTCTTCTGAGATTGGGAGTTCTAGTGATTTAGTCATCTCCGGGTCTAGCTGTGGATGATTGGCTCGCTCAAGATAGTTGTTTATGTCGGATGAGTCAGGGGGTAGTTGTGCAGAAAACAAATGCAAATTATAAAGATGTTCATAGTAAGATCGGAAAGAGTTGGCGATATCAGTAGAAGAGTGAGAGATCCCAAATAGTCTTTAATAGAGGGGGCATCTGTACGTTGAAGTTGTGCTCTGAGCTGTTTAGCTAACAGTGCCCCTGATTTATTTCCATGTTCAAAGAATCTCTGATGCATTCTGAAAAAACGCTTGTTCCACTTTATCGAAAAGGATGGATTGTAATTATTTGCGCAATTTGGTTAAACGCGACAATACAGATAAATCTGATGTAGTTTTGTGGAAGGATTCTAGGTGGGAAATGTCTTGAAGTAAAGTATCAACACGTTGAAGATGAATTTTCTTAAGGCGCGGGACCTGTTTTAGGAGTTCAGCCCAAATTACACATTTATGTGCTTCCCATATTGATACAGGAGAGATTTTGTCAGAAACATTTTCATTAATATACAAATCTATGGATTTGCAAATGTGATCTGAAACTGATTTATCAGTTAAGAGGTTTTCATTCAATCTCCATTGTTTACATTGATTTGGAAAAAGGGGGTGGTATAGGGAAAGAGCAACTGGAGCATGGTCTGACCAGGTGATATTTCCAATGTCAGCATAACCTGCCATTAAGATAGAGGAATGGGATATTAATACACAGTCAATTCTAGATTATAAAGAATGTGAGCTTGAGTAGAAGGTATAGTCTCTGGAATCAGGATGCAAAATCCTCCACACATCCACAAGCCTGAAGTTTTGTAGTAGGTCACGAAAGTTGTGAAGGACTGATGCAGGATGGGAGGAGATATCTGAGGAACAGACTAATGCAGGTAAAACCTGTACGTTTAAGTCTCCCCCAACCACCAAAGACCCTTCTTTAAAAGTATCTAGTTTACTAAGAGTGTCAGACAGGAAGTTAACCTGATTTACATTTGGTGCGTAAATGGATGCAAAAGTGAACATCTGGGAATAGATAAGACCATTTATGAAGATAAATATGCCCATAGGATCCCTCTGTATGGCAGAGAAAACAAATGGAATAGCCTTTTTAATGATAATGGCAACTTCCCCCTTCTGTACCAAAGCCAAACTCATGTAATGCCACAGAATAGAATTTGTTTGTGAGGCACATCTCCTGACTGCGCTTAAGGTGCGTTTCCTGGAGTAGAAGTATGTCACCCCGCATGCGATGGAAGTCATTGAGCACTAGCGATCTTTTCTTTGGGGAGTTAAGACCTTTTGCATTTTGCGAAAGGATACGCAAAGGTTTAATAGTACTGTGAATTGGCATGGTAGTAATTTAAAGGTTTCATATAGGACGGAAAGGCCCGTGGAAGAGTGTCCCAGCTGTGGCTGCAGGGAGAGGCCCACACGGGCCCAATCAGCATCAAGGAGGAAGGTTACAGCTAAAGCGTTTGAGTGACCACTCAGAAAAGAAAGTGGGAAAGTAAAGGGAAAGAGTCTGAAGAAAGAGGATGAAAGGAAATAAAGGATAAAGAAAGTGAAAAATAAATCTGCCTAGACAGAGGGGTAAGGACAGGTCCACTGTCTAGATATAAGAGGACCACTGGACGGGAGCGCTCACGGAACCAACTCAGCAAGAAAACCACTCTATTAAAGGGATAGTAATACTTAAAATGTCAAAAAATATATGTTGCAGGGTTTATCCCCCTGAGTAAAACAAGGGTACTCCCACTGCTGAGAGATATTTTATTAAAAAATTATAACAGCTCAAACTTGAATTTTTAGGTGCAAAATCACAGTGGCCTGAAAATGTACAGTGGCACTGTTGCTACACGATCCTATGGACAGCTCTGGTCTGTAGACCATAAATCTACATAGGATGGTGTAGCAACAGCGCCACTGTACATTTTCAGGCCACTGTGATATTGCACCTAAAAAATTCAAGTCTGAGTGGTTATAATTTTTTAATAAAACACATTTCAGCAGTGGGAGTACCCTTGTTTTACTCACGGGGATAAACCCTACAACATATATTTTTTGACATTTTAAGTATTACTATCCCTTTAAAGTTAAAATCTTTCATTTATTTGCACCATTTAAAATCATCCATAGTCATTTGCAGACAAGAATTAGAAGTACATATAAATATGCCTAACGCGTTTCGTGTAAAACAACACAATATACACACTTAATCATAGGCTCCAGATATAGGCTCTAGATATTACTGTACAGCAGATAGGAGGAGAAGCAAAGATTTCAGATTTTTAGAGTATACTCGTATTCCGACATTTGAACGGTCAAACATGCGAGTGACAAAAATAGGAGTCTCAGACCCCGAGAGCACTATATAAAAAGGAAATAACGTTGTGGGTAATACAGAAACAAAATAGGATGAACAACCATGGAAGAATTCAGCTGAGCCTAGTGATGGTATGGAGTATGTAGGAGGGTGGATCAAGGGAGGATAACAATGGTTGTCAAGTATGGTCGGGCTATATGGTCTATTTGGGTAAGTAAAGTGAACCATGAAGTAGTGCAAGTTACATATACTAAACATCCAAAAAAGATCGGGAGAGAAAATTTAGTCTACACCGAGAATAAAATGTATTGCCAGCGTGAGAGTGAATGATACTAATGCTCTGTGAGAAGACTATAAAGCACAAAAACCATGCAGAACAGCACCACAGGGGTTAACATCACCATTAGACGCAAGTGAAGGATAAAAACACTCATTCTTTATTACAATTGCTTTTTCATTAAAAATACTTGCAATCGATTACAACCCAAAATATAGAGCTAGGAAAGACTTACAGTTGAATCCAGTCAGGTGAAACAAACCATAGCTTCAGATCAACGCATTTCACGCATACAGTGCTTACTCATGATCAAAGACTGTGAGAAGACTATCAGAGTTAAAAGCTGTAAATTAATCATTGAGATGGGCAATCAGTAATCTGTAGATTCTAGATTGTCTACTAAAAACGATTTAGAGATTATGATTGGATGAATTGTCATCAAAAAGTAGCATACAAACACAGACATAATGAAAACCGACTATAGATAGACTACGTATTCTGTATATAGGTCCCAAAGGTCAACTGCCTCATTCATTGTGAAGTAGGGATTTAACTATAGCATGGAGCCCTGGATAAGTATGATAGGTGAGAGGTTATTGGAAGTAGATCACAAACCCGATGACAGTTGTAAATGGGCTAATGAAGCATATGGGGCAAAATGTGGTACTAAAATGGATTGTGCTGAAATATTATCTAAAAATAGACAATACATCGAGCATGTACTCATTGACAATAAGACGGGGATAAACATAAGAAATAGTGCTGGAGGACTTCACTAATATCATACAAATGAAAAGTTAAAATTGTGCAAAACTGACCCATCAGACCCCTAGATAGTGAAGATAAAATGAATCAACAATCTTTAAATCTAGCGAAGACTAGAAAAAATCATGTTAGACTAAGTAGACGGGTTACATAAAAGTGAATTTCCAATTGAAGGGATAGTAATGTTTCATAATAAAAGCAGCTCTAATTAATCATCATAGTATTTGGACTTTGGAGAGTGTTATTTCAATTCAGAGTTGTAGTTCAAGAGTAATTCAATGACAAAGTATCCCCCTCCCGCCCCTTTTACTGATGTAACACTGTTCAGCCAGATTAGAAGGGAGGTGCCCAGGTAGATTGCAGAGAGGAACAATCTTCAGTTAAGATAAGGGAAAAACCTGAAAAACTTGTCAAGGGGGGCAGGGCATTCATTGTTCTCATAGGAAGAAGATTGCTCCTTCTGTTATCTGTCTGGTCTATGGACTGCATTCCACATCTGAGAAGAGATGGCTTACACTAGGTAAAAGGGCGCGGGAGGGGAAACTTTGCTTGTGAATATCTCTCAAACCATAGAGGTTTGAGAGATAAGACATATCGTTCTTCATGTTTTTTTTAATACCTACAAAATAAAATAAAGATAAAATGAAGTATTACTATCCCTTCAAACAGGGAAATACTTCAGGCAGTCTGTAGCATGTAAAAGAAAGTATAAGACATCCTACACCAACATGTAAAGCATTTGTGAAAACACAATGTAATGGCAAAAAACTATAAATGCCTCTGTTACTGCTAAAACAGAGATGGAGCAGCTGCAGCAGGAGCAAAGGAGGAACATGGTACCCAGTCGATCTTTGTAAATCTTGGGGAGAAACAGTAGGTTAATAATAATAATAACTAGTATTTAAATTGCGCCTTTCTCCCAGTGGGACTCAAAGCACTTTCAGCGCACGCTCTCGGAATTAACCAAATCGGCAGCTGAATAATAGGTGTTATTATTACCCAATCATTGGTACTCATTTATTAACCTCAGAAGGATGAAGGACTGAGTTGACCCTGCCAGGATTCGAACCTGCATCCTTGCGGTTTGAACAGGCTCTATAGTCAGAGAAGTTACCACTGAGCTATCTCACCAAGGAAGAAAGTCAATCATCGGATTGCCGAGCACATTTTGCTGCAACTAGAGGTGACTGGGGAGCGTTAGGAACCCTTCTTTTCTTAGGAACTGTGTTCCACGTAGGCTGAAAGTCCATGGAATTTTCCCAGGAAGAATGGTCAGGTGCAAGGTGCACTGGTTCTTCAGCCAGATGTAAATCCAGATTAGCAACAAATTCTTTGTAGTTCCCTTTATAGCACAGTGTATAAATTTGTCCATCTCAGGAGGCAATAAGCATGAGGGGGAAACCCCACCGGTACTTAATATTTTGTTGGCGAAGAGCTTGGGTAATGGGTTTCAAATCACATCTCCATTTCATTGTCATAGGAGAAAGATCCCCATAGATTGCGACATTTGATTTTCAAAAGAAATGGACGCCATATTTCTGGCACATTTAGAAATTTTGTCTTTGTCCGGGAAGGATTGTAGACGTAGTATGACATCTCTAGGAAAATCTGCTGTTGTTGATTTCGGGCGGAGTGCCCTGTGAGCTCGGTCAATAGCAAAGTGTGTTGGTTCCGAGGTGTTTGGAATAAAACGGAAAAGACATTGTAAAAATTCTTGAAGGAGGTCGGGCCCAACCTCCTCAGAAATGCCGCGGATGCGGACGTTGTTTCTTCTCAGTCTGTTTTCCAAATCGTCGATCTTCAGTAGCAGATCGGTGTTGCAATCATAAAGAATATTAGTTTTGGCAGTCATTTCAAATTTGAAGGTAGACATCGAGTCACGGTCATCCTCCAGAGCTTCAACTTGCCTGCCAAGGTGTGTGACGTCGCTTTTTATGTCTGCCAGTTCGTCCCGAATAAAGAGTTTAAGGTTTGCAAGCAAGTCGTGTATGTCTTTTTTGGTGGAAGGAGTGTCTCTCACCTCGGAGTCATCATCAGAGCTGTCGTGGCTCAGTTGAGTATCAAAGAGGTAGCGGGAATATCCTCTAACTGCATTGCCCTTGCTACTAGTATTATCAAGCTCGGCAGCCATCTTGGGCTCTGCAAGAGAAGCAATGGTGTCCATTTTTTTTAGGAAACTAGTCCTTCAAGACCTTTTCTTTCATCGAAGACTTTTGTCTAGACATTGTTGGTAGCTTAAGGGAGAAGTAGAGACTGGCAATTCCACAAGAAACAGCCTGTTTCTGTAAGTTCAAACCTCTCTGGGTCAGAGCTAGAGAGTTATGCGTCCATACAGCTGCAGTGCTAGGCCACGCTCCCCGTAAGTTTAGATTTTTTAGGTTTCTGAAAACAAAGAGAGAATTATAACAGGGGCTATCATAGATTGCATGTTATTTAAGATTATTTAAGCCCAGTTCATTTGAAATGTTTTATTTTTTTAGGTCCATTAACCCACTGAATGCCACAGACGTCTTAAGCATTGCTGACGTACTTGCAAGAACTGGAATAGATCTTAGGCAGCTCAATTACACTATTAAGGCCAAACGAACATTTGCATTTAATTACATGGTATTTTAACCCCTTCAATGCTAGAAAGGTCTCCAATGCATTGCTTGTTGACTTCAAGAAGCACGTTAAAGAAAAAAGTATTGAAACTTTCACAGCAGAGATGTTAAAAACAAAATAACATTTCTATTGTATTGTGATTTAGTCTTGTTTCCCACACATATTGATTGTATTTTTCCATTTTCAAAAGTTCCTAATTCCTCAGGGAATTATTGATATTCTGTTATTGTATAACAATTGTCTGGCAGGAATAACTGACTATCTGCTGCAAAATGTGCTGTTTGGATAGGAATAAAAAGACTTGGCCTGTTCCATTCATCTCTTTTTGTTCTCCTTCTGTTTAAAGTGGAACTACCACCTCTTAAACACTTTAACTTCAATAACTCCCCATCTGGCGACTACCAGCTTAGTAGTGCTAGTCGCCAGAATTATTGCCTTATTATTCAGAAGAGATATGCATTCTTACCGGGCTGACAGCAGCATGTAGTGCAGAAATCTTCGCATAGTGATGTCAGCCCCTTTTGGAGCCGCATGACTCCTAGCAACGCCTCTTAGACCCGGCTGGGACTGACAGCGCAGGCGCGCGGACGTCACTATGGCAAGATGTCTGCACTACTAAGCTGCTAGTCATCAGATGGGGAGTTATTGTAGTTAAAGAGTTTAAGAGGTGGTAGTTCTGCTTTAAAGTTTGACTCGTGAGTTTTATTATCTTCAGTCTAATGATCAGGGGCTCAATTCTAGAAGGGCCATTAAACAGTTGTTAGGGCTAGATGCTGACATCTGACACCCAGTTTTGTTCTACCGTCCCCTGGTAGTCACAGACCAACACATACACTGTATGATGCCCCAGCCTTGTTCCACTGGTAGTCACAGATCTACACATACACTGTCTGATACCCCAGCATTGTCCCACTGGTAGTCACAGACCCACACACACATACTGTCTGATACCCCAGCCTTGTTCCACTGTCCACTGGTAGTCACAGACCAACGCATACACTGTCTGACACCCCACTCTTGTTCCACTGGTAGTCATAGAACCACGCATACACTGTCTGACACCCCAGCCTTGTCCCACTGTCCACTGGTAGTCTGATGTATATTGTCTACCACTCTTTCCCCTATCCAAAATCACTAACATTTGCTCCAGAGGCCCTCTTGTACTTCCTCAGGGAACCCTAGGGTTCCACACAACACAGTTTCAGAATAACGTTTTTGGACCTTGGAAAATCAGAATAGTTTGCATGACAACCTTTAAACACTCGGGGGGGAGGTTATAAAAAAAACGCTGGCAATTCCCAAGAGTTGGTGATAATCTTATTTTTTTTTTCCAAATTTCACCTGAGATTTATGTACTTGTTCACATGAGTGACTTGGCTGTGCTGCATTTTAGTGCATGCAAATCCACATGTGCGCAATTACCTCCAGTGTCACGCATCCCTCGGCATCCTATCACACTGAGTGGAGGAAATGCGGCAGAAGCCAGACCCATGTGGTCATATGCCGTGTATTATTGGCTGTTACCCGCCAATCCAATAATTGGAGGTGGACAACAGCATTATATCTTCCAGCATCTCCTTGTGAATGATCTGCGTGGAGAATCCATATAAGCAGCTGTATAGACCAAAATGCTGAAACAGAGATGTACCCAACACAGGACCACATTATGTGTCACAGAGTGCTGAATTAGGGTGCATTACGCGAGGTGAAAAACCCCCATTCGTTTTACATGGGTGCAGTTAGGGCAAAGCTAAACCTTTGACTGACAGAGGGTGTACACAAAGCATTGCTTTGTTAATAAAGCTGAGTTAAATTCATATGTGTGGGCTGAGAGCATTATAGTTAAGGAAATGCAAAAATTCCATGTACACCTGGTCTCTCCTTTTAACGCTTTGAGTGCCAGAGGGATAATTAATGCATTGCCTTGCAATGCATTGCGTACCCCTCTGGCACTCAAACGGTTAATCTTTCGAGTGCCAGAGGGGTAATTAATGTATTGTTTCACCATGCATTGTGTATCCGTATGTTATTCAATGGTTTAACACCTTAAATAATAATAATACTGAATATGTTAAAAACATATAAATTGTAATGTTTATCCCCCCCCCCCCGGGCAAAACAATTGTACTCTTACTGCTGAAAGGCATTTTATTCAAAACTTATTACAGCTCAAACTTCAATTTTTTTTTACGTGCAGTATATACTTGAAGTATGGTGCAGCAACAGCGCCACTGTACAAATTCAGGCCACTGTGATACTGCACCTAAAAAAAATGGGAGTACCCTTGTTTTACTAGGTAGAATAAACTTCGCAGTATATATATATTTAAAATTTTAAGTCTTGCTTTTCCTTTAAAGGGATAGCAATACTTAAAATGCAAACAAAAAAATATGTTGTAGGGTTTATCCCCCTGAGTAAAACAAGGGTACTCCCACTGCTGAAAGGTGTTTCATTCAAAAGTTATTAATTTTCAAAGTTGAATTTTTTAGGTGCAATATCACAGTGGCCTGAAATTGTACAGTGGCGCTGTTGCTATACCATCCTATGGAGATTTATGGCCCTGGGACCAGAGCTGTCCATAGGAACATGTAGCAACAGCGCCACTGTACAATTTCAGGCCACTGTGATATTGCACCTAAAAAATTCAACTTTGAAAATTAATAACTTTTGAATGAAACACCTTTCAGCAGTGGGAGTACCCTTGTTTTACTAGGTAGAATAAACCTCACAATATATATATTTTTTTACATTTCAAGTATTGCTTTTCCTTTAAGGTTGATTCCATCACTTAACACCTTAGTGACGACGGCTTTTTTGCCCTTCTTGCTATGCCTTTTTTCAAGTCATATTCTCCCTCTCACTTACTTTCCCACACTAAGCATGTTCCATGTGTTAAAGATAAGTAGGGATTTCTATTGATGCCGCATTTATAGGTCAAACCCATAACTTAAAGGGATAGTAATACTTTGTTTTAACTTTATTTTTATTTTTTTGTAGGCATTAAAAAAACATGAAGAACGATACAAGTCTTATCTCTCAAACCTTTATGGTTTATGAGATATTCACAAACAAAGTACCCCTCCCGCCCCTTTTACCTAGTGTAAATCATCTCTTCTCAGATGTGGAATCCAGTCCATAGACCAGACAGATAACAGAAGGGGACAATCTTCTTCCTATGAGAACAATGAAAGCCCTGCCCCCCTTGACAAGTTTTTCAGGTTTTTCCCTTATCTTAACTGAAGATTGTCCCTCTCTGCAGTCTACCTGGGCACCTCCCTTCTGATCTGGCTGAGCAGTGTTACATCAGTAAAAGGGGCGGGAGGGGAAACTTTGCTTGTGAATATCTCTTAAACCATAAAGGTTTGAGAGATAAGACTTATATCATTCTTCATGTTTTTTTAATGCCTACAAAATAAAATAAAGATAAAACGAAGTATTACTATCCCTTTAACTCAGGTCTGTCCAGGTTCGGTCCTCGAGGGCCACCAACAGGCCACGATTTAAGAATTTCCCTGATGAGTCAGTCAAAATTCATGAGCCACTCACTAACTCACCTGTGCTCAATCAGGGAAATCCTTACACCCTGGCCTTTTGGTGGCCCTTGAAGACTGAACTTGGACAGCCCTGAATTAATTCAATAATAATATTTAAAAAAAATGGAAAAATATATATTTTTTTGATGATTTATGCTCAATTAGTACATTTTAACACAGACTGGATAAAAGGTATGACTGACCATTCATACTTCCCAAGTTTCCATTTTTTGTAGGGCGTGGCGGGTACTATCCCTCTGAGATGAGAATATCTCTGTCCCTCTTTCCCACCCTGGTACTTCTTTTAGGAGATCAGACTGTGTGGTGTGTATAGAAGTGTATCACCCTGATTTCCCTGTGTTTAGGAGATCAGACTGTGTGGTGTGTATAGAAGTTATCACCCTGGTGTCCCTGTGTTTAGTAGATCAGACTGTGTGGTGTGTATATAAGTGTATCACCCTGGTGCACCTGTGTTTAGGAGATCAGCCTGTGTTGTGTGTATATAAGTGTATCACCCTGGTGTCCCCGTGTTTAGGAGATCAGACTGTGTGGTGTGTATAGAAGTGTATTACCCTGGTGTCCCTGTGTTTAGGAGATCAGACTGTGTGGTGTGTATAGAAGTGTATCACCCTGGTGTCCCCGTGTTTAGGAGATCAGACTGTGTTGTGTGTATATAAGTGCATCACCCTGGTGTCCCTGTGTTTAGGAGATCAGACTGTGTGGTGTGTATAGAAGTGTATTACCCTGGTGTCTCTGTGTTTAGGAGATCAGCCTGTGTTGTGTGTATATATGTGTATCACCCCGGTGTCCCTGTGTTTAGGAGATCAGACTGTGGTGTGTATATAAGTATATCACCCTGGTGTTCCTGTGTTTAGGAGATCAGACTGTGTGGTGTGTATATAAGTGTATCATCCTGGTGTCCCTGTGTTTAGGAGATCAGACTGAGTGGTGTGTATATAAGTGTATCACCCTGGTGTCCCTGTGTTTAGGAGATCAGACTGAGTGGTGTGTATATAAGTGTATCACCCTGGTGTCCCTGTGTTTAGGAGATCAGACTGTGTGGTGTGTATAGAAGTTTATCACCCTGGTGTCCCTGTGTTTAGGAGATCAGACTGTGTGGTGTGTATAGAAGTGTATCACCCCGGTGTCCCTGTGTTTAGGAGATCAGACTGTGTGGTGTGTATAGAAGTTTATCACCCCGGTGTCCCTGTGTTTAGGAGATCAGACTGTGTGGTGTGTATATAAGTGTATCACCCTGGTGTCCCTGTGTTTAGGAGATCAGACTGTGTGGTGTGTATATAAGTGTATCACCCTGGTGTCCCTGTGTTTAGGAGATCAGACTGTGTGGTGTGTATATAAGTTTATCACCCTGTTGTCACTGTGTGTAGGAGATCAGACTGTGGGGTGTGTATAGAAGTGTATCACTCTGGTGTTCCTGTGTTTAGGAGATCAGACTGTGTGGTGTGTATAGAAGTGTATCGCCCTGGTGTCACTGTGTTTAGGAGATCAGACTGTGTGGTGTGTATAGAAGTGTACCACCCTGGTGTC
Source organism: Rhinophrynus dorsalis (assembly GCA_037306005.1). Lineage (NCBI taxonomy): Eukaryota > Metazoa > Chordata > Amphibia > Anura > Rhinophrynidae > Rhinophrynus > Rhinophrynus dorsalis. The sequence continues at coordinate 175,726,287 of CM074727.1, read as the reverse complement.
CCTGTGTTTAGGAGATCAGACTGTGTGGTGTGTATAGAAGTGTATCACTCTGGTGTCCCTGTGTTTAGGAGATCAGACTGAGGAGTGTGTATAGAAGTGTATCACCCTGGTGTCCCTGTGTTTAGGAGATCAGACTGTGTGGTGTGTATAGAAGTTTATCACCCTGGTGTCCCTGTGTTTAGGAGATCAGACTGTGTGGTGTGTATATAAGTGTATCACCCTGGTGTCCCTGTGTTTAGGAGATCACTCTGTGTGGTGTGTATATAAGTGTATCACCCTGGTGTCCCTGTGTTTAGGAGATCAGACTGTGTGGTGTGTATAGAAGTGTATCACCCTGGTGTCCCTGTGTTTAGGAGATCAGCCTGTGTTGTGTGTATATAAGTGTATCACCCTGGTATCCCTGTGTTTAGGAGATCAGACTGTGTGGTGTGCATATAAGTGTATCACCCTGGTGTCCCTGTGTTTAGGAGATCAGACTGTGTGGTGTGTATATAAGTGTATCACCCTGGTGTCCCTGTGTTTAGGAGATCAGACTGTGTGGTATGTATATGTGTATCACATTGCTCCACAGCAATAAAACTCACATTAATGTTTATTTAAACTTCAGTATACTTGTTTATAAGTCAGTCTGTGTAAATAAAATACTATGGTCTTGCTCTAAATCATTTATTCAGTTACACAATGAAGGGTCAATATGCCATTGTCTTTTTTCCCCCCCAAGACAAGTTCTGTTCGCATAGCACTGGGAGACATGTTCTCTGCCTCCCTCTGTCTCATGATCACAGTGAGGAGGAGAAAGGCAGAGAACAGTGACAGATATAATGTTTACTATACAGTATCACAGTGAGGAAGAGAGAGGCAGAGAACAGTGACATATATAATGTATACTATACACTATCACAGTGAGGGGGAAAGTGGCAGAGAACAGTGACATATTGAATGTTTTCTATAAACGATCACAGTGAGGAAAAGAGAGGCAGAGATCAGTGACAGATACAATGTTTACTATACACTATCACAGTGAGGAAGAGAGAGGCAGAGAACAGTGATAGATATAATGTATACTATACATGATCACAGTGAGTAGGAGAGAGGCAGAGAACAGTGACAGATGGAATGTATTCTATACACTATCATAGTGAGGAGGAAAGAGGCAGAGAACAGTGACAGATGGAATGTATACTATACACTATCACAGTGAGGGGAGAGAGGCAGAGAACAGTGACAGATACAATGTATACTATACACTATCACAGTGAGGAGGAGAGAGGCAGAGAACAGTGACAGATATAATGTATACTATACACTATCACAGTGAGGAGAAGAGAGGCAGAGAACAGTGATAGATATAATGTATACTATACATGATCACAGTGAGGAGGAGAGAGGCAGAGAACAGTAACAGATATAATGTATACTATACATGATCACAGTGAGGAGGAGAGAGGCAGAGAACAGTGACAGATATAATGTTTACTATACAGTATTACAGTGAGGAAGAGAGAGGCAGAGAACAATGACATATATAATGTATACTATACACTATCACAGTGAGTGGGAAAGTGGCAGAGAACAGTGACAGATACAATGTATACTATACACTATCACAATGAGGAGGAGAGAGGCAGAGAACAGTGACAAGTGGAATGTATACTATACACTATCACAGTGAGGAGGAGAAAGACAGAGAACAGTGACAGATATAGGCCTAGATGCACTAAAAGTCGATGTGGTGTCAGTATGACGGTATGATGATGATGTATGACTTTTAACATTAAACTGTCTTCAGCAACCTCAACTTGTTAATGATTGTATTTCAATCTTTTATTAAGTTGATGATCATTAGCACATGTTTGGAATAACTGTTTAATCATAAACGTGACTATATGCCTACAAGATCCCTGACTTTGTGCAAGTGTACCTAGTAGAATTGATGCTGCTTGGAAGATAAAGGGTGGTCACACCAAATACTGAGTTGATTTTGATTTTTCTTCTGCTCACTCCCTATGCATTTTGTGAATTGATAAATATAAACTCTTAACATGTCTATTTTTGAAAGCATTCTTACTTTACAGCATTTTTTCACACCTGCCTAAGACTTTTCCACATTACTGTATATTGCTAAAAGATCCTCTGTCTTTGGAACTACCTTTGAAGCTTAATGTGTTAGTAATGTCTAAAAAAAAGTTTTTTGCATATAGAAGAGCTGAGCTAAATGCTAAAAAACGTATCTCTCAAACCTCTATGGTTTAAGAGATACAGCCGTTTGAAGTTTGATCTCTCCTACTGACAGCTGTAAAGCTGTCAGCAGGAGATCTGTGTCCGACACGGAGGCGCTTGAGAAGTGCCGCGATCTCGTTACTTACAAGGAATCCCTTCATTGGAATGGTCTAAAACGTGTGCCTGAGCACTAGGCACACATTTTAGACTATTCCAATGAAGGGATTCCGTGTAAGTAACGAGATATCGGCACTTCTCAAGCGCCTCCGTGTCAACCGACACGGATCTCCTGCTGACAGCTAGGCACACTTTTTAGACCATTCCTATGAAGGGATTCCTTGTAAGTAACGAGATCGCGGCACTTCACAAGCACCTCCGTGTCGTCCGACATGGATCTCCTGCTGACAGCTTTACAGCTGTCAGTAGGAGAAATCAAACTTTAAACGCCCGTATCTCTTAAACCATAGCGGTTTGAGAGATACATTTTTTTTGCATTTAGCTCAGCTTCTTAAGCTCTTCTTAATGCAAAAAAATGTTTTTTTAGACATTACTAACACTTTAAGTTACCCACGGACTAATAAATATTGTGTTGACATAACCCTTTGAGTGCCAGAGGGGTCTCCAACACATTTTGCATTGGAGACTACTCTGGCAATCAAAGAGTTAATACACGGACAGAGTTTCTCCAATTTCTAGTCTAGTCCTCGGGGACGTGGGGATGTTTGCTGTAGAATGAAGCATGCCGGTGGGAAGAGAAGTAGGTGAATAGGCCGTGTAAACAATGCTTAAGAGATCACATCTAATTTTAGCTTTGTCTATAGCACCCAGGGCAACCACAGACAAGTGTAATCCTACATCCCATCTTGTTATGTCCTTCAGTCAGGAGAAAATAAAGAGATGGGGGGAAGGTGATTTCAGAAAATCCGCTCGGAAAACAAAACTTTATTTCATGCTTCATTATTTTTGCAGGTGTTTATGGTTCTGAGCAAATAAAACCAACCTAAGGAAGGCAGTCTCCCGATTTCTTTAAGCGTTGCCATGGAGATGAGAGATTTAGTCTGTCTGACATCTTTTTACGTTTTAATTAGCTCGAAAAACAAAGGTGCCATTAAGGTTGACATTATTTGCATGTGTTTTTGTAAAACATCTTCAAAAATCTTCCATTTAAAAGTAAGAAAAGAAAAAAAAAGATCAAGAACTCGGGGATATTTTCTATTAATTAATAAATTGCATTGCTTTTGAAGAACATATATTTCAGACAATCCAAGAAGTAAAATGGATATTAATAGAAGAGTGTTATTCAAAGTGTTAAAGTAAGAAAATCTTACATGAAGTTTTTGATGAATGTGCTTTTAAGGTCCAGTTGACTTAGGTGATTTTTTGCAGCAACGTTGTTGCAAGATGTTACAGCAACACAAAGTGGCCAGGGAAAATGACCATTGCTGTAAGGCCCATTTCAAATGGGTGACATTAAAGGGATAGTACTTAAAATGTAAAAAAAAATATGTTGTAGGGTTTATCCCCCTGAGTAAAACAAGAGTACTCCCACCGCTGAAAGGTGTTTCATTCAAAAGTTATTAATTTTCAAAGTTGAATTTTTTAGGTGCAATATCACAGTGGCCTGAAATTGTACAGTGGTGCTGTTGCTACACGATCCTATGGACAGCTGTGGTCCCGGGACCATAAATCTCCATAAAACGCGGTCCCTTCTCAGCTTCCGTTACAGGGAGAGGGTACAGTTAGGAGGTGGTTATGTACCTTTAAATTGTACCTCAACACCACTAAATTTTCAACAAGAAATAAGCTACAATTGCTCTAGTATTAAACGCATCTAATATCACCAGATTGTTCATTATGATTGATATAATGTACACTGTCGTTTTCAGGGTCCTTATTGTTGCATTCTCCTTGTAATTTGAGTTGAAAGTTTCCCCCTCCTGATCCTTTTCCACGGATGGATCGCAACGAGGGACAATAAGGAATAAGTAAAACCCTGCTCTAATTCATCAAGAGGCAGTGGTGTAACAATAGGGGTAGCAACAACAACGCCAAGCGCCAGCAGCAAGCTGTGGTCTGTGCCTTCTTCGGCACAGACCTCTATTAGCAGCTGCGATCCCTCTCTGTCTTCGGCACTCTAGTAATGCAGAGCGATGAGAGATGACATCATCTCCCAGATCTCTGCATTACTGAAGAGAGGACCACGTGGAATCTCCAGCTGCTAATAGAGGTCTGTGCAGGATGCGGCACAGACCTCTCCTGCCATGCTGCTGGACAACCAAGGAGGTAGGAGATGGACACTAAGGGGTCAACAGGGGCATTGTGGAGGGGGGCCATGCTGCTGGACAACCAAGGAGGTAGGAGATGGACACTAAGGGGTCAACAGGGGCATTGTGGAGGGGGACAAATGATTGGGGGCAATATGGAGGTGGCCAATGGGGGGCAATATGGAGGTGGCCAATGAGGCCAATGTAGAGATGGCCAATGGGGGCAAGGTGGAGATGAACAATGGGGACAATGTGGAGATGAACAATAGGGGCATTTTGGAGGTGGCCAATGTGGGCAATATGGACGTGGCCAATGGGGGCATTGTGAAGGTGGCAAATGGGGCCAGTGTGGAGATGGGCATTGTGGAAGTGATCAATGGGAGGAAATGTTGTTGGGGGGGGCCATGACAATTTTTGCACCAGGGCCCGGTGGCTTCTAGTTACGCCTCTGTCAAGACGGGCAGGGTTTTCCTTATACTGATCTGATGGATCTCAATGAGGGACAAAATAGTGTGTGTCTGTATAAGGAAAACCGTGCCCCTCTTGATGGTGGAACAGGGTTTTCCTTATTCCTTATTGTCCCTCATTGTGATCCATCCAGAAAGGCTTTCATATCTGAGGGAACTATGAGTGACCTCCTGGAAAAGGGGCGGCAGGTGTAAACTTTCAATTCAAAGTACAAGGACACTACAATGATAAGGACCCTGAAAATGGTGCGTGCAATACATACAATTATAATGAACAACTGAATATTACTTTATCTGGTGACGTTACTATCCCTTTAACCCTTGGAATGCCAGTCGGGTACGCAACACATTTGCTAACTCCTCTGGCACTCAAAGGGTTAAACAAATACTGCTCACAGGACTCCTTAACCCTAGCAGCATCAATTCAAACCCCACAGTCCCAGCTTTAACTTCAACCTACGAGATTACATAGGAGGGGGATGCTCAACAGAGCCGCCATAAAGTGATGCCAGACAGAGACATTTTTTTAGTTAAAGGGACAGTAATGTCCCCCCAAAAAAATGCCCAGTTTTGTAGAGGCTAAAATATTAATCAATATGCTCCAAACCCTATCTCTCAAACCACTATGGTGTGAGAGATATAGGGATTCAAAGTTCCCCCCTCCCTCCCCTTCTCCTGATGTCAGCTGTAAAGCTGACAGACGGAGAATCGAGCCGTTCTACTCAAGGAGGCTCTGCAGCAGAGCCGAGATCACGTTATCTATAAAGAATTAATTCATTGGAAAGGTCTACAAAGTGTGCTTGCAAACCAAGCACACCTTTTAGACCTTTCCAATTAATTAATTCTTTAGCAATAACGCAATTTTGGCTCTGCTGCAGAGCCTTCTTGAGTAGAACGGCTCGATTCTCCTTCTGTCAGCTTTACAGCTGACATCAGGAGAAGGGGAGGGAGAGGGAACTTTAAATCCCTATATCTCTTAAACCATAGTGGTTTGAGAGATAGGGTTTGTAGCATATTGATTCATATTTTAACCTCTACAAAACTGGACTTTTTTGGGACATTGCTGTCCCTTTAAAATCCAATATTTATTTAATACTTTAAACTAAAAAAATAAAATGAACATGTGCAAGGCAATTGATCGACCACCATCTACTTTACGTGTTTCATGAACAATTTCACTTAATGATAGGATCCTGGTGTCTCTGTTGAAGTAGTTAAATAAAGCTATGGCCTGTTATCTCCAAAAAGATGTGTCTGTGTTTATACTGGGATCATACCTTCTCCTTATGAGATGTTTTATTTGCCATTTTTACTTGGAATATTAGTATGAGTTATTTAGATGTATAGATAATGCTAACTAAGGGATACCGTGCAGGAACTTCCTGTTTTAGCCCTACATGAACCCCCCCCACACACACACTCACACACTCAATGATATGTAACCTTTTCAGCACTATTGCTGAGCAGTGTCAGTGAGTGGGGAGGTAATGTAGGGATTAGACAGGAAGTCAGTGCTAGGGGAAGTGAGCAATGCATTGCTGAGCAGTGTCAGTGAGTGGGGATGTAATGTAGGGATAAGACAGGAAGTCAGTGCTAGGGGAGGTAGGTAATGCATTACTGAACAGTGTCAGTGAGTGGGGAGGTAATGTAGGGATTAGACAGGAAGTCAGTGCTAGGGGAAGTGAGCAATGCATTGCTGAGCAGTGTCAGTGAGTGGGGATGTAATGTAGGGATAAGACAGGAAGTCAGTGCTAGGGGAGGTAGGTAATGCATTACTGAACAGTGTCAGTGAGTGGGGAGGTAATGTAGGGATAAGACAGGAAGTCAGTGCTAGGGGAGGTGGGTAATGCATTGCTGAGCAGTGTCAGTGAGTGGGAAAGTAATGTAAGGATAAGACAGGAAGGCAGTGCTAGGGGAGGTGGGTAATGTATTGCTGAGCAGTGTCAGTGAGTGGGGAGATAATATAGGGATAAGACAGGAAGTCAGTGCTAGGGGAGGTGGGTAATGCAATGCTGAGCAGTGTCAGTGAGTGGGGGAGGTAATGTAGGGATAAGACAGGAAGTCAGTGCTAGGAGAGGTGGGTAATGCATTTTTGAGCAGTGTCAGTGAGTGGAGGAGGTAATGTAGGGATAAGACAGGAAGTCAGTACTAGGCGAGGAGGGCAATGCATTGCTGAGCAGTGTCAGTAAGTGGGAAAGTAATGTAGGGATAAGACAGGAAGTCAGTGCTAGAGGAGGTGGGCAATGCATTGCTGAGCAGTTTCAGTGAATGCAGGAGGTAATGTTGGGATAAGACAGGACGTCAGTACTAGGGGGGAGGGCTATGTATTGCTGAGCAGTGTCAGTGAGTGGGAAAGTACTGTAGGGATAAGACAGGAAGTCATTGCTATGGGAGGTGAGCGATGCATTGCTGAACAGTTTCAGTGAGTGGAGGAGGTAATGTAGGGATAAGACAGGCAGTCAGTACTAGGGGAGGTGGCCAATGCATTGCTGAGCATTTTCAGTGATTGAGAAGGTAATGTTGGGATAAGACAGGAAGTCAGTGCTAGAGGAGGTGTGCAATGCATTGCTGAGCAGTGTCAGTGAGTGGGGGAGATAATGTAGGGATAAGACAGGAAGTCAGTAATAGGGGAGGTGGACAATACATTGCTGAGCAGTGTCAGTAAGTGGGAAAGTAATGTAAGGATAAGACAGGAAGTCAGTGCTAGGGGAGGTGGGTAATGCATTGCTGAGCAGTGTCAGTGAGTGGGGGAGGTAATGTAGGGATAAATCAGGAACTCAGTGCTAGAAAAGGTGGGCAGTGCATTGCTGAGCAGTGTCAGTGAGTAGGGAGATAATGTAGGAATAAGACAGGAAGTCAGTGCTAGGGGAGGTGGGTAATGCATTGCTGTGCAGTGTCTGTGAGTACAGAGGTAATGTAGCGATTAGAAAGAAAGTGACTGCATGACTACTTGGAATGCATTAATTAGGAAAGCCAATAATTCTAAAATAGCCAGTATATGATATAGGTGATTTTGAATTTTATAAATCTCTAAATATAGGTGATAGGTTCCCTTTAACTTTTTGAATATCAGGAGGGTAAACAGCACATAGCAGATCAATGCACTGAACAACCTCTGGCATAGAAAGGGTTAAAGAACCAGTGCTCATTTGCCAGTCCTCATCTCCCCTTTTTTCCGAGCTGACTTCAGTCTTGCCTGCAAAAGGAAAATCAAATTTTATATTTACCAAAGGAGAGGATCATAGCGACATTGAATATTTATATCATTAAACACATTGTGTCCCTTTGTGGTACTTTTGCCCTTAACCTCAATCCTTAAATAGTGAATCCAATTAAACCTTTTGGCTGATGATAACCCTAATTAAACTAGTGGCATGAGTGCATTGGGATGTGCTGCTTTGCTTTTGCATTATATGTTCTCGAGCAACATAAAGGTTAATGGGGGCTGTGTAATGGAGGAGCCCTGGTGTGTACATTAAACAGGGCACTGAGATTTGACCAGCTGTGGCTCATGTGCAAGGCAATGGATCGAGAAAACCTCTATCTGCTTTACGCGTTTCGTGAACAATTTCACTTAATGATAGGATCCTGGTGTCTCTGTTGAAGTAGTTAAATAAAGCTATGGCCTGTTATCTCCAAAAAGATGTGTCTGTGTATATATATAGGGATCATACCTTCTCCTTATGAGATGTTTTATTTGCCATTTTTACTTGGAATATTAGTATGAGTTATTTAGATGTATAGATAATGCTAACTAAGGGATGCCGTGCAGGAACTTCCTGTTTTAGCCCTACATTAACCCCTCCCCACCCACACACACACACACATACTCACACTTACACACTCAATGACATGTAGCCTTTTCAGCACTAGAGGAAGTGAACAATGTTTTGCTGAGCAGTGTCAGTGAGTGGGGATATTATGTAGGGATAAGACAGGAAGTCAGTGCTAGGAGAGGTGGGTAATGTATTGCTGAGCAGTGTCAGTGAGTGGGGGAGGTAATGTAGGGATAAGACAGGAAGTCAGTGCTAGGGGAGGTGGGTAATGCATTCCTGAGCAGTGTCAGTGAGTGGGGAGGTAATGTAGGGATAAGACAGGAAGTCAGTGCTAGGGGAGGTGGGTAATGTATTGCTGAGCAGTGTCAGTGAGTGGGGAGATAATATAGGGATAAGACAGGAAGTAAGTGGTAGGGGAGGTGGGTAGTGCATTGTTGAGCAGTGTCAGTGAGTGGGAAAGTAATGTAGGGTTAAGACAGGAAGTCAGTGCTAAGAGAGGTGGGCAATGCATTGCTGAGCAGTGTCAGTGAGTGGGGGAGGTAATGTAGGGATAAGACAGGAAGTCAGTGCTAGGGGTGGTGGGCAATGCATTGCTGAGCAGTGTCAGTGAGTGGAGGAGGTAATGTAGGGATAAGACAGGAAGTCAGTGCTAGGAGAGTTGGGTAATGAATTGTTGAGCAGTGTCAGTGAGTGGAGGAGGTAATGTAGGGATAAGACAGGAAGTCAGTACTAGGGGAGGAGGGTAATGCATTGCTGAGCAGTGTCAGTAAGTGGGAAAGTAATGTAAGGATAAGACAGGAAGTCAGTGCTAGGGGAGGTGGGCAAAGCATTGCTGAGCAGTTTCAGTGAGTGGAGGACGTAATGTATGGGTAAGACAGTAAGTCAGAACTAGGGGAGGAGGGCAATGCATTGCTGAGCAGTGTCAGTGAGTGGGAAAGTGCTGTAGGGATAAGACAGCAAGTCAGTGCTAGAGGAAGTGGGCAATGCATTACTGAGCAGTGTCAGTGAGTCGGGGAGATAATGTAGGGATAAGACAGGAAGTCAGTAATAGGGGAGGTTTGTAATGCATTGCTGAACAGTGCCAGTTAGTGTAGGAGGTATTGTAGGGATAAGACAGGAAGTCAGTGCTAGAGGAGGTGGGTAATGTATTGCTGAGCAGTGTCAGTGAGTGGGGAGGTAATGTAGGGATAAGACAGGAAGTCAGTGCTAGGGGAGGTAGGTAATGCATTGCTGAGCAGTGTCAGTGAGTGGGGGGGGTAATGTAGGGATAAGGGAGGAAGTCAGTGCTAGGGGAGGTGGGCAGTGCATTGCTGAGCAGTGTCTGTGAGTGGGGGAGGTACTGTATGGATAAGGCATGAATTCAGTGCTGGGGAGGAGGGTAATGAATTGCTGTGCAATGTCTGTGAGTACAGAGGTAATGTTGCGATTAGACAGAAAGTAACTTCTTGTCTGCTTGGAATGCATTAATTAGCATAACCAATAAATCTAAATAACTGAAAAACTAGCTTTGTAATTGAAAAACAAAAATAGCTAGCACGTGATATAGGTGATTTTGAATTTTCTAAATCTCTAAAGTTGTTTATAGGTGATAGAATCCCTTTAACTTTTTGAATATCAGGAGGGTAAACAGCACATAGCAGATCAATGCACTGAACAACCTCTGGCATAGAAAGGGTTAAAGAACCAGTGCTCATTTGCCAGTCTTCATCTCCCCTTTTTTCCGAGCTGACTTCAGTCTTGCCTGCACAAGGAAAATCGATTTTTATATTTACCAAAGGACATGATCATAGCGACATTGAATATTTATATCATTAAACACGTTGTGTCCCTTCATGGCACTTTTGCCCTTATCCTCAATCCTTAAATAGTGAATCCAATTAAACCTTTTGGCTGATTATAACCCTAATTAAATCAGTGGCAGGAGTGCATTGGGATGTGTTGCTTTGTTTTTGCATTATATGTACTCAAGCAACTTAAAGGTTAATGGGGGCTGTGTAATGAATGAGCCCCGGTGTGTACATTAAACAGGGCAATGAGATTTGACCAGCTGTGGCTCATTTCTTATCCTTGCTGTGTACTATTGTATAATCATCCTCTGAATTGTAATGTTTGTATGATAACCCTTAAAGCGGAACTATCACCCCAAATTAAGTCCCCCCCCCAATAAGTATTCATGTAGGGATAAGCTTAGAAATAGTAGTATTATTCAGCGTAAGTACAGCGTTATTGAGAAATCCTGCTTCATCTGAGACTGACGGGCAGGCATCAGTGCAGACATCTTGGCTTAGAGACGTCTGCACGTCTGCGCTGTCTAACCTGGTCTCCTCTAGGTGGCGTTGTATTGTGCCTTAAAGGGATAGTAAAGTCAGAAAAAAATATTAAATATATGGTAGATACAATTAAAAGAGAGTACTTACACTTATTCATATCTCTCAGACAGTTATGGTGTGAGAGATATAGGAAAATAAAGTTCTCTGGTCCCTCCCCTTTCTGCTTGACGAACTGTAAAGCTGTCAGAAGCAGATCCTGGTCACTTGACCAGATGTGGCTCTTCAGCAGCGCCGATATAACAATATGGAAAGATAAATACTTCATCGGAATGGTCTACAACGTGTGCTTGCAAACCAGGCACACATTGTAGACTGTTCTGATTAAGTATTTATTTTTAGGTATCCATATGTCGGCGCTGCTGAAGAGCCGCCGTTTGATCCAGGAACCAGAATCTGCCTCTGACAGCTTTACAGCTCATCAAGCAGAAAGGGGAGGGAGCGGAGAACTTTATTTTCCTATATCTCTCAAACCATAACGGTTTGAGAGATACTAATAAGTGCAAGTACTCTCTTTTACTTGTATCTACCATATAGTTAATACTTTTTTCTGACATTACTATCCCTTTAAGGTAACAGGAAGGGACTGACGGTGCACAGATGACTCTAAAGCCAGAAGCCTGACCGTCAGTCTAAGAAGAAGTAGGACTTATTAACCCTTTGAGTGCCAGAGGGGTACGGAACGCATTGCAAAGCAATCCGTTCTGTACCCCTCTGGCACTCAGAGGGTTAATAACGCTGTACTTATGCTAGATAATACTACTATTTCTAAGCTTATCGCTACATGACTAATTATTGGGGGGGGGGTCTTTATTTGGGGTCACAGTTCTGCTTTAACAATGAGGCTGGAATACTACGAAAAGTGGAGCAATTCTGGAACAAACCCTTTGATGAGCTTTTTTATCTCTCTGGTATTTGAGGGGTTAAGACACATTTGAAGTAGAGGGAACATTTATTTGTCATCTGTGGTACAATTGTTCAACTTCTACTCACTACATCAACTTCAGTGTTGTGTCAATTAAACAAACACCATTTCCATTATTTTTTTTTAAGGGATAGTAATGTTTCATAATAAAAGCAGCTCTAATTAATCATCATAGTATTTGGACTTTGGAGAGTGTTATTTAAATTCTGCCAGAGATGTAGTTCAAGAGTAATTCAATGACAAAGTATCCCCCTCCCGCCCCTTTTACTGATGTAACACTGCTCAGCCAGATCAGAAGGGAGGTGCCCAGGTAGACTGCAGAGAGGAACAATCTTCAGTTAAGATAAGGGAAAAACCTGAAATACCTGTCAAGGGGGGCAGGGCTTTCATTGTTCTCATAGGAAGAAGATTGTCCCCTTCTGTTATCTGTCTGGTCTATGGACTGCATTCCACATCTGAGAAGAGATGGCTTACACTAGGTAAAAGGGGCGGGAGGGGAAACTTTGCTTGTGAATATCTCTCAAACCATAAAGGTTTGAGAGATAAGACTTATATCGTTCTTCATGGTTTTTTTATGCCTACAAAATAAAATAAAGATAAAATGAAGTATTACTATCCCTTTAAGGAAGGTGGCAAATAGCGCTTTCACCTGTTGGATACACGGTTAAGTTGGACCCAGACACAGAAGGCTAAATCGAATGTGTGTGGTTGCTGCTATCAGAAATCGCTTTCCTGAGGGATCATACACAGGGTTTATTCCATTACACGATTATGATGTGGACACGGCTACTTTACATAATATTAAGGCTTCTTTATTTTCAAAGAGAAGTTCAAGTATACAAGTAATCTAGTGATTTTGCATTAAAAATTAAACATAACACAACTGAACTTTTTATTTAAGTTTTTTGACATAAATAATGTTATAAAGGGATAGTAATGTTTCATAATAAAAGCAACTCTAATTAATCATCATAGCACTTGAACTTTGGAGAGTTTTATTTCAATTCTGTCAGAGTTGTAGTACAAGAGTAATTGAATGTTAAAGTATTCCCCTCCCGCCCCTTTTACTGATGTAACACTGCTCAGCCAGATCAGAAGGGAGGTGCCCAGGTAGATTGTAGGGAAGGACAATCTTCAATTAAGATAAGGAGAAAAGCTTGTCAAGGGGAGCAGGGCTTTCATTGTTCTCATAGGAAGAAGATTGTCCCCTCCTGTTATCTGTCTGGTCTATGGACTGCATTCCACATCTGAGAAGAGATGGCTTACACTAGGTAAAAGGGGCGGGAGGGGAAACTTTGCTTGTGAATATCTCTCAAACCACAAAGGTTTGAGAGATAAGACTTATATCGTTCTTCATGTTTTTTTAATGCCTACAAAATAAAATAAAGATAAAACGATGTATTACTATCCCTTTAAATCATGAGTGTGAATGTACTCCATGCCCAGCCCAGTTCTTACTCACCAGTCTTGCCCCTGAACAGATACATTCCCCGAGCCTGTTTAGGTGCACGTGCCACACTTCAGCACCACCACCCTGGACAGCTCCATTTCCCAGAACCTACGCTGCTGTGAAGAGCATGGTTCATGGTTCAGGACCAGTCCGTAGGGTAATCTTTTGAAATTTGTCCCACTATTGGGCGACCAACAAAACGGTGCATTAAAAATGTTATCTGGTTGAAAAGGGTGACTTTGTGATGTCGCAAACTTAAAGCGGAACTGCCATGACCCTAAGAGTCACGTTGTATAGTTTATTCATATAGAAATTAGTTCATTGTCTATACTAATAAAGCTAATGTTGCCCTTTCTCCTTACCTAATACACTATAGAAATCCGATAGTTTCAAGCAGTAGAAAGCTGCCATGTTGCTTATGTTGTGCGTGACAGGCAGCGCTCTTTCACTGCTTGTGTGTCAGTCTCCTTTCTAGGTCTGTCCCTCTTCTTGCCGGGGCAAATGCATGCACTCATGCAAATGAGTGGGGCAGCCGTGAGGGAGTCAGACCAGCGGTGAGAAGGGTTCCAGCACTAGTGCCTTCAGCAAGCATATTGCCTATCACACCTCAGAGAAGACGTCATAGGCTACAAAGGAAGTCGAAAATCTTTCTCTACAGAGTTTTTTTTTTTTTTTTTTTAAATCTACCACAGATTAATGGTCCTACGGATCAGGGTAACACATTATAAATATGTTTTAATAAGGGGAAAGATCTCCTTTAAGTGTCGAGACATCAGAATGTCGCCTGCATAAGTGTCAAGTAGCCTCCGACATTCTGATGTTGCAGGCTTAAGGAAAGAAGGGCAGTACCTCCAGTAAAAATCAGTCTGTAGCCACCCCAAAGCACTCTTCCTGTGCTGGGGGTCAGTATGTGTGGTTCTATGGATACCAGTGCAGTGGGACAAGGCTGGGGGTCAGTATGTGTGATTCTATGGATACCAGTGCAGTGGGCAAGGATGGGGGTCAGTGTGTGTGGTTCTATGTATACGAGTGCAATGGGACAAGGCTGGGGGTCAGTATTTGTGGTTCTATGGATATCAGTGCAGTGGGACAAGGCTGGGGGTCAGTATGTGTGATTCTATGGATACCAGTGCAGTGGGCAAGGCTGGGGGTCAGTGTGTGTGGTTCTATGTATACCAGTGCAGTGGGACAAGGCTGGGGGTCAGATTATGTAGTTCTATTGATACCAGTGCAATGGGACAAGGCTGGGGGTCAGTATGTGTGGTTCTATGGATATCAGTGCAGTGGGACAAGGCTGGGGGTCAGTATGTGTGATTCTATGGATACCAGTACAGTGGGACAAGGCTGGGGGTCAGTATGTGTGGTTCTATGGATACTACTGCAGTGGGACAAGGCTGGGGGTCAGTATGTGTGATTCTATGGATACCAGTGCAGTGGGCAAGGCTGGGGGTCAGTGTGTGTGGTTCTATGGATACCAGTGCAATGGGACAAGGCTGGGGTCAGTATGTGTGGTTCTATGGATACCAGTGCAGTGGGACAAGGCTGGGGGTCAGTATGTGTGATTCTATGGATACCAATGCAGTGGGACAAGGCTGGGGGTCACTATGTGTGGTTCTATGGATACCAGTGCAGTAGGACAAGGCAGGAGGTCAGTATGTGTGATTCTATGGATACCAGTGCAGTGGGACAAGGTTGGGGGTCAGTATGTGTGGTTCTATGGATACCAGTGCAGTAGGACAAGGCTGGGGGTCACTATGTGTGGTTCTATGGATACCAGTGCAGTGGGACAAGGCTGGGGGTCAGTATGTGTGGTTCTATGGATATCAGTACAGTGGGACAAGGCTGGGGGTCAGTATGTGTGGTTCTATGGATACCAATGCAGTGGGACAAGGCTGGGGGTCAGTATGTGAGGGTCTATGGATACCAGTGCAGTGGGACAAGGCTGGGGGTCAGTATGTGTGGTTCTATGGATACCAGTGCAGTGGGACATGTATAAGGTGCCCAAAGCCTCTAGCTTTTCTTCCATGTACCCACTCCCCCACCACCCCTTTACACAACATGACTTTAATCATCTAACGTAACACATTCACTGTGTTAATCAAGAGATGAAACACAGGAATAGGTGGCAAATAAGGAGGTCAAAGCTTTTATTAGATGGGCTTTTACCTATTTAGGGGGACCTATGGAAATAACCCTTCCAAATCCCTCAAATGTGGTTCCCCAGGACCATAACCTTGGAATTATGTGCCAGCACCATACCGTTTAGTTTCATTTAATTATGGCGAGACAGAGAGTGTTAGAATGTGTTTATGTGAGAGAGATAATATTTGTGTGAGGTAGAGTGAGAATATATGTATGTGTGTGAGTTAGAGTGAGCAAATGCATGCACTCATGCAAATGAGTGGGGCGGCCGTGAGGGAGTCAGACCAGCGGTGAGGAGGGTTCCAGCACTAGTGCCTTCAGCAAGCATATTGCCTATCACACCTCAGAGAAGACGTCATAGTCTACAAAGGAAGTCGAAAATCTTTCTCTACAGAGTTTTTTTTTTTTTTTTAAATCTACCACAGATTAATGGTCCTACGGATCAGGGTAACACATTATAAATATGTTTTAATAAGGGGAAAGATCTCCTTTAAAGGGGAACTTTCACCCCGCAATAACTAAATCTCCCCTTACTGCTCACCTGGCGACTAGCTGCTTAGTAGCGCTAGTCGCCAGAAATCTTACCCCGTTCTCAAGATTTCGGCGTTTTAAAAGAGCAGGAAGCACGGACGTCTCTTCACAGTGACGTCCGTGCGCCTGCGCTGTCAGTCCCTTGTGCACCGTACGGTCAGTATGTGTGGTTCTATGGATATCAGTGCAGTAAGACAAGGATGGGGGTCAGTTGGTGTGGTTCAATGAATACCAGTGCAGTAGGACAAGGCAGGGAGTCAGTGTGTGTGGTTGTATTGATATCAGTGCAGTGGGACAAGGCTGGGGGTCAGTGTGTGTGGTTATATGGATATCAGTGCAGTAAGACAAGGATGGGAGTCAATTGGTGTGGTTCAATGAATACCAGTGCCATAGGACAAGGCGGGGGTCAGTGTGTGTGGTTCTATGGATATCAGTGCAGTGGGACAAGGCTGGGGGTCAGTATGTGTGGTTCTATGGATACCAGTGCCGTAGGACAAGGCGGGGGTCAGTGTGTGTGGTTCTATGGATATCAGTGCAGTGGGACAAGGCTGGGGGTCAGTATGTGTGGTTCTATGGATACCAGTGCAGTAAGACAAGGATGGGGGTCAGTTGGTGTGATTCAATGAATACCAGTGCAGTAGGACAAGGCAGGAGGTCAGTGTGTGTGGTTCTATTGATATCAGTGCAGTGGGACAAGGCTGGGGGTCAGTATGTGTGGTTCTATGGATATCAGTGCAGTGGGACAAGGCTGGGGGTCAGTATGTGTGGTTCAATGAATACCAGTGCCGTAGGACAAGGCGGGGGTCAGTGTGTGTGGTTCTATGGATATCAGTGCAGTGGGACAAGGCTGGGGGTCAGTATGTGTGGTTCTATGGATACCAGTGCAGTAAGACAAGGATGGGGGTCAGTTGGTGTGATTCAATGAATACCAGTGCAGTAGGACAAGGCAGGAGGTCAGTGTGTGTGGTTCTATTGATATCAGTGCAGTGGGACAAGGCTGGGGGTCAGTATGTGTGGTTCTATGGATATCAGTGCAGTGGGACAAGGCTGGGGTCAGTATGTGTGATTCTATGGATACCAGTGCAGTGGTCAAGGCTGGGGGTCAGTGTGTGTGGTTCTATGTATACCAGTGCAATGGGACAAGGCTGGGGGTCAGTATGTGTAGTTCTATGGATATCAGTGCAGTGGGACAAGGCTGGGGGTCAGTATGTGTGGTTCTATGTATATCAGTGCAGTGGGACAAGGCTGGGGGTCAGTATGTGTGGTTCTATGGATACCAATGCAGTGGGACAAGGCTGGGGGTCAGTATGTGTGGTTCTATGGATACCAGTGCAGTGGGACAAGGCTGGGGGTCAGTATGTGTGGTTCTATGGATACCAGTGCAGTGGGACATGTATAAGGTACCCAAAGCCTCTAGCTTTTCTTCCATGTACCCACTCCCCCACCACCCCTTTACACAACATGACTTTAATCATCTAACGTAACACATTCACTGTGTTAATCAAGAGATGAAACACAGGAATAGGTGGCAAATAAGGAGGTCAAAGCTTTTATTAGATGGGCTTTTACCTATTTAGGGGGACCTATGGAAATAACCCTTCCAAATCCCTCAAATGTGGTTCCCCAGGACCATAACCTTGGAATTATGTGCCAGCACCATACCGTTTAGTTTCATTTAGTTATGGCGAGACAGAGAGTGTTAGAATGTGTTTATGTGAGAGAGATAATATTTGTGTGAGGTAGAGTGAGAATATATGTGTGTGTGTGAGTTAGAGTGAGCATATAATTGTGTGTGTGCGTGAGTTAGAGTGAGCATATCTACGTGTGTGTGAGTTAGAGCGAGCATATGTGTGTGTGTGTGCGCATGTGTGTGAGTGTGTGTGTTAGAGTGAGCATATATATGTGTGTGTGTGTGTGTGTGTGTGAGTTAGAGTGAGCATATGTGTGTGTGTGTGAGTTAGAGTGAGCATATATGTGTGTGTGTGTGTCAGAGTGAGCATATATGTGTGTGTGTGTGTGTTTGTGTGTGTGTGTGTGTGTGTGTGTGTGAAATGGGTGTTATAGGCTGTTTCTGTGCTAGATTTTCTGTGTATGTGTCTGTGTATGAGAGAGATAGTGAGTCTTACAATATGAAGGTGTTAGAATGTGTGTTTGTGTATGTCAGAGAGAAAAACTTTGTCTGTGGCCTAGTGAGATTTCAATTATATGTGTATGTTTTGCATGTTTTAGGCTCTTTGTGTATTAGATTGTCTGTTCGTCTGTGAGATAGTGTTAGATTTGTGTCCGTGAGAGAGAGAGAGTGTGAGTTTTCATATTTATACGAGACAGTGTGCATGTGTGAACATGTGTTTGTATGTATGAGTGTGTGCATGTGTGCGTGTGATGAATATTCTAGGTTATTTGTGTGTTATCTACTGTGTGTGTGTGTCTGTGAGATAATTAGATTTCATATGTATACGAGAATGTGCGCTTGTGGGAACATGTGTTTGAATGTATGAGTGTGTGTTTGTGCATGTGTTCATGTGTGATGGATGTTAAAGGCTGTTTGTGTGTTAGCTGGAGTGTGTGCATGTCTGTGAGAGAGTTAGATTTGTGTCTTTGTATGAGTGTCTGTGTGTGGTTTTGTATGTGTATAAGAAAGTGTGCATATGTGTACATGTGTTTGTATGTATGAGTGTATGTGTGCATGCGTGTTTGTGCTAGCCTATCTGTGTATGTATGTGTGTGTGTGTGTGTGTGTTTGTGTGAACATGTTTGATAGGCTAACCATACCTCACCTTTAAAAAGGGACACACATGAAATATGCATACTACAGGGTTTCTTTGATTTTGTTGCACTCCTGAAATATGCCAATTTCCTATGTGTCCCTTTTTAAAGGTGAGGTATGGTCAGCCTAATGTTTGAGAGTATATATATATGAGTGTGTATATGCCAATGCAGTGCCACTACACAAAAAGGGCAGTATGGAGGATTCTGGGAAGTTCCAGGCCCCTGAGTTGGATATCAGTAGTTGGGAAATTAATTGAAATGCTATTGATAGGAAGAATCATTGCATGTCCGAAGTCTAATGCCATGCAAGATCCATGGCAACATGGCTTCAGAAAAGGAAAAACTTGCTAAAGAAATCTATGTGAAATTTTTAATTATGTTACTCATGTAAAAGACAAGGGTGGATCAGTAGATGTAGTCTATTTAGATAGTATTAAAGATTTTGACACTGTACCACATAGGAAGCTGATTCGTAAGATGTAAGATGTATAGCTTAGGACTGAACTCGGAGATAGCTGATTGGAAAAACAATTGTCTGGCAGACAGGAAACAGCACTGCATAATCAGTCTTATTTGTTCAGATGAAGCGTAAGGGTTCAATGGTATTGTGCTGACAAAGAGGAAAGGGACTTGGGAGTTATTATTTCAGGTGACTTGAAGGCAGGCAAGCAACTCAGTAAAGCAGTAGCAAAAGCAAATCTTTGTCATTAGCAGCAGGATGAGAGATACCAATGCTACCTCACATGGAGTTCTGTGTACAGTTCTGGAGACCACATCTCCAGAAAAACATGAATAAATCGGAGGCAGTTCAAAGCAAAAAAACACTAAAAGTATGCACAGTCTTCATGACACAGGGAACCAGAACAGAGTCACAGAACCTAATATGTACAGCTAAGAAGAAAGAGTTAATAGAGGTCAGGAGGGAAGAATTTTTCAGAAAAAGAAGAACAAGAGGTACATAGTATAGAGTGGAGAAATCAAAAGTAATGTGCGGGGTCCCGGGCGGTAATCTGGCACTTTTGCACACACACTCACACACACACACTCACACATATATACCTACATACACATACATGCACACATATGTATATACACATATATACATACACTAGCAACATGGGACGGCGTTGCCCGTCATGTTATGACCATTGGGCGCACGTGTTTGAAATGCAGACACACTGATAAACACAGACATATGCAACATACCGGCAGGAACATACCATACATCCCAAGTGTCCCTCTTTAGGAGGGCCAGCCCCTCTTTGAGGGCCAAATCCCTCTGTCCCTCTTTCCCACCCTGTTGTCCCTCTTTTTAGGAGGTCAGACTGTGTGCAGGGCCGGCTCCACCTATAGGCGAGGTAGGCGCCGGCCTAGGGCGCACACGTACTGGGGGCGCGGGCATGCAGCGGAGAAGAGATGCACCCACACACACCATGCCAGGAACCACAACACAGTCAGGTCTATGTTGCTACAGCGCTCCCTCATCTGGTCGGATCTTTAGTAATGCAGAGCGCGCTGGGAGCCATGATCTCCCGCCGCGCTCTCCATTACTGAAGAGAAGACTGCGCGGGAGATACAGGTATGTGATGGGGGGCAAGTTGGAGCTAAGGGGGCATAGTGGAGCTGAGGGGGCAAGTTGGAGTAGATGTGGGGCAAAGTGGAGATGATGGGGGCAAGTTGGAGCTGTTAGGGGAAAGCTGGAGCTGAGGGGGCATAGTGGAGCTGGTGGGGGCAAGTTGGAGATGATAGGGGCAAGTTGGAGCTGATGAGGGTCAAAGTGGAGCTGATGAGGGTCAAAGTGGAGCTGAGGGGGGGCAAGCTGGAGCTGAGGGGGGGCAAGTGGAGCTGAGGGGGGGCAAAGTGGAGCTGGTGGGGCAAGTTGGAGCGGATGGGGGGGCAAGTTGGAGCGGATGGGGGCAAGTTGGAGCTGCTGGGGGCATAGTGGAGCTGATAGTGGAAAGTTGGAGCTGAGAGGGCATAGTGGAGCTGGTGGGGGCAAGTTGGAGCGGATGGGGGGCAAAGTGGAGCTGATGGGGGTAAGTTGGAGAGGATGGGGGGCAAAGTGGAGCTGATGGGGGTAAGTTGGAGCTGAGGGGGCAAAGTGGAGCTGAGGGGGCAAAGTGAAGCTGAGGGGGCAAAATGGAGCTGGTGGGGGCACGTTGGAGCTGATGGGGGCAAGTTGGAGTTGATAGGGGCAAAGTGGAACTGGTGGGGGGCATCTCTTACAGGCATCTCCAGACCAGGGGCAGAGTGGCTCAGGGGGCAGAGAGAGGACAATCATGAAAAGAGGTTGGGTATAAGTAGGCAGGGTATAAAGGGGTGGGACACAAGGGGCGGAGCGAAATGGGCGGCAAAATTAGGTTTTGCCTAGGGTGGCAAAAATCCTTGCACCAGCCCTGACTGTGTGGTGTGTATTACTTTGCTCTACAGCAATAAAGCAATAAACTTCAGTATATGTGTTTATACATTAGTCTGTGCAAATAAAATACTTTGGTCTTGAACTAAATCATTTATTCAGTTACATAAATAGCCAGTAATAGGTCATGAAATAACCTAAAAATTCTTACTAATGTCCCGCCCACCAGCCAGACCCCCAATAATATCACCTAAAACTAACGTGTCCCTCTTTGGCCCTGTGAAATGTTGGGAGGTATGCACATACACACAGTGAGCGGCAGAGACATGCAAAACACATGTACACACAGACACACTGGAGATGCACACATGGACACACATATGTAACAGAAATGTACACACACAGACACACAACATATATGAGCAGAAACACATGTGCTCATGAGTTGTGTACCCCTCTGGCACTCAAAGGGTTAAGGTATAGAGAGGCATGTCAGAGATAAATAGCAGTGGGAAGTGTATTCATACCTGGGAACACTGACTTGTGAAGTCCCTAGAGGGGACTGATGTGGTGCTGATGTGGAGAGACAAATGGGGCAATCTGGGTTAAAAGTGGGTGGGGCTTAATCACGAGTAGGGGGCGGGGCTTAACAGAAATGTGAAAAAGTGTTAGTAATAGGCTGGGGAAGGAGGAGAAGTGGGAGGGGAATGCAAGTTTACAGTGTGAGGGGTTTTAACACACTCCATGAGGGGTAAAACTTGATACAGAACCCTGTGGCAGTCAGTGGGTTAAGTGTGAATCTGATGGCTGTCTGTCCTGTGTCTTGCATGACAAATGGTGACAGTGAAGAAGTAATTCAGCAATGAGGGCCTACCTTAACCCTTTGAGTGCCATTTTGTTCCCCTGGTGATGCAGCACCGTTCAGTGGCTTTACTACAGGTCCTGCTGAGGCCACTGGGAGTCAAGGTGAGTGACTGTGTGTCAGCCATCTTTCTTTCTGGCTTTGTGTGTGTGTATGGGTGTTTGGTGCTGTGTGAGTGGGACATGAGTGTGTAATACCTGTGAACTTTTACTTGTGGAGTCCCTCATGTGGTGCTGATGTGGAGAGAGCAATGGGGCAATCTGGGTTAAAAAGGGGGCGGGGCTTAATCGCGAGTAGGGGCGGGGCTTAACATAAATATGGAAAAGTGTTAGTAATAGGCTGGGGAAGGAGGAGAAGTGGGAGGGAAATGCAAGTTTACAGTGTGAGGGGTTTGAACACACTCCCTGAGGGGTAAAACTTGATACACAACCCTGTGGCAGTCAGTGGGTTAAGTGTGAATCTGATGGCTGTCTGTCCTGTGTCTTGCATGGCAAATGATGACAGTGAAGAAATAATTGAGCAATGAGGACCTACCTTAACCCTTTGAGTGCAATTTTGTTCCTCTGGTGCTGCAGTACAGGTCCTGCTGAGGCCTCTGGGAGTCAGGGTGAGTGACTGTGTGTGTGTGTCAGCCATATTTATTTCTGGCTTTGTGTGTGTATGTGGTGCTGTGTGTGTGAGTGGGGGCATGTCTGTTTGGTGCTGTGTAAGTGGGGCATGTGTGTGTGTGTGTGGTGCTGTGTGAGTGGGGCATGTGTGTGTGTTTGTGTGGTGCTGTGTGAGTGGGGCATGTGTGTGTGGTGGTCTGTGTGTGTGAGTGGGGCATGTGTGTTTGTCTGTGGTGTAGGAGCAAGTGGCGGCCATATTGTTTTTTTCTGACTTTGATAGTGGTGGGCGGGCTGCATAGTGGGGGCGGGCCAACTCCCTGCATGATTGAATCACCCAATAGGAGTAGTAACTCCTGCTTTATGCCTCCCCTGGGTGTGTTTTGGCAGGCACAAAGTCTTCTTTTATATATATAGATAAACACACACAAGCATACTCTCATATACACACACATATACACATAAACATACACACACACACACACACATTATATATATATATATATATTTATATATATATATATACACACTTATACATACATAAACGCACTCTCATACACACACACATATACATACATAAACACACACACACATATATATGTATGTGTATGTATGTGTGTGAGTATATGTGTGTGTGTGTGTGTGTGAGTGTGTGAGTATATGTGTGTATGTACATGTGTGTGTATGAGCATGTGTATGAGTGTGTGTTTGATTGTGTGTGAGTGACTATATGTGTGTAAGTATATGTGTGTATGTATATGTGTGTGTCTGCATGTGAGTATGTATGTGTGTGTGTGTATGAGTATGTGTGTGTGAGTATAGGTGTGTCTGTATGTGTATCAGTGCATGTTTGATTGTGTGTGTGTGAGTATATGTGCGTATGTGAGACAGTATGTGTATGTATGTGTGTGAGTATGTGTGTGTGTGTATGTGTATGAGTGCATGTTTGATAGTGTGTGTGTGTGTGTATATGTGTGTATGCGAGACAGTATGTGTAGGTATGTGTGTGCGCATGCAGTCATGTACCAGATTAACGCTCTGGACCCCTGCACACATTCATACTCTAGATGCGTCATTCACACTGATAGATTTTCTCACCCCTTTCATGGACTGATCTAGACACCTGCAGCTCATCACATTTTACACAATCAATACAAAAACTAGATTTTCCTAGAGCCCCCAGAATCGGGTTATGTATGTAAATCTACTGCTTCTCCATAAACAATAACATTTATCCATGCATGAAATTCATTTACGTGAACAGGATCATTACAGAGACATTAAACTGGAATAAACGCCTGCATGATTATGCAAAATACATTGTATTTGTATTACATAAAAATCGCTTATTATAATGAAAAATATTCCTGGGCAGGCGCTTCGGATGAACCCAGAGCGACAATACAATTGCATATTAAACCGCACAGTAATTTCTGTTTTGTTTCACCCATGTTGATATATGGATATAAGAAGAAGCAGGGACATTAATGCTGAGTGTATTCAGTTGTATGAGAGTTTAAAGGGAAACAATACCATTAAGTATAACTGATTCAATTAGTTTAACTTACATAGGTGTGTCCAACAAACAGCAGTCAGGTATATCTATATATTTACTGTATATAACAGAAGCACTTACCATCATTCAGCAGTCAGGTATATCTGTATAATTCCTGTGTGTAACAGAAGTACTTACCTAGGTAGGAGTCCATCCTACAGCAGTCAGATGTATCTATATAATTACTGTGTGTAACAGAAGCACTTACCTAGGTAGGAGTCCATCATACAGCAGTCAGGTGTATCTATATAATTACTGTGTGTAACAGAAGTACTTACCTAGGTAGGAGTCCATCATACAGCAGTCAGGTGTATATATATGATTACTGTGTGTAACAGAAGGACGTACCTAGGTAGGAGTCCATCATACAGCAGTCAGGTGTCTCTATATAATTACTGTGTATAACAGAAGCACTTACCTAGGTAGGAGTCCATCATACAGCAGTCAGGTGTATCTATATAATTACTGTGTGTAACAGAAGTACTTACCTAGGTAGGAGTCATTCATACAGCAGACAGGTGTATCTATGTAATTACTGTGTGTAACAGAAGCACTTAACTAGGTAAGATTCCTTCATACAGCAGTCGGTTGTATCTATATAATTACTGTATGTAACAGAAGCACTTACCTAGGTAGCAGTCCATCCTACAGCAGTCAGGTGTATCTATATAATAACTGTGTGTAACAGAAGTACTTACCTAGGTAGCAGTCCATCCTACAGCAGTCAGGTGTATCTATATAATTACTGTGTGTAACAGAAGGACTTACCTAGGTAGGAGTCCATCATACAGCAGTCAGGTGTATCTGTATAATTACTGTGTGTAACAGAAGGACTTACCTAGGTAGGAGTCCATCATACAGCAGTCAGGTGCATCTATATAATTACTGTGTGTAACAGAAGCACTTACCTAGATAGGAGTCCATCATACTGCAGTCAGGTGTATCTAATACTATCTATATAATTACTGTGTGTAACAGAAGCACTTACCTAGGTAGGAGTCCATCATACAGCAGGCAGGTATATCTATATTATTACTGTGTGTAACAGAAGCACTTACCTAGGTAGGAGTTCATCATACAGCAGTCAGGTGTATCTGTATAATTACTGTGTGTAACAGAAGGACTTACCTAGGTAGGAGCCCATCACACAGCAGTCAGGTATATCTATGTAATTACTGTGTGTAACAGAAGCACTTACCTAGGTAGGAGTCCATCATACAGCAGTCATGTGTATCTATATAATTTGTGGATTTTCCTAGCAAGGTGTAAAGGAAAGTCAGAATTTTATCAAGACACAGAGGCGAATATATGCAATTAACTCTCTTCACTGCTTCCTCTAGCAGCAAAGGAAACTTTATTCAAACACAAAGAAAAAACTTCCTGTTACCCATAGCAACCCTATAACCAATGAGCTAGAGTCCCATATTATAAGACAGGTTGCACATTCCCAGCAATCCCTCTTTCTTGCTAGCTGACATCAGTCCTGGAACTTGAAGACGATCATTGGAAAACCGGAACCTTTTCAAACCGAAGTCATCCAAACATGGGTATGAACGGACCACGTATCTGGTCATTAACAAACAGTCAGCAATCCTGTGGAAAACTGCAAGCACCCTCGGAATTCAACCTGAAGGAAGAAAAAATAGATGTAAGGGAGGGAACATTGGGAGGGATAATATTCGCCTCCGTGTCTTAATAAAATTCTGACTTTCCTTTACACCTTGCTAGGAAAATCCACAAATTTTATTACAGAACGGAGGCTTCATATTATGCAAGTTTAAAGCACAACAGATTATCATAAACATTACATGTTAGATACAACTGTATGAGCAACATGAACAATAGGTTTACAGTAAAAATCTCGAAAGGTCGATTCTCTAGACCAGTCAGCGGCCCTAAGGATATCTTCAAGATGACCGCCAACTTGTACAGGCCTTGAAGCCATCGCACCCCTGGTCGAATGTGCTCCAAATAAAGAGACATCAATGCCCGCTAGTTGCATCACCCACCTGACCCAGCGAGCTAAGGTAGCTGCTGAAACTGGTAGGTGGGGTTTGCGAAACAAAAGAAGTAGTTGCGAACAGGAGGAAGAATGAAAAGAGGTAGTAAGGAGTTCATACTCTTGTAAACAGTGAACGACGCACAGCTGAGGCTGAGAAGGAAAAGACGGGTAAAAAACCAAACTAATGGCTGTCTTAGTATGACGAGAAACCCAAAATTGTACACCCAGTGGTGTAAAGGATCGGGAAAGAATATCCAAAGCTTTGACGTCGGAAAACCCGTTTGAAAGATATCAAACATAGTAGCATTGTAAGTTTGGCCGACAATTGTTTCAAAGACAATTCCTGGTTGGAAGGCCAGCTCTCCAAAAAATGGAGGACCTCATTGACATTCCACAGGGATTGATAACGAGACTGAGGGGGTCTCGAAAAACAAATTCCTCACATAAGACGACAAACCACTACTGACTGACCCACAGGAACTCCATTGATAGCGGAAATAGCCGAGCGGTAAGAATTGATGGTGCGATAAGCCTTACCAGAATCATATAAATGGGATAAAAAATTTACTACAGTCACCGGAGAGGCTGAAACGGGATCCAGATCCCGTTCCATGCACCAACGACTCCAGGTGGACCAGGCTGATCCATACATGGCTCTGGTGCCCGGGGCCCAAGACTCAGCCAAAAGAGCTTGAGCCGAGTCCGAAAAGCCTCCGTCACTTGAGGTAATCCCGAGAGGAACCAGGCCAGGAGTTGCAGATCCCCGGATACTAACATGTCGTGTGGAGCGCTGGAGGGATCCGTCAAAAGATATGGGAACATCGGAAGAAGCTTTGGAAAGTCCGCCGATAATTCCAGAAGTGGAGGAAACCACGGTTGCATCGGTCAGAAAGGTGTTACAATCACTACCGTCGCCGCTTGCCGTCGAATCATCAAAAGAGTTCGGGGAATCATGGCTAACAGGGGAAACGCGTAATTCGTTCCCGGCAGCCAAGACTGGAGGAAAACGTCCGTCGCCAGAGCTTCCGGATCCGGGCGCCAACTGAAAAAACGAGGAATTCGGCGATTGAGACGAGAAACAAAAAGGACGATGCCAAATGGACCCCAAAGGCGGTTCAAGATTAAGAAGACATCTGAATGAAGCATCCAATCACTGTGGTCGGCTAGATAATGAGAATTCCAGTATGCTACAGCGTTGGAAAGACCAGGTAAGTGTTCCACTACCGCCATGATATTCCGTTCTAGGCAAAAATGCCAAAATTCTTTGGCCAGATCCGCCAGTGGTTTGGATCTTGTGCCCCCGAGCCGGTTGATGTATTGTACTGCTGAAATGTTGTCCATCTTCAGCAGAACACAGCATTGAACTCGATCCTTGGTCAAACTTTTCAGAGCAAAGGATCCCGCCAGAAGTTCGAGGCAATTGATGTGAAGGGAAGACTCTTCTAGAGACCATTTCCCGCAGGTGGAAAGATCTCCCAGTCGAGCACCCCAACCTAAAAGGCTGGCGTCGGACTCGATAACGAGATCCGGTACGACACCAAAAATGGCTCTGCCATTCCAGGCGTTCAAGTGTTCGAGCCACCAAATGAGCTCTTCTCGTGCATCTGAGAACAAAACGATGCGATCAGCGTATCCTAAACCGTTGCACAGGTGACGTGCCTTCAGGCGTTGCAGGGCCTGATAGTGCAGAGGTCCCGGGAAGATCGCTTGGATGGAGGCGGCCAAGAGGCCCACTACGCGAGCCAAAAGACGGAGGGAAATTCGATCCTGTCTGAGAATGTATCGAATTTCCCTGCGAATCGCCCGGATCTTTGTCCGCGGGAGACTCAAGGATGCGTTCTTGGAGTCCACCTTGAATCCCAGGAATTCCATGCTTTGGGATGGAGCCAACTGAAATTTCTTCCAGTTGATCAGGAAGCCGAGTTCTGAGAGTAGTCGTATCGCGTAAGCGGCGTGGTCGAGCAACATCTCGGGGTCCTGTGACATGAAGAGCATTTCGTCCAAATAGATGATCAGATGGATACCCCGACTGCGCGAAAAAGCGACCACCGGCTTCAGGAGCTTCGTGAAGCACCAGGGAGCAGAAGACAAGCCAAAAGGAAGGCAAGTGAATTGCCAAGTTTTGCCCCGCCAAGGGAAGCGTAGGAAAATCTGTGACGACGGGGCCATAGGGACCGTCAGGTAAGCATCCTGGAGGTCGAGTTTGACCATCCATTCCAAAGGAAGTCGAAGGTCCCGCAGCGGTAAATGGCGGTAAATGACGTACCCGTTTAAGGTACTGAGATTGATCTCTGGTCGGAGACCGTTGTCCTTTTTTCTTACTAGAAAAACGTTGCTTACGAACCCGATAGGGGACCCGTTTGCGGGGATGATTGCCCCTTTTTTTCGTAGAGTGGAGATCTCTCCATCCACTAAATCCGAGTCCGTCTTGGAAAAACTGAGTGGAGGGGGCAAAGTTTGTTGACATGCGGGAGAATAAAATTCTATTTGAAAACCTTGGACTGTCTGGAGAACCCAAGGTTCTGTGGTTAATGCACACCAGTGGTGGAAAAAATTAGTTAACCTGCCGCCCACTCTCACTGGGGAAGAAAGGGTTTGGGAGAGCATACTCACCAGAGTAGGGACGTCCTCAGAATTGTCCTCTGCCAGGTCTAGGCCCCCAGGGTTTTGACCCCTGGGGTCTTGCGGGATTTGGCCTCGGAATGTAGAGAAACTGGGGGCCTGAAATTGCATTTGCTGTTGGCGTTGACGGGCCCGGCCGGGAGAGCGGCCCCTACCTCTCCCGACCCTGTCAAAAATTTTAGGGCGGAAAACTTTCTGCAAGGATGTCTGAGCCTTGTCAAGGGCTGTGAAAGAGGATACAAACTTCCCCAAATCTTTAATGAAGGAGTCCCCGAACAATTGGCCATGAGTGGAAGGACCTGGTTCAGTATTCGCCATATTGGCGAGTTTCGGGTCTATTCTCAGAAGTAGAGTTCTTCTCCGTTCTGAGGCTATGGCTGAGTTAGCATTGCCAAGCATGCAGATGGCTCACTGAACCCACCCACATAAGATGTGGACTTCTACTGGGGACTTAGATTGTAATGCCTCTTCTGAAAGCTCAAAAATCTTAGTGAGGGGCCCCAAGGTGTCCAGGAGTTTATCCTGACATGATTTTAGTGCTTGGTCGACCCCTTTTCTGGGATCCTTGCCTGATTTAGTGATAAATTGGACCATTTTGGAATCCAGTATCGGGGTTTCACACACCTTATTTGCTATAACTGGGCGAGGGCATTCCACCCGCAATTTAGATCTAGTGGCCCTACTGATGGGTTTACGAACCCAAGCCTCCAAGTATTTAGCTACATGAGGTCTAGAAGTCCAATCTGAGGATCTGGGGTGCTTAATGCCCTCCGGATTGAACAATGGATCACCACTAGCATCAACAAGCGGAGGAATAGCGGAGGCAGAGGGAACATCACTAGACTCCATAGAGCTAGTTTTTCGTTTCTTGGGTGGAGACCCGTCTGAATCTGTTTCCTCAACGTGAGATGGTAAACAGTCATTGTCCGAAGACTCCTCTGTAGAGGATGAACGATAAGAGTCAGGTTTTGACCGTCGTGTGTTTTTAGTCTTAGGTTGTAACCTCCTCAGGTTCAATACACCCCTATTGGTATCCTCAGGGGAGGAGGATCTGGTGTGTGGGTTGACACCCATTGTTCAGAGTCACTTGAGTGAGGAAGATGGGTCTTGTGTGTGATCAGAATTAGAGATATGATGTCTCTTTTGGGTACATTTTCCTCCACTCTGGGACGATGTGTTGTCAATCTTGGAGGTAACCCCAGCAACATTAATTGTATTAGTCCCTGCATTATGATTTGGATTGATAGGAGGGACAAAAGGCATTGGACCCGAGTGTCCTGGCCCTTTAAGAGCCAAGGCAAAGGACTCTGCAAAAGAGGAGGATAATTTTTGCAGAGCAGATTGCATAGATTTTTCCACAAATGTATTAAATTGAGAGAACCCAGCTTGCTGAAAAGATTGAAAATTAGCATTCTGATTCTCCCCAGATGAAAGTGAGGGAGCAGCCCCTCTGATATCATGGTCTGACTCCCTGTCAGGGGTGACAAACGTGGGGCTCTCATCGTTACTGGACATAATGGAAATTAACACTGGTTGATATGTTTCAAATAAGGGTAAGTTAGTGTTAAAATATTATTATTCTGTAACCATACCATTATAAATTGGGAAAATTGAATCCTGGGTAAGGGAAAAAAGGCAGAAGCCAACGCCAAAAAGCAGAGCACTGTAAGTCGTAGTACAGAAAAATCGAAAATGGCGGCACCTGAGAGAAAGAGAAATGGGCAGTGCACAGAGACGCACCCGCCCAATGAGAAGCGAGACAAGCGCGTGACCGAAATCCGGAAGTTGAGCTGCCATGCGATGTAATGGCAGCTAAACTAAGAACGCGACACTGAAAAACATGGGGAATGGGTAAAGCACAAACAAAGCAGCGATAGAGGAGTGGGATAAGAGCGCGCTGCAAGGCGACCCACCATAAAGTTATACTGGGCAAACCGCTTCAACACAACATCAGCAAAAGAGAAAATTAAACAAGTTGAATAATTAAAGGAATCCAGAAGTACCCTACCAAGGCTGCCAGACATGCAGACATCGCAGGTGTACCTGTGGAGACCAAACAAACTAAATATAACAGACACAGACAAGGCTAGTTAAGGAAAAATTTCTTCAGTACTTATCTCTATCCTGGAAGCAGCAAAGAAAGAGGGATTGCTGGGAATGTGCAACCTGTCTTATAATATGGGACTCTAGCTCATTGGTTATATGGTTGCTATGGGTAACAGGAAGTTTTTTCTTTGTGTTTGAATAAAGTTGCTGCTAGAGGAAGCAGTGAAGAGAGTTTATTGCATAATATGAAGCCTCCGTTCTGTAATAAAATTACTGTGTGTAACAGAAGCACTTACCTAGGTAGGAGTCCATCATACAGCAGATATATCTATATAATAACTATGTGTAACAGAAGCACTTACCTAGGAAGGAATCCATCACACAGCAGTCAGGTGTATCTATATAATTACTGTGTGTAACAGAAGCACTTACCTAGGTAGGAGTCCATCATACAGACGTCAGGTGTATCTATATAATTACTGTGTGTAACAGAAGCACTTACCTAGGTAGGAGTCCATCACACAGCAGTCAGGTGTGTCTATATAATTACTGTGTGTAACAGAAGCACTTACCTAGGTAGCTGTCCATCATACAGCAGTCAGGTGTATGTATATAATTACTGTGTGTGTAACAGAACACTTACCTAGGTAGCTGTCCATCATACAGCAGTCAGGTGTATGTATATAATTAATGTGTGTAACAGAACACTTACCTAGGTAGGAGTCCATCATACAGACGTCAGGTGTATCTATATAATTACTGTGTGTAACAGAAGCACTTACCTAGGTAGGAGTCCATCACACAGCAGTCAGGTGTATCCATATAATTAATGTGTGTAACAGAAGCACTTACCTAGGTACGAGTCCATCACACAGACGTCAGGTGTATCTATATAATTACTGTGTGTAACAGAAGCACTTACCTAGGTAGGAGTCCATCAAACAGCAGTCAGGTGTATTTATATAATTACTGTGTGTAACAGAAGCACTTACCTAGGTAGGAGTCCATCACACAGCAGTCAGGTGTGTCTATATAATTACTGTGTGTAACAGAATTACTTACCTAGGTAGGAGTCCATCACACAGCAGTCAGGTGTGTCTATATAATTACTGTGTGTAACAGAAGCACTTACCTAGGTAGCTGTCCATCATACAGCAGTCAGGTGTATGTATATAATTAATGTGTGTAACAGAACACTTACCTAGGTAGGAGTCCATCATACAGCAGTCAGGTGTATCTATATAATTACTGTGTGTAACAGAAGCACTTACCTAGGTACGAGTCCATCACACAGACGTCAGGTGTATCTATATAATTACTGTGTGTAACAGAAGCACTTACCTAGGTATGAGTCCATCACACAGACGTCAGGTGTATCTATATAATTACTGTGTGTAACAGAAGCACTTACCTAGGTAGGAGTCCACCATACAGCAATCAGGTGTATCTATAAAATTACTGTGTGTAACCGAAGCACTTACCTAGGTAGGAGTCCATCACACAGCAGTCAGGTGTATCTATATAATTACTGTGTGTAACAGAAGCACTTACCTAGGTACGAGTCCATCATACAGACGTCAGGTGTATCTATATAATTACTGTTTGCAACAGAAGGACTTACATAGGCAGGTGATATTCATGCAACAGTCAGGTGTATCTATATAATTAGTTTGCGTAACAGGACTGGCCATTATAGGAATCTACTATACAGTAGTAAGGTATAGCCACATAATTATTGTGTCTTACAGAAGGACTTCCCTAGGAAGGGCTTAATCCTAGCCCATGTAAATGAACCTCTGGCATATCATGGGTCAAAAATGACCCTTGTGACACCTGCAGATCTTTGAGAAATGCTCCCCACTTGAGTTATTGAGCCAATTCCAATTTACAAGCTCAGTATCTGACGGTCAGCCGTGCAGTGTCTCTGTAATTTTCATTTCTCATTTATTTTACACGCAGCGAGATGCAGTTTACTGAATGCTGGGTTTGTTTTTTTGTTTTTTTTTTTGCTTTTAGCCTGGGGGAATTTTTAAGCGATAGATATATAAAAGAGCTATCCAGAAAAGCACAGATAGGAGATAGTATTTAATCATCACTGTGCGTAATTTTTTTTCTAGGAGATTTTTCTTTGTGACAAGGCAAATATGTATAGCATTATACTTGAATCATTCGTGTGCCTTAATGTCAACACTGGTTCTGTTTATTGGTTCACTTTATCATAAAGAACTGTCGAGAAGTTCCTTATTAATCTGTTTTCCAGGGATCAGAATTCTTCCATAAATAAGTTTGGTGCTCTAGTGTTGCAATCATATTAAACAGTAATCCTTCCATACACCAGGAATTAAAACAAAGTGTAGTGCATTCTCAAACCCCGTTGTGCTCTTCTCTCAATTGAAAATAAAAGTTGATTTGTGGCTTCAGTAACTAATATATCATCAGGTGAGAAGGGAACGGTCTAGTAACGTTAGGGGCAGTATGCACAAAAGCTCAACTGGAGTCATTCTGGGAAGAAATCAAATGCACCATAGCGGACATAACTATAACTTCCCCAAATTGTCATAGATCAAAATGGGGGTGACGTGTGTTTGTACACGTGTGTAGATGTGCGCATTTGTGTGCGGCTTTGGCCAGTTCAACAGTTTACATATTGCCGTAATATTGAGTTTATATGCTCATTTGGTCAGTTTACTTGCTAGTGTCCAGTTTATATACTAATTTGTCCATCTTATATACCAGTTTATACATTACTGTAACGTCCAGTTTATATACTAATTTGTCCATTTTATATACCAGTTTATACATTACTGTAATGTCCAGTTTATATACTAATTTGTCCATTTTATATACCAGTTTTTATATTACTGTAATGTCCAGTTTATATACTAATATGTCCAGTTATATACCAGTTTATACATTTCTGTAATGTTCAGTTTATATACTAATTTGTCCATTTTATATACCAGTTTATACATTTCTGTAATGTTCAGTTTATATACTAATTTGTCCATTTTATATACCAGTTTATACATTTCTGTAATGTTCAGTTTATATACTAATGTGTCCAGTTTATTTGCCAGTTTCCATAGTGCTGTAATATTCAATTTATATGTAATGTGCCCAATTTATTTACCAGTTTATACATTACTGTAGTGTTCAGTTTATATACTAATATGTCCATTTCATATACCAGTTTATATATTACTCTAGTGTCCAGTTTATATACTATGTCCAGCTCAGTTACCAGTTTATACATTACTGTAGTGTCCAGTTTATATACTGTATCCAGTTTATTTACCAGTTTATACTCTGCTGTAATATCAAGTTAGTATACTAATCTGTCCATTGTATACATTACTGTAGTTTCCAGTTTATATACTCATTTTTCTGGTTTATTTGCCAATTTACATATTGCTGTAATATTCAGTTTATATACTAATGTGTCCAGTTTATTTACCGGTTTATATATTGCTGTAATATTCAATTTATATGTGATGTGTCCATTTTATATACCAGTTTATACATTACTGCAGTGTTCAGTTTACATATTAAAGGGATAGTAATGTTTCACAATAAAAGCATATCTGATTAATCTTCATAGTATTTGAGCCATGGGGAGTGTTGTTTCAGTACTGTCAGAGTTGTAGTACAAGAGTAATTGAATGATAAAGTATCCACCTCCTGCCCCTTTTACTGATGTAACAGTAAGGGCAGAGTTTTCCTTATGATCACAGTAAGAAGATTGTCCCTTGCTGTGATCTGTCTGGTCAAGAGACCAGATTCCACATCTGAGGGGAGGTGGCTTACACTAAGTATAAGGGGCGAGAGGGGGATACTTTATCATTCAATTACTCTTGAACTACAACTCTGACAGCATTGAAATAACACTCTCCGTGGCCCAAATACTATGAAAATTAAATGGAGCTGCTTTTAACTGTGAAACATTACTATTAATGATGAGCGAGCACCCCGATGCTCGGGTGCTCGGGTGCTCTGACCGAGCACCCCCTGAGGCTCGAGTGCTCGGCCGAGCACCCGAGCCCCATTGAAAAGCATGGGAGCACTCGAGCATTAAACCAGGCACCCCCTGCTCTGATGAGCGGAGGGTGCCTGGTCAATGTCCCCCTTCATCTCCGCTATGCCCCTCTTCCACAATGTCCCCCTTCATCTCCTATGCCATAGAGGAGATGAAGGGGGACATTGTGGAAGAGGGGCATAGCGGAGATGAAGGGGGACATTGTGGAAGAGGGGCATAGACTCTATGCCCCTCTTCCACAATGTCCCCCTTCATCTCCGCTATGCCCCTCTTCCACAATGTCCCCCTTCATCTCCTCTATGGCATAGGAGATGAAGGGGGACATTGTGGAAGAGGGGCATAGCGGAGATGAAGGGGGACATTGTGGAAGAGGGGCATAGCGGAGATGAAGGGGGACATTGTGGAAGAGGGGCATAGAGTCTATGCCCCTCTTCCACAATGTCCCCCTTCATCTCCGCAATGCCCCCTTCATCTCCGCAATGCCCCCGTACCTCCAGTCCCTGGTGGTCCAGCGGAGTCTTCGGATCTGTGCCTCTTCCGGCACAGATCCCCTTCACCCGAACATGTCGGGTGAGCACATGGCGGTACTCGTACGAGTACCGCCATGTGCCGAGCAGAGCGATGCTCGAGCCGATCCGAGCATCGGCCGAGCACGCTCGCTCAACACTAATTACTATCCCTTAAATGTGTCCAGTTTATTTACCATTTTATACACAGTCTGATCTCCTAAACACAGGGACACTAGTGTGATACACTTCTATATACACCACACAGTCTGATCTCCTAAACACAGGGACATCAGGGTGATACACTTATATACACACCACACAGTATGATCTCCTAAACACAGGGACACCAGGGTGATACACTTATATACACACCACACAGTCTGATCTCCTAAACACAGGGACACCAGGGTGATACACTTATATACACACCATACAGTCTGATCTCCTAAACACAGGGACATCAAGATTATACACTTATATACACACCACACAGTCTGATCTCCTAAACACAGGGACATCAGGGTGATACACTTATATACACACCACACAGTCTGATCTCCTAAACACAGGGACATCAGGGTGATACACTTATATACACACCACACAGTATGATCTCCTAAACACAGGGACACCAGGGTGATACACTTATATACACACCACACAGTCTGATCTCCTAAACACAGGGACACCAGGGTGATACACTTATATACACACCACACAGTCTGATCTCCTAAACACAGGGACACCAGGGTGATACACTTATATACACACCACACAGTCTGATCTCCTAAACACAGGGACACCAGGGTGATACACTTCTATACACACCACACAGTCTGAT
Source organism: Rhinophrynus dorsalis (assembly GCA_037306005.1). Taxonomy (NCBI): domain Eukaryota; kingdom Metazoa; phylum Chordata; class Amphibia; order Anura; family Rhinophrynidae; genus Rhinophrynus; species Rhinophrynus dorsalis. The sequence goes on along the minus strand of CM074727.1, from coordinate 175,689,985 downwards.
CTCCTAAACACAGTGACACCAGGGTGATACACTTATATACACACCACACAGTCTGATCTCCTAAACACAGTGACACGAGGGTGATACACTTATATACACACCACACAGTATGATCTCCTAAACACAGGAACACCAGGGTGATACACTTACATACACACCACACAGTCTGATCTCCTAAACACAGGGACACCAGGGTGATACACTTCTATACACACCACACAGTCTGATCTCCTAAACACAGGGACACCAGGGTGATACACTTATACACACACCACACAGTCTGATCTCCTAAACACAGGGACGCCATGGTGATACACTTCTATACATACAACTCTTCAGATCTGCCCCGGAGACTCAAGTTTTCAGACTGCATTACCAGATCTCAGGTGACAGAGGCCAATTCACCAGTAGTGGTGAGTTTCTTCTCCTTCCCTCCCACATCTTCTCTTTCCCACCCGTTCTGCCCACTTTAAGTCCTGCTCGCCCATCCAATTAAAGGGATAGTAATACTTTGTTTTATCTTCTCAGATGTGGAATCCAGTCCATAGACCAGACAGATAACAGCAGGGGACAATCTTCTTCCTATGAGAACAATGAAAGCCCTGCCCCCTTGACAAGCTTTTCAGGTTTTTCCCTTATCTTAATTGAAGATTGTCCCTCTCTGCAGTCTACCTGGGCACCTCCCTTCTGATCTGGCTGAGCAGTGTTACATCAGTAAAAGGGGTGGGAGGGGGATACTTTATCATTCAATTACTCTTGAACTACAACTCTGACAGTATTGAAATAACACTCTCCGTGGCCCAAATACTATGAAAATTAAATGGAGCTGCTTTTAACTGTGAAACATTACTATCCCTTAAATGTGTCCAGTTTATTTACCATTTTATACATTACTGTAGTGTCCAGTTTATATACTGTATCCAGTTTATTTACCAGTTTATTCTCTGCTGTAATATCAAGTTAGTATACTAATCTGTCCAGTTTATATATTTCTGTAGTTTTCAGTTTATATGCTAACTAGCAACATGGGACGGCGTTGCCCGTCATGTTATGACCATTGGGCGCACGTGTTTGAAATGCAGACACACTGATAAACACAGACATATGCAACATACCGGCAGGAACATACCATACATCCCAAGTGTCCCTCTTTAGGAGGGCCAGCCCCTCTTTGAGGGCCAAATCCCTCTGTCCCTCTTTCCCACCCTGTTGTCCCTCTTTTTAGGAGGTCAGACTGTGTGCAGGGCCGGCTCCACCTATAGGCGAGGTAGGCGCCGGCCTAGGGCGCACACGTACTGGGGGCGCGGGCATGCAGCGGAGAAGAGATGCACCCACACACACCATGCCAGGAACCACAACACAGTCAGGTCTATGTTGCTACAGCGCTCCCTCATCTGGTCGGATCTTTAGTAATGCAGAGCGCGCTGGGAGCCATGATCTCCCGCCGCGCTCTCCATTACTGAAGAGAAGACTGCGCGGGAGATACAGGTATGTGATGGGGGGCAAGTTGGAGCTGAGGGGGCATAGTGGAGTTGAGGGGGCAAGTTGGAGCAGATGTGGGGCAAAGTGGAGATGATGGGGGCAAGTTGGAGCTGTTAGGGGAAAGCTGGAGCTGAGGGGGCATAGTGGAGCTGGTGGGGGCAAGTTGGAGATGATAGGGGCAAGTTGGAGCTGATGAGGGTCAAAGTGGAGCTGATGAGGGTCAAAGTGGAGCTGAGGGGGGGCAAGCTGGAGCTGAGGGGGGGCAAGTGGAGCTGAGGGGGGGCAAAGTGGAGCTGGTGGGGCAAGTTGGAGCGGATGGGGGGGCAAGTTGGAGCGGATGGGGGCAAGTTGGAGCTGCTGGGGGCATAGTGGAGCTGATAGTGGAAAGTTGGAGCTGAGAGGGCATAGTGGAGCTGGTGGGGGCAAGTTGGAGCGGATGGGGGGCAAAGTGGAGCTGATGGGGGTAAGTTGGAGAGGATGGGGGGCAAAGTGGAGCTGATGGGGGTAAGTTGGAGCTGAGGGGGCAAAGTGGAGCTGAGGGGGCAAAGTGAAGCTGAGGGGGCAAAATGGAGCTGGTGGGGGCACGTTGGAGCTGATGGGGGCAAGTTGGAGTTGATAGGGGCAAAGTGGAACTGGTGGGCCAAAGTGAAGCTGATAAGGGGCAAGTTGGAGCTGGTGGGGGGCATCTCTTACAGGCATCTCCAGACCAGGGGCAGAGTGGCTCAGGGGGCAGAGAGAGGACAATCATGAAAAGAGGTTGGGTATAAGTAGGCAGGGTATAAAGGGGTGGGACACAAGGGGCGGAGCGAAATGGGCGGCAAAATTAGGTTTTGCCTAGGGTGGCAAAAATCCTTGCACCAGCCCTGACTGTGTGGTGTGTATTACTTTGCTCTACAGCAATAAAGCAATAAACTTCAGTATATGTGTTTATACATTAGTCTGTGCAAATAAAATACTTTGGTCTTGAACTAAATCATTTATTCAGTTACATAAATAGCCAGTAATAGGTCATGAAATAACCTAAAAATTCTTACTAATGTCCCGCCCACCAGCCAGACCCCCAATAATATCACCTAAAACTAACGTGTCCCTCTTTGGCCCTGTGAAATGTTGGGAGGTATGCACATACACACAGTGAGCGGCAGAGACATGCAAAACACATGTACACACAGACACACTGGAGATGCACACATGGACACACATATGTAACAGAAATGTACACACACAGACACACAACATATATGAGCAGAAACACATGTGCTCATGAGTTGTGTACCCCTCTGGCACTCAAAGGGTTAAGGTATAGAGAGGCATGTCAGAGATAAATAGCAGTGGGAAGTGTATTCATACCTGGGAACACTGACTTGTGAAGTCCCTAGAGGGGACTGATGTGGTGCTGATGTGGAGAGACAAATGGGGCAATCTGGGTTAAAAGTGGGTGGGGCTTAATCACGAGTAGGGGCGGGGCTTAACAGAAATGTGAAAAAGTGTTAGTAATAGGCTGGGGAAGGAGGAGAAGTGGGAGGGGAATGCAAGTTTACAGTGTGAGGGGTTTTAACACACTCCATGAGGGGTAAAACTTGATACAGAACCCTGTGGCAGTCAGTGGGTTAAGTGTGAATCTGATGGCTGTCTGTCCTGTGTCTTGCATGACAAATGGTGACAGTGAAGAAGTAATTCAGCAATGAGGGCCTACCTTAACCCTTTGAGTGCCATTTTGTTCCCCTGGTGATGCAGCACCGTTCAGTGGCTTTACTACAGGTCCTGCTGAGGCCACTGGGAGTCAAGGTGAGTGACTGTGTGTCAGCCATCTTTCTTTCTGGCTTTGTGTGTGTGTATGGGTGTTTGGTGCTGTGTGAGTGGGACATGAGTGTGTAATACCTGTGAACTTTTACTTGTGGAGTCCCTCATGTGGTGCTGATGTGGAGAGAGCAATGGGGCAATCTGGGTTAAAAGGGGGTGGGGCTTAATCGCGAGTAGGGGGCGGGGCTTAACATAAATATGGAAAAGTGCTAGTAATAGGCTGGGGAAGGAGGAGAAGTGGGAGAGAAATGCAAGTTTACAGTGTGAGGGGTTTGAACACACTCCCTGAGGGGTAAAACTTGATACACAACCCTGTGGCAGTCAGTGGGTTAAGTGTGAATCTGATGGCTGTCTGTCCTGTGTCTTGCATGGCAAATGATGACAGTGAAGAAATAATTGAGCAATGAGGACCTACCTTAACCCTTTGAGTGCAATTTTGTTCCTCTGGTGCTGCAGTACAGGTCCTGCTGAGGCCTCTGGGAGTCAGGGTGAGTGACTGTGTGTGTGTGTCAGCCATATTTATTTCTGGCTTTGTGTGTGTATGTGGTGCTGTGTGTGTGAGTGGGGGCATGTCTGTTTGGTGCTGTGTAAGTGGGGCATGTGTGTGTGTGTGGTGGTGTGTGAGTGGGGCATGTGTGTGTGTTTGTGTGGTGCTGTGTGAGTGGGGCATGTGTGTGTGTTGGTCTGTGTGTGTGAGTGGGGCATGTGTGTTTGTCTGTGGTGTAGGAGCAAGTGGCGGCCATATTGTTTTTTTCTGACTTTGATAGTGGTGGGCGGGCTGCATAGTGGGGGCGGGCCAACTCCCTGCATGATTGAATCACCCAATAGGAGTAGTAACTCCTGCTTTATGCCTCCCCTGGGTGTGTTTTGGCAGGCACAAAGTCTTCTTTTATATATATAGATTTGTCTGGTTTATTTACCAGTTTATACATTACTGTCGTTTACAGTTTATATACTATTTTGTCTAATTTATTTACCATCTAATACAGAAAGTACTGCAGTTTGCAATTTATATACTAATTTGGCCATTTTATTTACCAGTTGATATATTGTTGTAATGTCAGTTTATATAATAAACCAGTTTATAATCAAGTTTATATAGCACTGTAATATCTATTTCAATTTATCGAATTATATATATTATTGCAATGTCCAGTTTATATCTTTTTGTAATGTCCAGTTTGCTGACACCCAGAAAACACATCTACACTCTGATTGGTCCCTGGGGAGGGGATTCAAGAAAATCCACCAATCAGAGTACATCACTGTCACCAGCATGTCGTTTTCATGTTTCTCTGCTCCGTATAACTTCCATAAATTGTGAAATGAAGACTGCAAATTAACTCTTAAAGGGATAGTAATGTCCATTTTAAAGTTTAGCCCTGAGTCTTCTATATGGTTTTCATAACACACAGCACTACGTTTAATTACTTAAATGTTTGTAGTTCAAAAGATATTCAAGCTGAAAGAATTCCCCCTCCCGCCACATAGCCTGCATCACACTGCTTGTAAGAGTGGTCGGGATGGAGAGCAACAGCTAGGGACATTCTTCAGAATGCAATAGGAAAATCCTGCCCTCCTTTGTCAAGGTGTCAGGGTTTTCCTTATACTTACTGAATGAAGATTGTCCCTCGCTGCATCCGTCCGGTCCCTTACAGATTACAGATCTAATGGGAGGCAGACAGAAGGGGTGGGAGAGGGATCCTTTCAGCTTGAATATCTTTTTAACTACAAACATGTAAGTAATTAAACATAGTGCTATGCAGTGTCGTAACGAGAGGGGTCGCAGTGGTCACACCTGTGACCGGGCCCGTCACTCCAGTGGCCTGGCCGCCCCCTGTGAACCCATTGCCACTCGCCCGCAGCCCTTGCCTGCAGCAGCTCAGCTGATCTCCCAGCACTCTGCATTACTGAGAACCACGCGGGAGCGGGAGATGGAGGTAGGAGATGGACATGGGGCAATGTGAAGATGGGGGGGATGGGGAGCCGCCGGGCCCATGGCAATTTCGGCACCGGGGCCCAGTGGCTTCTAATTACGCCACTGGTGCTATGTATAATAAAAATCATATAAAGTTAAACTTTAATATAGACATTACTATCCCTTTGAAGTACCAGATAGGTAATTGATGCATGTGTTGTATACCTCTCTGGCACTCAAATGGTTTAGAAAATAAGTAAACTGCGAAGATGAAAACACGTTATCATTTCCCTGACTTTCCAGTTCAGACACTAATGAAAAGAACACACAAAAAACTCATACTTCACGTGTTTATTTTTTGTAAAAACAAAATAAGTGGCGCCTTCACAGATTTGTCTTTTCTTAAAGGTGTCGATGCCGATTCAGCCAACAATAAGAAATTAAACAGGGGAAAAAAAAAAAATCCGTAGAGATCCAGGATGTCAAAAGCTGGCAAAAATAAGGAACAATGATTAATTAGGATATGCATCGCAAGCCTCATTACTCCAAAGTGCTGCTCTTGTGAATATGTCTCCTGACTGAGGCTGGAGTCTGCACTATCATGTCAAAATCTACTGAACATGCTGAGGTTTATAAGAGCAATAAAGTTTTATTGTGAAAAGACTTAATATGTTAACATTGCTTGGTAATAACAATGGTACTCCAACTGGTGGCAGACGATTCATGCAAAAGTTATTAAAGCACAAACTTTTTTTTATTAATTTGTTAACAACAGCATTAACTGCTTTTTTTTATCATTATAATTATTATTATTATTATTGTAGTCTAAGAGCAGACAGGGCCAACATTCAACCTCCTAGCTTCTAAACTGCAGCTCCAAACAGGATTTTTAATTTTAATAGACTTGAGCGAATCAGTTCGTCTGATTTTGGAATTCGGATGAGTAAATGTCATTCGCCGTCATTCAGGCCGTCCGAAAGGAAAAAGTAGTTCATTTTTTTTTAAACCGAATCTGAACAGCCCTGGTCCTAAATGTCGTTGAAAATTTCAAAAATTTGTCGACAACTACACGCGCGCGTGATACTTTCCCTCCATACTTTCCCACCCTCTCTAGTCCAATTAGCTTCTTCATTTCATGATGGGGGTTGGACTAATGACATGTCAGACAGCCTGCATTTCCTGTTAGTCCGTTGTTGGAGCTCAGAAACAGCAGAAGATAGAGTGCCCAGTTGTTGTGTAGGCAGGCACGTACCATAGACAGGCAGCATTATTATCTTATTGCCACTGCAAGGGAGAGTCATCTTTGTTCCTGTGCAAAATATAAAAAATATTAGGAATTTGTTTTATAATAGTTTTCAGAGTGACACAGCCAGTCTCACAGTTGTGTAGGCAGGTAGGCCTAGTACCTTATTGCCACAGCAAGGGAGAGTCATTTTTTAAAGAATGTTAAATTCGGCTGAATAATTCGGACTATTGTCGAATTTCGCCTGAGTCGAACAGGTCTGGTCCAAAATACGGATCCTCCGAACTACAGAAAAAAAAATTTGTTCGAAATAGAATTTTACCGAAAATTTTTGACGAGCACATACACACACACAAACACACACATATATACATTCACACACTCTCATACACACACACACAGACACATACACATACACACACACATATATACATGCACACACTCACATACACACACACAAAAAGATACATACACATACACACACACATATATACATGCACACACTCACATACACACACACACAGATATACATACATACACACACAAACACACACTCACTCACACACACACGTGCATACATTCCATCATGTTAAATGGTCAAAGAGTGACACTTTTGATTTAGGTGGTGTTCCTAGGGGGTGTGGCTGGTGTGTGTGCGGGTGTGGGGACATCACCAAGACCTTTTAAGTTATTTCATGACCTATCAACACCTCCTTCTGGAAATGAATAAATGATTTAGAACAAGACCAAAGTGTTTTATTTATAAAGACTGGTTTTGAAACACATATACTGAAGCTTAACCCCTAACGACCCTTGACATGCCAGGACCGTCACGCCTAGTCCGACACTTAATGACCGGTGATGGTCCTGGCATGTCATGCTACTCTGCGACCCCATTTAAAAAATTCCCCATGCGTTGGCCGGTTGTTATGGGGTTAAACGCACATTAATGTGAGTTTTATTGCTGTGGAGCAATGTGATAAACTTATATACACACCACACAATCTGATCTCCTAAACACATGGACACCAGGGTGATACACTTCTATACACACCACACAGTCTGATCTCCTAAACACGGGGACATCAGGGTGATACACTTATATACACACCACATAGTCTGATCTCCTAAACACAAGGACACCAGGGTGATACACTTATATACACACCACACAGTCTGATCTCCTAAACACAGGGACACCAGGGTGATACACTTATATACACACCACACAGTCTGATCTCCTAAACACTGGGACACCAGGGTGATACACTTATATACACACCACACAGTCTGATCTCCTAAACACGGGGACATCAGGGTGATACACTTATATACACACCACACAGTCTGATCTCCTAAACACAGGGACACCAGGGTGATACACTTATATACACACCACACAGTCTGATCTCCTAAACACAGGGACACCAGGGTGATACACTTATATACACACCGCACAGTCTGATCTCCTAAACACAGGGACACCAGGGTGATACACTTATATACAGACCACGCAGTCTGATCTCCTAAACACAGGGACACCAGGGTGATACACTTATATACACACTAGTGATGAGCGAGCACCCCAATGCTCGGGTGTTCGGGTGCTCTGACCGAGCACCCCCTGAGGCTCGAGTGCTCGGCCGAGCACCCGAGCCCCATTGAAGTCAATGGGAGGACTCGAGCATTACACCAGGCACCCCCTGCTCTGATGAGGGGAGGGTGCCTGGTCCATAGGAAAAGGGCAGAAAAGGATGGAAACACCACAGAAATGGTTCAGGGACAGCATAGGGAGGATGTCTGGATGCATCTTGGACTCCAACATCGCTGCTGGGAACGATCTTTCGCCCGTAGTACGCCATTTTTACAGACTGACCGTAAAACACACAAAAAGGAAAATAAAAACGACTTTAGGCGAAAAATTGTTACCAAACAATATTTGCTGTATATTTACTTGTATATCATCTGCAAATTCTCCCAAAAATTTCCTTGATTTTCTGAAGTGAGGCCATGATTAAGAGGGAAACGTGCGCAGAGGCAAATTATCCCAAAAATTTCCTTGATTTTCTGAAGTGAGGCCATGATTAAGAGGGAAACGTGCGCAGATGCAAATTATCCCAAAAATTTCCTTGATTTTATTGAACTGAGGCCATGATTAAGAGGGAAACGTGCGCTGAGCTGACCATCTAAAACATTATGGGTGAGGGTCTGCTGCAGAGCTGACCATCCTAAACATTATATGCGAAGGCCCGCTAGTGAGCTGACGCTATAAAACATTATATGCGAAGGCCCGCTAGTGAGCTGACGCTATAAAACATTATATGCGAAGGCCCGCTAGTGAGCTGACGCTATAAAACATTATATGAGAGGGCCCGCTAAAGAGCTGACCCAATAAAACATTATATGAGAAGTCCCGCTGGTGAGCAGACCTATATAAAAATTGTCAAACAGGGCCCGCTGGTGAGCTGGCCCTATATAAAAATTATATCACAGGGCCCGCTGGTGAGCTGGCCCTATATAAAAATTATAGCACAGGGCATATGGAAGAGGAGGAGGAGGATGAGAAGATTAAGAGTCAACCATATACCCGTTTTTTGGGTGGAAGGGGTGAATGGGAATACAGAGTATTCCCATCATTGTAAATAATATATGTAAAGTGAGTTTATGTTCCCCCGGGGCTTTCCTCCAGTGGAGTGGAGAAGTCAGGGGAAATCCAGGCCTTGTTCATTTTTATAAGTGTCAACCTATCAGCATTGTCGGTGGAAAGGCGGATACGCTTATCTGTTATGATGCCACCAGCAGCACTAAATACCCGCTCAGACAGAACGCTGGCGGCAGGGCAGGCCAGCACCTCCAAGGCGTAGAGTGCCAGTTCATACCACGTGTCCAGCTTGGACACCCAGTAGTTGTAAGGCACAGAGGGATCATTGAGGACGCTGACACGGTCTGCTACGTACTCCTTCTCCATCTTCCAAAACTTTTCCCTCCTTGTGACACTAGGCTGCGCATCAGGGTGAGGGTGCTGGCGGGGTGTCATGAAGGTGTCCCACGCCTTGGAGAGTGTTGTCCTGCCTTTGTCGGAACTGCTGTGTGCTCCCCTTTTCTCCCCTTCTCGGTTGGCCAAGGTAGCACGTACTCTGCCGCCAGCGTTGTCAGATGGAAAATTTTGGAGCAATTTTTCAAGAAGAACCTTCTGGTATTGCACCATTTTGCTTGTCCTCTCCACCGGAGGAATGAGAGATGAGAAATTCTCTTTGTAGCGGGGGTCCAGAAGGGTGAACACCCAGTAATCCGTGTTGTCTAAAATGCGTACAACGCGTGGGTCACGGGAAAGGCAGCCTAACATAAAGTCAGCCATGTGTGCCAGAGTACCAACAGGCAAGATTTCGCTGCCCTCACCAGGAGGATGACTCTCAATCTCCTCATCCTCTTCCTCCTCTTCTGCCCACCCACGCTGAAGAGATGGAACTAAAGTTCCATGGCTACCCTCTGTAGCGGAGGCAACCGTGTCTTCCTCCTCCTCCTCCTCCGCCTCCTCCAATTGTCGCTGAGAAGACGAAGTGAGGGTGCTCTGGCTATCACCTTGTGTAAGCTCTTCCTCCCCCATTTCCACCTCTTCCACATGCAAAGCGTCGGTTTTAATTGTGAGCAGCGAGCGTTTCAGTAGACACAGAAGTGGGATGGTTACACTGATAATAGCGTTATCGCCGCTCACCATCTGTGTCGATTCCTCAAAATTGCGTAAAACCTCGCAGAGGTCTGACATCCATTCCCACTCCTCACTTCTGATTACAGGAAGTTGAACGGAGAGGCGACGACCGTGTAACAGCTGGTACTCCACTACTGCCCTCTGCTGCTCACAAAGCGGGGCCAACATGTGGAAGGTGGAGTTCCAGCGCGTGCTCACGTCACACAGCAGCCGGTGAGCTGGCAATTGTAAGCGCTGCTGCAGCTTCAACAGGCCGGCCGAAGCTGTAGATGACTTACGGAAATGTGCACACACGCGGCGCACCTTGGTCAAGAGATCATGCACATTGGGGTAGGTTTTTAGAAATCGCTGAACCACTAAATTAAATACATGCGCTAGGCATGGTACGTGTGTGAGCTTGCCGAGCTCCAAAGCCGCCACCAAGTTACGCCCATTATCACACACAACCATGCCTGGTTGCAGGTTGAGTGGCGAGAGCCACTGCTCGGTCTGGTGACTAATCCCCTGCAACAGCTCTGAGGCCGTGTGCTGTTTGTCCCCAAGGCAGATCAGCTTCAGCACGGCCTGTTGACGCTTCCCCACTGCAGTGCTACACTGCTTCCAGCTACTGGCTGATGGGGGAGTGGCGCTGCGTGTAGAGAATTCGGAGGTGGAAATGGAGGAGGAGGAGCCAATAACGTAGGTGCTGGCGGAATCCCTGATGGAGGTAGGGCCCGCAATCCTCGGCGTGGGTAGCACCCGTGCCATCCCAGGGTCCGAGTCGCTCCCAGCCTCCACGACATTCACCCAGTGTGCCGTCAGGGAAATGTAGCGTCCCTGGCCACAAGCACTTGTCCATGTGTCAGTCGTTAAGTGGACCTTCCCAGTAACTGCGTTGGTCAGGGCACGGGTGATGTTACGGGACACATGGTGGTGTAATGCGGGGATGGCACACCGGGAAAAGTAGTGGCGGCTGGGGACCGCGTACCGAGGGACAGCTGCTGCCATCAGGCTGCGGAAGGACTCAGTGTCCACAAGCCTAAATGGCAGCATTTCGATGGCCAGTAATTTGGAAAGGTGTGAGGTTAGTGCTATGGCCTGTGGGTGGGTGGCTGGGTATTTTCTCTTGCGCTCAAATGCCTGGGGTAACGACATTTGGACGCTGTGCTGGGACAGGGAAGTGGATGTGGTCGCTGATGGTGCTTCAGATGCTACAGGTGCAGGGCGGGAGGTATGCGGGCCTGCGCCTTCGACAGGCGATTGGCCGGCACCGAAAACAGGGGAAGAGGAGGCAGTGGTGTGGCCTGCAGACACAGATGGGCGATCCAGGCGTTCCTCCCACTTATTACGGTGCTTGGATGCCATGTGTCGGATCATGCTGGTGGTGGTGAGGTTTCTAGTGTTCATGCCTCGGCTCATTCTGGTGTGGCACAGGTTGCAAACTACAATTCTTTTGTCGTCCGCACTTTCCTTAAAAAAACGCCATACCGCGGAACACCTACCCTTTGGCAATGGAGATTTACGCAAGGGGGTGCTCCGTGGAACATTTGCGGGCCGGTTTGGTGCGGTCCGCCTTCTTTCTGTAGCCACACCACTGCCTCTTCCAGCCTGTTGCGGTGCTGCAGATGGCTCACCCTCAGGACTGCTGTCATCGCTCGGCTCTACACCTTCCCAGGTGGGGTCAGTCACCTCATCGTCCACCAAGTCCTCCTCCACTTCCTCACTCTGATCATCCTCCTCATGTCTTGATCCCACCACATACTCAGTCATTGACAACTGTATAACATTCTCCTCAACAAGGTCTTGAGACGGAAATAGTGGTTGATTTAATGGCAACTGTGTCTCATCATTATCATCATCATCCACTACTTCCTTTGACCTTAAATGCCGTTCACATTTGTCATCTTCTTGTGATTGGGTACCCTCTAGAGGTTGTGAATCAGGGCACAAGATGTCATGTTCCTCTGCAAGCGTGCTTGGAGAGAGGGTCAAATGAAGGATTGGTGATGAGACGAGCTCCTCACTATATCCCAGTGTGGGATCACTTCTTTGACCAGACCGTGTATGGTGGGAGGAAGGATGATCAGAGTGAGGATTATGTTGACCAGACTCTTGGCTACTGAGAGTGGACTTGGTGGAAGACAGGGTGGTGCTTAACCGACTGGAAGCAGTATCAGCTGACATCCAACCGACCACCTGTTCGCAGTGGTCGGACCTCGAGAGTGATGTCGTGGGACGCCCTGTGAAATGAGACATGAAGCTAGGTATGGTGGATGTCTTTCTTTCTTGTGCTCTGGCACCAGGCACAGTTTCTCCGCGTCCTGACCCGCGCCCTGAACTATCAGGATCACGTCCACTTCCCCGTCCCTTTTTACCCGCCTTCTTCATCTTACAAGGAATATGTGACTTTAATATTTGAGTTTGAAAACTTAACAGTATTTCTTCCTATTCTGCAACTGTGCAGAGTACACAGAATAGGCTGCTAAACTGCGGTGACACACACTGAATGGAATATGTGACTTTAATATTTGAGTTTGAAAACTTAACAGTATTTCTTCCTATTCTGCAAGTGTGCAGAGTACACAGAATAGGCTGCTAAACTGCGGTGACACACACTGAATGGAATATGTGACTTTAATATTTGAGTTTGAAAACTTAACAGTATTTCTTCCTATTCTGCAAGTGTGCAGAGTACACAGAATAGGCTGCTAAACTGCGGTGACACACACTGAATGGAATATGTGACTTTAATATTTGAGTTTGAAAACTTAACAGTATTTCTTCCTATTCTGCAACTGTGCAGAGTACACAGAATAGGCTGCTAAACTGCGGTGACACACACTGAATGGAATATGTGACTTTAATATTTGAGTTTGAAAACTTAACAGTATTTCTTCCTATTCTGCAACTCTGCAGAGTACACAGAATAGGCTGCAAAACTGCGGTGACACACACTGAATGGAATATGTGACTTTAATATTTGAGTTTGAAAACTTAACAGTATTTCTTCCTATTCTGCAACTGTGCAGAGTACACAGAATAGGCTGCTAAACTGCGGTGACACACACTGAATGGAATATGTGACTTTAATATTTGAGTTTGAAAACTTAACAGTATTTCTTCCTATTCTGCAACTGTGCAGAGTACACAGAATAGGCTGCTAAACTGCGGTGACACACACTGAATGGAATATGTGACTTTAATATTTGAGTTTGAAAACTTAACAGTATTTCTTCCTATTCTGCAACTGTGCAGAGTACACAGAATAGGCTGCTAAACTGCGGTGACACACACTGAATGGAATATGTGACTTTAATATTTGAGTTTGAAAACTTAACAGTATTTCTTCCTATTCTGCAACTGTGCAGAGTACACAGAATAGGCTGCTAAACTGCGGTGACACACACTGAATGGAATATGTGACTTTAATATTTGAGTTTGAAAACTTAACAGTATTTCTTCCTATTCTGCAACTGTGCAGAGTACACAGAATAGGCTGCTAAACTGCGGTGACACACACTGAATGGAATATGTGACTTTAATATTTGAGTTTGAAAACTTAACAGTATTTCTTCCTATTCTGCAACTGTGCAGAGTACACAGAATAGGCTGCTAAACTGCGGTGACACACACTGAATGGAATATGTGACTTTAATATTTGAGTTTGAAAACTTAACAGTATTTCTTCCTATTCTGCAACTCTGCAGAGTACACAGAATAGGCTGCTAAACTGCGGTGACACACACTGAATGGAATATGTGACTTTAATATTTGAGTTTGAAAACTTAACAGTATTTCTTCCTATTCTGCAACTCTGCAGAGTACACAGAATAGGCTGCTAAACTGCGGTGACACACACTGAATGGAATATGTGACTTTAATATTTGAGTTTGAAAACTTAACAGTATTTCTTCCTATTCTGCAACTGTGCAGAGTACACAGAATAGGCTGCTAAACTGCGGTGACACACACTGAATGGAATATGTGACTTTAATATTTGAGTTTGAAAACTTAACAGTATTTCTTCCTATTCTGCAACTGTGCAGAGTACACAGAATAGGCTGCTAAACTGCGGTGACACACACTGAATGGAATATGTGACTTTAATATTTGAGTTTGAAAACTTAACAGTATTTCTTCCTATTCTGCAAGTGTGCAGAGTACACAGAATAGGCTGCTAAACTGCGGTGACGAACACAGGATGGAATATGTGACTTTAATATTTGAGTTTGAAAACTTAACAGTATTTCTTCCTATTCTGCAACTGTGCAGAGTACACAGAATAGGCTGCTAAACTGCGGTGACACACACTGAATGGAATATGTGACTTTAATATTTGAGTTTGAAAACTTAACAGTATTTCTTCCTATTCTGCAACTCTGCAGAGTACACAGAATAGGCTGCTAAACTGCGGTGACACACACTGAATGGAATATGTGACTTTAATATTTGAGTTTGAAAACTTAACAGTATTTCTTCCTATTCTGCAACTGTGCAGAGTACACAGAATAGGCTGCTAAACTGCGGTGACACACACTGAATGGAATATGTGACTTTAATATTTGAGTTTGAAAACTTAACAGTATTTCTTCCTATTCTGCAACTGTGCAGAGTACACAGAATAGGCTGCTAAACTGCGGTGACGAACACAGAATGGAATATGTGACTTTAATATTTGAGTTTGAAAACTTAACAGTATTTCTTCCTATTCTGCAACTGTGCAGAGTACACAGAATAGGCTGCTAAACTGCGGTGACACACACTGAATGGAATATGTGACTTTAATATTTGAGTTTGAAAACTTAACAGTATTTCTTCCTATTCTGCAACTGTGCAGAGTACACAGAATAGGCTGCTAAACTGAGGTGACACACACTGAATGGAATATGTGACTTTAATATTTGAGTTTGAAAACTTAACAGTATTTCTTCCTATTCTGCAACTGTGCAGAGTACACAGAATAGGCTGCTAAACTGCGGTGACACACACTGAATGGAATATGTGACTTTAATATTTGAGTTTGAAAACTTAACAGTATTTCTTCCTATTCTGCAACTGTGCAGAGTACACAGAATAGGCTGCTAAACTGCGGTGACACACACTGAATGGAATATGTGACTTTAATATTTGAGTTTGAAAACTTAACAGTATTTCTTCCTATTCTGCAACTGTGCAGAGTACACAGAATAGGCTGCTAAACTGCGGTGACACACACTGAATGGAATATGTGACTTTAATATTTGAGTTTGAAAACTTAACAGTATTTCTTCCTATTCTGCAACTGTGCAGAGTACACAGAATAGGCTGCTAAACTGCGGTGACACACACTGAATGGAATATGTGACTTTAATATTTGAGTTTGAAAACTTAACAGTATTTCTTCCTATTCTGCAACTCTGCAGAGTACACAGAATAGGCTGCTAAACTGCGGTGACACACACTGAATGGAATATGTGACTTTAATATTTGAGTTTGAAAACTTAACAGTATTTCTTCCTATTCTGCAACTGTGCAGAGTACACAGAATAGGCTGCTAAACTGCGGTGACACACACTGAATGGAATATGTGACTTTAATATTTGAGTTTGAAAACTTAACAGTATTTCTTCCTATTCTGCAACTGTGCAGAGTACACAGAATAGGCTGCTAAACTGCGGTGACGAACACAGAATGGAATATGTGACTTTAATATTTGAGTTTGAAAACTTAACAGTATTTCTTCCTATTCTGCAACTGTGCAGAGTACACAGAATAGGCTGCTAAACTGCGGTGACACACACTGAATGGAATATGTGACTTTAATATTTGAGTTTGAAAACTTAACAGTATTTCTTCCTATTCTGCAACTGTGCAGAGTACACAGAATAGGCTGCTAAACTGCGGTGACGAACACAGAATGGAATATGTGACTTTGATATTTTAGTTTGAAGACTTAACAGTATTTCTTCCTATTCTGCAACTCTGCACAGTACACAGAATGTGCTGCTAAACTGCGGCGAAGCACACTGAATGGAATATGTGACTTTGATATTTTAGTTTGAAGACTTAACAGTATTTCTTCCTATTCTGCAACTCTGCACAGTACACAGAATGTGCTGCTAAACTGCGGCGACGCACACTGAATGGAATATGTGACTTTGATATTTTAGTTTGAAGACTTAACAGTATTTCTTCCTATTCTGCAACTCTGCACAGTGCACAGAATGTGCTGCTAAACTGCGGCGACGCACACTGAATGGAATATGTGACTTTGATATTTTAGTTTGAAGACTTAACAGAATGTGCTCTAATCTGCAACTTTGCACACTAAACAGAATGTGCTCTAATCTGCAACTTTGCACACTAAACAGAATGTGCTCTAATCTGCAACTGTGCACACTGAACAGAATGTGTTCTAATCTGTAACTTTGCACACTAAACAGAATATATGTATTTTTTTTTTTTTTTTTTTCCCCCCACACAAAATAACCTGCTGCCCCCACACACAGTAGTCCTAAAAAGGACTTTTGGTTCTTTTTTTTCACAATTTTGCTTTTTTTCCTCCCTACACTGACTTTCCCTTCCTATCCTCAGCTCTCCCTGGCTAAGACTGAGCCGAACTCGCTGGTCAGGTGCTATACAGCACCCGACCACGGGTTCTGGCCAGCCAATCAGTGTAATGCCAGCAGCCAACATGGCTGCTGGCATTACACTGATGTCAGAGCCTCCCTGCACGTTTATTGGCTGCGCAGCAGCCGCAAAACGTGCGGGGAGGAGACCCGAACATGGCGGGCGAGCACATGCGGTACTCGTACGAGTACCGCCATGTGCCGAGCAGAGCGATGCTCGAGCCGATCCGAGCATCGGCCGAGCATGCTCGCTCGACACTAATACACACCACACAGTCTGATCTCCTAAACACAGGGACACAAGGGTGACACACTTATATACACACCACACAGTCTGATCTCCTAAACACAGGGACACCAGGGTGATACACTTATATACACACCACACAGTCTGATCTCCTAAACACAGGGACACCAGGGTGATACACTTCTATACACACCACACAGTCTGATCTCCTAAACACAGGGTCACCGGGGTGATACACTTCTATACACACCACACAGTCTGATCTCCTAAACACAGGGACACCAGGGTGATACACTTCTATACACACCTCACAGTCTGATCTCCTCAACGCAGGGACACCAGGGTGATACACTTATATACACACCACATAGTCTGATCTCCTAAACACAGGGACACCAGGGTGATACACTTATATACATACCGCACAGTCTGATCTCCTAAACACAGGGACACCAGGGTGATACACTTCTATACACACCACACAGTGTGATCTCCTAAACACAGGGACACCAGGGTGATACACTTATATACACACCATACAGTCTGATCTCCTAAATGCAGGGACACCAGGGTGATACACTTCTATACACACACCACACAGTCTGATCTCCTAAACACAGGGACACCAGGGTGATACACTTCTATACACACCACACAGTCTGATCTCCTAAACACAGGGACACCAGGGTGATACACTTCTATACACACCACACAGTCTGATCTCCTAAACACAGGGACACCAGGGTGATACACTTCTATACACACACCACACAGTCTGATCTCCACAGGGACACCAGGGTGATACACTTATATACATACCACACAGTCTGATCTCCTAAACACAGGGACACCAGGGTGATACACTTCTATACACACCACACAGTCTGATCTCCTAAACACAGGGACACCAGGGTGATACACTTCTATACACACACCACACAGTCTGATCTCCACAGGGACACCAGGATGGGAAAGAGGGATTTGGGTCTCAAAGAAGGATTGTCCCTCCTAAAGTTGAACACTTGGGTGATATGGACACATACACAAACACACACACACACACACACATACACACACACACACAGACACATACACATACATAAATACATAAACACAGACATACGCACACACACACATGCACTCCCACCTACACTCACAAGAGTAAAGTTCATAAGAACCATTATGAGGTTGCAAATTCAGTGCATTCTGTGATAGCAAAATTGTAGTTGCATCGTGCCTGATCTGGACTGTGGGATCTGACCTGGGCTGCCATGCATTCACATAAGGAATACTGGACATCGAGAAACAAATTGCAGCCTCCAATAACTTTCTGACCTCCACTGAACTGGCCAGCCATTAGACTTCCACCATACCGCCCCATGGGTGAGGATCTTTGTGGGCATGCAAGAGATAATCATTAAGCAAATCTGAGCCGCTCTAAAATACAGTGCAGACTTTTTGTCTATGTAAATGGAAAATATAACACCTCAAGGTCTATGGAGTTGGACCTGTTCTCACGCAACTCCTCCTCAATGCTGATGTGTTCAGCACAAATAAACTCCGGTTGCAGCATGTCTGATCTGCACATTGCATTGTGAGGTCTCCGTGCAAATTGTCCACATTGACGACTTTGTAGGTTGCAACACTGTCCTCAGTCTCCATTGATTGGCAGACTCATGTAAGCATTAGTCAATGACAAATGGATGACACCGGCATTGGCTGATGTCCTCCCCACTCGTCATACCCCCCTTCAAGCAAAAGAATTGCCTGGGGGGCACGTGGAGATCGGAGGGGACTTGAACCCATGCTGCATTGCAACATGTTTAAGTCACCTGTATGAAAAGGGCCTAATAAATTGTAATTTAGTAATTTTAATGCCTTGGTTGCTTGAGAAGTCTTGTCCTCAGTGTTTCTCAAGGAGTTGGAGCATCCAGGGGTTAACTCTTTGAATGCCAGAGGCTTATCCAACGCATTGCTTCGCAATGCATTGGATATCCTTTTGGCACTCAAAGGGTTTGAACATCGATGGCACTTGTTCTCTTTGGATACAATTGCTGTTCTGCACTAAAAGGAGATCAGGCAACTTTCATCCTCTCCCGTTCCTGCATTCATTGCTGTTTTTCTGCACCTGTTTTTAAACCAAAGACCTGACGATCAGGATACCTGAGCAAGCATCACATCACTAATCCCGTCCAACCTCCTGTCAGCTGCTTGGCTAGCGCTACACTGCTGACAACTTCCAAAAAAGCTCTCTCCCCAGCAGACCAGAAGAGAAGGGTCATTGGTCGGTCTAGCTGAGCTGCTACTGTCACACATGAAAGAGGTAGAATGGTAGCCAGAGGGCATCTGGGAGCCGTGAAAAATCACATGGCACATCATAACATCACCATAAAGGTGCATTGGTAGCATATGACATCACTCAACAAAGCCATTCAGTGAAAGCTGCATATTGTGCACCCCCTGTAAAATACAAACAATTAGAATCCAGATTTAAAGGATAAGAAATATTTTATTTTCATGAACATTATTTTATCAGCATTTATTTATTTCCCCTCTGTCTCCAGCCTCTATCTTTAATTCTGTGTATTTTCTGTAAAATATCTATCTCAGTTCCTCTCTTACTTTCACTTTCAGGAGTGTGAGAGCCCCCTACCTGCAGTCTGTGAAAACAGTCTGCAACTCAGTCTGTTTTACTCACAGTGCATTAATTTTCTGGTTATTGTAAAAATTCAGGTGACTGCCGGATCACTTCAGAATGAATTCTGAGACTTGAGAGAGAAAGAAACATACAATGTGGGGTGTTTATTTAGTATTAATATAAAAGAGCCTCCCTCAAATTTAATCCTTTGAGTGCCAGAGGGGTACACAAAACATTGCAAACCTTTATGGTTTGAGAGATATCCACATTCAATGTTCCCCCTCCCCTGACGTCAGTGCTCTAGCTGACTGCAGGGGAATCTGGTCGCGGGACCGGCAGAGGCTCTTCAGCAGAGCCAAGATCACGTCATAGAAAAAGAAAGCCTTCACAGGAACAGTCTTCTACATGCGCTTGGTTTCCAAACACACGAAGAAGACATTTTCAGTGAAAGATTTATTTTTCCATAACGCGATCTCGGCTCTGCTGCAGAGCCGCTGCTTGTTCAGAAACAGGATTCCTCTGCAGTCAGCTAGAGCCAGAGGTGTAACTAGAAGCCTCCGGGCCCTGGTACAAGAAGTGCCACAGGCCCCCCACCACCACATTGACCCCCTCCACAATGCCCCCATCTCCTCCCTGGAGCTCCCGCGCGGTTCTCTTAGTAATGCAAAGCGATGGGAGATGATGTCATCTCCCAGCACTCTGCATTACTAGAGCACCGGTGGGAGAATGCGGGCACCAGGCGGTGGAGTCCCTGGAGTGCATGGGCCGGTCGCAGGTGCGACCCTTGTAGGGCTGCAACTAATGATCATTTTGATCATTGATTAGTTGGCCGATTATTTTTTCGATTAATCGGATAAAAAAAACAATATGCTAATTTTTCATTATTTAAAATGATTACTATGGGGTCTATGCACCTCTCTTTCTCCACCTTGCACCTCTGTTTCACAGCCATGTACTTCTTTCTCCCCCCTTGTCTCTTTCTCCCCCATGTACCTCTTTCTCCCCCATGTACTTCTTTCTCCCCCCTTGTCTCTTTCTCCCTCATGTACCTCTTTCTCCTCCATGTACTTCTTTCTCCCCCATGTACCTCTTTCTCCTTCATGTACTTCTTTCTCCCCCATGTACCTCTTTCTCCTCCATGTACTTCTTTCTCCCCCCCTCGTACTTCTTTCTCCTCCTTGTGCCTCTTTTTCTCCCCCCATGTACCTCTTTCTTCCCCCTTGTACTTCTTTCTCCTCCTTTTGCCTCTTTCTCCCCCATGTACCTCTTTCCCCCCCTTGAACCTTTCTCAACCTTGTGCCTCTCTTTCTCCCCCACGTACTTCTTTTTCCCCATCTACTTCTTTCTCCCCCTTGTGCCTCTCTTTCTCCCCCCATGTACCTCTTTCTCCCCCCATGTACCTCTTTCTCCCCTCTTGTACTTCTTTCTCCCCCCATGTACCTCTTTCTCCTCCATGTACCTCTTTCTCCCCCCCTTGTACTTCTTTCTCCTTCTTGTGCCTTTTTCTCCCCCCTTGTACTTCTTTCTCCCCCCATGTACCTCTTTCTCCTCCATGTACCTCTTTCTCCCCCTTGTGCCTCTCTTTCTCCCCCCATGTACCTCTTTCTCCCCCCTTGTACTTCTTTCTCCTTCTTGTGCCTCTTTCTCCCCCATGTACTTCTTTCTCCCCCCCATGTACCTCTCTCTCCCCCCTTGTACCTTTCTCAACCTTGTGCCTCTCTTTCTCCCCCACGTACTTCTTTCTCCCCATCTACTTCTTTCTCCTCCTTGTATCTCTCTTTCTCCCCCCATGTACCTCTTTCTCCCCCCTTGTACTTCTTTCTCCCCCCCATGTACCTCTTTCTCCTCCATGTACTTCTTTCTCCCCCGTACCTCTTTCTCCTCCATGTACTTCTTTCTCCCCCCGTACCTCTTTCTCCTCCATGTACTTCTTTCTCCCCCCCGTACTTCTTTCTCCTCCTTGTATCTCTCTTTCTCCCCCATGTACTTCTTTCTCCTCCTTGTATCTCTCTTTCTCCCCCATGTTCTTCTTTCTCCTCCTTGTGCATCTTTCTCCCCCACGTGCTTCTTTCTCTCCCCCATGTACCTCTCCCCCCCTTGTATCTCTTTCTCCCCCCTTGTACCTTTCTCAACCTTGTGCCTCTCTTTATCCCCCATGTACTTCTTTCTCCCCATCTACTTCTTTCTCCCCCTTGTGCCTCTCTTTCTCCCCCTTGTGCCTCTTTCTCCCCATGTACTTCTTTCTCCCCCTTGTGCCTCTTTCTCCCCATGTACTTCTTTCTCCCCCTTGTGCCTCTTTCTCCCCATGTACTTCTTTCTCCCCCTTGTGCCTCTTTCTCCCCATGTACTTCTTTCTCCCCCATGTACCTCTTTCTCCTCCATGTACCTCTTTCTCCCCCATGTACCTCTTTCTCCCCCTTGTGCCTCTCTTTCTCCCCCTTGTGCCTCTTTCTCCCCCTTGTGCCTCTTTCTCCCCCATGTACTTCTTTCTCCCCCTTGTGCCTCTTTCTCCCCCATGTACTTCTTTCTCACCCCTCTGTGCCTCTTTTTCTCCCCCATGTACCTCTTTCTCACCCTTGTGCCTCTCTTCCCCCCCCGTGTCTCTTTTTCCCCTTGTGTCTCTTTTTCCCCCTTGTGCCTCTTTCTCCCCCATGTACTTCTTTCTCCCCCTTGTGCCTTTTTCTCCCCCATGTACTTCTTTCTCACCCCTCTGTGCCTATTTTTCTCCCCCATGTACCGCTTTCTCACCCTTGTGCCTCTCTTCCCCCCTCTGTCTCTTTTTCCCCTTGTGTCTCTTTTTCCCCCTTGTGCCTCTTTCTTCCCTTGTGTCTCTTTTTCCCCCTTGTGCCTCTTTCTTCCCTTGTGCCTCTTTCTTCCCCTTGTGTCTCTTTCTTCCCTTGTGCCTCTTTCTCCCCCCTTGTTCCTCTTTCTTCCCCTTGTGTCTCTTTCTCCCCCCTTGTGTCTCTTTTTCCCCTTGTGTCTCTTTTCCCCCCTTGTGTCTCTTTCTCCCCCCATGTACCTCTTTCTCCCCTCTTGTACTTCTTTCTCCCCCCATGTACCTCTTTCTCCTCCATGTACCTCTTTCTCCCCCCTTGTACTTCTTTCTCCTTCTTGTGCCTTTTTCTCCCCCCTTGTACTTTTTTCTCCCCCATGTACCTCTTTCTCCTCCATGTACCTCTTTCTCCCCCTTGTGCCTCTCTTTCTCCCCCCATGTACCTCTTTCTCCCCCCTTGTACTTCTTTCTCCTTCTTGTGCCTCTTTCTCCCCCATGTACTTCTTTCTCCCCCCCATGTACCTCTCTCCCCCCCATGTACCTCTCTCTCCCCCCTTGTACCTTTCTCAACCTTGTGCCTCTCTTTCTCCCCCACGTACTTCTTTCTCCCCATCTACTTCTTTCTCCTCCTTGTATCTCTCTTTCTCCCCCCATGTACCTCTTTCTCCCCCCTTGTACTTCTTTCTCCCCCCCATGTACCTCTTTCTCCTCCATGTACTTCTTTCTCCCCCCGTACCTCTTTCTCCTCCATGTACTTCTTTCTCCCCCCGTACCTCTTTCTCCTCCATGTACTTCTTTCTCCCCCCGTACCTCTTTCTCCTCCATGTACTTCTTTCTCCCCCCGTACCTCTTTCTCCTCCATGTACTTCTTTCTCCCCCCCGTACTTCTTTCTCCTCCTTGTATCTCTCTTTCTCCCCCATGTTCTTCTTTCTCCTCCTTGTGCATCTTTCTCCCCCACGTGCTTCTTTCTCTCCCCCATGTACCTCTCCCCCCCTTGTATCTCTTTCTCCCCCCTTGTACCTTTCTCAACCTTGTGCCTCTCTTTATCCCCCATGTACTTCTTTCTCCCCATCTACTTCTTTCTCCCCCTTGTGCCTCTCTTTCTCCCCCTTGTGCCTCTTTCTCCCCATGTACTTCTTTCTCCCCCTTGTGCCTCTTTCTCCCCATGTACTTCTTTCTCCCCCTTGTGCCTCTTTCTCCCCCTTGTGCCTCTTTCTCCCCATGTACTTCTTTCTCCCCCTTGTGCCTCTCTTTCTCCCCCTTGTGCCTCTTTCTCCCCCCATGTACCTCTTTCTCCCCCTTGTGCCTCTCTTTCTCCCCCTTGTGCCTCTTTCTCCCCATGTACTTCTTTCTCCCCCTTGTGCCTCTTTCTCCCCCATGTACTTCTTTCTCACCCCTCTGTGCCTCTTTTTCTCCCCCATGTACCTCTTTCTCACCCTTGTGCCTCTCTTCCCCCCGTGTCTCTTTTTCCCCTTGTGTCTCTTTTTCCCCCTTGTGCCTCTTTCTCCCCCATGTACTTCTCTCTCCCCCTTGTGCCTTTTTCTCCCCCATGTACTTCTTTCTCACCCCTCTGTGCCTCTTTTTCTCCCCCATGTACCGCTTTCTCACCCTTGTGCCTCTCTTCCCCCCCTGTGTCTCTTTTTCCCCTTGTGTCTCTTTTTCCCCCTTGTGCCTCTTTCTTCCCTTGTGCCTCTTTCTTCCCCTTGTGTCTCTTTCTTCCCTTGTGCCTCTTTCTCCCCCCTTGTTCCTCTTTCTTCCCCTTGTGTCTCTTTCTCCCCCCTTGTGTCTCTTTTTCCCCTTGTGTCTCTTTTTCCCCCTTGTGTCTCTTTCTCCCCCCATGTACCTCTTTCTCCCCTCTTGTACTTCTTTCTCCCCCCATGTACCTCTTTCTCCTCCATGTACCTCTTTCTCCCCCCATGTACTTCTTTCTCCCCCCTTGCACCTCTCATTCTCCCCATGTACTTCTTTCTCCCCTTTGTACCTGTCTTTCTCTGTCTAGACTGTCACTCTGTCACTCTCTGTGTCACTGCTGCACTCCTGTTGCTGCGTTTACTTGGCGAGTTGGCGGGCTAAGGGGTAATTTGAGTGGCATCCGGTCCCCTGTGGCTGACTGGCTCTGAGTTCCCTCCTGCCCGCCCGCACCCTGCGGGCCGTGATGACATACATACAGAGAAGGGGAAGAGGGCAGAGGCACCGGAAGAGAGGCGCTTGCTGCCAGACTGCTGCCAGAGTCCAGACTGATCGTTACTATCTGGCAGCAAGCGCTTCTCTTCCGGTGCCTCTGCCCTATTCCTCTTCTCTGTATGTCATCACGGCCCGCAGGGGCGTGTGATGATGTGGGCGGATGGATCTTGCCCCGACCGCCACATATAATTTATGGGAATGGGAAGGGTTGGGTTCATGGCCAGTAATAGTGTGAGGCCTCAGTGCCTCACAGTGCGGTGGCCGACAGCCATATTGACACTGGCGGTGGTGGCAGCCCTAGACCCCTGCAACCCCTATAGTTACGCCACTGGCTAGAGCGCTGACGTCAGGGGAGAGGGAATTTTGAAAGCAGATATCTCTCAGACCATAAAGGTTTGAGAGATGCTGCTGGCGTCATTTAATTTGTTTTTTTAAGGGCTACAAGATATATTATAGTTAAATGTAAGTATTACCATCCCTTTAAACTACATACCTTATTAGATATTAGCTATAAAATTTCACTGTGACATAGCTAGTTGCCCTTTCTCCGGTCCAAGATCTGTGCGCCACAGCTCTGCTGGATGTCACATGACCTCAAATTCTCCTCCCTACCCCCTCCCAGCTCTCCCTGGGAGCGCATTCACACATATTGATGTGCAGCACATATAATGGAAGGTGGGAGGAGAATTTGAGGACACGGGACGTCCAACAGAACTGTGCCGCACAGATCTTCAGCTGCAGCAAGTGGAACTGGTTATGTCACAGGGACATTTTATCGCTAATGTTTAATGAGGTATATACTTTTTTTTTTATTTTTAATTGGCAATCTTTAGTCCATTTTAGTAGATGAATCAAAAAAGAGACAGTGTCTTGGCAGTGAAAGTTCCCCTTTAATCTTATTATTGTCACTGTGTTGTGAAACATAATGTTTAGAGGGAGCATATATAATACATTACTGTTCATACAAATACAAATATTTATAGATTATAGAGAGTGAAAAGCGCATGCTAACGGTCCCAGATTTCTGTGATCAGTCGTTAGATCTTGTTGTCCCAAATGTGGTTCTCAGTTTACATAGGACCCATAGAAGCATAGAATGTCCCTTTTAGTCTGCATAGCAACCTCAGTATAATGCTAACCAGAGCTTGATGTAACGATAGAAGCTATTCACAGCACACAGAAGGGAAGCATGAATGCCCTCCCTGGTGCAGCTGGGAGGGAGGTTGGAGGAGAATTAGGCAGTGTAGAAGCACTGTGCCAGAGAATCAGCGTGTTGCATTATGCTGACCGGCACATCTTAACCCCTTAAGGACCCTTGACGTACCAGGACCATCACGGTCCTTGAACTAGTCAAGGACCGATGATGGTCATGGTACGTCACGTACTTTTTACTTACAGCGCTCTACCGGGAGCGCTGTAAGTAAAAATAGGGCCTGAAATTGCCCGCTCCAAGATCGGAGCGATCTCTTTCAAGCCCCATAGTGACGCGCCGATACACGCGACAGGTCACGTGTACCGGCGCGTCCAAGTGTGCCTATGCGGTCATTATGGGATGAAAATGTCCCATGACCGCCAGTCCTTAAGGGGTTAAAGATGAAATATCTTTAAAAGTACGTACATGAAGAAAAAAACATGTCCTAATGCTACTGTATTAACTAAACCTATGGAATAAAAATTTTAAGAGGTGAATGTTCCCCTTTAAGTTCGATAATTCATTATACTTTTTTTATAACTTAACCCCTTAACAACCCTTGACGGTCATAGTACATCATGGGTTGATCTGACTGAACGACCCATGACCTACTATGACTGTCATGGAGTTCCGAGCTCCCCCGGAAAAAAAAAAATGCTCCGTGGTCCTTAACTCACCGCACCGCACCGACTGGCCGGTCGTTAAGGGGTTAATGTACCTTTGTAAGTGTCCAGAATGTTATCTTCTTCATGTTATTTAATTTTAACCTGCCCCCCTCCCACCCCTTTTCCTACATCATTCTTACTTCCCTCCCAGCAGAAAGCCAGTAAGGATGGATCGCAATGAGGAACAATCTTGTATTGTCATAAGGAAAATCCTGTTCTGCTTCTTCATCAAGGGCTGTAGGGTTTTTCTTAAACTGATAGACACTATATTGTCCCTCATTGCAATCTGTCCGGTCAAGCAACCGGCTTTCAGATCTGAGGGAAGTCAGCATGACGTAGGGTAAAGGGTTGGTGGGGGGGACACTTTAAAATTAAATAACATGAAGAATACGACAATATGGACAATTAGAAAGGTTCAGTACTTTTATTATCATATATGGTGGACATGTGTAAAGATCTTCTCATTGAAGGTTAAGATTGAGGAAATAATGTCCTTGCTTTTTTGATAGCGAATGTGAGATTTCTTCTCAATCTTTTCTTTTTCATATTGATCTACCATAAACTAGTAAATAAATCAAAATTTTACTTATTTATGTCATGCTTGCATGTAAAATGTGTTTGGACAGAAATTGGGAAAAATGGGAGATTCCTGTCTGGTCAGAAATTAAATCACATATTCAATTTCAGATAGAGTTGGAGGCTTTTTTTATATATAAAGACCCACAATTGAGGGTACTGTACGGAGGAATATGGTCATTATGGAATGTAGAAATTGATCGGAATATGACATCCCTATGAGTTTATTTGTGGATATTGAGTGAATTGTTTAGTATATTGAGCTAATAGTAGGCTGCTTCTAAATCTTCCCCAACTCCCAATGAAAGAGGATATATGATTTCCTTGATATTTCTCTCAAGGTTTGTATTTTAGACCTGTTCTATTACATGTGATTGTAATATATTAATGCATTTCTAGATTATTGTCTGACAAGTGATGTTTTTTGTATGTTTGTAAGATAAAAATAAAAAAATAAAAAGTATACTAAATAATCAAACTTAAAGGAGCAGTAAACTATAGGGATTTTCCTATTGAATAAAATAAGGATACTCCCACTGCCGAGAGATTTATATTTCCAGAGTTATTACAGTTTAACCCCTTAGTGACGGCCGCGTGCAGACGCGGCCGTCACTTAACGCCCGTCTAACATTTTTTTTTTTTTTTTTTAAACAATCCGGAGTCCCCGAACGGCGCGCAGCCACGCGGGGAGCCGGATTTCCGGGACGTACATGTTCGTCCTCTGTCACTAAGTGACAGCCACACAGGACGTACATGTACGTCCTGTGTCACGAAGGGGTTAAACTCATGTTTTTTTTACATTAGCAGTGCCCTCTAGTGGTCAAATTCTAATTAGATTTCCTGTTAGAGTCTAATGGAGAAGAAAGTCAGTGACTTACAGTTCTCCACAGAATGTGATAGAAACTGCTGAGTCACTTCCTGTCAGTTAGAACTATCAGGAAGTAAACACAGTAAATTCACTTCCTGTTTATTTAAACTGCTATAATTTTTGAATAGAACATCAGACAGCAGTGGCAGTGACCTGGTTTTATTCAGTAGGAAATGCTCTACAAAATATGTGTTTTCATGAAAAAAAGTTTACTGCTCCTTTAACATTATTTGCACACATTACTTTTTTTTAAAAGCAAGTCCTTGGCTCAGTTGGAGCTGGCTCATTGTGACTTGCAGTTAAGTGGAGTTTGAAAGAAACAGAAGTTAGAATGAAAACAGGTGTCTGAAATCCCGAGCTCTCTGTGGTGCAGGTAATTTTAAGGGATTTGGGTTGGTGATAAGATTAAGGTTTAAATTGCAGACCGGAATTTCATTTCAGATTGTGTTTTAAGCAGTTTAGAAAAATGAAACAGATTTACTAGTGCTACATGTTTAAATCTTGTGTACTTGATCTAAGCGCGTGAGTGATAACAGGTAAGAGAATATCACACAGCGCACATCTTGTCACATGTCTGAACACTTGGAGCAGTCATTCCATGGGGCATACAGCTGTGGGAAGTGTGAGTTTACCATCTGCTTAGAAATAAAGATATTGGATCTGAAAAGAAATATTTCAGCACTGCATTATATTGGAGACCTGGAAAGGAGCTTGGAGCTCACTGAGCAGGTAGTATGTGCGGTTTGTGGTGGAGAGGATGGCATTGTAGATGAGGAGTGGCAGGTAATCAGCTGGGTAACAGTATCACAGTGTACCCTGGCATCCATGCTGCCAGTTACCCTTGTGCTTCTTCTCAGCTTTATCTGGTGGTCACAGGTGCAGGAGTATGTTACTGTCTCAGCACGCTGCCCTTGTTTGTACGCACATATTCGATCTGCCTAATTGATTCCCGCCTCTGTGTGGGCCTATTTAACTTCCAGGGTCCTAGTGTTAGTTGCCCTTATGTGGTGTTCCTGTTAGTACTTGTTACGTTTGCACCATCTTGTTGTGACCCTTGATTGGCTTCCGATTTCACTCCGTGTATAACCCCAGCTTGTCTGACTATCCACACCAGTTCTGACCTGTGGCTCTGGCTGACTACTCGCTCTGTGTATGACCCAGGCTTGTCTGACTATCCACACCAGTTCTGACCTGTGGCTCTGGCTGATCTCACTCTGTGTATGACCCCAGCTTGTCTGACTATCCACACCAGTTCTGACCTGTGGCTCTGGCTGACTACTCACTCTGTGTAGGACCCCGGCTTTTCTGACTATCCACATCGGTTCTGACTTGTGGCTCTTGCTGACTACTCGCTCCATGTTTACCCCGGTTTGTCTGAGTATCCACACTGGTTCTGACCTGTGGCTCTGGCTGACTACTCGCTCCGTGTATGACCCCGGCTTGTCTGACTACCCACATCGGTTCTGACCTTTGGCTCTGGCTGACTACTTGCTCAGTGTTGACCTGGTTTGTCTGACTATCTGTTGTGTCCCGTTGTTGCGACCCATACCTGTTTTTCGTCGGGTCGCGTCTGTGCCCCTTCCGCGCATGCGCGGTCTTTCTCCGTCCTTTTTCCGCATTCCTGACGTCGCGCGCCGTGACGTCAGGACGTAGGCAGGTCTATATAATCCTGCCTTCCTTTCGGCTCGGTGCTCTTTTGTCGAGCTAGCACGTCGGGAGCGGTTGCCTCTCTTCCCTCGCGCCGGTCCGTTTCTATTTTTTCGGTCTCTCTCTCTTTCTCTCGCTCTCCTTCCTCTTTTCCCTCGCTCTCTCTCTCGGTCCTCTCTCCTGTATCTCGGTTCCCTGGGATAGTTTTGCCTGCCTTGGATTTTGTTTTTGCACTCTCTGAGTGCTTTCCTTCATCCTTTCATTATACTAGCTCTCTGCAAACTCCAGGCTCATTCCTTTGCCTGGAGACAGTTTCCAGAGAGCTGACAGTACAAAAGAGCCAGATCACACCTCTGCTAGTATTTAAAAAAAAAAAAAAAAAACCCCTAGTAACTAGATGGAGTCTTCTGGGATTATTGAGGCCCTCAACTCCTTGGGAAGCCGTATATCCGCACTGACTCTGTCAGTGCAAGAACTACAAGCCAATCAGGCCCGTCTCCAGCAACCGTTGCATGACCTGCAACCTGCTTCTCCCGCATCTGCTTCTGTGGTATTGGAGTACAGGAAAGTGAGGGGGTTTCATTTCATGAACCCAGAGTGCCTCTCCCTGAACGTTTTGATGGAAATAGGACTCGGTTTAGAGCTTTTATCACCTCCTGTGAATTATTGTACGCCTTAAACCCTCGAACCTACGCAACGGATTACGTCAGGGTTCGTACCACCATTACCCTCCTGTCGGGAGAACCCCAATCCTGGGCGCACCACCTACTTCAGACCTCCAGTTCAGTACTTGATTCCTGGTCTGCCTTCCGATCTGCCATGGAGGCTTTGTATGAAGATCCCTTCCGGGTTTCCACTGCTCAAAACACTCTAAGGTCTCTAGTTCAGGGCAAGAGGCAAGTGGAAGACTATGTTACCGACTTCCGTAGACTTTCTAGTGATACAGAATGGAATGAGGCGGCCTTACTGGACCAGTTCCGTCACGGTCTATCGGAGAGTTTGAAAGATGAACTCGCCAGAGGGCCGTTGCCCACACATTTAGAAGATCTAATGCATCTCGCCATTCAGATCGATCGACGGTTGCGAGAGAGACGTAGGGAGAGAATGGCGTCTGTCTCTACTCCCATAAGAAGACATCCTCCGACTTCTTCTACTTTTGCAGAATCCCCTACGTCCATGGCCACGCCTCCTTCCGCTGTAACTGAAGAACCCATGCAAGTGGGTATCGTTCGTGGCCCTCTCTCACGGGCAGAAAAGGAACGACGCAGACAACTCAACCTCTGCCTTTATTGTGGAGCTGATGGGCATTTGCTGAGATCTTGTCCCTCTAGACCGCGTTCCTACCCAGGTAGGGATATGTCTGTTTTCTCATCTTGTTCTACCTCCGCATCTCTTCCCTCCACTTACATGTCTATTCTTGTTACCCTCCAGTGGAACGGTCATCAGAGTAAAGTAACCGCACTGATTGATTCCGGAGCAAGCGGCTGCTTCATTAGTCAAGAATTGGTCTCTACACTAAACCTTCCCATCAGGAATAAAAGATATCCACTGGCAGTGCTGATGGCCGATCAAAGCCGCTTACAATCTGGGCCCCTCACTTTGGAGACCATGCCAGTAACTCTCATAGTCATGGAGGGTCATAAGGAAGAGATCCACTTTGATGTTATGCCTTCTCTTTTATTTCCGCTTATCTTAGGCCTTCCCTGGCTTCGTATTCATGACCCACATATTACATGGTCCTCTGCGTCCATGCATTTCCTCTCCGTTTATTGTAAGAACCACTGTCTGCCTTGCGATACTACCACTGTTCTTTCCTTGCCCTTCACGTCACCTTGCACATCATATATACCCGTGCAGTATCAATCCTATTCCGATGTCTTTGATGTAAAGAAAGCAACCACTTTGCCACCCCATAGACCGTATGACTGTCCAATAGAACTTCTTCCAGGTGCTACTATACCCTTTGGACGGATATACCCCTTATCGGGACCTGAGTCACAACATCTAAAGAAATACATCGAAGAAAGCTTACAGCAAGGGTTTATCCGCCATTCTACCTCACCGGCGGGGGCTGGAATATTTTTCGTACCCAAAAAAGACGGTGGGCTACGTCCTTGCATAGACTACAGGGAACTCAACAAAATAACCATTAAGAACCGATACCCGCTCCCACTCATTCCAGAACTTCTTGAACGCTTATCCTCAGCAACCATATTCTCTAAAATCGATTTACGAGGAGCATACAATCTGGTACGAGTCAGAGAAGGGGATGAATGGAAGACGGCCTTTCGAACTCGGTATGGACACTACGAATATACCGTTATGCCGTTCGGTCTATGCAATGCTCCAGCGACCTTCCAACATTTCATCAATGATGTCTTTCGTGACCTTCTTGATCAATATGTCATAGTGTATTTGGATGATATCCTTATCTACTCTACCACCATTCTGGAACATAGAGCACACGTACAGACCGTCCTTGCACGTTTACGCACCCATAGTCTATATGCAAAGCTGGAGAAGTGTATCTTCGAGACGCAAGAGATTGACTTCCTTGGTTTTCTCATTTCTCCTGGGTGTATTAAAATGAACTCTAGAAAGGTGTCACCTATACTGGATTGGCCCATTCCTTACGACAAGAAGGCTGTACAAAGATTTATTGGCTTTGCCAATTTTTACCGGAGATTCATTCGCGATTTTTCTACACTGATAGCTCCATTAACAGCACTAACCAAGACTGACGTTCGGTTCTTCTGGACTACAGAAGCCCAAAGTGCGTTCGATTCCCTTAAACAAGCCTTTACTCAGGCACCTGTTCTTCGGCAGCCGGATATAACCAGACCATTCTACCTAGAGGTCGATTCCTCCAATACGGCTACGGGAGCCGTACTTTCGCAACACTGGGGCATCCATGGTTCACTTCACCCCGTAGCTTTCTTTTCGAAACGGCTGTCCTCATCCGAACGGAACTATGATATCGGGGACAAGGAGCTACTGGCCATTAAACGAGCTCTAGAGGAATGGCGTCACTTATTAGAAGGATCTGTAAACCCAATTACCATCTACACCGATCACAGGAATCTAGAATACCTCAGATCAGCCCGTAGACTCCGTCCTAGACAGGCCAGATGGGCCCTGTTCTTTTCTCGCTTCTCTATGCATATTACATATAGACCTGGGACCAAGAATGGAAAGGCGGATGCCTTGTCCCGGATGTTTGAACCTTCCGACATAGGATCCAGAGTCCTGGATACTATCCTTCAGTCCCATCACTTCTTATGTCTCCATAGTGATCTGCTGACTAAAATCAAGCAATCAACTACTCCATCTCCACTGCTTGTACAAAGACATGCCCTCTCCTATACCGATGGGTTTCTCCGCCATCTAAACCGCATTTATGTTCCGCCATCGGTACGTCAGGAGACCCTTCATACTTTTCATGACCTTCCTTCAGCTGGTCATGGGGGAATCCAGCAGACAACACAAGGAATCCAAAGACACTTTTGGTGGCCCTCTATGAAACAAGACGTCGAGTCCTACGTCTCCTCATGTGATTTGTGCCATAGAGCAAAGAGCAGACATTCAAAACCACCTGGTTTGCTCCGTCCTCTCTCTGTTCCTACTGGTCCTTGGAAAGACATTGCCTTGGATTTCATAGTGGACTTACCGAATTCCAACTCGTATAACACTATACTTGTGATAGTGGACCGCTTCACTAAAATGGCGCATTTTATACCCTTCAAAGGATTACCTACAGCAGAACAGACAGCAACCCTTTTTCTTCGGGAGGTATTCCGTCTGCATGGCATACCTTCTACTATCACCTCGGATAGAGGATCTCAATTTACCTCAAAGTTTTGGAAGGCTTTCTGTTCCGGACTACAAATCAAATGTAATCTGTCATCAGGTTACCATCCACAAACCAATGGACAGACCGAGAGGACTAATCAAACGTTAGAACAGTACCTCCGCTGTTTTTCTACTCATTTGCAAGACAACTGGTTCCAACTACTACCCCAAGCAGAGTTTGCATATAACAACCATTTTCATCGGTCCATCCAAATGTCCCCCTTTTATGCCACTTATGGGTACCATCCAGCTCTCTTACCCGACATGCCTGTTACCTCAGCAGTTCCTACTGCCAATCACCGAATCCTAGAGGTGCAACAAACTCAAAGGAAGTTACAAACCCTGTTAAATCAAGCCCAAGTAGCTTACAAGACGCAGGCAGATAAAAATCGATGTATCAGTCCTACATACCGGGTCGGTGACAAGGTATGGTTATCATCTGCCACAGTACGCTTATCTTGTCCTTCCCGCAAGTTGGGTCCACGCTTCCTGGGTCCTTACAGTATTTCCCGTATCATTAATCCGGTCACCTACCGTCTAGCTCTACCAGAATCGCTACGTATACATCCTACATTCCACGTTTCTCATCTCAAACCTTGGACACCCAGTCCTTTTCCTGATCGACATCCTGCCTGCCCTCCTCCATTGGACATAGAGGGATCTATGGAGTACGAGGTACAAGAGATCCTTGACTCTCGTCTTCGCAGAGGACGTCTAGAATACCTGGTGCACTGGAAGGGGTATGGACCTGAGGATCGCTCTTGGGAGCCTAGTACCAATCTCCGTGCCCCAGCCTGCATGCGGTCCTTCCATAGGGCTCATCCTGATCGTCCGGGCCCCTTGCCTGCCCGGAGGGCATCCGTCGGGGGGGGAATCTGTTGTGTCCCGTTGTTGCGACCCATACCTGTTTTTCGTCGGGTCGCGTCTGTGCCCCTTCCGCGCATGCGCGGTCTTTCTCCGTCCTTTTTCCGCATTCCTGACGTCGCGCGCCGTGACGTCAGGACGTAGGCAGGTCTATATAATCCTGCCTTCCTTTCGGCTCGGTGCTCTTTTGTCGAGCTAGCACGTCGGGAGCGGTTGCCTCTCTTCCCTCGCGCCGGTCCGTTTCTATTTTTTCGGTCTCTCTCTCTTTCTCTCGCTCTCCTTCCTCTTTTCCCTCGCTCTCTCTCTCGGTCCTCTCTCCTGTATCTCGGTTCCCTGGGATAGTTTTGCCTGCCTTGGATTTTGTTTTTGCACTCTCTGAGTGCTTTCCTTCATCCTTTCATTATACTAGCTCTCTGCAAACTCCAGGCTCATTCCTTTGCCTGGAGACAGTTTCCAGAGAGCTGACACTATCCATACCAGTTCTGACCTGTAGCTCTGGTTGACTACGTGCCCCATGTATGACCCCTGGCTTGTCTGACTACCCACTCCGATTCTGAACTGTGGCTCTGGCTGTCTACTCACTCCGTGTTACCTAGGCTGATTTGGCTATTTGCATTAGCAGTACTGTGGCTTGTGCTGTCCCCGCTCTGATTGCCACTGTCTGCATTGTGGCTTGTGCTGTCCCTGCTCCGATTGCTACTGTCTGCATTTAAGTACCGTGCGGTAGTACTCACATACCTCTAGGCGCTTGATACCTACCAGGTAGATAGAACCATAGGCGAGGTTCTTCATTCCACTCCGAGTAGTGCAGGCATCTGCCTAATGTCAGTCTGGGTAGTCGACTGTGGTCTGTCCATGTTATAGTTCTGGGGTTTTGCTGGGGAATTGCTATTATTGTATATTATCAATAAAGGTGGTTTTATTTCAATATACCTTTGTCTGACCTTCTTTTGTACTGGTTACCGTGACAAACAGTAAGGAGAGGAGGTAATGGGCAGTGGAAGATGAAGGTCAGTTTTGAGTTGACTCAGTCCAACAGAATTGTAAGATTGTGTGAAGATGTTGATGAGGATGGCACAGCATTGGCACTACCGAATAGAGAGCTGATTCCAATAGCAGCCAGAGGAACAGTTCTTCTTATAGTTTAGATGGAAAGATGCGTAGGTAGAAAATAAGGCAGGTGGTGGAAATTGGGGACTCTATGATTAGGAGACTAGATAAGGTAATTTGTCGCCAGGACTGTGAATAACAGTATGTTGTCTCCCAGGTGCTCGGGTTTGGCATATACAGGGCAGACAGATTATTGGGAGGGGCTGGAAAGGATCCAGTTGTCTTGGAGGAAGATGGAGGTACCTAAAATGATTTCAGGGATTTAGGGTGCAAACTCAAGGCAAGGACCTCTAGAGTAGTATTTTCTGAAACATCATGCACCAGTGTAGGAAGGCAGAGTAAGCTAAGGGAGCTTAACGCCTGCTTTAAGTACTGGTGTAGGAAGGAGGATTTGGGTTTTATAGAGCTGGGTTTACTTTGCTTTTGGGAACAATCTGTATGGAAGTAATGAATTGCACCTAAATGATAAGGGAGCTGGAGTGCTAGGGGATATAATGTTTAGAACGTTGGAGGAGTTTTTAAACCAGGACAAGGGGTAGGGTATAGCTAGTAAAACTGGGGTAAACATGAACTGGGAACAAGTAAAAGATCATGGGGGTGGAAAAGTGGTAGGATAAATGTAGCTAACAGGGAGGAGCTCTTATTAAATGCAGATGTAGAAAAAGGCAATTTGTGTGTAAGATACATCAAGATAACAAAATAATTGTATGTTGGTGAATGTAAGACGTATGGTAGGCAAAATGGGATAGCTGGAATCTGGACATAACTGAAATAAACATGGTGGGATGATACACATGATTGGGCTGTAATTATTGAAGGCTATCCCCTTTTTGGAGAGAGAGAATTAGCAGACAAGGGGAGGTGTGTACCTATATTTGAAACCAGATCCTAATCCAAGATTAAAGGGATAGTAATACTTCGTTTTAACTTTATTTTATCTTGTAGGCATTAAAAAAACACGAAGAACGATATAAGTCTTATCTCTCAAACTTTTATGCTTTGAGAGATATTCACAAGCAAAGTTTCCCCTCCCCGCCCCTTTTACCTAGTGTAAGCCATCTCTTCTCAGATGTGGAATGCAGTCCATAGACCAGGCAGATAACAGAAGGGGACAATCTTCTTCCTATGAGAACAATGAAAGCCCTTCCCCCCTTGACAAGTTTTTCAGGTGTTTCCCTTATCTTAATTGAAGATTGTCCCTCTCTGCAGTCTACCTGGGCACCTCCCTTCTGATCTTGTTGAACAGGGGGGGATACTTTGCTTGTGAATATCTCTTAAACCATAAAGGTTTGAGAGATAAGACTTATATCTTTCTTCATGTTTTTTTTAATGCCTACAAAATAAAATAAAGATAAAATGAAGAATTACTATCCCATTAAGGGGAGATATTTGTGAGGAAACTGGATAAAATGTGGAATCCTTGTGGGTAGAAATTGAAGCCAACTGTGGAGTAAAGGGTAAAAAAGGTGTAAGTGAGTATATGCTACAAACCACCAAATATTAATGATAATGTTGAGGCCTAGTTATTATTACAAATGAAAAACGCTGCACATCTTGGGCATACTATAATTATGGGAGATATTGATTTTCCGTATATAAACTAGAGATATGAGATCTGTCAGAGTACTAAGGGAATCAGGATTTTGAGCATGCTTCGGGATAGCTACATGTCATTAATGGTGGAAGTGCCAACAAGAAATAACAATGTATTGGACCTAGTGATAACATATAACATAGACATGGTGTCCAAAATTAAAGTAGGTGAGCATTTGGGATCACACCATGGTTTCATTTGAGTTCAGTCTGACAAAGCAAAACTGTATAGGGTCAACCAAAACTCTTCAAAATGTTAGCATTGTTATAACACATAGACTGGGATAAGTTATTTAAAGGAAAAAGTACTGAGGAAAAATGGTCAAAAATAAAATTTAGGTTGTAGAAATATATTCAACAGTATATACCCTATAAAAACAATGCAAAAAAGTAGATTGCAATCAGTGTTGTTAAAGGGATAGTAAAACTTCGTTTTAACTTTATTTTATTTTGTAGGCATTAAAAAAATATGAAGAACGATATAAGTCTTATCTCTCAAACCTTTATGGTTTGAGAGATATTCACAAGCAAAGTTTCCCCTCCAGTCCCTTTTACCTAGTGTAAGCCATCTCTTCTCAGATGTGGAATGCAGTCCATAGACCAGACAGATAACAGCAGAGGACAATCTTCTTCCTATGAGAACAATGAAAGCCCTACCCCCCTTGACAAGTTGTTCAGGTTTTTCCCTTATCTTAATTGAAGATTGTCCCTCTCTGCAGTCTACCTGGGCACCTCCCTTCTGATCTGGCTGAGCAGTGTTACATCAGTAAAAGGGGCAGGAGGGGGATACTTTATCATTGAATTACTCTTGTACTACAACTCTGACAGAACTGAAATAACACCCTCCAAAGTCCAAATACTGTGATGATTAATTAGAGCTGCTTTTATTATGAAACATTACTATCCCTTTAAATGCAAATATGATGAAGGAAATGATAAGGAAAAAAGACATTTAAACTAGTTAGAAGGAACAGAAAATTGGATTACACCAATTATTGGTAAGACTTCACCTCAAATATGCAGTACAGTTTTGGGGAACCAGTTCTAAAAAAGGTATATTTTAGAACTGGAGAGAGTACAGTGAAGAGCAACAAAATTAATTAAGGGACTGGAAAGGGTACAGTGAAGCGCAACAAAACTAATTAAGGGATTGGAGGACTTGAAGAATGAAGAACATCTAGACAAACTTGGTTTATGTACACTAGAAACAATAGAGGAGATCTTAATACATTATGTATGTATATTAAGGTCAATACAAGTATCTCACTAGTGAGCTTTTTATTCCAAGGCCTGATCAAATAACTAAGGGATACCCCTTAAGATTAGAGGAAATGAGCTTTCAACTTCAGGAGAGGAAGGATTTTTGTTTTTAGAATAAGGTCTGTTAAATTGTGGAATTCCTTGCCCTAGCATGTTGTAATGGCAGATACAGTGGACACATTTATGAGACGAATAGATACAGGTTTAGCAGACGGGAACATACAAGGTTATACTGTGTATTAGTAAGTAAAACATTAAGTCCTGGTAAACTGAGTAATACCCATTCAGGAGTCTCATTTTCTTAGTTATACTGTGGCAAAGGTTGGACTTGATGGACTTCTGGTTTTTTTCAACCTAATTTACAATGTAACTATGTAACTGGTTAACAGCAGGATGCCACTGAGCTGTATTTGACCCTCAGAGGCCTCTCTTTTGGCCCTTTGGAGAGAGAACAGCATGGAGTGTTACCAAACTATTTCTCCCCTACTTTCTGTCATCCAAATTGTATTTGTATCCATAAAGTTGTATGTGTCTATAATGTTCACTTCCACTAGATGACATGTGTGTTTAATTGCTTTTGTTCCCATAGTGCATTAGTGCATTATGACGGTACCAGGATTTACCGGACCCTTTTGGGGCCATCGGTTCCTGAACCACCGCTGCTGCTGCCCCCCTTCCCCGGATGGCTGGAGCCCTGCTGCTTCCTGGAGGTCCTGGATACTCAGGCAGGAACAACTGGATGCTGCCCCCTGCCAGAGCTAGTGAATTTAGTTGCAGAACCCTAGGTGGGGTTTCCAGAGGCCCTACGCCAGTAGACCGGCGAGGCAAGTGAATTCGCTCCTGCAGTGGCTAAGGTGAGAATCCCCAACCCAAGCCCCTCCAGAAATACAGCTGAGACTTGTATTAAGGAGGGTAGAACAGAACAGCCTTTATTGATAAAACACACTGCTGATATACACTTCCAGACACTCATATCAAGATTAGAATGTAAATTAGAGCTTGGGACAGTGTTACTATGCTTGACCAATCAGATAATGGCCTACATTTCCAGTCACTCTTATCAAGATTAGAATACAAAGTAGGGTTTGGAAAAAGGGCATTTTGACTGGACCATAATAACTTCCCCTGATTGGCCAAGGAAGCACAGCAAGAGTCAATCAACATTCCAGTCATTGTTTAGCCAAGTTACACAGATCTGAAGTATATTGTAAGCAAGCAAGAGTGCTGGGCATAGCCTTTATTTTCTCTGCACTCTGGCTGCCAACTATCATATCCCTTTACAGGAATTACAGTAATACACCACCCAAACTATTACATTATGTCACACAATGAACAACATAGGGATCAATATTTCAAGTGGTATAATCCTAAATCACTCCATCTGGTGACATGCATGTCACTTCCTGCTCAAGCGCTGTAAGCACAAACAGAATCTGGAACTGACTGCTCGGAGACCAGAGCATTCTCTTTCAGACCCCTATTTGGTTCTCCAAAAACGATCAAAGCAGTCCTTAAGGGAAGGTTACTTCCCTGGACCGCTGGTCGTTCAGGGGTTAAACATATTTTGCAGTCCTTTGGTGGATTTGAAGACCACATGCCTTAGTTTTCTATGACTGATCACTAACCATTTCATCATCAGGACAGAAGGGACTTGTTTCCATTCATATGGATTCTCGTATCAGCAGACACACTACTGACACCCTGAGTCTTCCAGTCAAGTAACAGCCACTAGAATTAATCGCTTTGCTATATATTTCCCGATGTTTGCACTCAGAGTTTTATGGCTTAATTTCTCTGTGTCAGACTGTGGGCTAAAAGCTATTGCAAGTGATAAATTTATCACTGGGTTTATGTAAAAAAAATTTCCCCTCAGTCTAAAGTAGAAATGTTTTTAGATGAAATCCAATAATAACATTTTCACAGGTAATAGAATCTAGGGGACCTTATATATATATAAAGATCAAGTCAAGCAGTCCTGGGTCAAATGATCATTCCCCAAGTTTATACGTTTAACTCTTCGAGTGCCAGGATGTTGGATACCTCTATGGCACTCAAAGGGTTAAATTAATGTGTTAACCCCCCTTAGAGAGGTCTTTGGTGCGTCACATTACATTTATTGCAGTTAAAGAGGCCAATTTAAATCAATGGTTAATTTCATGTAGCTGAGTGAATTATATTGTTAGGGATCAGACTGCAGAGATCCTACATGCAGACAGCAAAATCCATCAGTGTTTCCTTTAACCCCTCAATAGAGAAGTCTCCAACATGTTATAAAGGGAAGCAATGCGGTGGGGACATCTCTAGCAACTAAGGGGTTAATGGAAACTCAGATTACCTGCCTTGACTCTATACAGTTTCAAGAAATAGAATTTAACTCACTGGCGGTCAGCGAGGTTTGCAGGCATTACTTCGGAGTAAAAATGTCTATTTCTTTTCTTGGATCGATTTGGAGGACCTGACAAAGGTTCTTGGTACTTTCTCATCTACCCAGCATTAATTGCAAAGGGACAGAGGGAAGCAGGGGCAGCATGACTGAGGGACAAGAGAGTTTGTTGGAAAAGGAGCAGGGTGTGGGAGTGAGATGGTTCAGGGGGCAAGATATGAGAAGAAACCAAAGAACAGGAGTGAGAGAAAGGAAAATGGGCCCAAAATGGGCCTGAGCACAGGGCAGAGAGGAGGAACGAGACTGCCAGTGGGGCTGAAACCTGGCAATGCCAATATGCCTCAGAACAAGACACTTTATCTTGTTCATTCATGGTGGATGCTTGTCACATTTATTGTTGTAGGTCTCCCTAAGTGGTAGGGTACCCCAAGCATGGGCTGTTGCTTTCCATGAGCTTGGAAGGAGTCAGCTGCACCACACCAAAGTGGCCCACCACGTATGTCTGTGGGTTTTGCTGGCTCGCTTGTGCAGAGGGGATTTGCCTTACATTTCTGAGCGGGACGGTCTGTGGTTTGGACCAGTCTGATATGGATATGGAAATTTCACTCTCTGCAGTGGCACATGGGAGTGAAAAACATGACTTTTAGCACCACTGAGAGGCCACCGTGCCTTAGAGCAAAACACTTTATCTTATTCATTCTTGATCAGTGCTCGTCACATTGTTTGTTGCTGGAATCTGACAATGACAAGGAGGGAGAGAGAAGGATGAGAAGGAATCAGGAGGAGGTGGGTGGCAGAAGTGGGATTGACATTCAGAAGATGACTGTAATGCCCAGGAATGTGCTGTAATTGCCGTCTGAAAGAGAGTTGTGTTTTTATCTCTTAAAGAAGAAGTGGCACCTCATAAAAATAATCCCTACTTAACATTACTATGGCCAGAAATTCCTAACATTTGTTCAAGGGGTAAAATCTTCAATCAGCCCTGAATCTCATATCCATGGAGGTGGATATGACAATTGCTCTCATTTTTAGTTTTATGTCACTGAAGTAGACATGAGCCTACTTAACCTTTTAAAGGCCAGAGAAGTGTGCAATGGATTGTTTCTATTCTGGCCATTAAAGACTTAAGATTACCATGAATAAAGTTTAATATACTGTGGCCCTGCTAGCAACTGTCATGTCTACCTCCATGTTCATGACATCTAGAACTGATTGAAGATGTTAGCGCTTGAATAAAGATGCAAGAGGAAAATGTATTGGGGCCATTGGGAATTTCTGGTCATAGTAAAGGTAAGTGGTGAGTTATTATTAAAAGTGTTCCTTCTCCTTTAATGATAATCACATGACCCATGTTTCAGGCCATGCGAAACAGTACGTTTTGTACAAAATCCTGATTTTAACCCTTTGAACACCAGACAGGGTCCAACTCACTGAGCTGTCCTCTCTGGTGCTCAAAGGATCAAAGAATGATTCCCGTCATCCTTACTCTCCACCAAGGAGTTAAAGGGATAGTAATACTTCGTTTTATCTTTATTTTATTTTGTAGGCATTAAAAAAAACATGAAGAACGATATAAGTCTTATCTCTCAAACCTTTATGGTTTGAGAGATATTCACAAGCAAAGTTTCCCCTCCCGCCCCTTTTACCTAGTGTAAGCCATCTCTTCTCAGATGTGGAATCCAGTCCATAGACCAGACAGATAACAGAAGGGGACAATCCTCTTCCTATGAGAACAATGAAAGCCCTGCCCCCCTTGACAAGTTTTTCAGGTTTTTCCCTTATCTTAATTGAAGATTGTCCCTCTCTGCAGTCTACCTGGGCACCTCCCTTCTGATCTGGCTGAGCAGTGTTACATCAATAAAAGGGGTGGGAGGGGGATACTTTATCATTGAATTACTCTTGAACTACAACTCTGACAGAATTGAAATAACACTCTCCAAAGTCCAAATACTATGATGATTAATTAGAGCTGTTTTTATTATGAAACATTACTATCCCTTTAAACAATTTGAGTAATCTCCAATTTATACAGAAAAGCAAACAAGACAGACAAGCGTTGTGCATAACATTGCAAAATACCAAAGTATAAATATTAATTTCATGAAAAATAAAATGAACAGCGCCCTATCTAAAGATTTCATTCCCCTCACATGTTCCATTATAAAGACGTTGCTGTTTTAAGGCTCAATCTGTCACTTATGTGTTTGCCAAACCATTTATTTTTGTTGCAGTGATTTTCTAAGTGTATAATTATTTTGGTAGGCAGTATTTTATATATTTTATTTATGTGGGTATTTTTTTCATGATATTATTCAACATAATTATTATTAAGCATAGAAATGGGAATGCAGATTTAACTGCAGTTATTTACACTGACGCTTCCAACCAGCTGTTGTTGCGCTGTCTCAGCAACTTCAATATAACACCTGTTCTAAAATAATGTTTCTACCCTTCTAGAGTAATCCCCCTTATCCCTCACTCAGTCAAACACAGAAACATTGTCACAATATAAAAGGAAACATTGAAACAAAACCCCATATGTAACATAGGCCGGGCCGGACCAAACATTCTTGGAGCCCTAGGCAAACCTTTGGAGCCCCCCCATATCCTTTTCCCGTGTTCCCCATGCAGGGCTGGGGTTACGGTTCCCTTAGATCCACCCATGGCCGCACCCCTATTACTCAGAAGGACCCACTCCAGTCCCATCTACTATTTCCTGGCACAGAAAATACCCTCAATTCAGGATGTGGGTGTGGCCAGCACAGCTGAAGCACCCCTCAAAATTTGGAGCGCTAGACACTTTCCTACTCAGCCTCAGGGGCGGATTGTGGGGGAATACCAGCCCGGGCATTTTTTGTAACCCTTTGAGTGCCAGAGGGGGTATGGAATGAATTGCAAAGCACTCAAAGGGTTAAAACGGACCACTAGCTGCCACCTTGTGGTCCCTGTGCAGCATGGGAGAGTAGGTGCCAGGATATTATGTCATATTCTGGTGCTCTGCATTAACCCTTTGAGTGCCAGAGGGGTACACAACGCATTGCAAAGCAATGCTTTGCGTACCCCTCTGGCACTCAAAGGGTTAACAAGGAACGTGAAGGCTCTCACAGAGAGCGCATGTGGCAACACAGACCTCTCCTTCAAAATATCGTGGGACAATGAGGTGAGATCCTCTGATCTCCCCCACCGGCCCATGATCTAGCGGCCCACCGGGGGATGCACGATCCCCCAATAGGACAATCCGCCCATGCTCAGCCTATTGGCAAATCTGGCCCTGTACCACATCACTCCATTCAATAAGAGAAAATTAGAAAACAATGGGAAGTTTAGGCTAATAACTAGCTGTTAAGGCAAGATGGGAAGATTTTAGGTTAATCATTAGATATTAGTGCTAACTAGTGATTCTGTAGTTGGTGTAACAAGTAGATATTAACCTTTGAGAGGTACATAATGCACTGGATACCTCTTTGGCACTCAAGATAACTGGCATATATGTAGACTCATGATTATATGTATGGGCAATGAGGGGTCCAGTATAGGT
Organism: Rhinophrynus dorsalis; assembly: GCA_037306005.1. Taxonomy (NCBI): domain Eukaryota; kingdom Metazoa; phylum Chordata; class Amphibia; order Anura; family Rhinophrynidae; genus Rhinophrynus; species Rhinophrynus dorsalis. The sequence continues at coordinate 175,645,855 of CM074727.1, read as the reverse complement.
AGTAGAGACAGCCAACAGTATTTCAGGCTATGGATTAGATATTATCAACAATAGAAGATGCTTGTGGAGATCCATGATACCTGGTCCCAATCCCATTCCAGTCCGTAGACTTTCCCAACGCATTGCACAGCAGATGTAGAGGCGTTCACCCTGGAAGCTGAGCAACTTTGTGGGTTCTTGTAATGGATGATGTAAACCACATCCAGTCTGGGCTGAAGTCACCCACAGGGACAAGTTTATTCTACAGTCTACAGAATGGGATGTCAGAGTCTGACCGAAGTAGGCAATCTTTCTATACTGTATTGTGGGAATTCAGTTTATACAGTGTCTCATCAGAGACTCTCCAAATATAAGAATGTATGACTAACTGGTTGAGCTATCTCGAGACACACACACACACACATATATACTAGTTGAACAGCCCGTTACACGGGCCACAGTGCCTCTGGCAGCCGGTTGCGGGGCCAGCTCTGTATCAGCCGCGGCGCGGCCAGTCTCCACTGCGTGTGACTGCCGCACGCGCAGCAGTGTCTACTGCGCATGTCGGGCGTTACACACAACTTAGCGAATTATTATATAGGATATATATATATATATGTCTATTGCGCTCATCAGATTGAAGTCTTCAGTGTAGGCACTTAGAATAATGAATCCCTTCTCCCGTTCAGAAGAATGTCCACATGTCTGGAGGTCTATTGTGAGTCCCTTTTTGTCTCGGTCCACTGTTGCCCAGATGTATGCTCAATCAGTGGTCTATGTCATCCACTGATTGAGCATACATCTGGCCAACAGGGGACTGAGACAAGAAGGGACTCGCAATAGACCTCCAGACATGTGGACATTCTTCTGAACGGGACCAGAGATTCATTATTCTAAACAGTAAAGATAATCCTGTCTACCAATATTTTTCCTGCTCGACAGCTGGTCACTAGTGGTTAACAGTGCAATGTAGCACAGTGTCATCTGACTGTGAGACAGATACAGTGTTATGGGCAGATTGTTCATTTTCTGTATATGCACAAGTGTGATTGCCACACAGTTCTTTGGCTATTACTGATTGCCACTGCTGGAACTACACTTAGCCATCGAAGGTTCACAGAAACTGACTATGGAGAAGCAGAGTGGGCGGTAACATAGGATATAAGTGAGATATGATTGGCTGATGTCTTGTGTGGTCTACAGATTGGACATACCTTAAGTGACCCTGTCACTCTAAGACGTGTTCAAGGGAGGGCTGGCAACTTTTGGCCTTGTGGACAAGTACAATAAATTGGCCTGTTTCTTCTTTCACTCTGGTCCAATGTCTCAGCGGCAGCACACCCTTGTTTGGTTAATTCTATAACTGGCACATGGATTATAAATTAAATAGTGTGCAGAGATTACAACTGAAATAAAGATACACTAGCAAAATCATAGAGCTTAAATTTGAAGTGGAGCTACGTGAATGAAACCACAACATTTATTTTTAACTAGCAATGTGGGACAGTGTTGCCCGTCATGCTATGTCCGTTGGGTGCACGTGTGTGAAATGTAGACATATGCAACACACAGGCAGACACATACACACAGTGAGCGGCAGAAACATGCAAAAGACATGCACACACACACACAGACACACCGGAGATGCAACAAATGGACACAAATATGTAACAGAACACACACACACACAGACGCAACATATATGAGCAGAAACACATGCGCGCATGAGTTGTGCACCACTCTGGCACTTAAATAGCAGTGGGAAGTGTATTCAAACCTGGGAACTTTGACTTGTGGAGTCCCTGGAGGGGACTGATGTGGTGCTGATGTGGAGAGACAAATGGGGCAATCTGGGTTGAAAGTGGGCGGGGCTTAATCATGAGTTGGGGCGGGCTTAACATAAATGTGAAAAAGTGTTAGTAATAGGCTGGGGAAGGAAGAGAAGTGGGAGGGAAATGCAAGTTTACAGTGTGAAGGGTTTGAACACACTCTCTGAGGGGTAAAACTTGATACACAACCCTGTGGCAGTCAGTGGGTTAAGTGTGTACCTGATGGCTGTCTGTCCTGTGTCTTACATGGCAAATGATGACAGTGAAGAAATAATTCAGCAATGAGGGCCTACCTTAATCCTTTGAGTGCCATTTTGTTCACCTGGTGCTGCAGCACCCTTCAGTGGCTGTACTACGGGACCTGCTGAGGCCACTGGGAGTAAGGGTGAGTGACTATGTGTGTGTGTCAGCCATATTTCTTTCTGGCTTTGTGTGTGTGTTTGGTGCTCTGTGTGTGGTGTTGTGTGTGTGAATGGGACATGTGTGTGTGTTTGGTGCTGTGTGAGTGGGGCATGTGTGTGTGTGTGTTTGGTGCTGTGCGTGTGTTTGGTGTTTTGTGAGTGCGGCATGTGGGGCATATGTGTGTGTTTGCTGCTGTGTGAGTGGGGCGTGTGTGTGTGTGTTTGGTGCTGTGCGAGTGGGGCATGTTGGGCATATCTGTGTGTGTGTTTGGTGCTGTGTGAGTGGGGCATGTGTGTTTGTCTGTGGTGTAGGAGCAAGTGGCATCCATTTTGTTTTTTTCTGACTTTGATAGTAATGGGTGGGCTGCATAGTGGGGGCGGGCCAACTCCCTGCATGATTTTCACACCAGTCTGGTGTGAAAATCACGCCCCCATTGAATCACCTAATGGGAGCAGTAATTCCTCCTTTCTGCCTCCCCTGGGTGTGTTTTGGCAGGCACAAAGTCTTCTTTTATATATATAGAGACATAGAGCTACAATAGTGATTTCACAGATCGTATAATTGAAATGAAGCTACACTAGTGATGCCACAAAGCTTATAATAGAAAATAAGATACACTAATGATGCTACAGAGCTTACAGTTAAAATGGAGCTATGCTAGTGATACCAAAGAGCTTGCAGCTGAAATGAAACTAAACTGTTAATGTAGCTTTGTAAACTCTGTTCACCCCATTTGCAGCAGCAAGCAGGAAAATTAATGACGAAGTGGCCTGCTGGTCCAGATTTATGAGTGGCCTGGGGAGCAATTGCCCCCTTTCCACCCAGGCCAGCCCTCCCCTGATACATGTTTACTTTGGTTTTCAGAAAAGTAAAACCTGCCTATAGGCTGTACTATCCATTTTTTTTATTTAAATAAATGGTTTTTGAGAAACTAACTTTTACCCTTTGGTGACACAGTGTGGCACTTTATGCTAATTTCCAGAACAGTTTGATAATTATCTCAGTTCCAGACCAAACGTACTGCTCACTGTGCTTCTGGCATTGTCCCCCACATACAGACTCTACATAGAATCATTCATAGCACAGTGTTTGTGTGAATATTGGCCTAGCACGTAAACTAATTAGCATAAAATACCACACTGTTTCACTAACAAATAAAGGTTAATTTCTCAAATATGATTTATATTACAAACAACATGTCTAGCACAACAAATTGGCAATATCTAATTATCTTTATAATAAACTGAACTTGTGCTGTTGAATCCACTCTAAACCAGGGCCTCATCTAATCAAGGAGGCAAATATAGTCATTGAAACTTTTATTGGCTAACTAAGCAGATTTAAAGGAGCAGTAAACTTTTTTATGAACAAATATATATTGTAGGGATTTTCCTATTGAGTAAAATAAGGGTTCTCCCACTGCCCAGAAATTTATATTTCCAGAGTTATTACAGTTTAAACCCATGTTTTTTTTACATTAGCAGTGCCCTCTAGTGGTCAAATTCGAATTAGATTTCCTGTTCGATTCTAATGGAAAGGAAAATCATAAAAGTCAGAGACATACAGTTCTCCATAGAATGTGATAGAAACTGTCTGTCACTTCCTATCAGTTAGAACTATCAGGAAGTAAACACAGTAAATTCACTTCCTGTCAGTTAGAACTATCAGGAAGTAAACACAGTAAATTCACTTCCTGATTATTTAAACTGCTATAAATTTTGAATAAAACAACTGACAGCGATGGGAGTGACCTTGTTTTATTCAGCAGGAAATGTTCTATAAAATATGTGTTTTCATTTAAAAAACGTTTACTGCTCCTTTAAGATGCAAGCGTTCAAGACCTCTTATGTCTCTTCCTCAGGCATGTTACACAGATAAATATGAAAACATCTCTTATATACAAGAACACATTGCATTGTTTAGAATGGAAATCATATAAGAAAACTCAGTCCAGACCCAAATACTTTGATCAGTCAACGGTAAATTGCAGTCTTCCTCTACCTCTAACTCCTCAGAGGAACACTGCAATTTAACATTGACTGATCAAAGTATTTGTGTCTGGACTGAGTTTTCTTATATGATTTTCAATCAAAACAATGCAATGTGTACTTGTATATAAGAGAGATGTTTTCATATTTATCTGTATAACATGCCTGAGGAAGAGACATAAGAGGTCTTGAAAGCTTGCATCTTAAATCTGCTTAGTTATCTAATAAAGGTATCAACAACTACATTTACCTCCTGTATTTCTATGGCTAACACGATACCAGCTTTAGTTTATTATTAATTTTCTTTATTTATATAGCACCAACTAATTCCACAGCGCTGTAGTATTGATCAACATTCTAAACTTTTATGTGGATGTTTGCATTGGAGCTGCATGGGCATCCATATAAATGGATAAGGCAGCATGTACTAATACAATTTGGGGTAAACTAGGTGCTGTAATTGACTTATTGGTCCTACACCAACTATCATTTATGTTTATGATGGTACTCACGGTCTTTTGAGAGTTGTCAGTTCTTGGCCTTCATTGCTGCCAGCTCCTGCTTCTCCTTTGCCAAGATGGGTGCCACTTCTTGTGCATACACTAGTGCCATTGATTCAGCTGCTGCTTTCCCAGGATGAAACCCCTGATCTAATTTTTATCCCCACTATAATACAATCAACACTGGTACTATAGAGGATAAACCAGAAGACACTTTACTGAGCCATCACACTGCTTTTCTTTAATGGGGTAGTAATGATTAGATTAAGTCAAGGTCGATTTAAGGTCAAGGTCGATTCTTCAGCATACTTTTTTAAAACAAAGTGTAACCATTCTAACAGTTCATAACATAGCTGTATCACGGTGCCCGTGCTTTCTGTCTATCTCTGTGTGATGCGCTCCTATTGGCTGAGCTATGTTTGGCCCGCCCAGTATGGCCTTTTTATACTGGGCTCTGGCACCTGTCTGGTGCCCTTTCGTGGTGTTCCTGTACCAGTGCTGACTTGAGCTGCAGTGTTCCCATGTACCGACTTGGCCCATTAGACTTCTCTGAGTGTTGAACAAACCGTTACAAGCTGTCTTCTTTAATTTTCAAAAAAGTGTCCCCCTCCCACCCCTTTTCCATACTTCACGATTCCTCCCCCAGAGCAGCAAGTCAGTCCGGATGGATTACGATGAGGGACAATAGACTTGTGCAAATCGGTTCTTCCAAATACAGAATTTGGACGAATAAGGGTCATTCGGCGTCATTTGGGGCGGTCTAAAAGGAAAGAACCGTTCGTTAAAAAATCACAAATCTGAACAGACCTGGTCCGAAATTTCGGATGACGGCTACCCGCGTGGGTGCTACTTTCCTGCAGCCCTGTCTCTAGTCCAGTTAGTTTCTTCGTTTCATGCTCTACTTTCCTGCCCTGTCTCTAGTCCAATTAGCTTCTTGGTTTCATGATGGGGGTTGGACTAATGACACAGACACCCAGACAGCCTGCATTTCCTGTTAGTCCATTGTTGGAGAAGCTCAGAGAGAGAAGAAGGTAAGAGGTAGTGAGTGTTACTGTCCACTGCCCAGTTGTTGTGTAGGCAGGCAGGTAGCATTAGGCATAGGCAGGCAGCGTTAGTATCTTATTGCCACTGAAAGGCAGAGTCATTTGTGTTCCTGTGCAAAATAATAGGAATTTGTGTTAATTTTCAGAGTGACACTGCCAGTCGGACAGTTGTGTAGGCAGGCAGGATTAATGCCTTATTGCCACTGCAAGGGAGTGTTTTTATTGCATTTTTTTAAATTCAGCCTAATAATTCGGACTGAATTTCTTCCAAGTCGAACAGTTGCGGTCTGAAATGCGGATCCTCCGAATGAGAATAAAAAAAATTTGTCCGAAATCGAATTTTACCAAATTTTTTTTGCCGTGCACAAGTCTAATGGACAATCTTGTGTCAGCATAAGGAAAAACCAACCGTCCTTCGTCAAGGGGGAAGGGTTTTCCATATACTGATAGAAAGTTGATTGTCCCTCATTGTGATCGGTCCAGTTAAGTGATCGGATTTCAGATCTGAAGCAAGGCATCGTGACGTATAGAAAAGGGGCGGGTGGGGGGACACTTTAACATCAAAGGAAAATGACAATGTTATGGACTGTTAGAAAGCTACACTTCATTATAAAAAAGTATGTTGAAGGATCAGCCTTGACTTAATATCTAACCATTACTATCCCTTTAAAGAATGTCATCAGGATGGATATCCAAATCTGGTAATCAAACACAGTAGCAGGAGGTCTGGCTAGGGGGAACCAATCAGGAGGGAGTCAGAGGGGGAAGCCAATTGTAGGGACAAAAACACTTGAACAGACCAATCAGGATAGCAGCGACTACCGTTTGTGTTATGAAGAGATGCTTCAGTACTGGCAGACAGGGATAACCTTTATTCTTAAAGGCATAGTAATACTTAAGATGTAAAAAAATATATGTTGTAGGGTTTATGTCCCTGAATAAAACAAGGGTACTCCCACTGCTGAGAGATATTTTATTAAAAAATTATAACAGTTCAAACTTGAATTTTTTAGGTGCAATATAGCAGTGGCCTGAAATTTTACAGTGGCGCTGTTGCTACACCATCCTATGGAGATTTATGGTCTAACGACCTGAGCAGTCCATAGGATGGTGTAGCAACAGCACCACTGTAACTTTTCAGGCCACTGTGATATTGCACATAAAAAATTCAAGTTTGAGCTGTTATAATTTTTTAATAAAATATCTCTCAGCAGTGGGAGTACCCTTGTTTTACTCAGGGACATAAACCCTACAACAAATGTTTTTTTTTACATTTTAAGTATTACTATCCCTTTAAGTGGCTGCTTGATGCTGGTTCTCATATACCTTTTCCGCAAAAGAGTTGTGCTACTAACAGACTCTTGTCACATGTACTAAGCAATCTATGCCACAAATTATTCTCCATTCACCAAGGAGAGTAAAGTGGGAAAGTATAAGAGAATTTTTATGTATTTAACCCTTTGAGCACCAGAGTGGTATGGAACGCATTGCAAAGCAATGCATTCCGTACCACTCTGTCACTCAAAGGGTTAATTACTCTGCACCTTCTATCTTGCTATGTACTATTAAGACCCAGGGATATTTGGAGTAACCTTACTACATTTCCCTGCTATAATGGAGTTGTTCAGACTTGCTCTTAACAATGGTGGAATCTGTGCACCAGTATGCCCTAAATCGATCACACTCTATAGTACAAATCCCGAACCGTAGGTGCATGGCTTATGTTTAAAGGAGCAGTAAACTTTTATTTATGAAAACACACATTTTACAGAGCTTTTCCTGCTGAGTAAAACAAGGTCACTCCCACTGCTGTCAGATGTTTTATTCAAAATTTATAACAGTTTAAATAATCAGGAAGTGAATTTACTGTGTTTACTTCCTGATAGTTCTAACTGACAGGAAGTGAATTTACTGTGTTTACTTCCTGATAGTTCTAACTGACAGGAAGTGACTCAGCAGTTTCTATCACATTCTATGGAGAACTGCATGTCTCTGACTTTTCTGACTTTCCTCTCCATTAGAATCTAACAGGAAAACTAATTAGAATTTGACCACTAGACGGCACTGCTAATGTAAAAAACATGGGTTTAAACCATAATAACTCTGGAAATATAAATCTCTCAGCAGTGGGAGTACTCTTATTTTACTCAATAGGAAAATCCCTACAATATATATTTTTTCATAAAAAAAGTTTACTGCTCCTTTAAGCATCTAAGGCCAGAAATTGAGCTGTGCTTTCGGATTTGTACAGCCCCCAAACATGCACAACTTCTCTTGTAGAAGATAAAATAAAAGTTCTTACCGTTTTGTTCGGAGGTTGCACTATTCTGACGACTGTTTTCAGACATAATTATAAGATCTGCTTCTCACCTCTTTTACTATGTAAAAGATTTATACATCATTATCACTTTCTGTGACTGTCACAGCTAGATTTAAAGGTGAAAATATAATGAAAAAAGTTTGTATTTCTTCCTGTATACCGTGCGCATCAAAGAGAAAAACAGGGTGTCACGAAATTGTTCGCAATAAGCAAAGGAACAGCTAAGTGATATAAGAAATTATTCATTTTTTTCTGTAAATTGTGCCATTTTTCCTATTTATTTATAATTTGTGATGGAAAAACACAGGTGTTTTTACTCGCTGAAAGATATTCCCAAAGCATTGCTTCTCAATACATTAACCCTTGTTCCTGTAATAGTAATTATTGTCTAATCAAATTATTCATCTTGTTTCTTAAAGCGGATCTGTCACTAAAAACAAGTTTCTTTAACCCCTTGAGTGTCAGTGGAGTAAGCAATACATTGTTCTGTTTGTAATATAAATAGTTTTTTGAGAAATTAATCTTCATTTGTTGGTGTCTGATAGGTAATGCTAATTAGTTTCTGTAATGGGCCAATATGACGGCATACTGCTATGAATTAATAATTAACAGTGGCTGCACTAATTACCACCTAGTGACACAGGAATGTACAGTACCGTGCAAAAGTCTTAGGCAGGTGTGAAAAATGCTGTAAATTAATAATGCTTTCAAAAATAGACATGTTAATAGTTTATTTTTATCAATTAACAAAATGCTTAGTGAGTGAACAAAAGAAAAATCTAAATCAAATCAATATTTGACCACCCTTTGCCTTCAAAACAGCATCAGTTATTTTAAAGGGATAGTAATGTTTCATAGTAAAAGCAGCTCTAATTAATCTTCATAGTATTTGGGCCATGGAGAGTGTTATTTCAATACTGTCAGAGTTGTAGTTCAAGAGTAATTCAATGACAAAGTATCCCCCTCCCGCCCCTTTTACTGATGTAACACTGTTCAGCCAGAGCAGAAGGGAGGTGCCCAGGTAGACTGCAGAGAGGGACAATCTTCAATAAGGGAAAAACCTGAAAAACTTGTCAAGGGGGGCAGAGCTTTCATTGTTCTCATAGGAAGAAGATCGTCCCCTGCTTTTATCTGTCTGGTCTATGGACTGGATTCCACATCTGAGAAGAGATGGCTAACACTAGGTAAAAGGGGCAGAAGGGGAAATTTTGCTTGTGAATATCTCTCAAACCATAAAGGTTTGAGAGATAAGACTTATATCGTTCTTCATGTTTTATTAATGCCTACAAAATAAAATAAAGATAAAATGAAGTATTGCTATCCCTTTAAGTACACTTGCACAACGTCAGGGATTTTGTAGGCATGTAGTCAGGTGTATGATTAAACAATTATACCAAACAGGTGCTAATGATCATCAAGTTAATATGTAGGTTGAAACACAATCATTCATTGAAATAGAAACCGCTGTGTAGGAGGAATAAAACTGGGTGAGGAACAGCCAAACTCAGCTAATAAGGTGAGATTGCTGAAGACAGTTTAATGTGAAAAATCAAACAAACAACTAATCTGGGTAAACGCTATATACCACAAATACAATGGTCAATGCGGTCCTACCTAGGCTAACCAGACCTCATTTTTAACTGGGGACACATAGGAAATAGGCATATTTCAGGAGTGCACTGAAATCAAAGCAGCCCTGCAGTATTCATTTTTCACAGGTGAGGTCTGGTCACCCTATCCTTCCAGTCCCAAGAAGAACTAAAAGAAAGTCTACAAAACTGTATCCAACTCCTTTCAAATGTAGTACAGCTCCTCAATTTAGAAAGCTGGCAAAACGATTCTTCATATACATGTAAAGAAACAGACTCACACTCTAAGTGTAGACTGCTTAAAATATGATTTCCACCACCGTTGAGGATCACCTTCTCATATTCCTAGGGCGTAGACCAGCCTTCCAGTATGACAGCTTTAGCTGGATAACCCCAAGTGCAGGAATCTGTACCACTCTCTCTAGTCCTTTTCCCCTCAAATTGAACCTGCAGCTTCACACATTGTCCCGAATATTCATCTTGGACTCTCAGGTAAGACTCCTCCAACCTTGGATGGGTCCAAATACTGCTTGGTAGTAGGTAGGTAATAACTACCAGTACTTCTACTGAGGAACCAAGAACTCACTAGGGAATATTGGTACCGGATAACCTGTAACTTAATGATACCAGACCTTTATGAAAAAATATAAAAATACAGATATAAAACAATCTATTTACTTACAATACACAAAACATAAAAACCTTTAGCTCTACCCTACGTGTTACATAGCTAACGCCAGTTCCTCAGGGGTTTGTCAGAGGCTGGCCTGCACCTGAGGAACATGTGAGGAAGATCACTGAGCACTGAGAAGGGGATACTCAGCAGTGGTGGAAATCATATTTTAAACAGTCTACACTTAGAGCGTGTGCTCCCTTTTTAATATAAAAAATTATACACCATGGGAAGACTGAGCATAGCAACAAGACACAAGGTAGTTTTATTGCATTAACAAGGTCTCTCCCAGGCAGAAATTTCAAGGCAGACAGGGGTTTCCAGATATGCTATCCAAGCTCTTTTGATGAAGCACTGAGAAACGGGTAACGCTGAGGACAGTAGATTCAGTGGTTGCCCAAGGAAACTTAGTACAGGAGATGAAAGACACATAATGCTTACTTCCCTTTGCAATCAGAAGATGTCCAGCAGTGTCATCAGCTCAGAATTGGCAGAAACAAGTGGAACTCTGGTACACCCATCTACTGTCTATCTGGTCAGAAGTGGTCTTCATGGAAGACTTGGGGCCATAAAGCCATACCTCCGACGTGGAATCAAGACCAATCGACTTAACTATGCATGAAAACACATGAACTCGAGTGCAGAAGAATGGAAGCAGGTGCTCTGGACTGATGAGTCAAAATTTGAAATATTTGGCTGTAGAAGAACGCCTGGAGAGCTGTGCAAGAATGAGTGGAGGTTCCTTGCAAGTTTGGGGCGGCATTTCGGTAAATGGAGTTGGGAATTTGGTAAGAATTAATGGTACCCTCAATGCTGTAAATTTAGGCATCTGATTGGCCCCACATTGATTCTGCAGCATGAAAATGACTCCAAACATACAGGCAAAGTCAATAAGAACTATCTCCGGCGTAAAGAAAAACAAGGAGTCCTAGAAATGATGGTATGGTCCTACAGAACCCTGATCTCAACATCATCGAGTCTTTCTGGGATTACATGGGGGGAGAAGCAACTGAGGTGCTTAAATCCACAGAAGAACTGTATTTAGTTCTCCAAGATGTTTGGAACAACCTACCTGCCGAGTTCCTTAAAAACTGTATGTAAGTGTACCTAGAAGAATTGATGCTGTTTTGAAAGCAAAGGGTGGTCACACCAAATATTGATTTTATTTAGATTTTTCTTCTGTTCACCCACTATCATTTTAACATTTTATCATGTTAATTGATAAAAATAAACTGTCAACTATTTTTGAAAGCATTCTTACTTTACAGCATTTTTTCACACCTGCCTAAAACGTTTGCACAGTACTGTATATAATTAAAACAAAATTGATTCCAAAAGATTAAAATCAGCACAAAATACGAGACACAAACAGATGACTAATATACTACCATTGGTATAAACCAGCACTCCGAATCTACGCGTTTCGCATTATACACACTCATGATAATGAAAGAATCATAGCGAACCCACAGAACTAGGCAGAGTCCCAGCATAGCAAAAGGTAAGTCTGACAGGATACATAACTAATTAGCATAGTGCAAGGGTTGTCATTATATGTTTTATTTATGGTTGTAGCTTACTTTTTGTTTTTGTTTTGTATTGTGCTTTTTCTTTGTTTCCTCCTACTTCCCTTTGTTGTGGCCGCGAGACCATCGCTGAGTGTATATGTCACTGAGGTTGTGTTTAGTTGCAATCATGTGACCGCCTATCCTCGATCATGTATTGGTTCATTTCTATGACGCTGCCTCTGTTGTTGTAGGCTTGTCATCTATCTGTTCACCCATTGGTGGGGTTGCTCTTCAGCACTTGTCTCGCTGGCCCTATCGTGGAGAAACAGGGAGTATTTAAATGTTTATGTATCGCCGGCTCCATTCTTTTAGTTCAGAAGTTTACATTTGTATCTTTGAGAAAGTGGCGTTTATAGACACAAAACGCGTTAGATTGATTCTGCACTGATCAATTACTTGATTTTATTTTGTACTTTTTTATTTCATATATTTTCTTATATTTTAAATAAATGTGATATATATTTGATGCTTGGAGCTGTGTAAAGTATTTTGATTTCCAGTGACCTGGAGTTCCTGTATTATAGCTGTCCTGAACGGAGACAGGATCATTCTCTCCGAATGTGCATTTGTCAGTTTATATCTTAGCTGACATCTACATTTGTGAGTATATCTATACATTTTTTATTTATTTTCATTTATTAGACCATATTACACTATTTGGCACCCTTCCTTTCTTCTTGTTGTTTCTTAGTTTCTCTGCCAAGGACTTTAATGTTAATTTTTTGGTACAGTATAGGATAAATCTGGTATTAACTTCAAAATCAGCAGCTTGCAATAAAGGATAAAGCACACAGCAGCTGGTGCAGCACAGCCACACCTCAGAATATCCTCGTCACTCTTGTTTTTGAGAATATTGGAATGGATGTGTGTATGTAACATAGTTTGTCAAGTTGTACCTGTCAGTTTGTCTTGAATGGATGATGAAGTATATATGTAGCCTGCCATAAAATTGAGCAGGCTTTATAGGAACATGTCATATCCAGGGTGCAGTCTCTTTTAGCTCTCCAGTGCCTTTCAAAGAGAGGAAATATCCTAAAACACATCATATTGATCCTACCATGATGGCAGTCCAACCACAAAGTGACAGGCAATTCCTATATAAACACAAGAATCAGTCAACCCCAGATGTAAGTTTCAGTCTTGTTGGGACTTGTCAGTGAGGTGAAGCTGATCTCTCTCTTGCTGTGAGCAAGGGGATCCATGACTGGATCCCTCTGTTACCCTTAACCCCTTAAGGACCTGCAGCGTGCACACGGATGGCACTTAAGAACCAAGGATGGTGTGAATGGTGTGCAGATGCGTGGGGAGCCCTGAAATCCATGACTTGCCAGGACCATCACTGGTCCTTTAGGGAAGTATTCCCTTAGACAAATCCTGGCACATCATGGGTCCTTAAGGGGTTAAGGTGACCAATCCCAAGGATAACTTGCATATACAGAAGTAGTTGTCAGAGCAGCTTAATTAGGAACGAGCCTGCCATAGAACTGAGCGGGCCCTATAGGAGTAATCTTGCACTGTCTAGGCTGGACTGCCATTCTTGCAGGGACAGTATGGTGAGCTTTAGGATATTTCTTCTCTCTATAAGGAACTAGTGGGCTAAAAGAGAGTGCACCCTGGGTAGAACTCCGTTCCTATAGACCCTGCTCAATTCTATGGATGGCTCTTTCTGAAATGAGCATCTCTGACCAGTTCTTTTGCATATGCAAATTATTCTTGAGGTTGGTCACCCTAAGAGAAAGAACAGATTCCAGCCATAGACTCCTTTGCTCACAGTGCCTAGACAGATCTGCTACATGGAATATGAATACCTCCTGCCTCATGTCAGGCTTTGTAAGTTCCATGCACATTACCCTAATAAGGCGGACCTTTTCTTTCTAGCAGACGGCTCTTCCATGACTCCTTTACTAATTATTCTAGGCGACCTTTCAATAGGCAACATGAGAATCTTGCGCTGTCAGGCAGTGCGAGATTCTCATGTCGCCATTTTTATCCAGGCAACACAGTTAGTGTGTCAAGTGGTCGCATGCTCTTTTGCGTGCAACCTTTTAAAAGTAAACCGCCTGGCATTGTAGTTGGACTGATATTCTGGGAGGATTAGTGTGGTGTGATTTAGGATATTTCATCTCTGTGAAAGGCACTAATGAGCTAAAAGAGACTGCACCCTGGGTAGGACACCACTCCTGCATAGCCTGATAGATTCTATGACAGGCTCATTCTTAGTTGAGCATATCTGACCAGTTCTTTTGAATAGGAGAGAGGCTGACAATTCTAGTTCCTGGTCTGGCAGTATCAATATTATAAGCCTACAGTCCTGTAGGCTTCTTCTCCCCAAAGCTGGCTCTATGAGTGCCAGAGAGGCAGTTGATGATGATTACTAATGGCTTACATGATGTCACTCCCACTTGCACAGCTAATAGAAAATACATTGCCATTGACAGGTTCAAAACCTGAGGGAGGTGGATCTGGATCTTGGAGTGGATGTGTAGACTGACAGCTGAATGTTTATCATACTGCAACCGCTAGAGGTAAGAACAGTGGAAATGAACTAGTAAGTGACTGAACTTTATCATGTGCTTTATACTTTTCATGTTAATTGCCCTTTAAATAATTATTTCATCTGTTCACTCAAGCAAAAATACAAACAAAGCACAAATCTTTAACCCTTTGACTGCCAGAGCAAAGCAATGAATTGGATACCTCTCCGGCAATCAAAGGGTTAAGGACGTTACAGAACTGGGCTGCATAACAAACTGAGGTGGATTAAATCATCTGTAATAACCAGTGAACTTTGGGAGAGCAGCCAGTGAGGTCCTCACTCCTCTTCCTTAGTTTAAAGTGAATTGACAGAAAGGATTTAGGTTCTGCATGTGAGAGGATTGCATTAGACTGGATGTGATTAGCCTACTCAGAAAGCCCAGGATACTACAACATGCATTAACCTTGTATAATTGATTTAACAGTTCATATTCACAAATTAAGTGGAGAAATTCTGGGACACACCAACTATATAATACAGAACAAATACACATTGTCAAACAGGGCTTTTACAAGCACAACACATATTTATGTATTTATATATATGTGTGTGTGCATGTGTATGTATGATGCATGTATGTGTGTGTGTGTATATATATATATATATGTGCGTGCATATGTGTGTACATGTGTGTGGCAGGTTGGGGATGCTGGGAATTGTAATCCTAAACAGTTGGAGGGCCTCAGATTGTCTACCAATGCAGAAAAGGGCTGCAAAACTGTATTCCTAAGGGATAGGGTTGACACCTTTTCTTAAAAAAAATACCGGCCATGTCATTCCCTCCACAGACTTAACATTGGAGAGAAGCCAATTTTTTACCGGCCTGCTGGTAAAATACCGGCTGGGTTGCAACCCTACTAAGGGAGTGAGACAGTGCGCATTATTGACATATCCCTGATTTCCCACCAAAAAAGACAGAGAACTAATGACTGTCTGGATACTACGTGGGCAAAATTAGCATACCTCCCAAGTGTCCCTCTTTAGGAGGGACAGCCCCTCTTTGAGACCCGTATACCTCTGTCCCTCGTTCCCTCCCTGGTGTCCCCCTTTTTAGGAGATCAGACTGTGTGGTGTGTATATAAGTGTATCACCCTGGTGTCCCTGTGTTTAGGAGATCAGACTGTGTGGTGTGTATATAAGTGTATCACCCTGGTGTCCCTGTGTTTAGGAGATCAGACTGTGTGGTGTGTGTAGAAGTGTATCACCCTGGTGTCCCTGTGTTTAGGAGATCATACTGTGTGGTGTGTATGTAAGTGTATCACCCTGGTGTCCCTGTGTTTAGGAGATCAGACTGTGTGGTGTGTATAGAAGTGTATCACCCTGGTGTCCCTGTGTTTAGGAGATCAGACTGTGTGGTGTGTATATAAGTGTATCACCCTGGTGTCCCTGTGTTTAGAAGATCAGACTGTGCGGTGTGTATAAAAGTGTATCACCCTGGTGTCCCTGTGTTTAGGAGATCAGACTGTGTGGTGTGTATGTAAGTGTATCACCCTGGTGTCCCTGTGTTTAGGAGATCAGACTGTGTGGTGTATATATAATTGCATCACCCTGGTGTCCCTGTGTTTAGGAGATCAGACTGTGTGGTGTGTATATAAGTGTATCACCCTGGTGTCCCTGTGTTTAGGAGAACAGACTGTGTGGTGTGTATAGAAGTGTATCACCCTGGTGTCCCTGTGTTTAGGAGAACAGACTGTGTGGTGTGTGTAGAAGTGTATCACCCTGGTGTCCCTGTGTTTAGGAGATCATACTGTGTGGTGTGTATGTAAGTGTATCACCCTGGTGTCCCTGTGTTTAGGAGATCAGACTGTGTGGTGTGTGTAGAAGTGTATCACCCTGGTGTCCCTGTGTTTAGGAGATCATACTGTGTGGTGTGTATGTAAGTGTATCACCCTGGTGTCCCTGTGTTTAGGAGATCAGCCTGTGTGGTGTGTATAGAAGTGTATCACCCTGGTGTCCCTGTGTTTAGGAGATCAGACTGTGTGGTGTGTATAGAAGTGTATCACCCTGGTGTCCCTGTGTTTAGGAGATCAGACTGTGTGGTGTGTATAAAAGTGTATCACCCTGGTGTCCCTGTGTTTAGAAGATCAGACTGTGCGGTGTGTATAAAAGTGTATCACCCTGGTGTCCCTGTGTTTAGGAGATCAGACTGTGTGGTGTGTATATAAGTGTATCACCCTGGTGTCCCTGTGTTTAGGAGATCAGACTGTGTGATGTGTATATAAGTGTATCACCCTGGTGTCCCTGTGTGTAGGAGATCAGACTGTGTGGTGAGTATATAAGTGTAACACCCTGGTGTCCCTGTGTTTAGGAGATCAGACTGTGTTGTGTATATATAAGTGTATCACCCTGGTGTCCCTGTGTTTAGGAGATCAGACTGTGTGGTGTATATATAAGTGTATCACCCTGGTGTCCCTGTGTTTAGGAGAACAGACTGTGTGGTGTGTATAGAAGTGTATCACCCTGGTGTCCCTGTGTGTAGGAGATCAGACTGTGTGGTGTGTGTATATACGTGTATCACCCCGGTGTCCCTGTGTTTAGGAGATCAGACTGTGTGGTGTGTATATAAGTGTATCACCCTGGTGTCCCTGTGTTTAGGAGATCAGACTGTGTGGTGTGTATATTAGTGTATCACCCTGGTGTCCCTGTGTTTAGGAGATCAGACTGTGTGGTGTGTATATAAGTGTATCACCCTGGTGTCCCTGTGTTTAGGAGATCAGACTGTGTGGTGTGTGTATAAGTGTATCACCCTGGTGTCCCTGTGTTTAGGAGATCAGACTGTGTGGTGTGTATAGAAGTGTATCACCCTGGTGTCCCTGTGTTTAGGAGATCAGACTGTGCGGTGTATATATATATATATATATATATATATATATATATATATATATATATATATATATATATTGTTTAAAGGTCATTATATGTGTTTATAAATTAGTCTTTGTAAATAAAATACTTTGGTCTAGTTATAAGTCAATTATAAGGTTATAGAAGGGGGTCTCAATAGATCATGAAATAGCTTAAAATTTCTCACTAATGCCCTGCCCACCAGCCACACCCCCAGCCACACCCCTTTAAACAAAAATGTCCCTCTTTGGCAATATGAAATGTTGGGAGGTATGAATTAGGGATATTTCTAAAATTTGCACTGTCTCTGCCTTTTATGAATGTAGGTTGACCTTCCCTCCCCCCCTCGTCCTGTAAAATATTCTCATCTGCCCAAAAGCAATGAGTTTCCAAATGCATTTTGGCTGTTTTTATTTCTACCTCTAATATTCTCTCTCGCGCTTTCTCACCTTCCCTCTTCCTTTCATTACGTGGCGGCTGCATGTCACCTTGTCCTCCCTTCAGCTGACAAGAAAACAGATCCGTCAGACATGCAGAAGCTCATCATGTATATTTGAAACATAAAATAAATAATATAGAAACGGTGCTCACGCAGGAGATGCATGTTACAGAAGCAGGAAAACTTTGTAATGAAAATATTTAGATTGTAGGGCTTCATCTACTGAGCAAAACAAGGGCATTTCTATACCCGTGATATGCTTAAGTCAAAAGATATTACATAGCGTACTTGCATGTTCTTCTTTTTATTGTTTGAGCTGAGATTTTTATTTTTGCAGACAAGTGATCCTGTTGCTATTACTGCTGGTTAAAAACTAAGGGTGACAGATGCATGTTTTCCATAGACGGCTGTATCAGCAGTGCCAACTGGCTGCAAATCCTTGAATTCAATTTATAAGAATAAAAACAATATCCCTGTAATAACTTCTTAAAGAAGTATCTTCCCTCTTGGAAAATAACCATGTTTTACTACTTAAGAAAACTTTTCAACATATACTTTTTCATAATTAGGGGTACTGCCCCTTTAAAGGATCAGTTAACACAATTCACCCTTTGAGTGCCAGAGGGGTACGCAACGCATTGCAAAAGCAATGCGTTGCGTACCCCTCTGGCACTCAAAGGGTTAATAAAAACCTATACGTTATAGAGCTTTTCCTTTTGAGTAAAACAATGGCACTCCCACTGTGGGCAGTTGTTATGTTCAAAAGTTATCACAGTTCAAATCTGTTAATAATCTCTTGAAACAGATATCCAGTGACATTACTTCCTGAAACCTTAAACAGACAGGAAGTGACTCAGGATCACTATCATACTCTGTGGAGTATGACTCACCTCACCCATGAAATGCAACAGAATAATTAAGTGATATACTGCAACTAGAGGGCAATGGTAATGGAAAGAAAATCAACAGTTTAAATGCTAATAACTGTGGAAAGACACATCTCCCAACAGTGGGAGTACGCTAATTTTTCTCAGCAGGAAATGCCGTATTTTCATCAAAAGGTTAATTGCTCCTTTAACTCCTTGAGGCTTGGGTGCTATAAACTAGCTTTTCAGATTACACTAACTCACTGATTCTGAAACTGGGGGGAGACATGAGGCTCTTTCTTGGAGAATGTGAGGTACTGCTCCAAATTTCCTTTTATGCATAGTAAAAGTATACATTTTCATAAAAAGTGACTGTGTTCAGAAATTTGGGAAAGGCCAACTCAAAGATTGGTTATGACGAGCCAGGGCCGGTTCTAGGGTTTGCAGAGAGAGGTGCTAAACGATTTGTGGGGCTGGGATTTTCTTGCAAAAAAAGAATGAATACAATTAAAATATGGTATCTCCCTTCCCTTTGAAGCCTGAAAAAGAGAACATCGCTCTCGAAAGTTTGTCCATATGATTGAATGTTAGTCCAATAAAAAAAGGAATTATTACATACTGCGATACTCATTCATTTAACCTCTACACCACTGGACAAACACATCTAACCTAAAATCACTTGCCTGGGTAGTTATCTTGAAGAAACTGCAGCTTTCACAGGGCGTGCTGTAGAATCACAATGTGTGTTCTTGATTAACCAACATTTCGACCCTCAATGACTCAACGTAACAAATGTCTGTGGTCAAGCTCTTCATTAATATAATGTGCTGCAGTGAGAGGAAGCTTTCACTATCACTTTACAGAAATAAATGTATCAATATCTCCTAACCTATGAGATAGCTCCTAATTTAGCTAACATGTTACATAAGCAGTTTTAACCCTATGAGCGACAGAGGGGGTACGCAATACACTCAAAGGGTTAAATTAAGATTTCAAATATGTAAGCTTAAAGAAGACGTAACACCACCTATTAATAACCCCCACTTTCTTTTCTAAGGACAGAAAATGCTCCAATTCTAGGACAAAACAATTGTATCAAAGGGGACACACAGATATCCCATTTGACTTAAATGGACTTTTTAACCCCTTGAATGCTAGAGAAGTCTCCAACACCTGGCATTCAAGAATCTTTTAAAGTAAATTTTATTTTTTGGAATGTGTGAATTTGTCCTCTATGTTGCAGTTCGTTTTCCCCAAAAAATGAGTGTAGTGATGGTTCTGCTCCTGAGCGTTAGAATGTGCGGGGTGATGGAAACTAAGAAACACAACGTGAGAAGAGAGTTTAAAGCTAAGCTGAACCCCGAAGAGGATGGAACTAAAAAGTTTGGGAAAAAGCTTGTGTGAAGAGACTTGTTTTTGATCAGTGTCTGAAACTAATAAAGTTAGGTGAACGTCTGACAAGTTCCATAGCTGGGGTGCAGTTCAGGAGGAGTGTGGGCAGATGTGAGTGAGAGCAGGTTATGAAGATAGATGAAAGCTGAAGGTCGTGTGAAGAGCAATGGAGGCACTTGGGGCAAAGACGGATCATCCATTATGGCAATCTAGGCTGCTGTCTAGGGCCCATGGCAATATGAGGCGCCCTGGGTGCAAGTGATGGGTCACAGACCCTGCTGTTGCTACTGCTAACATATTGTGTCAGATGCCCTTTTTGTTGAAAGAGACCAGCATCATCCAGTTGATACAGCTTCCACTAGAGCTACAATGCCAGTACATGCTATTTGCACTCTGTGTCAGAAGCACCAGAACAAGAGATATGGGGGTCCCAAATTGTTACCTTACGTAGGGCCGCATGGAGCCTTGAAGGGACAGTAATGTTTCATAATAAAAACAGCTCTAATTAATCATCATAGTATTTGGACTTTGGAGAGTGTTATTTTAATTCTGTCAGAGTTGTAGTACAAGAGTAATTCAATGAAAAACTATCCCCCTCCCGCCCCTTTTACTGATGTAACACTGCTCAGCCAGATCAGAAGGGAGGTGTCCAGGTAGACTGCAGAGAGGGACAATCTTCAATTAAGATAAGGGAAAAACCTGAAAATCTTGTCAAGGGAGGCAGGGCTTTCATTGTTTTCATAGGAAGAAGATTGTCCCCTGCTGTTATCTGTCTGGTCTATGGACTGCATTCCACAACTGAGAAGAGATGGCTTACACTAGGTAAAAGGGGCGGGAGGGGAAACTTTGCTTGTGAATATCTCTCAAACCATAAAGGTTTGAGAGATAAGACTTATATCGTTCTTCATGTTTTTTTAATGCCTACAAAATAAAATAAAGATAAAACAAAGTATTACTATCCCTTTAATCCATCTCTGACTTGGGGAATATTCAGATATGAGTAAAGATATGTACTGTGGGAACTTAGTTGAAGAGAGCTTTGTAAGTGTGCGTTTGTTGCAAAGTCGGAGACTGGTAGAGTAAAATCGATAACTTTATTGACTGAGCGCTTCTAGCATGGAAGCTTTCAAGACAAATTAGGTCTCTCATTCAGTCATAAGAAGAAGGAAGCTTGGTTTTTATTTTGCCTGAAGAACAGACCTAGTTGTCTTGAAATCTTCCATGCTAGAGACACTGACAATAAAGATATAATTTGTACTCTATGGGCGAGATGTTCAAACAGTCGCCATAATGAAAAAATTGTCGGATCGTGAGTTGGTGGTAAAAGAAGGACAATATTTTCAGAAGTAAATCCGTCACGTTTAAAAATGTGTCTAAAGAATTAAAAATGACGGTAACGAGGTCTTGATGAACATTGCCTTTAAAAATTCCGATGTTAAAAATTGCTCTGATTTTGTCTTTGAAAAGAAGAATTTCAATGAAACAAAGACATATTTTGCCTTTGAAACGAAAAATTGCTTCTCAGTATTTTATTTTGTTTTCTCCAAGCTTAGACCATTTTTATTATGACTTTAATCGCACAAAAAAAATGACGTTCGAACTAATATTTTTTTCTGAAAATGCCTTACATTATGATGGTAGATTTAACCACACCCACTTTTAAGATGGCTTTTTCCCTTTGACAGAGATAGCTGAATTGGATGCAAAAAATGATGGATACATTTCTGAGAACTGACGGATCATGGTGTAAGAACTTTTATATTCTGATTACAGACAATTTCATTTAGCACCACTTTCTGAACATCTCACCCTATAAGTCTCTTGCTTTTCTCTAGTTAACACAGTACCAAGCTTTACCCATGATGCAA
The DNA here is from genome assembly GCA_037306005.1 of Rhinophrynus dorsalis. NCBI lineage: Eukaryota > Metazoa > Chordata > Amphibia > Anura > Rhinophrynidae > Rhinophrynus > Rhinophrynus dorsalis. Next base: position 175,624,019 of record CM074727.1, on the reverse strand, counting down.
AGTTCTTACTGTTATCTCTGCACAAATTAGTCCACGTGCCTGAACCTAGGCCACAGTTCCATAAAAGCTGTAATTACAAAAAGTATTGTGTGTAACGAAGGACAGCAGTATACCCAAAGGAGACATCATCTAACACTGAGTATATTAATCTAGTTAGTTTTTATATTGCACTGCTACAGTGCTTATATTAATTTGAGTTTCATTACCCAGTTTATTCGTTTATAGCAATAACATAATGCTTAAAGTAATTTGAATTTCATTAACTTTGTTCTTATATAACACTGACAGAGATGCTTGAAAATTATCCTAACAAAAAAAAAACACAATATTAGGAGCAGGGTAAAATCTGACTAAGTTCTATTTTAACACCACTTCTGTATAATGTAATATATCTATCCAGTCACTAAAATCTATACTGTATCTCTAAAAGTTTATCTAAGATCAATTAGATATATACACAAAGGAAATCAAACGTTACCAGTGATATACTGACTATACCAATATCCTAATCCATCCTTAATTAGGTTATATACATTTTTCAGCTTGAGTAAGTTAAGAAAAACCTGGTAAATCATATCGATGTATCATATCTCAATAGAATTTGGACTGCCTGCTCATTTTTTAAAGGGATAGTAATGTTTCACAAAAACAGCAGTCCCAACTAATCTTTCAATCTTTCAATGCTGTCAGAGTTGTAGGTCAAGAGTAATTGAATGATAAAGTATCCCCCTCCCGCCCCTTTTACCTAGTGGAAGCCACCTCCTCTCAGATGTGGAATCTGGTCTCTTGATCGGACAGGTCACAGCAAGGGACAATCTTCTAACTGTGATCATAAGGAAAACCCTGCCCCCCTTGACAGGTTTTTCAGGTTTTTCCTTATGATCACTGAAGATTGTCCCTCTCTGTTATCCATCTGGACAGTCTTGCTGCTCTGAGGTGTTGCAATGCGTTGTGTACCCCTTTAGCACTCAAAGGGTTATCCTCAAGGTATCTTGTTAATTAAATATCTACATAGCTATGATGGGTGTGAATTGATGCCTAAAGAAAACCATATCAGTAAACAGAATAAACGTGATCTGCAGATATCTTTCCATGCCTCCTTTTAGTCCAGTGTAAATAATATAGTATTATTCATTATCTCACTCCAGAAATCCAGATGGATCAGGGAGCTGAGACTTTTTTCATACACACATTAGTTTAAGCCTATAAATGCCAGGGGCAGGTCAACAGAGCCGCTGGGGAGGACAAAGTGGAACACGACAGGGGTAGCGTAGCCTCTGGGGAAGACCTCGGTCCACTATCAAGGGCAGGGCAAGCAGAGCCGCTGAGGAAGACATCAGTCCCACTCCCCAGGGCAGGAGTAAAATAGCCTCTGGTGAGGATCTTGGTCTCGCTCACCAGGCCAGGGGCGACAGAGCACACAATGCATTGTGTACCCCTCAGATACTGAAAGGGTTAATCCCATTGTGTGCCTGGCAGCGCTAGTGTACCTAAAATTTCCTAACACTGAACCTGCTCCAACTATCTAGAAAATGAATTGCGCTTGTGTGTGTGAACATAGTACTTTTATAAACAGCATTACCAACGCAACAAATGTGTTTAATAAAATCTGCCGCTCTTGGCCGTTATGGTCAACATCTCTCTCTCTCTAGTACGGAACATAATTTTGTCTCTGGGGAACATTTTAAATTTTTTTTTTTTTCTATTTTGAAAATTAAAATTTCAAATTTTTTTATGGGGGGGGCAAATCATCCAATATTCAATGACTTCAGGACATTTTGTATTTGTAGATCCATTGAATTCATTGTCTGTCTGCCTACATTAACTGGGAAATATATTTTGCAAATGTGTTTGATAATAGGCAACGTTTAACCCTTTGAATGCTAGTGAGGGTAAGCAACGCATTGCAGAACAATTCATTATTCAAGATTGAGTGGATCTTAAAGTCCCTTTAATTCAACTTTTGAAAACTCTGGATCTGTCTCAATGAATTTGGTACCAATCACAAAAGGGTGAGAGAGGGTTCAGTGGAGCATGGGGAAAGGAGTGCAGCACAGCAAGGTGAGGGAGGGAACGGGAAGCAGGCCAAGGACATGACTGTGAGGGGAGCAGTCCAGGGGACATAGCAGGGAGGGGAGCAGGTCAGAGGGCTTTGCAGGGAGGGGAGCAGGCTAGGTGACATGGAAGGGAATAGAGAAGGCCAGGGGACATGGAAGATGAAGAAGAAAGGTAGTAAGTCAAAGGACTTGGACAGAAGGAGAGAAGGCCAGAGGTCATGGAAGACAAGGGGTAAGCTAGAGAACATGGAATGGAGGGGAGATGGTTAGAGGATATGGAAGGGAATGGAGTGGGTTGGAGGGCATGGAAGAGAGGGGAGAGGGTTAGAGGATATGGAAGGGAATGGAGTAGGTTAGAACACATGGAAGGGAGAGGGTTGGAGGACAAGGAAGGGAGGGTATATGGTTAGAGGACATGGAAGAGAGGGGAGAGGGTTAGAGGATATGGAAGGGAATGGAGTAGGTTAGAACACATGGAAGGGAGAGGGTTGGAGGACAAGGAAGGGAGGGTATATGGTTAGAGGACATGGAAGAGAGGGGAGAGGGTTAGAGGACATGGAAGAGAGGGGAGAGGGTTAGAGGACATGGAAGGGAGAGGGTTGGAGGACAAGGAAGGGAGGGTATATGGTTAGAGGACATGGAAGAGAGGGGAGAGGGTTAGAGGACATGGAAGAGAGGGGAGAGGGTTAGAGGACATGGAAGGGAATGGAGTGGGTTAGAGGGCATGGAAGAAAGGGGAGAGGGTTAGAGGATATGGAAGGGAAGGGAGTGGGTTAGAGGACATGGAAGGGAGAGGAGAGGGTTAGAGGATATGGAAGGGAATGGAGAGAGTTAGAGGACAAGGAAGGGAAGGGAGAGGGTTAGAGGGCATGGAAGAAAGGGGAGAGGGTTAGAGGATATGGAAGGGAAGGGAGTGGGTTAGAGGACATGGAAGGGAGAGGAGAGGGTTAGAGGACATGGAAGGGAATGGAGAGAGTTAGAGGACAAGGAAGAGAGGGGGGAGGGTTAGAGGATATGGATGGGAATGGAGAGAGTTAGAGGACAAGGAAGAGAGGTGAGAGGGTTAGAGGATATGGAAGACAGGAGAGCGGGTGAGGGGATATGGAAGCCAAGGGAGAGGGTTAGAGGACAAGGAAGGGAAGGGAGAGGGTTAGAGGGCATGGAAGAAAGGGGAGAGGGTTAGAGGATATGGAAGGGAAGGGAGTGGGTTAGAGGACATGGAAGGGAGAGGAGAGGGTTAGAGGACATGGAAGGGAATGGAGAGAGTTAGAGGACAAGGAAGAGAGGGGGAGGGTTAGAGGATATGGATGGGAATGGAGAGAGTTAGAGGACAAGGAAGAGAGGTGAGAGGGTTAGAGGATATGGAAGACAGGAGAGCGGGTGAGGGGATATGGAAGCCAAGGGAGAGGGTTAGAGGACATGGAAGGGAATGGAAAGGGTTAGAGGACATGGAAGGGAAGGGAGAGGGTTAGAGGACATGGAAGGGAATGGAGTGGGTTAGAGGACATGGAAGGGAGGGGAGAGGGTTAGCGGACATGGAAGGGAGGGTAGAGGGTTAGCGGACATGGAAGGGAAGGGAGAGGGTTAGCGGACATGGAAGAGAGGGGAGAGGGTTAGAGGACATGGAAGGGAGGAGAGAGGGTTAGAGGACATGGAAGGGAGGGGAGAGAGTTAGAGGATATGGAAGGGAGGAGAGAGGGTTAGAGGACATGGAAGGGAGGGGAGAGAGTTAGAGGATATGGAAGGGAAGGGAGAGGGTTAGAGGATATGGAAGGGAATGGAGTGGGTTAGAGGACAAGGAAGGGAGGGGAGAGGGTTGGAGGATATTGAAGGGAAGGGAGAGCGTTAGAGGACAAGGAAGACAAGGGGTAAGCTAGAGAAAATGGAAGGGAGGGGAGATGGTTAGAGGCTATGGAAGGGAGGGGAGAGGTTTAGAGGACATGGAAGGGAATGGAGTGGGTTAGAGCACATGAAAGGGGAAGGGAGGGGAGAGGGTTAGAGGATATGGAAGGGAGGGTAGAGGATTAGAGGGCATGGAAGACAGGGGAGAGGGTTAGAGGACATGGAAGGTAATGGAGAGGGTTAGAGGACATGGAAGGGAATGGAGAGGGTTAGAGGACATGGAAGGGAGGGTAGAGGATTAGAGGACATGGAAGGGAGGGTAGAGGATTAGAGGGCATGGATGGGAAGGGAGAGGGTTAGAGGACATGGAAGGGAAGGGAGAGGGTTAGAGGACATGGAAGGGAATGGAGAGGGTTAGAGGACATTTAAGGGAAGGGAGAGGGTTAGAGGACATGGAAGGGAATGGCGAGGGTTAGAGGACATTTAAGGGAAGGGAGAGGGTTAGAGGACATGGAAGGGAAGGGAGCAGGTTGAGGAGATGTAAAGAGAAAGGACCTGGGGAAAACACAATTAACTGAGTGTTGGGGTTTTGAAAAGGTAAAGAAGTCCCCTTCATTTCTCAGACAATTGCCCTGGACTGAAGCATGCTGACACAGATATCTAAAGTTATTTTAGTTTTAATTAACATAGATACAAAGCTGTTTAGTAAGATTTGTTTAGGGTCATTCACAACAGCCTGCTTACTACAAAGCATTAACGTGTGGGATCTCTTCACTCCTCTCTAGTTTCCAGCCTCGTCCATTGGTTCAAGTAATGATATTGGATGAAAAATAGGAATTTACAGTCTCCCACACACTGAAAGCACAAACTGGAGGATACAAATGTATTTTAGTTTATAAAGACATTTCTGTAAAGAGGCAGGTTGAGGACAAGCAGAGATATCATATAAAAATAACTCAGTAAGTAATTCAGATCTGCCATGATTGAGTTTGAATCCTATAAATAATTACAATGACACAAGGTTTACATTAGAGGAGCGGAGAGCCACAGCCTGGGACTCTCATGCCTTTTCTCATGATGACTGTCACACAGTATTATCTCAGATGTGTTATCATCACACGGAGCTATCTGCCTGAAGACAGCTTTATCACTTTGAGTGCAGAGAGTTGTCCAAAGCATTGCAATTTGTTGGATATCTCTCTGGCACTCACATGGTTAACGTTTCCAGATCTTTTAATCATGAATATGATGCACAACAAGGAATTCTATGACCTTCTAAATACAAGTTAGGATATGTACCAGTTATTCAACCCTTTTTGTACCAGACAGGCACATCTCTCTGGCACTCACCTATATCTTCCAAGTGCCCTGTTTTGGAAGATATTTATTTATTTTGTGAAAGTATTTTACCAGGAAGAATACATTGAGATTGTCTCTTGGTTCCAACTATGTCTTGGACTTGTTTTATCTACTTCAGAAAGGCGAAAGGCTGAACTGATCTTACCAGGACTAGTACCTGCAACCTTGCATTTGGAACAGATTCTACAGCTGTGCATTAACCAGCTGAGCCATCTCACCAGCATGGTGAGATATACACTTCACAAGTGTCCTTCTTTAGGCGATATTATGGGGTATATACTTCCCAAGTGTCCCTCTTTAGGAGATATCAGGGATATATATCTCCCAAGTGTCCCTCTTTAAGAGATATTAGGGGTATATACTTCTCAAGTGTCCCTCTTTAGGAGATATTAGGCCTCCATACCTCCCAAGTGTCACTCTTTAGGTGATACTAGGGGTCCATACCTCTGAATTGTCCCTCTTTAGGAGACATTAGGGCTCTATACTTCCCAACTGTTCCTTTTTAGAAGATATTAGAGGTATATACCTCTCAAGTATCCCTCTTTAGGAGATATTAGGGGTTCATACCTCCTAAGTGTCACTCTTTAGGAGATATTAGAGGTATTTACCTCCCAGTTATACCTCTTTAGGAGATATTAGGAGTATATACCTCGCAAGTGTCCCTTTTTAGGAGGGACAGTCCCTTTTTTAGAATACAACCAAATCTCTGAGTCCCTCTTTCCCACCCTGGTGCCCCTCGGTTTAGGAGATCAGGCTGTGTGGTGTAGGTATATAAGTGTATCACCCAGGTGTTTAGGAGATCAGACTGTGTGGTGTGTATATAAGTATATCACCCTGGTGTCCCTGTGTTTAGGAGATCAGACTGTGTGGTGTGTATATAAGTGTATCACCCCGGTGTCCCTGTGTTTAGGAGATCAAACTGTGTGGTGTGTATATAAATGTATCACCCTGGTGTCCCTGTGTTTAGGAGATCAGACTGTGTGGTGTGTATATAACTGTATCACCCTGGTGTCCCTGTGTTTAGGAGATCAAACTGTGTGGTGTGTATAGAAGTGTATCACCCTGGTGTCCCTGTGTTTATGAGATCAGACTGTGTGGTGTGTATAGAAGTGTATCACCCTGGTGTCCTGTGTTTAGGAGATCAGACTGTGTGGTGTATATATAAGTGTATCACCCTAGTGTCCCTGTGTTTAGGAGATCAGACAGTGTGGTGTGTATAGAAGTGTATCACCCTGGTGTCCCTGTGTTTAGGAGATCAGACTGTGTGATGTTTATATATAAGTGTATCACCCTGGTGTCCTGTGTTTAGGAGATCAGACTGTGTGGTGTATATATAAGTGTATCACCCTGGTGTCCCTGTGTTTAGGAGATCAGACTGTGTGGTGTGTATATATAAGTGTATCACTCTGGTGTCCCTGTGTTTAGGAGATCAGACTGTGTGGTGTGTATAGAAGTGTATCACCCTGGTGTCCCTGTGTTTAGGAGATCAGACTGTGTGGTGTATATATATAAGTGTATCACTCTGGTGTCACTGTGTTTAGGAGATCAGACTGTGTGGTGTATATATAAGTGTATCACCCTAGTGTCCCTGTGTTTAGGAGATCAGACAGTGTGGTGTGTATAGAAGTGTATCACCCTGGTGTCCCTGTGTTTAGGAGATCAGACTGTGTGGTGTGTATATATAAGTGTATCACCCTGGTGTCCCTGTGTTTAGGAGATCAGACCGTGTGGTATGTATAGAAGTGTATCACCCTGATGTCCCTGTGTTTAGGAGATCAGACTGTGTGGTGTGTATAGAAGTGTATCACTCTGGTGTCCCTGTGTTTAGGAGATCACACTGTGCGGTGTGTATATAAGTGTATCACCCTGGTGTCCCTGTGTTTAGGAGATCAGACTGTGTGGTGTGTATATAAGTGTATCACCCTGGTGTCCCTGTGTTTAGGAGATCAGACTGTGTGGTGTGTATAGAAGTGTATCACATTGCTCCATAGCAATAAAACTCACTTTAATGTTTGTTGAAACAGCAGTGTATTTGTTTATAACTTAGTCTATGGAAAGAAAATACCTTGGTTTTGCTCTAAATTATTTATTCAGTTACACAAACAGGTGTCAATAGGTCAAGAAATAACTTAAAACATTTCTGTAATGCCCGGCTCATCAACCACATCCCCAGTAACACCGCCTAAAACTAAAGTGTCCCTCTTTTAGCAATTTGAAATATAGGAAGGTATTTAATGCATAGGGTTTATAGAATATATGTAAGTTATTTATCACAGAAGAAAACCGCAAGGCACACAGTAACACAGAATCACACAAAAACCTGCAATCACAAACACTATACTCACACTAACACTAAACACCATTACACCCAAGCCTGACACTCACAGAAAATTTTGCTATCACAATATAATACACAATTACACACAAAGAGATGAGTGAAAAATCACTTTTTGCTTGAATTTTCATGGAAAACCTACTTTTTCCACAGTTTCTGTTGAAATTCCTACATATTAAAAATACATAAAATGTTCTCCTTCCATCTACCTATACTTTTCATGGTCAAGATAATTCCGGTCCCTCTACTATAAGAATGTGGAACTTCTTACCATGCTGTGAGATGAAGTTGAGACCGAAAAAAATGAAGAAGCAGAGAGAAAGTTGTAGTGAGTAAAACAGTCTGGAGTAGTCGTGTAGTCAAGTTAAATTAGTACTATCAGTACACCAATTTCTGTTCTTGCCTGCTGTAATGTAGTGCAGGTAGTGTGACCTTAATAAGTAAAAGGAGATGGAAGACTGTTGCTTCTGATGTGGAAGATACCGGTAGCAGCAGTATTAGAATTAGGAGTGGACAGCAAAGGCCACCAGCAGAGAGTGCAGCCACCATCCCCACCATATGCCCTGTTACTCAGAGATCCCAGAGGCCAGAAGCACCATCTAGTAATGCTGTCACCCCCACCACATTCCCTGTGACTCAGAGATACCAGAGGCCACAAACACCATCTAGTACTGCTATCACCCCCACCACATTCCCTGTGACTCAGAGATACCAGAAGTCACAAGCACCATCTAGTAATGCTATCACCCCCCACCATATACCCTATGACTCAGATACCATAAGTCACAAGCACCATCTAGTAATGCTATCACCCCCACCATATACCCTGTGACTCAGAGATACCAGAAGCCACAAGTACCATCTAGTAATGCTGTCACCCCACCATATAGCCTGTGACTCAGAGGTACCAGAAGTTACAAGTACCATCCAGTAATGCTATCACCCCCACCATATACCCTGTGACTCAGATACCATAAGTCACAAGCACCATCTAGTAATGCTATCACCCCCACCATATACCCTGTGACTCAGATACCATAAGTCACAAGCACCATCTAGTAATGCTATCCCCCCCACCAAATACCCTGTGACTCAGAGATACCAGAAGTTACAAGTACCATCTAGTAATGCTATCACCCCCACCATATACCCTGTGACTCAGATACCATAAGTCACAAGCACCATCTAGTAATGCTATCACCCCCACCATATACCCTGTGACTCAGAGATACCAGAAGCCACAAGCACCATCTAGTAATGCTATCACCCCCACCATATACCCTGTGACTCAGAGATACCAGAAGCCACAAGCACCATCTAGTAATGCTATCACCCCACCATATAGCCTGTGACTCAGAGATACCAGAAGTTACAAGTACCATCTAGTAATGCTATCACCCCCACCATATACCCTGTGACTCAGATACCATAAGTCACAAGCACCATCTAGTAATGCTATCACCCCCACCATATACCCTGTGACTCAGATACCATAAGTCACAAGCACCATCTAGTAATGCTATCACCCCCACCATATACCCTGTGACTCAGATACCATAAGTCACAAGCACCATCTAGTAATGCTATCACCCCCACCATATACCCTGTGACTCAGATACCATAAGTCACAAGCACCATCTAGTAATGCTATCACCCCCACCACATTCCCTGTGACTCAGATACCATACGTCACAAGCACTATCTACTAATGCCTTCACCTCACCACATTCCCTGTGACTCAGAGACATCAGATGTCACAAGTACCATCTAGTAATGTCATCACCCCACCATATAGCCTGTGACTCAGAGATACCAGAAGCCACAAGTACCATCTAGTACTGCCCTCATCCCCCACCATATTCCCTGTGACTCGGGGAACCAGAGGCTACAAGCACCGTCTAGTACTGCTGACAACCCCCCACATCTCCTGTGTGGCTGAGATGCCAAAGATCATCAATAGGAAATAGTGCTGCCACCAACCCCTCCATATTGCCTGTGACTCAGAGACATAGCAGAGCAGAGTCCACCGGCAGAAAGTGACAACATCTCTGTTCATGTGCATCAGTTCCCAACCCATTCTCCTGGAGCAAGTCCAACAGAGATGTGCCAGTGGCACTACCACCAACGCCATAAATGTTACACTTTCTAGCCTGACACACACGGGTTGTTCTGAGATGAAGTGATATTGTTGTTGCTGATAATCCTTTAGTTTCCTCTCTCTATGTTTCCTAATAGTTTTTTTGCCCCTACATTTCTCTCTTTTGTCCTTCACAACACATTGTTCCACATGATCTGTACGGATTTCTTTATATCTTTTCACATAATCTGATTCCTCCGGGTCATGCTGCTCACTTCTTGGCACTAAGTCAGATTTTATTATGCTTAAAGCAGGGGGACCAGCAGCGCACAAATAATGTATTAAATTGCTTTTAATGGAGATGAAAGGGACCTGCTCAAAGCGTACTAATGGCATTTGCTAGCTGCTTCGTTTCTAAGTCGTCTTTGTTGTAAGAATTATTGGTTATGATCTTTATTTTTTCCTGTAATATAAACAGTTGTGATCAAAATTATACAACCCCCAGTGCAAATCAGGTTTATTGTCACAATTTACAGACTTTCAGCTGTTTGCAATGAACAAGTCAAACAAAAGCTATTGAAATAACTCAACACAACGAATGCTTCAAGTGGTTTCCCCAAATTCAACTGAAAATGCAACTTATAATGACTTCTCCAGTCTCAAAATTATTCAACCCCCTACTACCACTACCACCACCACTACCACCACTACTACTACTACTACTACCAGTACTGCTGACTAATACTACTACCACCACCAACACTACTGCTGACTACTACTACCACCACTACCACTGCTGCTGACTACTACTACTACTACCACCACCACTACTGCTGACTAATACTACTACCACTACCACCACCACCACTACCGCTGACTACTACTACTACTACCACCACCACCACTACTGCTGACTACTACTACTCCTACCACTACTGCTGACTAATACTACTACCACTACCACCACCATCACTATGCTGACTACTACTACTACTACCACCACCACCACTGCTGCTGACTACTACTACCACTACTGCTGGCTAATACTACTACCACTACCACCACCACCACCACTATGCTGACTATTACTACTACTTCCACCACCACCACTGCTGCTGACTACTACTACTACTACCACTACTGTTGACTAATACCACTACCACCAGCCTTACCACTACTGTTAACTATAACTACTACCACCACCACCACTACTGATGACTACTACTACTACCACCACCACCACTACTGCTGACTACTACTACTACTACCACCACCACCACCACTGCTGCTGGCTACTACTACTCCTACCACCACTGCTGACTAATACTACTACCACTACCACCACGACCACTACGCTGACTACTACTACTACTACCACCACCACCACTGCTGCTGACTACTACTACTGCTACCACTACTGACTAATTGTAACGGTTTTGTAAGACACTCAGACCAGGAGGTTAGAATAAAACACAGTTTTATTAAAAGACACGAAAGGCTACCTCCTACAGGCAATATAGTATGACTGGAAATTGACAATAATGTACAGATGCCATCTCAGGCCCAGTATACAGGAAAATTAACATATACTGTCACAGGACAGGCATAAGCAAGCATATAAGTAAAACATGGGTTCAAGTTCATGGAAAGCAATCAGTCTCTGTTGTGGTGTGTTTGACAACTCCCAGAAGATGGTAAAGGAGCGAGACTGTGATGCAGATGTAAGAGCACCAGTCAATAAGGCAGAACTGAGACTACTACTTGTGCTGTGTGGGGAACTGAGGCCACAATACTCTGCAAGAGCTAGCACACGTAGAGCCGTGGGCACCCATCTGGTGCGGTAACCGGAGAATAAGTACACTGCAAGAGCTGAGGTGTTTAGAGCCAATAGCACCCAACCAGTGCGGTAACGGAGACCATGTACACTGCAAGAGCTGAGGTGTTTAGAGCCAATAGCACCCAACCTGTGCGGTAACGGAGACCAAGTACACTGCAAGAGCTGAGGTGTTTAGAGCCAATAGCACCCGACCGGTGCGGTAACGGAGACCAAGTACACTGCAGGAGCTGAGGTGTATAGAGCCAATAGCACCCAACCGATGTGGTAACGGAGACCAAGTACACTGCAAGAACTGAGGTGTTTAGAGCCAATAGAACCCAACTGGTGCGGTAACGAGATCACTGCGAACAGCAAGGGTAACGGAAGTGCAGTGTTAACGGAGGCCACAATGCTCTGCAAGTGTTAACGGAAGGCTCATTGTAACGGAGGCTACAATGCTCTGCAAGTGTAAGCGGAAGGCTCAGGGTTAACGGAGGCAACAGTGCTCTGCAAGTGTTAACGGAAGGCTCAATGTAACTGAGCCTACAGTGCTTTGCAAGTGTTAACGGAGGCTCAGTGAACGGAGACAACAGTGCTCTGCAAGTGCTAATGGAAGGCTCAGTGTAGCCGAGACAACAGTGCTCTACAAGTGTAAAGAGAGGCTCAGTGTAACGGAGGCACAGTGCTCTGCAAGAGTCAATGGGAAGGCCCAGTGAATCGGAAGCAACAACTCTGTCAGTCTATATCAGCACAGCGGAAGTCAGAATGTCGCCCAAGCGACCCAGGATCAGGATAACAGCTAGAACACAAGCAGGGTCGTCAGGATAGCCGGGTCAGATCACGGAGCAGGAACGTCAGCCAAGCCAGGTCAAATCATGGAGCAGGAACGTCAGCCAGGCCGGGTCAAATCACGGAGCAGGAACGTCAGACAAGCCGGGTCAGATCACGGAGCAGGAATGTCAGCCAGGCCGGGTCGAATCACGGAGCAGGAACCAATGAGAGTAGTCAGACGGGTCGGTACACAGGAACACAGCAACACAGTAACACTGGTACAGGAACACCACGAAAGGGCACCTGACAGGTGCCAGAGGCCCAGTATATGAAGGCCATACTGGGTGGGCCAAACAAAGCTCAGCCAATGGGAGCGCACCACAACAAAGAGTGACAGACAGATCACGGGAACCATGATACTAATACTACTACCACCACCGTTACCACTACTGCTAACTATAAATACTACCACCACCAGCACTACTGATGACTACTACTACTACCACCACCACCACCACCGCTACTGCTGACCACTACTACTACCACTACCACCACTACCACTACTGCTGACTATTACTACTACCACCACCACTACTGCTAACTATAACCACCACCACCACTACCACTACTGCTGACTATTACTACTAACACCACCACTACTGCTAACTATAACTACTACCACTACCACTACTGCTGACGACTACTACTACTAACACCACCACCACCACTACTGCTGACTACTACTACCACTACTGCTGACTACTACTACCACCACCACCACTACTGCTATTACTACTACCACCACCACCACTACTGCTAACTATAACTACTACCACTACTGCTGACTACTACTACTACTACTAGCACCACCACCACCACCAGTACCGCTGACTACTACTGCTACCACCACTGTTGCTGACTACTACTACTACCACCACTACTGCTGACTTATACTGCTACTACTACCACTATTGCTGACTAGTACTACTACCAGCACCACTATCACTACTGCTAACTACAACTACTACCACTGCTGCTGACTACTACAACTTCTACCACCACCACTACCACTACTGCTGACTAATATTACTACCACCATCACTACCACTACTGCTAACTATAACTACTACCACTACTCTCCACCAATGCTGATGACTACAACTACTGCCACCACCACTACTACTACTGCTTACTACTGCTACTACTACCACCACCACCACTACTGCTAACTACAACTACTACCATCACTACTGCTGAGTACTACTGCTACTACAATCACTATCACTACTGCTGACTACTGCTACTACCACCATCACCACTACCACTACTTCTAAATACTACTACTACCATTACTACCACAAACACTACTGCTGACTACTACTACTACTATCACCAGCACTACTGCTAACTACAACTACTACAACACATTTACACACATCTGTAACACACCCACACTAATTTACATACAACAAACATGAAAGAATTAAAGAGGACAGCACAAACAATAGTGTTTACGTGTGTGGAGGGGTAACCTTTGAGTGCAGTAAAAACTAAAAAGACTTATTATACGATGCAATTGATGACGGTCTGTCATTGGCTCCATTCAGTATCTAAAATGTGAAAGGCTTCTGAGGATGAACAAACAGCACAATGGTCTGTTCACCGCTCAGAAGCATCACGTTTTAGCTCTCTAGAGGAGAACTTTCCACATACATATTAGACTAATCCCGCCCAAAAAGGTGGACCAGTTCCAAAATGACAGACAAGATCTGGATTACCCTTCACTCTTAGGGAGATCCTCTAAAGGTATTTAAAATACACATACAGAATGTGAGAGGCTTCTGAGGACTAACAAACAACACAATGGTCTGTCCTATGGCTAGTCTCCACTCAGAAGCATCACGTTTTAGCTCTCTAGTGCCGTTACAGAGGAGAAATTTCCACCTACATACTAGACTAATCCAGCCCATAACAGTGGTCCAGTTCCAAAATGATGGGCAAGTCCCCCTGCATGGGAACAACAGCTAACGCCAGACAAGCATTTCAGCCTTGTTGGGCCTTGTGAGTGAGGTGCAGCTGGATTCACTAGGTGTTCAGAGCAAGGGGTCCACGTCTGGATTACCCTTCACTCTTAGGGAGACCCCCTAAGAGTATTCAAAATAACATACAGAATGTGAGAGGCTTCTGAGGATGAACAACAGCACAATGGCCTGTTCTACAGCTAGTCACCATAGAAACATAGAATTTGACGGCAAATAAGAACCATTCGGCCCATCTAGTCTGCCCATTTTCCTACTGTAAAAACCCCAAACGTTTTATCTCTCTAGTGCCATTACAGAGGAGAAATTTCCATGTACATATTAATCTGATCCCGCCAAAAAGGGCTGTCCTGTTCCAAAATGACGGGCAAGTCCCCACTGCACGGGAACACCAGCTCATTGGCATTGGTAAAATGGAGGACAGTTTTGCAGTGGAGGAAAAGAGAAAACTTTTGTGAAAAAGCGAAATATCATAGGTTTTTCACAAAAGGTCTTGCAGGAAATTTTGCCAACTTTTGACCACCCCTATCCAAGAGTCCTTGAGACTTGATTTCTGGTGATAATTTCTTTTGAAACCATGCACAAAAAGATAAATTGCTTCGGCTCCTTACACTCTTTGAAAAGTTATACATGCAATCCAATGAAAAGTTAGGAGTGTATCTGTTTTGTATGATACGCTCTTGGTGTCACATGATGATGGCGGAACAGGTAGAATACAATAGGAAACTGATTTGAACATTTGGTTCTCTGACTAGCAGTGGACTGCCGTAGTTTGCAACATTCAATACAGTTCAAGGAATGTGTTGGTATTGGAGACTAATTATACATGGGGGAAAAAAAGAAAATGGAGGACAGGCTTCCAGAGTAATATGTTCAGGCAAATACATAAACTTTAATCCCTTCATTAATTACACCTCAAGGGATTCTAATCATAAAAATAATAGCTGAGGAGGGATTTGAGAACTTTCCCAACAACAGTAGGCACTCTTTGGATCTTCATGGTGACCATAGCTTTTGTTACTTCTTTCATAGCTTGGACCATAGAATTGTTAGACTTTAGAGTTTGGATTTTCAGAGAAACAGCCTGGATATTTGCCCGCATCATGATAAATTTCTTCACATAACGACGAGTGCGAACCAGATCTTTAGCCATGATTTTAACAGCATCCATCTGTCCTTGCTTTGCCATCTTTTTGATATCTGCAATAATTTTCTTTTCCAGTTGTTCTAGTTTCTGCCTCTCCCGATCAAGCTCTATCTCATAGCCTTGTTCAAAGCACGCTGATTTTGTCTCAGCATTTCCTCTGGGGTCTTCCGACGTCCAAACAAAAACTCCATGATGCCTTCTGAATGATTTAAATTTCTTCTATAACTTTCCTCTCTTGTCAGTAGGCTGCTCCTCTCTCCTCATTCTTTATTCACTACTTGTCTATTTGATCTTGACAAAGCAACATATGCTGCAAAATGCGTAGATCGGTTTGCAATTTTTGCAGAAACACAATATGGTGAATGATCATATGCAGCAGTCCCGATATAATATAAAATATGTAAAAAATTTTTAAAAATCAACAAAACATCCTCAGAACCTCAACATGTTTCGTGCCACTATTGCCGCTTCATCAGGAGGAAATACAATGTAATGAGGGATATAAATGAACATAAACGAGTTTATATCCCTCGTTACATCGTATTTCCTCCTGATGAAGCAGCAATAGTGGCACAAAACATGTTGAGGTTCTGAGGATGTTTTGCTGATTTTTAAAAAAATGTTACAGATTTTTATTACATCTGGACTGCTGCATATGAGCATTCGCCATATCGTGTTTCTGCGGATATTGGGTGTAAATCCATTGGGTTTTGTTGCGGGAAGAACCAGCACCATAAATCCCCACTGGCTTTATTAACCGGTTACTGGGAGTGTGGTTGGTTATGTACACGGAGTGAGTATTGTATCTTCTTCATATTCTGATCTGTATACTGTTTTTAAAGTTACAGTATAGCTCTCCTTTTTCTTGTGCTTTGTTAGTTTGCAATTTTGACTCTAATTGCTTTATTTTGTTTATGAATAAACCTTTTTGTTTTATTTGGTGGTGATATGGGGTCTACAGTCTGAGAGAGGTTTAATATATCTACTTCAGTTGTAGGATGGCATAGTCCTTTTTAACCATCAACCCAAGTGAGTGTATAAGTGTTTCTCTTTCCTTATACATAATTTTACATGGGAACATTTTTGTCCCCTGACCCAGGAGTCAAAAAAAGCACTGAGGGTGGGATTGTTCAAATCCAATATTTGGGGAATGGGATTAATCAGAGTGGGTGGGATTGAGAGAAAGGAGAGTGGGGTTTACACTGAATATGGGTGAGGAGTGATAAGTCTGGGGCATTGACTGGGAGTGAGGAATAGAGGTAGGTCAGAGAATTAACCCCTGTACCAGAGATCCTGTAACAAACTACAAAAACGGGAATCTCTGGGGAAAATCTGAAGAGTTTCAAAGTGTGTGAATGTTGGTTTACTCATTGGCACAACACCAGTTATGAACAGAGAAACTGACATACAAAATGGGACACTGCTAATCATACAAATAGACATTGATATACAAACTGACACACTGCCAATTACACAGACACACACACACATATATATACATACATATACACACACACATATACATATACACACACAAACATATACAAATACATTCAACCTAGTACACTGCCAATCACACACACACAGATACTGACATACAAAAGGCACACTGGTAAGTACACACACACACGCACGTGCATTCACATATACACACACACACGTGTGCACACATATATACACATGCATGCACAAGCACACACACATATATACACACACATACATATACATTGAGACATTCACGCCGTGACACACACGGACAATCACAGGCACTAACAAATGGACACAGAAAATAATATACACATGTACAGTGGTCAGTTATGTCCACATGTATGAAATTGTGTTTATACACACATCTACCTCCTGTAACCAGGCTCTGAGTCACCACACCTACCACACAGTATCTGTTTTGGTGACCTGCGCTGCATGTTCTGGCCGAATGTATACAGAGAGCACACAACCTGGCTGAACATGGGACCCAGAGACTCTCTTCTTTGAGGAGAATGTTTGAGGACACATCATTTTTTGCAGGAATTCCTGCTGAAGAATCTTTTTGCCCATCCTTAGATCTGACCATATTTTGAAGTTCTAAGTTGAAGTGGAGCATACGAAGCGCTTGTTTTGAGTTCTAGTTATAAGACGGGCTCTGACATTTCACTAAACAAATGTCTTGGGGTAGACAAACTGCATTCGTGTTGAGATAATTAGAGGGGTATAGGCTAGCCAAAACGAAGTGAACCTTTAGAGGAAATAATACTCTTTTCAAATGTTACATGTAAAACATTTGCTCTTACTTTACTTGGAAGATTTAAGCAAAGAGATATAGTTCTTTCATACCGCTATCTGAAGTTGCCCTTTAAGACCTAAGTCGCTCATTCTCCTCTAGAACTGAGAATTACAATCAAATCCCACTACCTGTGATCCAACTTCGTGTTCCAGCTCAACGACCTAATAATTGCATTGAAAACTTAAAAGCTGAGCGCTGCTGCTAGCTCTGTAACGTTTCACATAAAGACGTTCTTTTAACTTGTTTGTTCTCTCCGTACAAGGAAGATTCTCCTTTGACCTTAACGTCCTTTAATCTGCTTTTGATGAAATTTCTCAAAACATCTCTCTCGTGCTTGGAACAATGTCGACTGTTCAACTGCATGGACTGGCTTTTCCCATATTGATTTGCTGTCAGTTCAAGTATCCTACTTATAAAAATGAATCCTAGAAGGTGTGCGTGTGCATGTGTGGGGTGGAGGGGGGACTGGGGCCATTACAAAAGGCTGAATGTCTTGAAATCTGGTGTCCTTTAACCTTTTTCTGGGAATAATTTGTCACAATACACAAACCGTCACATCGGACAAATAATCAAACATGATGTAGTTATCTTCTAGGAGAAAGAATAGGTCTGCCGAAATTGACTTCACTATGTCGGAATCTTCATTGTCTATTCCATTGTTAAATAAGAACCAATATCTCCTAATAATACACCTCCACATTGTCCTATAGCCAGAAAATATTACTGTTCCCTGTGAAGCTTGCCCTTTGTTCAAAAGATAACATCTTCATCAGCCGTGGATGTCAGGTCCATCGAAGCGGACATGACAGCTGGTAGTAGAACCACAGGACCTCAAACGCCACTTACTGCACACGATAATCTTAACACTTTAAAGGGGCAGTAAATATTTTTTATGAAAAAATATATATTGTACACCGTTTCCTGTTGAGTAAAATAAGAATACTACCACTGCTGATAGATGTATATTTCCAGATTTATTACTGTTAAACCTGTGTTTTTTACATTAGCAGTGCCCTCTAGTGGTCAAATTCCAATTAGTTATTTTGTTACATTATAATGGAGAGGAAAGTCAGTGACTTACAGTTCTCCATAGAATGTGATAGAAACTGCTGAGTCACTTCCTGCTCATCACAATCAGGAAGTAAACACACAGTAAATTGAATTTCTGGTTATCTGTACTGTTATAACTTTTTAATAACTGACAGTGCTGGGAGTGCCCTTGTTTTACTAAGCAAGAAAATCATATAACATATGTTTTCATAAAAAGAGTTTACTGTTCCTTTAAGGACAGTGAGGTGGGCAACTCATTGCACTCTTCTTGACTCTTTTTGAAAAAACTGCTAGTAACCATCATGTCCGCCTCCATGAACATGATATCCAGAAGTGAATGGAGATGTTTTCTAGTGAACAAAGTCACAAGAGCAATATTCTTAGGGACGAAATGTGAAAAATGGTGCTTCCCTTCTTTGTTGGGTTTTCCCACAGAATGTGGAGTTTTCCTCTTTTTCTGCCTTTTTTGTGCATATAAATCACATGAAGCATTTCCCCATGTATTGCCACAGCGCCATCCTCCCAGTATATAACAGGGTGTCTGTTCACCGAATATTAAGGCCAAATTTCCGATAAGCAGAGTAGGCAACGGCCTAGAGCTCCACATTTTGAAAGAAGGACCTTCAGATGTATTGGCCACACCCACATTCTGAATTGTAGGTGTGGCCAGCGCAATCTCAATGTCTCTGCACTAGTTTTATACCCCTTTACTGGCTATTATTTAACCCCTTGGATGCCAGAGAGATCCCCAACGTATTGCTTAGCCATGTGTTGGAGATCTCTCTAGCAAACAAGGGATTAACGCCATTTTTTTATTTTCCTTTTTTTTTATAGGCCAAGGGTACTACTGTGCCAGGAAATAGTGTATGATCTGTGGGTGGAGCAATGTGTGCAGTGGGGGTGTGGTCATGGGTGGAGCTAAGGGCACCTAGGTTGTTATTCTTGCCTGAGCATATTGTCAGTCTGTGCTTGCTAGAGAGGGGAAACCTGCTAAAATGTTGGTGTAGAGGCATAAAGGCAAGAGGGGGGGCTGTCACGGGACTGCTAGACAAATAAATACTCTTACATAGGTACAGGTAGAATAAAATAAACTGAAACTCAGGCAGTAAATAATAAACACACTTCCCCAACCTTCCCGGGTCAGGCAATGGGACAGTGCAAGGTCCACTACAGGAAGAGCACTGAACGTAGCCAGACTCCGCTTCCGGATAAATGCAAACCAGGATGATAAGCACAACCCACGAGACAGTAAGTGGTATAACAGCACTCAAGCAGGGAGCAAGGAAAGGCTCAAGTAACCTAGAACTCTAGGATACTAAGGATATCCTAGAATGCTAGGACAGTAAGGCAATAAGGAAGGCCAGAGCTGCTAACCCTCCAGCACTCACACCCAGATGCCCAAAAGGAGCATAGGATACACGGCTGAGGCCATACACAAAACGGGTAGTCAGAGAGAGCCAGGGTAGCACATAGCGGGTAGTCAGGCAGGTCAAGGGTCATACACGGAGAGGTTAGTCAGACAAGCTGGATCAATCACAGTCAGACAAGGCCAGAGGTTCAGACACTAAATCGGGTAGTCAGACGAGGCACTGGTCATACACGAATATGAAAGGCAGTCAGAAATGGATCGCAACAGAGAACAATAACGCTGAGGAACACAACGAAAGGGCAATGAGGCTGTGGCCAAATGTTTCTTATAAGGCCTACTAAGAAGCAGTTACAAAAGTTAAGGTGAGCGTGGCCTATAAAAATATTGAGCACGTAATGACATGTGAGCAACCAGGAAATCCACAACCAGAATGTAGCCGCCAGCCACTACAGAAACAGTCAGGAAGCCAAGGCCCCAATCACGTAGCTGACGTTGCTTGATTTAAGGAGTACTGGTGGGTCCAAGAAGTGTGGGCGTGAAACACTGACAGTGACAAGTAAAGTTATTAAAAAAAAAATATATACTTTTGACTGATAAGGTGACATGAGGCTGATGTGGAGATCCTACCTGAGCTGCAACTGAAACCATGAGAGTGACAGAAAATAGTGACAAAGACATATATCTTATGTTATTTTCAGACAGACTACAGCAGACAAGACATCATTCCATGCTCCACCAGGGAAAAGACAAGCATCATATTGGTTCTGCTGCTGTGCAACTAATTGCATTCTGTAGACATGTTCAGACAAACAGCTTTGTCATGTACAGATAAAATCAACATTAGTATCATTGTAGAGGAAAAGGCTAGGGAAGGAGGAGTGAATGGATTTGTTGGTTGTGCTAACTCCCTGTGGCAAAGGTTACTGCAGGCTGTGCAATAAATGCTGTTGATCTTCCTCCTCTTTCTCAGGAGTCTGTTTGTATAAGTGACATGAAAAGTTTTATGGCCACAAACGTTTTATTAGGAAAATGTACAGCAGCATGGGATGTCATAACCTGGCCAAGACCTGTGTCCACCTGCAAATAATGAATAATAAAAACAAACAGCACATTTGACCTTGAAATAGTGACCAATCAGAAGATGACATACCCCTCAGTAAGGGATGGCCAGAGAGATTGAAAACAACCCAATCAGTAGACTGCCTACTAGTGTCCTGAAAGCTAGTCAACAGGGCTGGTCTCCAGACTCCACTGACTCCAATCTATGTACCCGCCATAGTGTTAAATTCAGAGGTCCTGTGCCCAAGAACCTTGAGATGTACGTATGCATGTCAGGGAACCTTGTAGGGCATAGAAACATACTGTGTGGTGGACAGAGCAGAGTCTTACCTGGGAAACATATTGTGTGAGTATAGCAAATGAAAGCAGAGCACTGGGCTTTACTTTTTTTTTTTTTAAAGGCTCTTCGCCTTTCTGCCACGGCATATGCCAGGGCCATTACAGTCACCGCACCCATGGAGTAAAAACAGGGTAATCTCACTGCCGAGAGATGGTTTATTCAAAGGTTATTCCTACTCAAACTATTTTGGGTGCAATACATCCGAATGACCTGAAATTTGAAGTGGCTCTGTTAATTTTTCAGTCCGTGAACGGTTATTGTCAGGGACAACCATCTTCCTTAGTATACTGTACCAACAGCACAGCTGTAGCATTTCAGGCCATGGAAATACTATGCCCGATATAAAGATTTTCACCCTAACACATCACGCAGTGTCAGTACAGGAACTCAATGACCACTGCTACTGATAGTCCAACATACAAGAAAAAAGTAACGTGGTATCCGCACACAACGATAAAGTTTAATCATTACAGAGCATCTTTATTCAAATCACAATGTTTAAAAAAAAAAAAAAAATGGGAATTATGGTCCTTCATCAGGTGTGAAGAAAACCCTTCAAACACCTCTCTTAAATACAAGAATTGGTGCCAGGCTCAAATTCATCTGTCATCACTTAAGATAGTAATCAGTTTAATTAGTAAACAATTCCTAATTAAATTAAATAACACTTATATTATTAGCCATGCGGTTTCACTAGTGATGCTGAAATTTGATATTTGATATACTTATATAGAAGTATCCTATATAATAATTCACTAATGAATGTTTGTCAGAAGCTGTAATGCTCAGTACAGACGGCTGCGAGCGATGCAGTCTTGCGCAGTCCAGACTACCCACGCAGCAGTTGATAACAATGCGGGGCCCCGAATTCAGACGGTAGTCCTCTCTGCTTACCGAAGATGCGCAGAGAGGACTACGGTCTGAATTCGGAGTACCCCACTCCGTTATCAGCCGGGGAGCGGGCAGTCTCTACTGTGCATGGCTGCACCACGCCCGTTGATGCCTGACACTGTGGCCCGTGTACACGGGCTGTTCAATTAGTATTAAATAATTGCATTCATCAACTCTATAGTGAAAGCGTGTGTTTAATAATGTGTTAGCCAATTTGATTAGAGACTGTTCCCCAATTAAGCCAATTTCTACCTTAAGTGGAGCCGGGTGAATTTGAACTTGGTGCCAATTCTTGCATTTTGAAGAGGTGGGTGAAAGGGTTTCTTTACACCTGATGAAGGGCCACTGTAACAGAAGCCTAATTCCTTGGGCTGACTACCCAGGTGAGGTCTTGGGAGAGAAAAATAGTGGTTCACCATCCGCCTAAGTGTCTTCCTGCCGGGACAAGCCATACACATTGCGGTTGTTCCTTCCAGACCAGTACTACACTGAAAACGTGTAGTGCTGCAGGGATAGACTCCATTGTAACAAGTATCTGTTTTCCCAGGAAACCTTATTCAGCCATACCAGTGGGTTGTGGTCTGTAAGTATGGTGAACTCCCTTCCATATAAGTATGGCTGAAATTGTTTGATGGCCCAAATCAAGGCAAGGCACTCCTTTTTGATGGCCGCATATCCTATCTCGCGGCCTAGTATTTTACAACTCTGAAAGGCGATGGGATGTTCCTCTCCGCAGGATTCCACTTGGCTCAGTATGGCCCCCAATCCAACGTTAGAGGCATCTGTGTGGATCAGAAAGGGTCTGTTAAAATCAGGAGCAGCCAGTACGGGGGCCTGTCAAAGGGCTGTCTTCAAGGCTTGGAAAGCCTGGTCACATGCTGGTGTCCATGTCACTATGCGAGGAAGGGCATTTTTAGTCAGGGTCTGTCAGGGGTTTGGCTATGTCACTGTATCCGGGAACAAATCTTCTATAATAGTCAGCCGTACCCAGAAATGCCAGTACTTGTTTTCTGGTTTGAGGCTGAGACCAGTTTTTGATGGCCTTAATTTTTGTGGGTTCCAGTCTCTGACACCCATTCCCTACCCTTTGACCTAGGTACTGTACTTCCCCCATGCCTATTTGACACTTGTTGGGGCAGATGGCGAGGCCAGCGTAGTGTATTCTCCCTAGAATGGCCTCTACATACAGTAGATATTTCTCCCAAGTCTCGCTGAATATCGCTATGTCGTCAAGATAAGCACAAGCAAATTCCTGGGCCACGGTGAGCAAATGGTCGACCAGTCTCTGGAAGGTAGCTGGGGCATTCTTCACCCCGAACAGCATGACGGTGAACTCGTACAGATCGAACGGGGTGATGAAGGCCGACTTCGCCACTCCATCGGGAGCCAAGGGAATCTGCCAGTACACTCGGCTAAGGTCAAGGGTGGTGACAAAGCGAGCCCCAGCGAGCTGATCTATTAGTTCGTCGACTCTTGGCATGGGGTAAGCGTCGGTCACTGTCCTGTCATTCAACTGCCTATAGTCAACACAAAACCTAATTGTCCCATCCTTCTTAGGGACTAAGACCACTGGGGATGCCCAGGGACTGTCGGAATCCTGAATGACCCCCAACTCCTGCATCTCCATGATCTCCTGTCGTATGTGCATTTTTACGGCCTCCGGTACCTGATAGGCCGGCTGTCGGAGAGGGGCCTAATCTAGGGTGTCAACCTTGTGGTAAGTGAGAGTTGTACACTCAGGTTTCGACGACAACAGGGTCGGCCATCTAGCTAACACCTCCTGCATTTGGGTTCTTTGGGTAGTATCTAGATGAGGACCTAGAGGGACAGGACTGCTCAGAGAGTGGGGCCTGGTGTCCCCCAGTAAGTCTGGTAACTTCTGATCTTCCGACTCATGGCCTGCCAGGGTACAAATTGCTGCAATGTTCTTGAGAGCATTCACATGACATACTCTCCGGTCCTTCAACTGGGGCCCCTTGGCTATCAAATATGTGGTTTCCCCTTGGCGGTCCACTACCTGGGACGGCTGTAATACACATCTGGAATGCAATCGGGGCTGGAGCATCTTTTATGCCATAAGTTTGTCAATGGCTATTCAGCCGCCCAGACCTGGGACTTCACCCAGTGCCTTCTAGTCTATTTTTGGGATATTTCTATGGCTCTTTCATTAAAATCGCATTATGTCAATGATTACTCCTGACTAGTATTGTGGCATTCTTTTCACAACCTCTTTTATAGAGAAAGTCTCAGAATGGATGTATATTGATGTGGTTAACTGTTTTGTTATTCTATAAATATGTTAACCATTTGGTTACCGCAGGCGCCCTGCTACTAACAGTGTCTGACAAGTTTAAAGTTGTAGATGCTCTTTCAGTAATGCAGTCGATATTCTGCAGATTCCCTGCTTAATTCCACCTATGTCTGGAATGAGATATATTTAGCAAGTATGCAATTTATTATTCTGTATTTGTTATATCTGTCTTTAAAGCTATTAGTCACTTATGTATATAGTGTCAATATAGCTAGACAAGGGAGTAACTGCAGGCACCCTGCCTTTCATGTCATTCAATGTCCCAGAGTTGATTTGTCTCTGAATAAAACTGTAAATCCAATCTAAGTCAATTTTCTCAATGCTGTTAATTCTGTATTGCAGATGCCCTGCTAACCATATATTTATTGTGCATACATAATAATAATAACTCGTATTTATATAGCGCCTTTCTCCCAGTGGGACTCAAAGCGCTTTCAGCGCACGCTCTCGGAATTAACCAAATCGGCAGCTGAAAATAATAGATGTTATTATTACCCAATCAATGGTACTCATTTTATCGACCTCAGAAGGATGAAGGGCTGAGTTGACCCTGCTGGGATTTGAACCTGCAACCTTACGGTTTGAACAGGCTCTATAGTCAGGTAATTTACCACTGAGCTATACATCTCTTAAGTGTACATTAGAGGCAGAGAGATTTCTATGTATCCGAAAAATCTATTTTGATACAATGTCAAAATGATTATTCATTCATTGCGCTATTGCAGCATATTCTCTTTGGCTGAAATTAACCCTTTTTTTCCCAGTGACGTCACTATGGTCAGAATTGTGTATGTAACACGCTTTCTGACTTATTGTGGAATAGACCACATACTTTATCTAATACGTTAATTAGTAATTTCCTATTGATTATTAGTGAATTCAGAAGTATCATTGTATCTACAGTGCTAGAATCCATTTAAAGGGATAGTAATACTTCGTTTTATCTTTATTTTATTTTGTAGGCATTAAAAAAAACACGAAGAACGATATGTCTTAACTCTCAAAGCTTTATGGTTTAAGAGATATTCACAAGCAAAGTTTCCCCTCCCGCCCCTTTTACTTAGTGTAAGCCATCTCTTCTCAGATGTGGAATCCAGTCCATAGACCAGACAGATAACAGAAGGGGACAATCTTCTTCCTATGAGAACAATGAAAACCCTGTCCCCCTTGACAAGTTTTTCAGGTTTTTTCCCTTATCTTAATAGAAAACTGTCCCTCTCTGCAGTCTACCTGGGCACCTCCCTTCTGATCTGGCTGAGCAGTGTTACATCAGTAAAAGGGGCGGGAGGGGGATACTTTGTCATTGAATTACTCTTGAACTACAACTCTGACAGAACTGAAATAATACTCTCCAAAGTCCAAATACTATGATGATTAATTAGAGCTGCTTTTATTATGAAACATTACTATCCCTTTAATGGTACCAACAAACTATTTTAAAATATGGTTATGTTTCAAATGGCGGCATCCTTATAATGGTTACCAAGACACCCTGTTATTTTAAGAGCAGTTGTGTTTAGAATGCAGGCATCTTTTTAGCGGTGCCCACCAACAGTTACTAAAGCATCCTATTGTATTTGGAATGCTAGCATCCTTCTACTGGTGCCACGAGACAGTAACTAAAATGCCCTCTGTTTGGAACGCTGGTATCCTTTTAGTGGTGCCACTAGATAGTAACTAAAGTGCCCAACGTGTTTCACCAATCTGGCTTCTTCAGGGGATTTTACATAGACGAGCCGCCATTAGCATGCTCTTTTATACCCCAAATTTCAAATAGAGGCTTGGCTTTCAGCCAAACCTCACCTTAGAGCGAACCATCAATCCTTTGTATGGTGGCCCGCAAGTATCATAAATGGCTCGAGATACGTTAACCCCAAATTTAAGTCTCAAAGATTTTCCAAATGAATCATTCGCACATTCATATATTGTCCATATTCTTTTGAATAATATATATGCTATTATTTTTATTGTTATTATTTCATATATATCAATAATAATTTATAATTTTGATTGAATTACAGTGTAAAGTTCCTTATTATTATTTCCAGATTTTAAAGTTATTTATTGCAAGATTTTATATATTAACAGATTTAAATCAACAACTATTTCATATATACTGTCACTTGGGATGGGGTACCAACAGCGCCACTGTCAAATTTCAGGCCACTGGGATACTGCACCTAAAAAAATTTGAATCTGAGCAGCAATGACTTTGAATAAAGCACCTCTTAGCAGTGGTAGTGCAATTGTTTTATTCAGGGGATAAACAGTACTATAGATAGATAAATAGATAGATAGATATAGATAGATAGATAGATAGATAGATAGATAGATAGATAGATAGATAGATAGATAGATAATTTTAAAGTTTTACTGTCCCTTTAAGAAGTGATCCTTTATGGATTAACCCAACTGCACCAGGAGAAACAAATAAAATGCCTCATGACTGCCTAAGGGCGCGCCCAAACATAACCGAAGGCCCAAATCCCCCCAGTAACGGATACAGACAACTCTCTGGGAAGGAAAAGGCCACAGCTTTATTAAAACTGTAACAAAACAGTTAACATTATGCCTGCATCTCAGCAACTGCTGAGTGGCACGATAAACACACCCAACCAACAAGAGTCTCTGCCCCCACTTGCGCCGTTAGCCTGCGAGTGGGGGACTAATTCCCCAAAACCCGTTAGGGGTACTTGACAGCTAAAATTTATTCCCTGCCAAGGACCCACCCCCGAAAATTCACTGTAACACCAAACAAAAAGGGGAGGGAGGGAACAAAGAAATTCACCCGTGCAGCTGTCTCGCACGGTGAACTAAAACGCGCAGACAGCCGAATGGGCAATATTTATAAACATCTTCCCCCCACCCGGTCCATTAACCCCGCCAGTCACTAAGGACAATCTCAAGATAAAATATTGCCAAAAGATGGTCTGCACCCCGCAGTCATGCCCCCCTTCAACTATATGTCGAGGAAGATTTAAACTGATATTTTAATTCATTGAATATTAGAGCTGTCCAGTGTTCTGCTTCACAATGCATCAAAGTCCTCTAGCATTCAAGGGTTAAATGGCCTATTTAACCTTTTGAGTGCCTGAGGGGTATGTAACGCCTTGAGAAGCGTTGCATACCCCCACGGCACTCAAATGGTTAAATCAGCTCTGTAACAGAAACCAGGAACTCCGTGTAGTTCCTGGCCATCATGCCGGTTTCTCTCTCCTGGATGCGGCTATTGAGGGGTAGCTGTGCCGGTATTGAGATGCAGAGTTCCTGGGAATGGGACTCAAAAGGTACTCTATAAACTATTCCCAAGTACAACACACCACTCAAATCTTGTAGTTAACCCCTTAACGTCTACTGCCGTGCCAGGACCGTCACGGCTGTCCGGCACTTAAGGACCAGTGATGGTCCTGGCACGTCATGGAATTCAGGGCTCCCCGCGCGGCTGCACGGGGAGCCCTGAATCAGATTGTAAAAAAAAAAAATGCCCGTGGTCCTTAAGTGCCAACCGCACATGCGTGCGCCGGTCCCTAAGGGGTTAAATGAAGACACTTTATTTAGAGACATTTTATAGCAAGAAACACAAAGGAATGTAATTCAATCTTGCTGCTCCAATGTCCAGCCGACGAGAATTGGAGCGACAAGGAGTAAAAATGTGATGACCAATTTGGGTCTGGTCACCAGTGTATTCTACTTTTGATGAAATTACCGAGGTCCGATTAGTTGTTCATCAAAAGTAGAATACACTGGTGGCCGGACCCGGACTGGTCGTCACACGTTTGCTCCTTTTCACTCTACCAATAGGGACCAGAGAGACAAGATGTGACAAGTGGCAACCAGTCAAGGGGCCGTTTATCTGTTGAAGGAATGTTACCACATACTTAACATTGTTTTACAGGCAGGCAGCTCCCTGGCTATTCATTGCTTGTCGAACAATGTTAAAGGGATAGTAATGTTTCAAAATAAAATCAGCTCTAATGAATATTCAAAGTATTTGGGCCATGGAGAGTGTTATTTCAATACTGTCAGAGTTGTAGTTCAAGAGTAATTGAATAATAACGTACCCCCCTCCCGCCCCTTTTACTGATGTAACACTGCTCACCTAAGAGCAGAAAGGTGGTGTCCAGATGGCTTGCAGAGAGAGACAATCTTCAACTAACATAAGGGAAAACCCTGTCAAGGGAGGGCAGCGTTTTCCATATGATCACAGTAAGAAGATTGTCCCTTGCTGTGAGCTGTCCGGTCAAGAGACCAGATTCCACATCTGAGGGGAGGTGGCTTACACTAGGTAAAAGGGAGGGGAGGAGGATACTTTATCATTCAATTACTCTTGAACTACAACTCTGACAGTATTTTAGGTTGACCACTAGTGATGAGCGAGCACCCCAATGCTCGGGTGTTCGGGTGCTCTGACCGAGCACCCCCTGAGGCTCGAGTGCTCGGCCGAGCACCCGAGCCCCATTGAAGTCAATGGGAGGACTCGAGCATTACACCAGGCACCCCCTGCTCTGATGAGGGGAGGGTGCCTGGTCCATAGGAAAAGGGCAGAAAAGGATGGAAACACCACAGAAATGGTTCAGGGACAGCATAGTGAGGATGTCTGGATGCATCTTGGACTCCAACATCGCTGCTGGGAACGATCTTTCGCCCGTAGTACGCCATTTTTACAGACTGACCATAAAACACACGAAAAGGAAAATAAAAACGACTTTAGGCGAAAAATTGTTACCAAACAATATTTGCTGTATATTTACTTGTATATCATCTGCAAATTCTCCCAAAAATTTCCTTGATTTTCTGAACTGGGGCCATGATTAAGAGGGAAACGTGCGCAGAGGCAAATTCTCCCAAAAATTTCCTTGATTTTCAGAACTGAGGCCATGATTAAGAGGGAAACGTGCGCAGAGGCAAATTCTCCCAAAAATTTCCTTGATTTTCAGAACTGAGGCCATGATTAAGAGGGAAACGTGCGCAGAGGCAAATTCTCCCAAAAATTTCCTTGATTTTCAGAACTGAGGCCATGATTAAGAGGGAAACGTGCGCTGAGCTGACCATCTAAAACATTATGGGTGAGGGTCTGCTGCAGAGCTGACCATCCTAAACATTATATGCGAAGGCCCGCTAGTGAGCTGACGCTATAAAACATTATATGAGAGGGCCCGCTAGAGAGCTGACCCAATAAAACATTATATGAGAAGGCCCGCTGGTGAGCTGACCTATATAAAAATTGTCAAACAGGGCCCGCTGGTGAGCTGGCCCTATATAAAAATTATATCACAGGGCCCGCTGGTGAGCTGGCCCTATATAAAAATTATATCCCAGGGCATATGGAAGAGGAGGAGGAGGATGAGAAGAGTAAGAGTCAACCATATACCCGTTTTTTGGGTGGAAGGGGTGAATGGGAATACAGAGTATTCACATCATTGTAAATAACATATATAAAGTGAGTTTATGTTCCCCCGCGGCTTTCCTCCAGTGGAGTGGAGAAGTCAGGGGAAATCCAGGCCTTGTTCATTTTTATAAGTGTCAACCTATCAGCATTGTCGGTGGAAAGGCGGATACGCTTATCTGTTATGATGCCACCAGCAGCACTAAATACCCGCTCAGACAGAACGCTGGCGGCAGGGCAGGCCAGCACCTCCAAGGCGTAGAGTGCCAGTTCATACCACGTGTCCAGCTTGGACACCCAGTAGTTGTAAGGCACAGAGGGATCATTGAGGACGCTGACACGGTCTGCTACGTACTCCTTCACCATCTTCCAAAACTTTTCCCTCCTTGTGACACTAGGCTGCGCATCAGGGTGAGGGTGCTGGCGGGGTGTCATGAAGGTGTCCCACGCCTTGGAGAGTGTTGCCCTGCCTTTCTCGGAACTGCTGTGTGCTCCCCTTTTCTCCCCTTCTCTGTTGGCCAAGGTAGCACGTACTCTGCCGCCAGCGTTGTCAGATGGAAAATTTTGGAGCAATTTTTCAACAAGAACCTTCTGGTATTGCACCATTTTGCTTGTCCTCTCCACCGGAGGAATGAGAGATTAGAAATTCTCTTTGTAGCGGGGGTCCAGAAGGGTGAACACCCAGTAATCCGTGTTGTTTAAAATGCGTATAACGCGTGGGTCACGGGAAAGGCAGCCTAACATAAAGTCAGCCATGTGTGCCAGAGTACCAACAGTCAAGATTTCGCTGTCCTCACCAGGAGGATGACTCTCAATATCCTCATCCTCTTCCTCCTCTTCTGCCCACCCACGCTGAAGAGATGGAACTAAAGTTCCATGGCTACCCTCTGTAGCGGAGGCAACCGTGTCTTCCTCCTCCTCCTCCTCCTCCTCCTCCTCCTCCGCCTCCTCCAATTGTCGCTGAGAAGACGAAGTGAGGGTGCTCTGGCTATCACCTTGTTTAAGCTCTTCCTCCCCCATTTCCACCTCTTCCACATGCAAAGCGTCGGTTTTAATTGTGAGCAGCGAGCGTTTCAGTAGACACAGAAGTGGGATGGTTACACTGATAATAGCGTTATCGCCGCTCACCATCTGTGTCGATTCCTCAAAATTGCGTAAAACCTCGCAGAGGTCTGACATCCATTCCCACTCCTCACTTCTGATTACAGGAAGTTGAACGGAGAGGCGACGACCGTGTAACAGCTGGTACTCCACTACTGCCCTCTGCTGCTCACAAAGCCGGGCCAACATGTGGAAGGTGGAGTTCCAGCGCGTGCTCACGTCACACAGCAGCCGGTGAGCTGGCAATTGTAAGCGCTGCTGCAGCTTCAACAGGCCGGCCGAAGCTGTAGATGACTTACGGAAATGTGCACACACGCGGCGCACCTTGGTCAAGAGATCATGCACATTGGGGTAGGTTTTTAGAAATCGCTGCACCACTAAATTAAATACATGCGCTAGGCATGGTACGTGTGTGAGCTTGCCGAGCTCCAAAGCCGCCACCAAGTTACGCCCATTATCACACACAACCATACCTGGTTGCAGGTTGAGTGGCGAGAGCCACTGCTCGGTCTGGTGACTAATTCCCTGCAACAGCTCTGAGGCCGTGTGCTGTTTGTCCCCAAGGCAGATCAGCTTCAGCACGGCCTGTTGACGCTTCCCCACTGCAGTGCTACACTGCTTCCAGCTACTGGCTGATGGGGGAGTGGCGCTGCGTGTAGAGAATTCGGAGGTGGAAACGGAGGAGGAGGAGCCAATAACGTAGGTGCTGGCGGAAACCCTGATGGAGTTAGGGCCCGCAATCCTCGGCGTGGGTAGCACCCGTGCCATCCCAGGGTCCGAGTCGCTCCCAGCCTCCACGACATTCACCCAGTGTGCCGTCAGGGAAATGTAGCGTCCCTGGCCACAAGCACTTGTCCATGTGTCAGTCGTTAAGTGGACCTTCCCAGTAACTGCGTTGGTCAGGGCACGGGTGATGTTACGGGACACATGGTGGTGTAATGCGGGGATGGCACACCGGGAAAAGTAGTGGCGGCTGGGGACCGCGTACCGAGGGACAGCTGCTGCCATCAGGCTGCGGAAGGACTCAGTGTCCACAAGCCTAAATGGCAGCATTTCGATGGCCAGTAATTTTGAAAGGTGTGAGGTTAGTGCTATGGCCTGTGGGTGGGTGGCTGGGTACTTTCTCTTGCGCTCAAATGCCTGGGGTAACGACATTTGGACGCTGTGCTGGGACAGGGAAGTGGATGTGGTCGCTGATGGTGCTTCAGATGGTACAGGTGCAGGGCGGGAGGTATGCGGGCCTGCGCCTTCGACAGGTGATTGGCCGGCACCGAAAACAGGGGAAGAGGAGGCAGTGGTGTGGCCTGCAGACACAGATGGGCGATCCAGGCGTTCCTCCCACTTACTACGGTGCTTGGATGCCATGTGTCGGATCATGCTGGTGGTGGTGAGGTTTCTAGTGTTCATGCCTCGGCTCATTCTGGTGTGGCACAGGTTGCAAACTACAATTCTTTTGTCGTCCGCACTTTCCTTAAAAAAACGCCATACCGCGGAACACCTACCCCTTGGCAAGGTAGATTTACGCAAGGGGGTGCTCCGTGGAACATTTGCGGGCCGGTTTGGTGCGGTCCGCCTTCTTTCTGTAGCCACACCACTGCCTCTTCCAGCCTGTTGCGGTGCTGCAGATGGCTCACCCTCAGGACTGCTGTCATCGCTCGGCTCTACACCTTCCCAGGTGGGGTCAGTCACCTCATCGTCCACCAAGTCCTCCTCCACTTCCTCACTCTGATCATCCTCCTCAAGTCTTGATCCCACCACATACTCAGTCATTGACAACTGTATAACATTCTCCTCAACAAGGTCTTGAGACGGAAATAGTGGTTGATTTAATGGCAACTGTGTCTCATCATCATCATCATCATCCACTTCTTCCTTTGACCTTAAATGCCGTTCACATCTGTCATCTTCTTGTGATTGGGTAGCCTCTAGAGGTTGTGAATCAGGGCACAAGATGTCATGTTCCTCTGCAAGCGTGCTTGGAGAGAGGGTCAAATGAAGGATTGGTGATGAGACGAGCTCCTCACTATATCCCAGTGTGGGATCACTTCTTTGACCAGACCGTGTATGGTGGGAGGAAGGATGATCAGAGTGAGGATTATGTTGACCAGACTCTTGGCTACTGAGAGTGGACTTGGTGGAAGACAGGGTGGTGCTTAACCGACTGGAAGCAGTATCAGCTGTCATCCAACCGACCACCTGTTCGCAGTGGTCGGACCTCGAGAGTGATGTCCTGCGACGCCCTGTAAAATTACACATGAAGCTAGGTATGGTGGATGTCTTTCTTTCTTGTGCTCTGGCACCAGGCACAGTTTCTCCGCGTCCTGACCCGCGCCCTGAACTATCAGGATCACGTCCACTTCCCCGTCCCTTTTTACCCGCCTTCTTCATCTTACACGGAATATGTGACTTTAATATTTGAGTTTGAAAACTTAACAGTATTTCTTACTATTCTGCAACTGTGCAGAGTACACAGAATAGGCTGCTAAACGGCGGTGACACACACTGAATGGAATATGTGACTTTAATATTTGAGTTTGAAAACTTAACAGTATTTCTTACTATTCTGCAACTGTGCAGAGTACACAGAATAGGCTGCTAAACGGCGGTGACACACACTGAATGGAATATGTGACTTTAATATTTGAGTTTGAAAACTTAACAGTATTTCTTACTATTCTGCAACTGTGCAGAGTACACAGAATAGGCTGCTAAACTGCGGTGACGAACACAGAATGGAATATGTGACTTTAATATTTGAGTTTGAAAACTTAACAGTATTTCTTACTATTCTGCAACTGTGCAGAGTACACAGAATAGGCTGCTAAACTGCGGTGACGAACACAGAATGGAATATGTGACTTTAATATTTGAGTTTGAAAACTTAACAGTATTTCTTACTATTCTGCAACTGTGCAGAGTACACAGAATAGGCTGCTAAACTGCGGTGACGAACACAGAATGGAATATGTGACTTTAATATTTGAGTTTGAAAACGTAACAGTATTTCTTACTATTCTGCAACTGTGCAGAGTACACAGAATAGGCTGCTAAACGGCGGTGACACACACTGAATGGAATATGTGACTTTAATATTTGAGTTTGAAAACTTAACAGTATTTCTTCCTATTCTGCAACTGTGCAGAGTACACAGAATAGGCTGCTAAACGGCGGTGACACACACTGAATGGAATATGTGACTTTAATATTTGAGTTTGAAAACTTAACAGTATTTCTTACTATTCTGCAACTGTGCAGAGTACACAGAATAGGCTGCTAAACGGCGGTGACACACACTGAATGGAATATGTGACTTTAATATTTGAGTTTGAAAACTTAACAGTATTTCTCACTATTCTGCAACTGTGCAGAGTACACAGAATAGGCTGCTAAACGGCGGTGACACACACTGAATGGAATATGTGACTTTAATATTTGAGTTTGAAAACTTAACAGTATTTCTTACTATTCTGCAACTGTGCAGAGTACACAGAATAGGCTGCTAAACGGCGGTGACACACACTGAATGGAATATGTGACTTTAATATTTGAGTTTGAAAACTTAACAGTATTTCTTACTATTCTGCAACTGTGCAGAGTACACAGAATAGGCTGCTAAACGGCGGTGACACACACTGAATGGAATATGTGACTTTAATATTTGAGTTTGAAAACTTAACAGTATTTCTTACTATTCTGCAACTGTGCAGAGTACACAGAATAGGCTGCTAAACGGCGGTGACACACACTGAATGGAATATGTGACTTTAATATTTGAGTTTGAAAACTTAACATTATTTCTTACTATTCTGCAACTGTGCAGAGTACACAGAATAGGCTGCTAAACTGCGGTGACACACACTGAATGGAATATGTGACTTTAATATTTGAGTTTGAAAACTTAACAGTATTTCTTACTATTCTGCAACTGTGCAGAGTACACAGAATAGGCTGCTAAACGGCGGTGACACACACTGAATGGAATATGTGACTTTAATATTTGAGTTTGAAAACTTAACAGTATTTCTTACTATTCTGCAACTGTGCAGAGTACACAGAATAGGCTGCTAAACGGCGGTGACACACACTGAATGGAATATGTGACTTTAATATTTGAGTTTGAAAACTTAACAGTATTTCTTAATATTCTGCAACTGTGCAGAGTACACAGAATAGGCTGTTAAACGGCGGTGACACACACTGAATGGAATATGTGACTTTAATATTTGAGTTTGAAAACTTAACAGTATTTCTTCCTATTCTGCAACTGTGCAGAGTACACAGAATAGGCTGCTAAACTGCGGTGACGAACACAGAATGGAATATGTGACTTTAATATTTGAGTTTGAAAACTTAACAGTATTTCTTACTATTCTGCAACTGTGCAGAGTACACAGAATAGGCTGCTAAACGGCGGTGACACACACTGAATGGAATATGTGACTTTAATATTTGAGTTTGAAAACTTAACAGTATTTCTTACTATTCTGCAACTCTGCACACTACACAGAATGTGCTGCTAAACTGCAGCGAAGCACACTGAATGGAATATGTGACTTTGATATTTTAGTTTGAAGACTTAACAGTATTTCTTCCTATTTTGCAACTCTGCACAGTACACAGAATGTGCTGCTAAACTGCGGCGAAGCACACTGAATGGAATATGTGACTTTGATATTTTAGTTTGAAGACTTAACAGTATTTCTTCCTATTCTGCAACTCTGCACAGTACACAGAATGTGCTGCTAAACTGCGGCGAAGCACACTGAATGGAATATGTGACTTTGATATTTTAGTTTGAAGACTTAACAGTATTTCTTCCTATTCTGCAACTCTGCACAGTACACAGAATGTGCTGCTAAACTGCGGCGACGCACACTGAATGGAATATGTGACTTTGATATTTTAGTATGAAGACTTAACAGAATGTGCTCTAATCTGCAACTTTGCACACTAAACAGAATGTGCTCTAATCTGCAACTTTGCACACTAAACAGAATGTGCTCTAATCTGCAACTTTGCACACTAAACAGAATGTGCTCTAATCTGCAACTGTGCACACTAAACAGAATGTGCTCTAATCTGCAACTTTGCACACTAAACAGAATATATTTTTTTTTTTTGTTTTTTTCCCCCCACACAAAATAACCTGCTGCCCCCACACACAGTAGTCCTAAAAAGGACTTTTGGTTCTTTTTTTTCACAAATTTGCTTTTTTTCTCCCTACACTGACTTTCCCTTCCTATCCTCAGCTCTCCCTGGCTAAGACTGAGCCGAACTCGATGGTCAGGTGCTATACAGCACCTGACCACGGGTTCTGGCCAGCCAATCAGTGTAATGCCAGCAGCCAACATGGCTGCTGGCATTACACCGATGTCAGAGCCTCCCTGCACGTTTATTGGCTGCGCAGCAGCCGCAAAACGTGTGGGGAGGAGACCCGAACATGGCGGGCGAGCACATGCGGTTCTATTGACCACATTTCCATTCTGCCATTCTGGGACATGTGGTCACCCTAGACCCGTGGCTGAGGCTCCCGCCGGTGCTGACCATCTTTCTGAGTCTGACATAGTAAAAGTTCCCAGTGGGTCAGAGCCGCAGGTCTCACTTGCAGCACCAGCATACCTGCTCCATCCCAGCTGTCTCACACGCACCAGTCCAGCCAGCCAATGAAATGTATTTGTTATATGGCCCTCATTGGCTGGCTCAGCCAGCCAATGAGGCCATACATTTCATTGGCTGGCTGGACTGGTACGTGTTGCTCCATTCCGGGACCCTTTGTTGTCCTGGTGGGGGGTGACCCGGGAAGCGGGACACAGACCCCCAATAAGGGACAGTCCCAGGCATTCTGGGATGTGTGGTCACCCTACAGTATTGAAATAACACTTTCCATGTCCCAAATACTATGAAGATTAATTGGAGCTGCTTTTATTTTGAAACATTAGTATTCCTTTAAGTATGCAGTGACGCTCCTTCAAGCGGAACTAACACCGCTAACAAACATTGTCTGTAATAATTCCCTATCTGGCGACTAGCTGCTTAGTAGCGCTAGTCGCCAGAATTATTACCTCTTTATGGAGAAATTTGAAGTGATCCTCGGCTGACAGGCAGGATGGAGTGTGGACATCTTGCCCTAGTGACGTCCGTGCGCCTGCGCTGTCAGTCCCTTCCGGTGCCAAATGGCTCATAGCAATGCCTCCTACAGCCATCTGGGACTGACAGGGCAGGCGCGCGGACGTCACTAGGGCAAGATGTCCGCGCTCCGTCCTGCCTGTCAGCCGAGGATCACTTCAAATTTCTTCATGAAGAGGTAATAATTCTGGCGACTAGCGCTACTAAGCAACTAGTCGCCAGATAGGAAATTATTACAGACGACGTTTGTTAGCAGTGTTAGTTCCACTTTCAACAGGTAGGTGGTCGCCTGATTGGTCACCACTTGCCCCATCTTGTCACTCCGGAGGCCCAGGACAACAAGATTGAACATACATTCACCTAGTACTGGAGGTCACCAATCACTGAGTCGCCTACTTTTTAACTTGCAGCGAGGAGAAAATTGACTGCCCGGCTGCCGTGGTGTATGGCGGCCCACAGTCCACACAAAGGGACACTAGTTCAGTCTGGCTCCAAGTGGATGTGTCACCTATGGACAACATCCTATAAATAGGTAACACATTCAATAGCATAAAAACTTTATTTATTTTTTTATTTTAAGCTTCGGTTTTGTTTAAATTTAACTTACAAAAGACTGGGTTGAAGCCGCTTCCACAGCTCGAAGCTCCGCCTCTGCTCTCCTCCCTCCTCCAATGACGGAGGCTTCTGTCTGTAAGCTGGAGCAGTCTCACTGGCTAGATATCGATCTCTGCCAATGAGAGCGCTCCAGCGTACAGACAAAAGCCTCTGTCATCGGAGGAGGGAGGAGAGCAGAGGCGGAACTTTGTGACCGCGGAGAACCGCAGTCACCCAGAAGTGGCTGCAGCACACAGTTTTGTAAGTTAAATTTAAATACTATTGAAGCTTAAAATAAAAAATAAATAACGTTTTCCTTGTATTGGATGTTTCACCTAACTATTTATGGGATGTTGTCCATAGGTGACACATCCACTTTAAAGTGGAACTTTCACCTTAATTCAAGTTTGCATATTTAAAAACTGCATAAAAAACTGCCTATATATCATGTTGACCAAAAGTGCAGCAGATGTATAGTTTAGGAGATATTTACACTTTCATTTCAGGGCAAAGTGAAAGTAAACAGTTCCTGGTACTGCACAAAGATGCTTTAGCATATAAATAGTAATTTAAATCTACATTAGCATGAGACAAATCACTAAAAATACATAATTATCATATGACATGTCATCGATTAGCTTAATTAGCATATGAATGCATGACTGATGCCACTTATTGC
Organism: Rhinophrynus dorsalis; assembly: GCA_037306005.1. NCBI lineage: Eukaryota > Metazoa > Chordata > Amphibia > Anura > Rhinophrynidae > Rhinophrynus > Rhinophrynus dorsalis. Next base: position 175,585,386 of record CM074727.1, on the reverse strand, counting down.
CCAATTAACATACATTAGGATATGAAAGAAGTGTGAATATCTCCTGAACTGTACATTTGCTGGTCTTTTTGTTAACATGACATATAGGCAGTTTTTAATGTACTTTTCAAATATACAAACTTGAATTAAGGTGATAGTTCCCCTTTAACCTGCAGTATCAGCCGCAAGTGCAACATTTTTCATAATTTTTTTCCTATGCCGCCACTGCACCACTTCTCATGAGTTTCAGTGAGATGATGAAACTGCACGACAATGACTGGCACTTGAACTGCGCATTGCCGGAATCACTTTGTAATGTGAGCAAGGTCCAGTCTGAATGAAAATTGCATATACTTTCTTTCCCTTCTGTTGAAAAGCAATTTAAACAAGTCATTTAGTTGTAGAAATAAACTATGAATTTAATTTATATGTTCATTAATTGTACAATTAAGTGAGAATACTAATTGACTGTAGAATTATAGTTGAATGGACCGCTGGAGAGAAGTAATTAGTTCCAGTGTGTTTTTTTTTTTTTCATTGTTCCCATAATTCTTCTTGTTCGTGCGTTAACCAATTAGTTTTGTTTTGACTCCATGGTGTATAAATGATATTTGCACACTGATGTCAGGGCAGAGGGATTGGTGCATGATCGTATTTTTGTGGAAAACAGACTTTGAGAGAGAGAGAGCAGATTGTTTAACATTGTAAACCAGCGTGTATTTTTCAGTAAAAACAACTTCAAAGAGGCTGGTTTGCTATTGATATGAGCTTAAAACTCAGTGTTTCAATATCTGATGGGACTTTTATTAAATGGAACTACACCTATAGGAATAAGTAGCGGTTACTTTGTTTAAAAGAGGCACTTACCTAGGTAGGAGTCCATCATACAGCAGTCAGGTGTATCTTTATAATTACTGTGTGTAACAGAAGCACTTACCTAGGTAGGAGTCCATCATACAGCAGTCAGGTGTATCTATATAATTACTGTGTGTAACAGAAGTACTTACCTAGGTAGGAGTCCATCATACAGCAGTCAGGCGTATGTATATAATTACTGTGTGTAACAGAAGCACTTACCTAGGTAGGAGTCCATCACACAGCAGTCAGGCGTATCTATATAATTACTGTGTGTAACAGAAGCACTTACCTAGGTAGGAGCCTATCACACAGCAGTCAGGCGTATCTATATACTTACTGTGTGTAACAGAAGCACTTACCTAGGTAGGAGTCCATCATACAGCAGTCAGGTGTATCTATATAATTACTGTGTGTAACAGAAGCACTTACCTAGGTAGGAGTCCATCACACAGCAATCAGGTGTATCTATATAATTACTGTATGTAACAGAAGCACTTTCCTAGGTAGGAGTCCATCATACAGCAGTCAGGTGTATCTATATAATTACTGTGTGTAACAGAAGCACTTACCTAGGTAGGAGTCCATCATACAGCAGTCAGGCGTAGCTATATAATTACTGTGTGTAACAGAAGCACTTACCTATGTAGGAGTCCATCATACAGCAGTCAGGGTTATCTATATAATTACTGTGTGTAACAGAAGGACTTACCTAGGTAGGAGTCCATCATACGGCAGTCAGGCGTATCTATATAATTACTGTGTGTAACAGAAGCACTTACCTAAGTAGGACTCCATCATACAGCAGTCAGGTGTATCTATATAATTACTGTGTGTAACAGAAGCACTTACCTAAGTAGGACTCCATCATACAGCAGTCAGGTGTATCTATATAATTACTGTGTGTAACAGAAGCACTTACCTAGGTAGGAGTCCATCATACAGCAGTCAGGTGTAGGTATATAATTACTGTGTGTAACAGAAGCAATAGCTGTAATTCACTGCAAAAACAGAGTCTAGGGGTCGAATCCAGAGAGTTCTCAGGTATGTGGATACTTCTCTAGCACTGAACATGTTAAAGTATTTAAATGTTTCTGCCACAGCACTATTTTAGAGTACCAACTGCTATAAAATAACAGTCAACAAAGGAAACCGTCAGAGTCTCCTGTTTGTTTACTGGAATGAGTTTGCATATTTATGATCCTTGTAGTGACCAGCACCTCCCCTTCAGGGCACTGAAACATGAACAAACAGGAGAAATGGCAGTGGCGTATCAGGTTGTTTTTTCTTGTTTCTTTTTTTTTTCCTCTTTTTTACTCTTACACACACACACACACACACACTGTTCTCATAGGTTGCCTGGTTACAGCACAAAAAAAATAATTTAAAGTCTACAAGCTTATAAATATTATTTTGATAGATGGATCTCTGGTTAGTTAAAACAAGAGAAGAAAGCAATTGATGTTCAAGATGATAATGCAGCTTAAAGTGGATTGTTGATTTTGAGGTGTATGTAATTAGTTGCGCTTCTCTAAAGAATGGTAGGTGACGGATTATCCCTTTGTTTTCACAAAGGTCCATAGCACATTATTATCCAAAAGCTTTGCTGACTGTTACATGCCAGGCTATCTTTGCACTAATGAGCTGCTTATTTCTTCTCTCGAAAGAAGCATGATTTCTTTAAAGGGGAAGTAACACATAACAATGGCCAGAAAAATCACATTGGTCCCAGACCCAGATTTAATCACAGGTACCTCCAGACAAGGCAGTCTAGGCATCCTTAGCTCAGCTCATGGACACTGTAACAGAAGCTAAGGTCACCAGGAAATCCTTAGCGATCATGACGGGTTTCCCCATTCTTGAAGCAACTGCCTGTAGATCAGAGTTCCTCAGAATGGGAGGCAAAGTGGACCATTTAAAGGGATAGTAATTCTTCAGTTTATCTTTATTTTATTTTGTAGGCATTAAAAAAAACATGAAGAACGATATAAGTCTTATCTCTCAAACCTTTATGGTTTATGAGATATTCACAAGCAAAGTTCCCCCCTCCCGCCCCTTTTACCTACTGTAAGCCTTCTCTTCTCAGATGTGGAATGCAGTCCATAGACCAGACAGATAACAGCAGGGGACAATCTTCTTCCTGTGAGAACAATGAAAGCCCTGCTCCCCTTGACAAGTTTGTCAGGTTTTTCCCTTATCTTAATTGAAAATTGTCCCTCTCTGCAGTCTACCTGGGCACCTCCCTTCTGCTCTGGCTGAGCAGTGTTACATCAGTAAAAGGGGCAGGAGGGGGATACTTTGTCATTGAATTACTCTTGAACTACAACTCTGACAGTATTGAAATAACACTCTCCAAAGTCCAAATACTATGATGATTAATTAGATCTGCTTTTATTATGAAACATTACTATCCCTTTAAGGCTCAGTGATATGAGCGGAGGCAATAGGCCGTACTCACAAACAAATAGTGTAGGAATTCTAGGATGAACCAACTGCACCATAGAGGAGACAATTAATCTTGTAACCCCCTGAGTGTCAGAATGGTCTCTAACAAGGGGTTAAATCCTCCATTTTAATCAATGGACACTCTGGGAATTTTATTTGTTCCCTATGGTGAAGAATTGTTGCGCAATTAGTTGTGCTCCCCATCTGGCAATCAAAGGGTTAAACTGCATCCATTACTCTGTGGTGCAGAAAGGCCTCATTAGCGGTCTGCTCAGAGCAGCCAGTCACGTTGCTCTACTAATAATGAGCCCACGGGTCACTTCCTTAGGAATGGGTAAGGTTTCTCCCCCGCAGAGGAACTGAAAGTGATGGGAGCAGTAGATGTAACTGAGCCGTCTCAGTTTATTTATTTATTAATTTTATGAAGACTTTGCTGTTTTGTGAGTCCAGAAATATGCTCCCGGGAAATGGATGTTTTTTTTTACGTTTCTGGCATAGTTTTAACCAATAGGATCCTAGGACAAGCATTCAACTAAACCCCACTTTTGCCCATAATTCTACTCCTTACATGACCTCACCCTAGTGCTGACAGATCAGCCCTTTAACCCTTTGATTGTTCATTACGGAACAGCAATGATTTCTCATGTATCCCCATACCACCCAAGTGTCCCTCTTTAGGAAAGGATTGCCGACCGGCTTTTAAAAAGTAGGCAGTCCTCGGATTGGCCCGGCTGGTTGATGATGAAATATGTACCATGATTGTAATGCACTGTATTGTGTGTTGGAGGTAGGAGCTGTTCTGATTGGTCACCAACCGCCCCCCTCTCGTCGCTCCAGCTCCTATTGGCTGGTGTACCAGCATGGCAAGATGGGATTAGTTGGCTAATCCAATCAAAGTGTGAATACTTAGCCCGGGCCCAGATTGGTCACCTGTTCCTCGTCGCTCCAATTTCCACTGGCTGGAGATCAGAGCGGCAAGACTGAATTGTTTTTTGGTGTCTCTTTGTTTCCTTTGTGTTTTACAGTATAAAATGTCCCGGATGTCCTCAAAATAAAACATACCTCCCAACATTTCAAATTGCCAAAGAGGGACACTTGATTTTTAGGGGGGTGTTACCGGGGGCGTGGCTGGTGGGTAGGGTATTAAAGATAATTTTTAGGTTATTTCACGACCTATTGACACCTCCTTCTGTAACTTAATAAATAACTTATAACCAAAGTATTTCATTTACACAGACTAATTTATAAACACATATACTGACATTTAACCCCTTAACGACCGGCCAATCATCGTGGCGCGGTCAGTTAAGGACCACGTAGCATTTTTTTTTTTTAAATTTCCGCTTCCGGACTCCGCGAACGGCGTGCAGTCATGGGGGGGAGCCCAGAATTCCATGACGTTCATAGTACGTCATGGGTCGTTAAGTCAGATCGACCCATGACGTACTATGACCGTCAAGGGTCGTTAAGGGGTTAAACAAATAATAATGTGAGTTTTATTGCTGTAGAACAATGTGTTTCACTTATATATACAGCCCACAATCTGATTTGCTAAAAAAAAGAGGGACATCAGGGTGGGAAAGAGGAACAGAGGGATTTTGGTCTAAAAGAGGAACTGTCCCTCCTAAAGAGGGACACTTGGGAGGTATGATAAAAGGTTAGTTGTTTTGAACTACAAGTGCATCCTGTGCCTTTATTTATGAGCTAGTGTAAAAGCCCGTGTACACGGGCCAAGATCCAGGTAATGTTAACCTTTTGAATACCAGAGGCTTTATTTATGAACTAGTGTAAAAGCCCATGTACAAGAGCCAAGAGCTGGGTAATGTTAACCCTTTGAGTGCCAGAGGGGTACGCAACGCATTGCTTTGCAATGTGTTGCATACCCCTCTGGCACTCAACGGTTTAAGAGGCCGCTACCTGACTGCTCCATGCGATGCAGTCTTGCTTTGCCTCACTCATGCGATGAAATCATCCCCGAAAGCGCGCAGTCTCTACTGTGCATGACGGCTTCTGACAAACATCCTAGTGATATTTCCTCTTTGTGAAAGGCACTAGTGGGCTAAAAGACATTGCACCCTGGTTGAACAACCTTCCTATACAGCCTGCAAATGTGAATTGCTTTATGCATGTATATGAAGGAAATAACATTTTGAATACCTCTTCTTCCAATTTATTATTGTATAAAAGATACATTGATGATGTACTAATTGTATGGCAAGGGGATCTACAGTCATTTCATAATTTCATTGATCATTTAAATGCACTGGAGTCTACAGTGAGATTCACGGCACAAGCAAGCAGGGATAAAATCATCTTTCTTGACTTGGAGATTTTTCGTAAGGGTAATGGTTTAGGATACACATTACACCACAAAGATACGGATAGAAATACATTATTGCATTATAACAGTCAACATCCGAGGCTGATGAAATCCTCATTAACTTTTGCACAATTTTTTCGCGTGATCAAAAATAATTCCGATTTGGAATTAACGTATGAACAATTACAGGATATGGCTGCATGATTTTCGGCAAGAGGATATCCTGATGATGTAATTATGGACAATTTATCGTCTGCATTGCAACAATCCCTTGGTAACAATGATTAGTTCTGCAAACTACCTACAATAACATGTCCTCTCAAATCCAAAAACTTCTGGTGGATAATTGGTCGATTTTGTCAACTGTTAAGAAACTACCACAGATTTTCCAGGAAAAACCAGTTGTTATAAAAGAAATAGAAATCTTAGGGACATGTTGGTGGTTACGGATCCTGTTAATTGTTATTTCAAGAAAACACAATAATGGATTCCAAAAGGAAAGAATGGAGCTTTCTGCTGTGCTGGATGCAAACAAATGAAAGTGGGAGATTTTTTCTTACACCCACATAATGCGAGGAAATATCAAATTCGATACAGGTTGACTTGTACCACGGAATTCGTGGTATATATCTTGAAGTGTCCCTGTGGTTAAATTTATGCAGGAAAGACGGACGGAAAGTTTAAAGGAGCAGTAAACTTTTTTTATGAAAAAATATATATTGTAGGGATTTTCCTATCGAGTAAAATAAGGGTACTCCCACTGCTGAGAGATTTATATTTCCAGAGTTATTATAGTTTAAACCCATGTTTTTTTTTTACATTAGCAGTGCCCTCTAGTGGTCAAATTCTAATTAGATTTCCTGTTACATTCTAATGGAGAGAAAAGTCAGAAAAGTCAGAGACATACAGTTCTCCATAGAATGTGATAGAAACTGCCTGTCACTTCCTGTCAGTTAGAACTATCAGGAAGTAAACACAGTAAATTAACTTCCTGATTATTTAAACTGCTATAATTTTTGAATAAAACATCTGACAGTGATGGGAGTGGCCTTGTTTCATTCAGCAGGAAAAGCTCTATAAAATATGTGTTTCCATAAAAAAAAGTTTACTGCTCCTTTAAAGATCTATGACAGGACATAGATCAGCAATTAGAATTGCATATCGTGACAATGGATCGGAGAAACCAATGGCAAAACACTACTTGGAAAAGGGACATTCAGCAACATCATTTGGGCAATGCCGATTGACCATGTTCCACCTCTCAGAAGAGGCGGTAATAGCATTAAGAAACTTCTCCAAAAAGAAACTTTTTGGATCAAAACTCTAAATACCATGTCTCCACATGGTTTGAATGAAACCTTAAATTTTTCCATGTTTTTGGATGATCGGTAAAATCTATATCTTCAATCAACAATTGTTTTGGGATCATTTTTTCAAGAAAGTAAATTTTGAAAACATTTTCATGTTTCTGAGATAATTCATGAACCATTTTTTTTAAATTCCTTAAATATTTTTAATCAATTTTCTGCTAGAAAACAGCTAAGATTGATGATATCGTCGTGTTTGATTTTTTGGTGATTTTTATAATTAAATTTATCGTTTTTGAGTAGCTATAACTATAATACACACAGTTGTGCTGAAGGATTTTGCACTCTGTATTTGTTTTGTAGTTTCACATTCACTTGTCACTGAGTTTCTGTCAGGCTTGTTATGGTTGGAGCGTAGGAGCAGGGAATGCAATCTCTGGCCAGACACCCCTATCAGGTGATCCACAGAGGGATACAGGTAGAACACCTAGGTAGGAGTGACAGCACAGGAGTGCAAGGGTTAAAGGGATAGTAATACTTCATTTTATCTTTATTTTATTTTGTAGGCATTAAAAAAACATGAAGAATGATATAAGTCTTATCTCTCAAACCTTTATGGTTTGAGAGATATTCACAAGCAAAGTTTCCCCTCCCGCCCCTTTTACCTAGTGTAAGCCATCTCTTCTCAGATGTGGAATCCAGTCCATAGACCAGACAGATAACAGCAGGGGACAATCTTCTTCCTATGAGAACAATGAAAGCCCTGCCCCCCTTGACAAGCTTTTCAGGTTTTTCCCTTATCTTAATTGAAGATTGTCCCTCTCTGCAGTCTACCTGGGCACCTCCCTTCTGATCTGGCTGAGCAGTGTTACATCAGTAAAAGGGGCGGGAGGGGGATACTTTGTCATTGAATTACTCTTGAACTACAACTCTGATAGAATTGAAATAACACTCTCCAAAGTCCAAATACTATGATGATTAATTGGAACTGCTTTTATTGTGAAACATTACTATCCCTTTAAGCAAAGCGTGGCCAAAAACAGTTCAGAAGATCAGGGCAGGCAGCAATCAGGCAGAATCGGTAAAACTAGCCAAGGTCAGGAAACAGGCAAGCAGGGAAGTCCAGGAGGCAAGCAGAAGGTCAGGCAATGGGAAATTCAGCAGATGGTCTGTAGCACAGCAAGGAAAGAGGCACTGAGCCATTCCTCCCAAGTGTCCCTCTTTACGAGGGACAGTCCCTCTTTTGGACCCAAATCCCTCTGTCCCTCTTTCTCACCCTGATGTCCCTCTTTTTAGGAGATCAGACTGTGGTGTGTATATAAGTGTATCATATTGCTCTACAGCAATAAAATTCACATTATTGTTTGTTTAAATGTTACTATATGTGTTTATAAATTATTCTGTGTAAATAAATTACTTAGATCTTGTTATAAGTCATTTATTTGGTTACACAAGATGGTATCAATAGGTCATGAAATAGCCTAAAAATTCTCGGTAACGTCCCACCCACCATCCACGCCCCCAGCAACACCCCCTAAAACACAAGTGTCCCTCTTTGGCAATTTGAAATGTTGGGAGGTATGCTGAGCACTGGAAGCTTAGCGCACACAGGAACCAAAATTCTGGAACACTGAAGCAAAGTGGACACAGCCTGAGGGGTTTTTATAGTGTCATGGGTTTTCACCCCTCCCCTCTGCTGAACAAACCTCTCACTGGATTGGCCAACAGAGGGGTGTGCAACCACAGCACCTGCCTCACTGTTTACCTGGAGGCACACTAATGGTGGACAGTTGATGAGAGAGGCAGGCTTCATCTCCCCCCTACAGGTGTACAACACCATGGTTTGATCTGGGCACCCTGTGGATACCTTCCCTGGAGACTCCTTCAACTTTAGGCCATGACTTAGGCCTACCGCACTATCGCGTTCGCGACCGTGACCGCAACTGCGGGCAGACGCCGCTACTCGAGGCCATGGCTTCGGCCTACTCAGCGATCGTGGAGCATCTGGGAAGCCCCCAGCAGCGGAGGATGGCTGGGACATGGAGGTAGGAGCTACAGGGGCATGACAGTTTGAGGTTTAGCATCATTGGAAAGCGATGAAGTGATCTGATGAGGCATAAATATAAAGTGTCTCTAGACCGGGTCATAACAGGACAATGATGACTGCATGTCTTAACATCGATATCATGTTTCACTATTTTTTTAATCACGTAATAATTTGTAATCACAACCGTCTTTAATGTCAGTTTATTTTTATCATTGTATTTACTCATTAATATAGAGATTAACAAGATTAAGACACTATTAACATTGTAATGATTATTCTTGTTAAAGTTTTTTTTCTGTCAACACGGCATAACATCAGGAACGGCACGTTTAGGATTTTTTCATGGAAACACATGCACACGTAATGCACGTTAACATCATGGAGTTCATCACCTACTGGGTATATGTGGAGGTGGTGGGTACTATTTTAGTCTTGAAAAAGATACTGGATCGAAACTTCGATTAAATAAAGTATGTTTTTATTGTTCTCTGAAGTCCCGTGACTGCTTACTGAAGATAGATATATTTGATTCCTTATGTAGCACCCGGGCAAATTGATGTGTTTACATGAGTACCAACCCTTGTTGCATATGTATGTATATATATATATAATTCTCCTTAACAGAATGACTTACCTAGTTAGGAGTCCATCATACAGCAGTCAGGTGTATCTATATGTTTACTGTGTGTAACAGAATGACTTACCTAGGTAGGAGTGCATCATACAGCAGTCAGGCGTATCTGTATAATGATTGTGTGTAACAGAAGCACTTACCTAGGTAGGAGTCCATCATACAGCAGTCAGGTGTATCTGTATAATTACTGTGTGTAAGAGAAGCACTTACCTAGGTAGGAGTCCATCACACAGCAGTCAGGTGTACCTATATAATTACTGTGTGTAAGAGAAGCACTTACCTAGGTAGGAGTCCATCACACAGCAGTCAGGTGTACCTATATAATTACTGTGTGTAAGAGAAGCACTTACCTAGGTAGGAGTCCATCACACAGCAGTCAGATGTATCTATATAATTACTGTGTGTAACAGAAGCACTTACCTAGGTAGGAGTCCATCATACAGCAGTCAGGTATATCTATATAATTACTGTGTGTAACAGAAGCACTTACCTAGGTAGGAGTCCATCATACAGCAGGCAGGTGTATCTATATAATTACTGTGTGTAAGAGAAGCACTTTCCTAGGTAGGAGTCCATCACACAGCAGTCAGGTGTACCTATATAATTACTGTGTGTAACAGAAGCACTTACCTAGGTAGGAGTCCATCACACAGCAGTCAGGTGTACCTATATAATTACTGTGTGTAACAGAAGCACTTACCTAGGTAGGAGTCCATCACACAGCAGTCAGGTGTATCTATATAATTACTGTGTGTAACAGAAGCACTTACCTAGGTAGGAGTCCATCACACAGCAGTCAGGCGTATCTATATAATTACTGTGTGTAACAGAAGGACTTACCTAGGTAGGAGTCCATCACACAGAAGTCAGGTGTATCTGTATTCTGTAATTACTGTGTTTGTAACAGAAGCACTTAAGTAGGTAGGTGCCCTGCATACAGCAGTCAGATATATATATATACTGTATTTTTCTCTCTTTTATCTCTCTTCTATTACTCTCCCATATATTCTGGTTTACAATCTGATAACAACTTGAGTCTTTTAAAAGCCATTATGGTCTACTGCAGTCTATTGTTTGTTTTAGAGGGGAATATGACCTTGAGGTATTGTTCAGTAGAGATCACAATGTACATGGAACCTCAACTAAAATTCATTCCATTTGTTGGTGCACCTGACTGTTATGTCATCCTATTAATGCAATGTGTTGGATTGCTATCTGGAACCTAAAGGGTAAAATAAATTAACATCCACTTATTTCTACAGCATATTTCCTCTTTGATAGAAACCCGAAGCACAATGCTTTAAGTGGTGAATACTTACACAGTAACAAATAACAATCACAGTGATGTCTGGTCTACCACACACACACACCGACCTCTGACATATTTCAAATCAGTAATGCAATCTACCTTGAGTAGAATCTTGACCATAATCAGCGGTGGATTTATATAATGTTAATAATGATGGAAAGAAACATAATCACATAGTAGAAGTCAGGAGTGCAGCTCTCTTGCCTTCCTTTTTAATCTCGGGGCTGCAGATAAGTATAATTTGCAGAAAAGCAAGCCATTTTCTGATTTCTATAAATAAAAATGTACTTTATCCACTGACATCTCATTTCATTGCGGCTCGTTCCAGGTCAAGAAGTTACTACGTTATGGTGATACTTTCTTCGAGAAGTTACAGTGTAACCAGCGGTCAGCAGAGTGAGACAATGTACATTTATTAGTTATAGTGATTTACTTACAGAGGTCTCCGTGACCTCGACTAAGGTCTAAACCTTATTCCTTCTATAAGATACAGAAAAGACAATGTGCTAATGTGCTAAGCTGGAGTGGTGGCATTCCGAAATAACCTTTTGAATTCGCCAATGCATTGCCAGGGGAGGGCTGGCCTGGGGGGCAGGGGGACAAGTGCCCCCTGGGCTAGTCATATATCTGAGCTGGTAGGCCACTGCACCTCACTAAATCTCCCAATTGTTTCTGTAAATGGAGCTACACTAGTGATACCACAGAGCTTACAATTGACATGGAGCTAAACTAGTAGCATAAACCATTTCCCTTGTAAGCTCTAGAGTATCACTAGGTAAGCTTCACTTAAATTGTAGCTTTGTAGTAGCGCACTAATGTAGCCCCATTTCAACGGTAAGCTCTGTGGTATCACTTGACTTAAGTCACAACATTAATGCCAATTTTAAAACTAACAAAAGGGGGTGGGCTGGGACAGTGGGCTCGAACGATAATAGAAATGGGCCACTTGAATGTATTTGCCCCCTGGGCCACAAGTTACCAGCTCTCCCCTGTGCATTGCGAAGCTAGCAATCAAAGTGTTACATGTCTCATTTCAATTAAAAGATATATGAGGAATGCTCATGTTTCCTCTATGGCAGGGCTTATAATTGGAAGTCCTTTGCTACTAGCCAGACCTGAAAAGTTACTCGCCACTGCAATCCATAACATACCCACCAGGGCTGAATTTCTACTCGCCAGGGCTAAATTTTCACTCGCCATTGGCTAGTGGCGAGTGGAAATTTTGAGCTCTGCTCTATGGTGCAATTGGCATTACGCACCCCCTCTGGCACTCAAAAGGATATACCAAAATTCTCCAGCTCCTCTTGTATATAAGCCTCATTAGGTCATAGGTACAAAATCACAGTGAAACAATTCTGGAACAGACCAACTGAACTGTAGGGGACAGCTAAAAATGACCCATTTATTTAGCACCTTAAAGATCAGTGACGTGCCTGGAACATCACAGTTTTTTTTTCACCCTTAAAGGGATAGTAATACTTAAAATGTAAAAAAAAATATGTTGTAGGGTTTATCCCCCCTGTGTAAAACAAGAGTACTCCCACTGCTGAAAGGTGTTTCATTCAAAAGTTATTAATTTTCAAAGTTTAATTTTTTAGGTGCAATATCACAGTGGCCTGAAATTGTACAGTGGCGCTATTGCTACACCATCCTATGGAGATTTATGGTCCCGTGACCAGAGCTGTCACGTAATTTTTACTAACAGTGCTGTAAGTAAAAATGGGGTCTGAAATTGACTGCTCCAAGAACAGAGCGGTCTCTCTGTCTCTCAGAACCCCGCTCAATGCTGGTACATGTAGCAGGTCGTGTGTGCCGGCACATCGACAAGGATCAAAGCAGTAGACTTGTGCAATTCGGTTCATATGATTTCGGAATTTGGACGGATAGGGGTCATTTGTCGTCATTTGGGCCGACCGAAAGCAAAAAAATTGTTTGTTTTTAAAAACCCGAATCTGAACAGCCCTGGTCCAAATTTTGTTGGAAATATTGGAAATCCGGACAACGGCTACCTGCGTGCGTGCTACTTTCCCACCTCTCTAGTCCAATTAGCTTCTTCATTTCATGCCCTACTTTCCCGCCCTGTCTCTAGTCCAATTAGATTCTTCCTTTCATGATGGGGGTTGGACTAATGACAGACAGTCCAGACAGCCTGCATTTCCTCATTGTGTTGTTGGAGCTCAGAGAGAGCAGAAGGAGGTAGAGAGTGTCCTGTTGTTGTGTAGGCAGGGAGGTAGCATTAGGCATAGGCAGGCAGCCAGCATTAGTGCCTTATTGCCACTTCAAGGGAGAGTCATCTTTGTTCCTGTGCAAAATAAAAATATTAGGAATCTGTATTAATAATTTTCAGAGTGACACAGTCAGCCAGTCTGACACTTGTGCAGGCAGGCAGCCCTAGTTCCTCATTAGCCTAATAACCAGTCTAGTGCCTTATTAGCCAGTCTAGTGCCAGTGTATTGCCTTACTGCCACAGTCAGGAGCTGTATTTTTTTATTGTATATTTTAAAGTATTTTAAAATCGGCCGAATGATTCAGACTATTGCCGAATTTCGTCCAAGTCGAACAGGTCCCGTCCGACATTCAGATCGACCGAATGAAAAAAAAAAAAAAATTGTCCGAAATCAAAATTTACCGAAAATTTTTGTTGTGCACAAGTCTACAAAGCGGCGCTTAAAGGGATAGTAATGGTTAATTTTAAGTTGATTTAATATTGTAGATATTAAAAAAAGATTAACATCAATGTTAGTCTTATCTCTCAAACCTTTATGGTTTGAGAGATATAACTTGTTAAAGTTACCTTTTTCTGGCTGTTTTACTCAAGTCTGCCATCTAGCTGACAGCTGCAGATTCCAGTCATTTGACCAGACAGAGGCTCTTCAGCAGAGCTGATATCATGCTATTTAGAAATAAATACTTAACTGGAACGGTCTACAAAAGTGTGCTTGCAAGCCAGGCATACTTTGTAGACCTTTCCAAATGAAGTATTTATCATTAGGTATCGTTATATCGGCGCTGCTGAAGAGCCACATCTGGTCGCGCAACCAGAATCTGCTTCTGACAGCTTTACAGCTCGGTAAGCAGAAAGGGGAGGGACCAGAGAACTTTATTTCCCTATATCTCTCACACCATAACAGTTTGAGAGATACGAATAAGTGCAAGTACTCTCTTTTAATTGTATCTACCATATAGTTAATACTTTTTTCTGACAATACTACCCCTTTAAGTGAAGTTAACTTCCCTGGACTGCATATTTTCCAGCTCCAAGCTGTATAAACAAAGTATCCAGTGGCCCCAGAATCCAGCAAGGCTGGAACAGTCACAGAGGAATCGGACCAAGAAAGAATTACCTCCAGGACAGGTTTGTCCTGGATGCTCTCTGGGGACTGAGAAATGCCACCTAAAATCTGTCCCCGACAGGTCCTTAGGTGCGAGCGTTTCCAGGACCTCAGCAGGTGTCCAGGCTTATCACAATATAAACAAAGTCCCTCCTTCCTCCGGAGGCCCTCTCCTCCACAGAAAGGCGAGTAGCACCATCTTGCATAGGTTCACAGCCCACTGGGTCAGAACTAGGAGGCATGGGAGGTGAGGGAGGAATGGGTGGGTGAGAAAAGTGAGGTGCCAGTCAAGATGGAGGCCTCCGCAGGTGCTCCCAAAACGAGGGTCTCTCTCGGATTCTAGGGTCAATTAGGATAGAAAAAGAGACCAAATCATCCAAACCTTTAGGCAACTCACGGTCAGCCATCTAATCTTTTATGGTATCACACAACCCTTGGGAAAAGGTGGCTACCAGGGCCTCGTTGTTCCAGCCCACCTCTGCTGCCAGAGTACGAAATTCGATAGCGTACTCAGCTACTGTAGGCACGACAAGAAAAGAAGAGAAGGGCGCTCCCTAGTGCAATAAGTCTTGCTAATAAAGGACCACCACCAATATACACCGTAATCACAATGTATAAAATCACTAGTAGTGATCAGCATTCGTATATGGAGGAATCAAACTGCCCCCACTCAGTCAACTGGCAGTAGTAGATGCTGCATCTTCAAAAAGCACTCCTCTATTGGATGGGAAAGCCTTAAATACAGAAACATACGAAGAAGGAAGAGCGCAAACCACCAAGCCAATATTCAATATTGATATAAATATGGACTCAATATTGTACTCACAATTTGAAGTTCAAATAGCTGGTACTCCAAAACCAGCTATAGCAAACAGGGAATATAGACTGTCAAATTTTTTTGGCTGATTTAAAAATTTTTAGAATATGGCATATTATTGATAGATTTTAAAATAAACTATACGCAATATTTTGGAGGATCCTGAGCTTGTTTTTTTGCTGAGATTGTTTGACTGGAACGGGGCAGTCTATATTCCCTGTTTGCTATAGCTGGTTTTGGAGTACCAGCTATTTGAACTTCAAATTGTGAGTACAATATTGAGTCCATATTTATATCAATATTGAATATTGGCTTGGTGGTTTGCGCTCTTCCTTCTTCGCATGTTACTGTAGGCACGCCCTGGTGAATGGACATCAAGTGTTTTGAAGCTGAGGCCGCGCAACCTGGCACATCAAAACCTCATTTAAATGAGGTCACAAACTCTGTAAAGTTATAATCTATTGGTTTATTGGTTTCCCATAAAGGATTCACCCAAGCTAGTGCCTTGCCTGATAGGAGCAAAATCATAAAACCGACCCTACTGCGATCATTAGGGAAGGCTTGAGGCACCATCTTAAAGTATATGCCTAGTTGGTTGAGGAACCCACAGCAAAGCTCAGGATCCCTACCATAACTCTGTGGAAGCGGAGTGGAGCCAGACAACCCTCTGATCATGCCTGCATCAGGAGTGGTAGGAACCATTGGTGCCGGAGGAGGAGCGAGAGAGGTTACTGGTTGTTAGTCAGGGAGTTCAAGGTGTGCAGTACGGTTCAGTACTGTCTGCGTGGCCAACGATAATTGATCGATACGTTGATCCTGAGATTCCATCCTGTCTAAGATGCTCTGAAAAGGGGGATCACCAGTAGGGGCGGGTGAAAGTTGTCGCCGTGTTCCCGCGGGAAATTTTGCGAAAACCATGTTGTTATCCGCTTTATCGCAGGAAAATCCACTTAAAACTAGTGATTAAAATTTTCGCATTTTTCGCCCATTGGCCATAGTTTTTTGCCATTTTTTTAATGGCTAGAAAGTTTCCTCCCATTGATTTACGTTGTTATCGCACTTCTGCTATAAAAACGTGATGTTTTTGCTGAAGGTAGACACAATAGAAGCACTACGGAGCGAGATAGACATGCTGTGCTGTTCTCTTGTGATATTTTGCAAAAAGTGAGGCAGGAGAGGCTCATAGTGACTCCTATCACTATGAGCAGGGTAAAAAATAATCAATGGAGGAGCTGTAAGTACCATTATGTGTCCACTGAGTCTGAGAAGGAAGGAACTACTACTGCACCAATGCTGTCCAGTCCCCCTAAATCACCCCAAGGGATCTTGGGGAATTTAATGGGAAGGGAGAGAGAAAAGGGAATGGGAAGGGAGGGAGAAAAGGGTAGTACTAGTGAGAGCAGGACAGGTCAGCTGCCTGTGCCTCTTGCAAGACGTGCTGCCCCCTACTGCCAGTGCCACCATTGCTGTACCTGCAGCCACTAGTGTTATACCTGCTGTCAGATGTGCTGCCACTAGTGCTGAACCTGCTGCCAGTGCTGAACCTGCTGCCACCAACACTTTGCCTGCTGCTAGTGTTTCTTGTAGTACTCAGGGGAGGAAGGAGAAAATTATGCCATGTGTGACAGCAGGAGACCCTCTGTCACATTGCTCATCACCTCCTCCAAGCAGCAGTGAGATGTCTGGAACAGAGCAGAATCACGTAGGGACTAGTGGTGGTGGTGGTGTTGGAGAAGCTGGGGTGGAAGAGACATTGATGGCCTTTTTAACACAAACCGAGAAGGAATGCGAGACAGGGATGAGGATGGGCATCACCACCACCGCTAGCAATCAGCTTTTGAAATTAGTGAAATTGCAACTGCTCTAACTGCTGCTGTTGAGATGAAAGGCAGAAGGGTGCAGAGGAGCAGGCTAGTATGCCACAGACCACCGTGGGACACAGTGGGAATGGGGTCAACAAGTAATGCGGGAGTAGGACAGGTTCCACTTGCCAGCAGTAGCATACTCCTTCTGATCCTAGTTGCAGTGCTAAATCTGAGGCAGTAGCAGCAACAGCAGCAACATTATCCTCTGCCACAGAAAGTGAAGGGGAATGTGGAGGACAAGAAGACAGAGGCCATTCTTCTCCACCTGTTCCATATCCCTCCCCCCAGAAGTCATGGGTGTGGGACTATTATTCTCTTCCGGCACGCACAGTGCAGTCATCATCAACAAGGTACGGGGCAAAATCTGTGACAAGTTAGTGAGAAGGGGAAAGGAGGGAACACACCTTGGCACAACCGACCCTGATAACACACATGAAACACAGACACCATGACATTTACTCCAAACATGTTAAAGCCACACACCCGTTACAGAAATCTAGCACTGCTGTTACTGTACCCCCTGACTCTCCAGAAAGGTGTAGATCAAAGAGGAGGAAGAATAAAGAAACCCAGACAGACACTGGAAGTTCCATGATGAGTGAAACAACTAGCTCGCCATCAACATCACCTTCTTCCTCTAGGGTAACAAGTACATCTCCTGACAATCCACCTCATTCATCGTTACCTCCCCCGCCAATGATAGCCACTCTGTTGATGTTAAGATGTGTCAGTTCATCAGTACCCATTGCACACTATGTGGTGCACTGACTACACATGCCAGTTTGGTGGAAAAGAATCGCAATCAGTGCATCAAGCGGCATCTGAGGAGATTCCATCCTGCAGAACATGCTAAGAGGGTGGCAAGGAGGGTTTGTCACTACTATTAAACTGTCAGCAAGATGTCATGTGTCCTTAGCGGGTGTGGAAAAGGGGTACAGCGACAGCGGCAGTACTTGTTTTCGGGTGTCATGGTGTTTGGATACAGTTGTGCCCCCAGATGTTATTTACCACACACACTGTGCACATTGCAGTTGCTGAGGAGACCCACTGATCCTGCTCTCAAGGGAAAAATATATATTCTAATAACAACACACTCATGATGATTTTGTAGGAGGTGCAGGTGGTGAAGATTTAATGGCCAACTTGTTCTTTTCTCCCCAAATACTGGGGGCTACTTATTCTGCTGCTACTGCCTCAGTCGCATCACTGGAGCTAGTCATGGCAAGTGGAACCTTCATCATCCATCTTCCATGTTACTGCTATTTTTGATCCATTCCCTTTCAACTGCCTAATCATCCTGCTGCTTAAACAACTCAGCAGCAGCAGTACGAACAGCAGTTGAAACTCGGGAGGACATTTGACAGTGGCCAATGGCCAACATGAACTGCTGGCATTAGGCCAGTAGGGCATTTTTAATTTTTCTCAGGGCTTGTGTTTTGAAAAATAAATAAATAAATAAATGAAAAAAAAAATAGTCCTACAAAAAAATGAACAGTTTTGGGGGGGGGGGGTTATTAACAAGCCTAAGTCCTACAAATCAATGTTTTTTCAGGGCTTAGGCCTCTAATAAGTCTAAGTCCTACAAAGGCCTCTAACAACAAATTATCCTTTACAAAATACTCTAAGTTAACTATCAGTCTACCCCAGTGGCAACTTATGTCAGGGGGTTCCTCTCTCTGTCACTTTAAATACAAATGTCTTATTTTATTTTATTGATTTATTTTTTTATTAACTGTCCCCCCAATAGCAGTCAAGAAAGCCCCCCAAAACAAATTCCCTGTTCAAATGATTCATTCATTCACCAACACAGGCACCCTCCTCAGACCCCTTTATACCCTGTCTTATGGTTTTTATTTTCTTTTATTTTTTTTAGGATTTCTTTTTTATTAAGTGTCCCCCAATTCCAGTAAACAACCCCCCAAAAATATTCCCTGTTCAACTGATTCTTTTCCAACACCCCACCAACACAGGCATCCTCATGCCCCTTTTATACAATTCCTTTGGGAAATAAAATATTATGTGTAATGTGTTGTGTTTACTTCTATGTTCCCATCGATTTCAATAGGCGAAAAAAGCGAAAAAAAGCTGAAAATCGGCACTTTTCACTGGAAATTTTTCGCCAATTTCAGTTTGAGGCAGAAAGTTTT
The DNA here is from genome assembly GCA_037306005.1 of Rhinophrynus dorsalis. NCBI lineage: Eukaryota > Metazoa > Chordata > Amphibia > Anura > Rhinophrynidae > Rhinophrynus > Rhinophrynus dorsalis. The sequence goes on along the minus strand of CM074727.1, from coordinate 175,566,329 downwards.
GCCCATCCCTAATCACCAGTACTGTACTGTGTCATGGCCCTTACGTACTGTCACGGATTCCAAAGATTTGCGGATAAGTTCTTAGAGTAAAAATCACTTTTATTGAAAGAGACAAACAGATAATTGAATATATGTAATTAATACAAAGTAAGATAGGAATGACCATACCATGGAGCAAGATAGTCCTATGAGAAGTAGGAGACTGCTTCTGGGTTTCTCTCACGTAGACTAGGACAGTCCAAGCAAAATGTGAGAACTCTACTAGAGCCATATGTCTGCACCAGATTGGGTATCCGACTAAGCCAAGGACAACACGGAGTGGATAGTTAGACAGAGCCACAGGTCAGCACCAGAATGGGTAGCGAGACTAGCCAAGGTCAAGGCATGGAGCGGGTAGTCAGCCAGAGCCATAAGACTGCAACCGGAGGGATAGTTAGCCAAGCCTAGGTCATACACGGAGTGGGTAGTCAGCCAGAGCCACAGGTCTGCACCAGATTGGGTATCCAACTAACTCAGGGTAATACGGAGAGGATAGCCAGACAGAGCCACAGGTCAGCACCAGACAGGATGGTCAGACAATACCAAGGTCATACATGGAGCGGGGTAGTCAGCTAGAGCCACAGGTCTGCACCAGATTGGATATTCAACTATCCCAGGGCAAAACGGAGAGGATAGTCAGACAGAGCCACAGGTCACCACCAGATAGGATGGTCAGACAATGCCAAGGTCATACACGGAGCATAATTAGGAGAAAAAGCGACTGAATCTGACACCAGCGTAAGGGTTACTGAGCTCAGAGTCCCCAGCCCCTATATACCTAGCCAGGAAGTAGCAAGGCAGAGCAACCCATGACCCAAGGCATAAATTCGGCATGCGTCACTCCACTAATGTGCATCTGAAAATGTCGCAACAACCGGCGCAGGTGCGTAGAGCCCTGCATCGCCTGGATGAGGGAATCCAGTCACGCCGCCCCGGGAAAGGACACAGCCAACCGCGAGAGGCACCAGATGTGACCAGGTCATGAACAGAGAGAGACACGGGGAGTGGAGAAGGAGTGCCAGTCCTGGCCTCAGCCAGGCATCAGTAACCGGCAAACAACGCCACCCAGAGGTACAGCAAGCTGTTATAATTCCTTTTTGCAGATGGTGATTTGTGGGATGTCCAACCTGCATTTGATGAGTAGCGAAGATTTGTATTCTGTGGTTAAACAAATAAGGACTGACTGTAATAACATTTGTATTGTAGGGTATTTGTACCATTATATATATATGTATATATATATATATATATATATATATATATATATATATATATATATATACACACACACATTTTTATTCATGCATGTCCTTAATCAGTGTATTCTTATGTTTTGTATTGCATATCACTTACATTTGTCTACATCTATATGTTTAAAAGAAGACTTCTGTGTGCCTGGCACATACAACCAGGTGCGGCAGTAAGGAGGGGTTATTTGTAGCTTCTCCTTACTGTCAGTCCTGGAGATACAGGGGTGTGTGATTTTGACAGAAGTGGGCAGGGGCCTCAACAAGGAGTTTCCCCTCCCTCAGCTTCCTCCTGAACATGAAAAGGAGGCTTGGACTTCAAGGAACTGAATGAGCATGTTCAGAATATGAAAAAGAGGCTTGGAATATAAGAAACTTACTGGGCAGATGCAGAACATGAAAACAAGGCTGCTACACGCAAACACACACAGCCAACTCACATCTCTGCATGTAAAAAACACATATACCCCGCTCACTTTCTCCACTCCATGCATTAATGCCAGACTCCACTTGCATGCAGGCCTACAGAAAACCAACACTGAATGAGAACACCACCACCTGCTGCCGTAAGAAAACCTATGGTCACACTATTGTTTGTCTCTCTTATTGCCCAAGTTGTGAAAGCACAGTAGCGGAATAAGCTACTGCACTGTCTGACACTCATAGTTAAGATGAGGCCACCTCTGATCCACTATGACTGTCACACACTGTGGCTGCTTCCTCTGCTGCTGCCTTACCACTTAGTACCCACACTTTCACCATCTGGATCACTTTTCCACCTAACCTCACTCCCAGTTCCTGGAAACCTCCCTCTTGCTGTGTCTTACACAGTAAATTTGGGTTAAAAAAGACAACTTATACAGTGGTACAGATCAGTACCATTTAATTCACCTGGGTATTCATCTCCAATCCCCTGCAGTCCACCATTGATCTTCCCACATCGGGGACGAGTGACTGGGGCTAGCTCACAAAATCTGCCAATGTAGGCTGGCCAGCTATTGGAGGTTTTAAAGAGCATTCAAACACCTACATCACCCGTGTAAACGATCTTCATGGTGGCTCATATATGGCAGGCAGATTCGGCATGCTCCTTCTTTGGTGAATTCAGAACAGAACATATCAGTGATGCAGCTTGTTGTGTTTTGGGGCATTCTGCATGGAATAATCAAGGGTTATTGTTACAATATCCCGCTGTCATGCATTTATTTTAAACAGCAATGTTGTGAACCCAGCCAAAAACCTGATGAGTAAGTGAGGCATGCAAAGGAAATTTACTTATCCAAACTGCACATTCCATATCCTATATCTAATGGTATATTAAAATGGAACTAGCATACTGTAGTTAAAATGGAAATAAAACACTTTCAAAATCACCTATACGTTGAGCCAGTCATTTTTTAATTGCAAATAATAATTTGAGATATTTAGTTTTAATTATTTGTATGTTTATGCAGGTTAGACAGTGATGACAACCAGATACGAACATTCCTCACTGCTCTCCCTCCCATCTGTCTCTCCCTGCCTGTAAGACACTATCGTTCCACACTTCTCTCCCTCCCCCCACCACTCTCTGTGAGTCATATATTAACATTCCTCACGGCTCTTCCTCTCACTTGTCTCACCCTGCCTGCCAGATACTAATGTTCCACACTTCTCTCCCTCCCCGCTACCTCTCCCTGTCAGCTAGATACTAACATGCCACACTTATCTCACTTGTACCTACTCTCTGTGCCAGCTAGATACTAACATTCCATACTGCTCTCCCTTGTACCTACTCTCTGTGCCAGCTAGATACTAACATTCCACACTGCTCTCCCTTGTACCTACTCTCTGTGCCAGCTATATACTAACATTCCACACTGCTCTCCCTTGTACCTACTCTCCGTGTCAGCCAGATACTAACATTCCACACTGCTCTCCCTCCCATCTGTCTCTCCCTGCCTGTAAGATACTAACGTTCCACACTTCTCTCCCTCCCCCCACCACTCTCTGTGAGTCATATATTAACATTCCTCACTGCTCTTCCTCTCACTTGTCTCACCCTGCCTGCCAGATACTAATGTTCCACACTTCTCTCCCTCCCCGCTACCTCTCCCTGTCAGCTAGATACTAACATGCCACACTTATCTCACTTGTACCTACTCTCTGTGCCAGCTAGATACTAACATTCCATACTGCTCTCCCTTGTACCTACTCTCTGTGCCAGCTAGATACTAACATTCCATACTGCTCTCCCTTGTACCTACTCTCTGTGCCAGCTAGATACTAACATTCCACACTGCTCTCCCTTGTACCTACTCTCCGTATCAGCCAGATACTAACATTCCACACTGTTTTCCCTCCCACCTGGCTCTCCCTGCTTGCACACTAATAACATTCCATACTCCTCTCCCTCCCCCACTACCTCTCTATGCTAGATACTAACATTCTCCCTCCTACTCTCCCTGCCATCCAGATACTAATATTCCACACAACTGGCCCTCCTGCCTTCCACTCCCTGACACCTGGTACTGTTTAATTTGCGCAAACTTACAAATAAATAATAAATCTCAAGCTATTGTTTTATATAAAAATAGCTAGGATGACATATTGGGGATATTAAAAGCACTTTCACAGTAACATAACTTGATATAAAGTGTTAGCTACATGTTAATATCCTACAACACATCACACAGATCCGACAAAAAACAAAACAAAACAGTCCAGCCACAAAGTCCAGAAATTCCTGTCTGAACAAGAGACACAGCCAAGCCCAGTGTTATTGATTAGCCCAAGGTGCTGTGCAGACTTTCGCTGTGCATCCCGTGCTTCCCAACTCCGGTCGTGCGCTGTGGCCATAAAGGTGCTCCAGTGCATTTCCTGGGGCCAGGTCAGCCTTCAACCCCCCTCACAATTAAAGGATCGGGGGGTCCTTTAGCTTCTCCTCCTCCCCCCAAAGGGAGAGAAGGGTCTTCGCCCTGGGGTTTTAAACCCAGGACCTTTTTCTTCAACTCCCTCCAGGGAGAGGAGCATCCGAGTCTTTCAGGGGGGGTGGAGGCCCGAGGGCACATCAACCATCCCCCCCACCAAAGCTCGAGTCTTCTGACCTGGCCCCACTGCGGCAATTTCCAGTGTTTTTAAATGCTTAGTGTCTGTGGGCAAAGTGCTATCCAAAATAAATAGTGAAGAAAAAATCAATAAATCAACCGTGCAAAAAAACGTGCACAGTGAAATAAATAATATAAATAGTGCCTGTTAAGGCCCCAGCCTCCCGACCGGCATTATAAAATTTCTTCATGCCCTGCCTGGAAGGCCAGGGCAAAGAAGTGAGGGAAAAATAAAAGTCTGTGTGCGTGCCAGTGCTCCACTAGGGCTCGTGCATGGATCAACGTGCTCCGTGTTGCAAAGGAAAATAGCACCTCGGGCTTCCCACTCCCCGGCCATGGCATCAGACCAAGTGCCTCTCCGTCCCCAGAAGACAAAAGAACAGATACTACACTTGATCTTAGCCAAAAGGCCGAGAAGCCCAGTTATACATTTGATCTTGTTGGTTCTCATCATTGAGATGTAGTTGAGCTCTCTATGCACTGTGAGCAAGGAGTCCATGTCTGGATTCTCCTGTTACCCATAGGGTGACCACTCCTAAGGGTACTTTGCATATGCAAAGAGATGGCCAGAGATGCTCAACTAGGAAGAAGCCAACACTAGAACTGAGCATGCTGTAAAGGAATAGTATCCTACACAGGGTGCAATCTCCTTTAGCTCACTAGTGCCTTACACAGAGAGAAAATATCCTAGAGCACATCATACTGATTCTACCAAAAAAGGTAACCCATCCACGAAGTGCCAGACAATTCCTCTCTGAACAAGAGACGCAGCAACCACCAGACATACATTTCAGCCTTGCAGGCCTTGTCAGTGATGTGTAGCTGATCTCTGTAGGCACTGTGAGCAAGGGATCCACATCTGGATTCCTCTGTTACCCTTAACCCCTTAAGGACCAGAGCAATTCTGACCTTTGTGACTATGTCTTAGTTCAACAGTGTTTTCCCTCTAAGTACTTTATTTTACCCATGAAAATTATATACCATTTTTTTTACCCACAAATAGGGCTTTCTTTTGATACCACACTTATATGGATAGCCCACCATTTATTTTAGTAAAATTAAAGAAAACGGTAAAAAATAAAAAAAAAACGCCATTTTTTTTCCTCTTGGGATCATTTGGGCGCAATGGGTTAATTGTTTATGGAGACTGCATGAAATGTACGACCGGTCAGTCATACCTACAAAATGGGCAGTTTTAAGTGGGCACTGTCCTCCCCGTATGAAAATCCCCATGTCCCTTTTTTCCACCCTATTTTCCCACTTTTATTATTGATTAAATTTGGCGGTGTGTATAAATGTATAACATGGCTCCACAACAATCACACTTCCACTTTTGGTAACTGACATATATTTTTTTTTAAATACATTTTTTTTGGAAAAAAAAAATCATGTTGTGTCTTTTTAAAAAAAAAAAAAAAAAAGAAAGTTGATTTTAGCAGGTCAGAAACTGACCTGCTAACAGCCAGCCTCCAGCATAGCAGTGAAAGGGTTAATACCTCCAGCTGCTGATTTTATTTTTATTTTAGACCAGTAGGTGTCTCCTCTCTACTTCTCTGTCCCTTACTTTGCTGGTAAGGGACAGACAGATAGATGAGAGACTCAGAGACAGTGTGTGAATAACACTGTCTCATTCATTGAGAATACCAGTACATGTGATCACTGCTTCAGCCTGGAATAAAGGATAGCAGTATGCACCGCCGCACACTGCTATCATTTATCCCATGCCGGCCCAAGACCATCATGAGGTCCTTAAGTGGAAGCTACCCATGACTGTGCTGGACTGTCATGGGTCCTTAATGGGTTAAGGTGACCAAACTTAAGAATAATAATTTGCATACACAAACTGATCAGAGACGCTCAACTAGAAACAAGCCTGCTGTAGAATTGAGCATGCTCTATAGGAATGGTGTCCTACCCAGGGTACAGTCTCTATAGGAATGGTGTCCTACCCAGGGTGCAGTCTCTTTTCGCTCACTAGTGCCTATCACAGAGAGGAAATATCCTACAGCATATCATATTGGTCCTACCAAAAAAAGCAGTCCAGACAGAAGTGCCAGGCAATTTCTCTGAACAAGAGAAGCAGCCAAACCCAGACGTAGATTTAGACCTTGTTGTGCCTCATCAGTGAGGTACAGCTGATCTCTCTAGGCAGCTCTTTGCATATGCAAATTGACTGTGACATTGGTCACCTTAAGGGTGACAGGGGAATACAGGTGTGGTCCCCTTGCTCACAGTGCCCAGTGAGATCAAATGTACCTGGCTCAGGAGGCACAAGAAAGCATAAATAAATAAATAAATAAATAAATAAATAAATAAATAAATAAATAAATAAATATTTATTTATTTATTTATTTATTTATTTATTTGGGATTTACAGCGTTAAGTGATGAATTGTTTGGTAGGATCAGTAGGTAGTCTTTAACCCTTTGAGTGCCAGAGAGTTATGCATTGCACTGTAATATGTTGTGTACCTCTATGGCACGCAAAGGGTTAAGATGTTTTCTTGATGTGAAAGGCATTACTGAGTTAAAAGAGATTTATACAGAATCTGCTACATTCTCCAGCAGGCTTGTTCCTAGTTGAGTATCTCTGATCTGCTCTGTGCATATGCAAATTACCCTTTGGTTTTGTCACCCTAAGGGTAAAGAGGAATCCAGACATGGACCCCTTTCTCATGGTGACTAGACCAGTGATTATCAATATTTTATTTGTCCACAGCATCCCTAACATGCAATCTAGATTCTTTGAGTCATTTTATGTTGTATCATTTCTCTTGAGCATTAGGAAGGGTATGAATGAGTAATATATATTTATTATTAGATCTTACAATCAGAACAACAAAATCAAACATATTGTGCGTCAACCTTTTCATAAATATACATATGAAACTCAGCATTTACATTTGTATTAACATTTTTGTTGAAAACACGGGGCATCCTAATTGGATGTATATGACACACCAAAGTACCATGGCACCCTGGTTGAGAATAACTAACCTAGAGAGATCAGCTGCACCTCAATAAAAAGGCCCAGCAAGGCCAAAACATATGTCTGGGGTTGGCTTCTTCTCTTGTTCAGAGAGGAATTGATTGGCACTTTGTGGCTGGACTGCTATTATGGCAGGACCAGTATGACGTGTTTTAGGATACTTCCTCTCTGTGATAGGTACTAGTGGGCTAAAAGAGACTGCACCCTGTTTAGGTTACAATTGCTATAGAGCCTGCTCAATTCTATAGCAAGATCATTCCTAGCTGAGTGTCCCTGACCAGTCTGCATATGCAAATTATCCTTAGCTTTGGTCACCCTAAGTGTAACAGGGTAATTCAGACATGGACCTCTTGCTCACAGTACCTAGAGAGATCACATGCACATCACTGATTAGGACCAACCATGTCAAAATATCTATCGCTTATCGGCCTTTTGGCTAAGATCACGTGTAGTACCTGTCCCTTTGTCTCCGTGGGACAGAGAGGCACTTGGTCTGATGTCATGGCTGGGGAGCAGAAAGCCCGGGGTTCAAAGACTGTGCTGCAAACATGTGCACATGAGAAACATGGGTGTCGTTGGAGCACTGCACAGCACTTTCTTGGACTTTTCATTATTTTTGCACTTCTTCTGCCCCAGCCTTCTGGCTGGAGGCAGCGAAGAATTTTTATAATTTCAGCCAGGAGGCTGGGGCCTTAACAGGCACCTATTTATTTATTTATTTATTTCATCACTGCACTTATTTTTTTTGCACTGATGATTGGATTGTTTTTTTTGCACTATTTATTGATGAAGAGCACTTCACGAACGCACAGCACTTAAACACTAGAAATCGCCATAGTGGGGCCAGGTCGAAGACTTGGCTTTGGTGGGGGAGCTGGTTTTTGATTGGGCCACCTCCCCTTTAAGACTTCGACGCTCCTCTCCTCGGAGGGAGCCGAAGATGGATGCCCCAGGGTTGGAAACCTATGGTAGTACGCCCTGGGGTGAAGACCCTTCTCTCCCTCCGGGGAGAGGAGGAGAAGCTAAAGGGCTCCCCAAGCCTATAATGTGAGGGGGACTGAAGGCTGACCTGGCCCAACGACTGCACTGGATCCACAAGAGGTCACAGCGCAAGACGGGACTGGGAACACAAGTAGAGCACCAGGATTGCACTGCACCCCGGGCTATACTTCAATAACATCTATCTATCTATCTATCTATCTATCTATCTATCTATCTATCTAGGGCTACCTGTTTCTCTTGCTAAGAGATACATTGATTGGAGCTTCATGGGTGCACTGTCATTTATGGCAGGACCTATATGATGTGCATTACAATATTTCCTCTCTGTGCAATGCACTAGTGAGCTAAAAGAGTCTGTATCTTGGGTAGGACACAATTCCTACAGAGCCTGTAAGACACTATGGGATTCCTGTTCCTAGTCTGACCAGCTCTTTGCACATGATAATTCTAACCCGGAAAGTGATAGTAATGTCTATTTACAAGTAGTTTGCTGAGTCTTCTGTATATTAAAAGTAACAGATTGTGCTCTCTGTAACACCAAACTTGTCGTTCAAAATATATCAAGAGATAATGATCCCCCCCCCGACCTCCCCTTTTTGACACGTCATGCAATGCTGCAGGCTGGTGAGGACAGATGTGGAGATGGACATACTTTAATAAGCAAAGGGAAATCTTGTCCTCCTTTATCAAGGGGGGTAGGATTTCCCTTATACTTACTGATGTTTGTCCCTCGCTGCAGCCATCGAGTTGCCCGACACTTCTGGCCATACAGTGGGAGGCAGCCAGAAGGAGCGGGCAGGGGGATCTTTATCTCTTCATATGTTTTTCTTTATCTCTTCATATGTTTTGAATGACACAAAAGTAAGGTGTTACAGATAGCGCAACCTGTTAATTTTAATATACTGAAGTCTCGGTAAAAAACTTGTAAATAGACATTACTAACCCTTTAATAGGGATGTGCAGTGCTTTGTTTCTCAGTGAGCTGTCTATCTCTTTGGCCCTCAGAGAGGTAAGAGGACCAGTTCACTATTGAAATGTCAGGCTCTATTTAGCAACTATCAAAACAATTAATTAAAAATGTCGCCTGAATGAAAAGGACGATATCAGCATGTCGCATGAATAAAAAAAAAAGCCACGTCCTGATGTTGTATGGTTAAAGGTCAACAAATAGAGGGTGAAATTTCAATAAGATATCTCAATAGACTAACATGATGATGAATGAAATAAATGTTCGATGTTCCAACAAGGTGGACAAAATGTAAAGTTGTACGTCTTCCACCAGGCCCTGGTGCAGAAATTGCCATGGGCCCCACATGGCCTCATTGCAACCCCATTGGCCACCTCCAATGGCAATCTCCACATTGCCCCTCCATTGGCCACCTCCACATTGCCCCCAATATTCACATTACCGCCACATTGCCTGTACATTGCTCCCAAATTGCCTCCACATTGCCCCCAATATCCATATTGCCCCCACATTGTCCCCAATTTCCATATTGTTCCAAATTGCTTCCACATTGCCCCCAAATTGCTTCCACATTGCCTCCACATTACCCCCCCCCCCGTGTCCATCTCCAACCTCCCTGGTGGTCCAGCAGCATGGCAGGTGAGGTCTGTACCTCCTTCTGCACAGACCTCAGAAGTTGATGTTCCCGTGTGGTCCTCTCTTCAGTAATGTAGAGGCTGGGAGATGATGTAATCTCTCAGCGCTATGCATTACTAGAGTGCTGACGAGGAGCTCAGCAGCTAGAGGTCTATGCTAAAGAAGGCACAGACCTCAGCTTGCTTCTTGCTGGCACCGGAAGGGGGCCCGGTCGCAGGTGCGACCCCTGCAACCCCTGTTGTTAAGTCAGTACCAGCCATCATGTCTGCCTCCTTGGAAATGAAATCCAGGACTGGTTGAAGGTGTCATCTCTTAAAAGGCACAGGGACAATATTCTTAGGGGCAGTTACAATTTTATGGCAGCAGTGAGGAAAGTAGCGTGTTATTATTATGAGGTTTTTCATCCCCTTTAAGGCATTGGTGAATGTAATAACATATACCCAAAGCATTGTCACATGATCCAGTCAAAGTGAGGACCTGGGGTCATATTTTGCTTTAATCTTACACTCTTGTGTTAAGCAAATCTCTGAGAAATCCCACTGAGTCTCTTAACAGGATCAGTCCCCACACATCGTAATAGAACAAGAGTCTGAGCGCGTTTCTACCCTCAGCATCGCACTTTCCTATTGACTGTAGGAGAGTAGAGAAGCAGAAATCAATAGCTGTCAGATGCTTAAGTCTTGGGATATTTGTTCAGGAACTGAATAGTCATGTTTGTGTTGATGCAGATGCTGCCCTGGGCTCACTGTGACCTGATTGCACAGTGCTTAGTGCAGCGACGTTGGCAAGTGACAGGTGGAATCAAGGTTCAGTGTTTACTGGGATTACTGTGAGCAGAGAGACACAGTATGAAAGATTTAGGGCTGGATACAGGGAGCTAAAGATGTCTAATTTCAGGGGAAAACCAACTGCACAATATGGGACAAATTCAGAAAAGTGTTATTGATATAAATGTGGCTTTCAACCCCTTGAATTCAAGGGTGGGCCCCAGTTCATTGCCACTCTAGCATTTAATAGGTTAAAGGGATAGTAATGTTTCATAATAAAAGCAGCTCTAATTAATCATCATAGTATTTGGACTTTGGAGAGTGTTATTTCAATTCTGTCAGAGTTGTAGTTCAAGAGTAATTCAATGACAAAGTATCCCGCTCCCGCCCCTTTTACTGATGTAACACTGCTCAGCCAGATCAGAAGGGAGGTGCCCAGGTAGACTGCACAGAGGGACAATCTTCAATTAAGATAAGGAAAAAACCTGAAAAGCTTGTCAAGGGGGGCAGGGTTTTCATTGTTCTCATAGGAAGAAGATTGTCCCCTGCTGTTATCTGTCTGGTCTATGGACTGCATTCCACATCTGAGAAGAGATGGCTTACACTAGGTAAAAGGGGCGGGAGGGGAAACTTTGCTTGTGAATATCTCTCAAACCATAAAGGTTTGAGAGATCAGACTTATATCGTTCTTCATGTATTTTTAATGCCTACAAAATAAAATAAAGATAAAACTAAGTATTACTATCCCTTTAAAAGCCCAATTTAAATTAATAGCAATTTTCATTTGTCCCCACAATGCAGCTGGCTTGATCCACGCTACGAGCTCTTTAGGTTCCTCAGTACGCATAACTCCCATGTGTCCCTCTTTAGGAGGGACAGTCCCTCTCTTAGACCCATGTCTTAATCATGGGGGTATTGGTTCAAGTAAAGACACAGACAACAAAATTATGGGTTAATTCAGGCCACAGCTTTATTTAAACTACATAACAACCATTTTAACCCAGACTTTAACCCCTTAGGGACCCTTGACGTACCAGGACCGTCACGGTCCTTGAACTACTCAAGGACCGATGATGGTCATGGTACGTCACATACTTTTTACTTACAGCGCTCTACCAGGAGCGCTGTAAGTAAAAATAGGGCATGAAATAGACCGCTCCAAGATCGGAGCGATCTTTTTCAAGCCCCATAGTGACGCGCCGATACACGTGACAGGTCATGTGTACCGGCGCGTCAAAGTGCCCCTATGCGGTCGTTATGGGACGGAAATGTCCCATAACCTCCGGTCCTTAAAGGGATAGTAATACTTCATTTTAACTTTATTTTATTTTGTAGGCATTAAAAAAACATGAAGAATGATATAAGTCTTATCTCTGAAACCTTTATGGTTTAAGAGATATTCACAAACAAAGTATCCCCCCCTGTTCAACCAGATAAGAAGGGAGGTGCCCAGGTAGACTGCAGAGAGGGACAATCTTCAATTAAGATAATGGAAAAAGCTGAAAAACTTTTCAAGGGGGGAAGGGCTTTCATTGTTTTCATACAAAGAAAATTGTCCCCTTCTGTTATCTGTCTGGTCATACAACCAGACTCACATCTGAGAAGAGATTTCTTACACTAGGTAAAAGGGGCGGGAGGGGAACTTTGCTTGTGAATATCTCATAAACCATAAAGGTTTGAGAGATAAGACTTATATCATTCTTCATGTTTTTTTAATGCCTACAAAATAAAATAAAGTTAAAACGAAGTGTTACTATCCCTTTAAGGGGTTAAACCCTTGCCAATAACCAAACTTTAGTAGGCCAAAAAATGCCTGCCCCTTTTTGAGCCTTAGGCTCACACCAATAGGGTTGCCACCTTTTCTTCAAAAAAATACCGGCCATGGCATGCACTTCATAGATTTAACATTGGACAGAAGTACATTTTTTACCGGCCTGCCAGTAAAATACCATCTGGGTGGCAACCCTACACACCAATCTTGTTCCACCTTACCACACCCCATAAGCTGGTCACTGCAGCTCAATGGGACCAGTGTCCAAACCCGCGACACAGTCCGGGTGTCACTGTCCCTAGGCCGCTGGCCTACCATCTTCCTGTAACCATATCCAACTTAATGAACTTTTACACATTGGCAAGGGCCCAAAGCTCCAACAAAACTGAGACAAACAAGAAACAATCAACCTCCCATGTCCTCCATCCCTACACCCTAAAACAAACCCCAAAAATTACCACACAAAGGAGGGAGGGAGGGATGCTGTTCAGTTCAAGAAGTAACAGGAAGTGACATTACCATGCACCACTATATATTACTTCCACCATTTCCTCACTTCCTGTATCCACCTCCTAAATTTACATGCCACCCCCAGCTCAGACATATCTCCCTTTCTTATTTTTTGTAGGGAGTTCTAACACCTGTGTCCTTTGTTCCTACTATGGTGTCCGTGTGTGTAGGAGATCAGACGGTGCGGTGTGTATATATAAGTGTATCACCCTGGTGTCCCTGTGTTTAGGAGATCAGACGGTGTGGTGTGTATATATAAGTGTATCACTCTGGTGTCCTTGTGTTTAGGAGATCAGACTGTGTGGTGTGTACATAAGTGTATCACTCTGGTGTCCTTGTGTTTAGGAGATCAGACTGTGTGGTGTGTACATAAGTGTATCACCCTGGCGTCCCTGTGTTTAGGAGATCAGACTTTGTGGTGTGTATAGAAGTGTATCACCCTGGTGTTCCTGTGTTTAGGAAATCCGACTGTATGGTATGTATATAAGTGTATCACCCTGGTGTCCCTGTGTGTAGGAGATCAGACTGTGTGGTGTGTATATAAGTGTATCACCTTGGTGTCCCTGTGTTTAGGAGATCAGACTGTGTGGTGTGTATAGAAGTGTATCACCCTGGTGTCCATGTGTTTAGGAGATCAGACTGTGTGGTGTGTATAGAAGTGTATCACCCTGGTGTCCCTGTGTTTAGGAGATCAGACTGTGTGGTGTGTATAGAAGTGTATCACCCTGGTGTCCCTGTGTTTAGGAGATCAGACTGTGTGGTGTGTATAGAAGTGTATCACCCTGGTGTCCCTGTGTTTAGGACATCAGACTGTGTGGTGAATATAGAAGTGTATCACCCCGGTGTCCCTGTGTTTAGGAGATCAAACTGTGTGGTGTATATATAAGTGTATCACCCCGGTGTCCCTGTGTTTAGGAGAGCAGACTGTGTGGTGTGTATATAAGTGTATCACCCCGGTGTCCCTGTGTTTAGGAGATCAGACTGTGTGGTGTTTATGTAAGTGTATCACACTGGTGTCCCTGTGTTTAGGAGATCAGACTGTGTGGTGTGTGTATATAATTGTATCACCCTGGTGTGCCTGTGTTTAGGAGATCAGACTGTGTGGTGTGTATAGAAGTGTATTACACTGGTGTCCATGTATTTAGGAGATCAGCCTGTGTGGTGTGTATATAAGTGTATCACCCTGGTGTCCCTGTATTTAGGAGATCAGACCGTGTGGTGTGTATAGAAGTGTATCACCCCAGTGTCTCTGTGTTTAGGAGATCAGTCTGTGGTGTGTATAGAAGTGTATCACCCTGATGCCCCTGTGTTTAGGAGATCAGACTGTGTGGTGTGTATATAAGTGTATCACCCTGGTGTCCCTGTGTTTAGAAGATCAGACTGTATGGTGTGTATATAAGTGTATCACCCTGGTGTCCCTGTGTTTAGGAGATCAGACTGTGTGGTGTATATATAAGTGTATCACCCTGATGTCCCTGTGTTTAGGAGATCAGACTGTGTGGTGTGTATATAAGTGTATCACCCCGGTGTCCCTGTGTTTAGGAGATCAGACTGTGTGGTGTGTATATATATGTGTATCACCCTGGTGTCCCTGTGTTTAGGAGATCAGACTGTGTGGTCTGTATATAAGTATATCACATTGCTCCACAGCAATAACACTCACATTAATGGTTTTTTACTCTTCATTATATGTGATAAATTAGTCTGTTTAAATAAATTTATTTGGTCTGATTTTAAATCATTTATTCAGTTACACAAAGAGGTGTCTGTAGGTCATGAAATAACCTAAATATTCTCTGTAATGCCCCATCCACCAGACATGCCCCCAGCAACACCACCTAAGACAAAGCTGCCCCTCCTTTGACATTCAAAATGTTGGGAGGTATGAGTACAACCTTCAGCGATTTCCTTGCTAGCGGAAAGGGGGTCCATTTACTCAGCTGAGAACGGTGCCGTCATTCACCAGATAATCTTTGGCTGGATTGCGTCTGGTACTTGCTCAGTCGTCACTAATTGAAAAAACAGGTTGTCTGGTGTGGGGAACGGCAGGTGGAGCATGATGGGAGCTGTTGTTCACCAACAACTGGAGGACCAGGGGTCTTCCCAATTTGGAGATCTTAGTGCATAGGCTCTATAGAATAACATAGGAATTGGAGACGTGATATCACTGGAGAAGTCATCTCCAGCTTATCACCTCTTTATCATGCCTTATTGCATAACCCCCAGGCGTTGCCTACCCAGTTCTATATGAGTAGATTTAATACACATCAAAAGCTACAGTGGGGAGTTGTGATTGGACGACAAATTAACTATTATGATATGTGATAAGATTCTAAGGAAATAAACCCTGAAACCCAGAAAATAACCTTTATGGTTTGAGAGATATAATTTGCTAAAGATCCCCCCTCCAGGCTGTTTGAGACAAGTCTGCCCTCTAGCTGACAGCAGCAGATTACGGTCATTTGACCAGATGGTGGCTCTTCAGCAGAGCCGAAATCACACTATTTAGAAATAAATACTTCATTGGAAAGGTCTACAAAGCACATTTTTAGACCGTTCCAATAGAGTATTTATTTCTAAATAGCGTGATTTCGGCTCTGCTGAAGAGCCGCCGGCTGATCCTGGGACTGGAATCTCCTGCTGTCCACTAGATGGCAGACTTGTCTGAAAAAGCGTGGAGGGGGGAACTTTAGCAAGTTATATCCTTAAAGGGATAGTAATACGTAAAATGTAAAAAAAAATATGTTGTAGGGTTTATTCCCCTGAGTAAAACAAGAGTACTCCCACTGCTGAAAGGTGTTTCATTCAAAAGTTATTAATTTTCAAAGTTTAATTTTTTAGGTGCAATATCACAGTGGCCTGAAATTGTACAGTGGCGCTGTTGCTACATGATCCTATGGACAGCTCTGGTCCCGGGACCATAAATCTCCATAGGATGGTGTAGCAACAACGCCACTGCACAATTTCAGGCCACTGTGATATTGCACCTAAAAAATTAAGCTTTGAAAATTAATAACTTTTGAATGAAACACCTTTCAGCAGTGGGAGTACTCTTGTTTTACTCAGGGGGGTAAACCCTACAACATTTTTTTTTTACATTTTAAGTATTACTGTCCCTTTAAAGGTTAGAGAGATAAGACTTACATTGTTGTACTTATTCTTTTAATGCCTACAATCTTAAATAAACTTAAATTTAAACATTACTATTCCTTTAACACTTTTTGTGCCAGGGGGAATGTGTTGTTCATCTCACTGGAATTCAAAGGGTTAAGGCTGTAAGTCCCTTATACCCACCACATAGCATATACAGGTAAATGTTGTTAACTATTTGAGTGCCAGAAAGGTGTACAATGTATTGCTTTTTAGACATAAGTAACTTAGTAAACTGACTGCGCAAACTTAAAATCAATACCAGCTGATTAAAGCTGAACTTTCAAGCATTTTAATGTGCCCCCAAGTCATTTTTAACATAGCATTAATCAGAGCCATACTTTTATTATCCTTAGCAAGTCCGGCATTATTTAGAAATATAACTTCTTTGGAGACTCACCAGCAGGGATCTTGACATAGAGGCGTGTGTGCGCCTGTGCTGTCTGTCCCAATCTGTACCTTAAAGGGATAGTACCGTTTCACAAAAACAGCAGCTCCAGTTAATCTTCATAGTATTTGGTCCATGGAGAGTGTTATTTCAATACTGTCAGAGTTGTAGTTCAAGAGTAATTCAATGATAAAGTATCCCACTCCCTCCCCTTATATATAGTGTAACACTGCTCACCTCAGATGTGGAATCTGGTCTCTTGACCGGACAGCTCACAGCAAGGGACAATCTTC
The DNA here is from genome assembly GCA_037306005.1 of Rhinophrynus dorsalis. Classification (NCBI taxonomy): domain Eukaryota; kingdom Metazoa; phylum Chordata; class Amphibia; order Anura; family Rhinophrynidae; genus Rhinophrynus; species Rhinophrynus dorsalis. The sequence continues at coordinate 175,549,485 of CM074727.1, read as the reverse complement.
TTACTGTGATCATAAGGAAAACCCTGCCCCCCTTGACAGGTTTTTCAGGTTTTTCTCTTATGCTAATTGAATATTGTTCCTCTCTGTGATCCATCTGGACACCACTTTTCTGTTATGAGGTGAGAAGTGTTACATCAATAAAAGGGGCGGGAGGGGGATACTTTATCATTCAATTATTCTTGAACCACAACTCTGACAGTACTGAAATAACGCTCTCCATGGTCCAAATACTATGAAGATTAATTGGAGCTGCTTTTATTTTGAAACATTACTATCCCTTCAATGTACTATGCAACTCCCCTAGCCAATCCTTGAGGAGACATGGACGGACAGCACAGGAGCACAGATGCCTCTTTGGCAAGATGTCTGTGTTGTTGTCTGCCGGTCTCAGAAGAAGTTACATTTCTAAATAATGCGAACTTACCAAGGATAATACAAGTATGGATATGCTTAAAGCGGAACTCTGCCATACTTAGGCAGGTGGCGACTAGCTTAATAATCCTTATTTTACCTGTCAGAAGTGCCCAGGAGTAACGTTATAGCTGATCTTCCGAGACTGACGGCCAGGTTAGTGCAGCCTGCGCGCCTGTGCCGTCAGTCTCTTCCGGAGCCATTCGGCCAGTGCAAGGCTTGTGAAGGATGACGGGGACTGAAAGCGCAGGCGCTTAGACAAGATGTCTGCGCTGATGCCTGGCTTCCGGTCTCGGAAGATCAGCGATAACTTTACTCCTGGGCACTTTGGACAGGTAAAATAAGGATTAATAAGCTAGTTGCCACCTGCCTAAGCATGGCAGGGCAACTTTAGTTCAGCTGGTAGTTCCGCTTTAACGCTATGTTAATAATGATTTGGGGGACACATTAATATGCACGAAAGTTCCTCTACAGAATCACCATCGTACATTCACAGAGAGTCTGATGTTCTGAGAGGAACAGCGGCAATATTTGGCCAAAACAAACCCATCCAAATAGTTAGACTGCCCCTTTTAAATCAATGAGAGGTTTTGGAATGTGATCGCTATGATGCAGTTTGTGAATCCATCATAATTTTGGCCGTATTTGCCTCTCAGTGTGTCAACCACCCCACTGTCAAATGTTTTGTTGTCTAAAAACTAGGAGGTGCTTGGAAGTATAAATAATGAGTGATTTAACTCTCTGAGTGCCAGAGGGGATATGCAATGCATTGCTTTGTATGTTTGTATGTATATCTTTATTTATATGGCGCCACACAGTATACGCAGCGCCTTACAATAGACGTATGTTACAATAAATAAGAGGGGATAAAATAAGTGTCATAGTCATAGAAACAATAAGAGAGAGGTCCCTGCCCCAAGGATCTTACAGTCTATATGGATAATAGGAGACAGAAAACAGGGTATGAGGGTGTCAAGTGCTGAGATTACAGGTGCTGAGTTTGCCCAAAGGCAGTACATGGTCCTAGTGCTCCAGAAGATAGGATTTCAGGGTAGATTTAAAGACAGAGGGGTATTGTTCTAGATGTAGGGAGACGGGTATGGAGTTCCATAGATAGGGAGCAGAACGTGAGAACATTTTGAGACGGGAGAGGGCAATGCATTGCATTCCCCTCAGGCATTTTGAACTTTGTAACCCCCTCAGTGCTAGATAGATCTCCAACACATCACAAAGCAATTAAATCAATTGGAATCTGAGAAATGTTTATTTGTTGGTGCATTTCGTTTGCCCTAGAATTGTACCTGGTACCTGTGCATACTGCAAATATTGTGTCCTCTTACAAAAACAGAAGTCTGAATGTATCAGTTGTACTGATCTCCAATCAGCTTTCTTGCCTCCTTCCTTGCTGCAGACTAGTCAGTTCACCTGAGAGCCCATCTCTGCCTTCCTGTTGTTAATTTCCAGTCTTGAATACAAAGTGCTGATATTGTTTCCCTGTAGTCTTACCTACCCGAGGTGTATGGTACCTCTGCCCTTTTGTTCTGATTGTGAGAGCTATTGAATAATTTGATTCTTATCCTGGGGACTCCAGAGGAAGAAAGTTTCAAAATAACCAAAGGGTTTTCTTGATTAACCCAGTATTGTGCTATTATGCAGGGATTCGAGCTCAGTCGCAGAATGTGGCATTGCTGTACCCTAATGTGGGGTTACACAGTGATGCAAGTGCGTGATTGAGAGACTAATGCTTGCTTGTTACTGCATATTAGCTAATAATGTGTTGCACTTATAGAATCTCATCCCCCTCCTATCTCTAATGTATCTTGTTCTTGCAAGAATCTTGTAAATGAGTCAGATTTTTAACCCTTAGAGTGCCAGAGGGGTACGCAACGCAATGCACTCAAAGGGTTGAGAGTTTTGCTTCTATTAATGGGAAACTATTACTGTAGTTTATGATTCTATTTAACTTTAGGGGGCAATAGAATGTTGGCATGAAAAAAAAAATGTCAACGGGTGATATGATTACCATTTACAAATAAATTCAAGGTCAATACAAAGAACTATCCAATGAATTATTTACGCAAAGAGCCGAGCTAAGAACGAGAGGTCATCGATTAAGACTTGAGCAAAGGCACTTTCGACTAAAACATAGCAGGCATTTTTTTACAGTAAGGGTTGTAAAGCTATGGAAATCTTTGCCTCGGAATGTTGTGCTTGCAGATACTGTAATAGTGAGAATTATGACAGTTGGCTTCAACGCAGATAGGTTGTTGATGCAAAGAAATATGACTGACACTTGGATTCAGGAAGGATTTTTTTTATACACTTGGGGCTAAATTGGAAATGGCTTCAATTGAGTTTTTTTTTTTTTTTGCCTTACTCTGGATCAACAGCGGTGTTTTGGCATGGGCTGAATACATGTCTTTTTTTTTTAAAACCAGCTTTATTGAAAAGAAGGAACGAACAGTACAAGAGACACATGCCTTTTTTCAACCTCGTCAACTATGTTACTATGTTACTAAAGAAGGTCACACAGACACACTGCTAGGAGTTGCTTCTTTCAAAAGATATTACAACTCAGTCTCCATTTTACAAGTTAAGTTGGACCTGTCACCTCAAATTTAAGTTTGCATATTTAAAATTTTCATTTAAAACTGTCTATATATATCATTTTAACAAATGAAGAGCTTTCGCTGCAGTCAACTGTTCATCATAAAAGCACTTTCTTTATTCGAAAATGGAACACGAGACGCCAAGGTGACTATAGAGAAAGCACAATGGTGCGATACACGTGAGACTATAATCCTCCTGGCGTCTTGTGTTCCATTTTCGAATAAAGAAATTGCTTTTATGATGAGCAATTGAGTGCAGTGGAAGCTCTTCTTTTGTTAAAGGGATAGTAATGTCAGAAAAAAAGTATTAAATATATGGTATATACAATTAAAAGAGAGTACTTGCACTTATTCGTATCTCTCAAACCGTTATGGTTTCAGAGATATAGGAAAATAAAGTTCTCTGGTCCCTCCCCTTTCTGCTTGACGAGCTGTAAAGCTGTCAGAAGCAGATTCTGTTCGCTTGACCAGATGTGGCTCTTCAGCAATGCCGATATATCGATATCTAAAGATAAATACTTAATGTGGAATGGTGTACAAAGTGTGCCTGGCTTGCAAGCACACTTTGTAGACCGTTCCAATGAAGTATTTATTTCTAAATAGCATGATTTTGAAGAACCTCTGTCCGGTCAAATGACTGGAATCTGCAGCTGTCAGCTAGATGGCAGACTTGAGTAAAACAGCCAGGAAAAGTTAACTTTAGCAAGTTATATCTCTCAAACCATAAAGGTCTGAGAGATAAGACTTACATCAATGTTGATCTTTTTTAATGTCTATTATATTAAATCAACTAAAAATTAACCATTACTATCCCTTTAAAGTCATAGATGTGTCGGCTCCTCATTCCATCTTGCACCGTGTCATCTTTTCCAAGTCGGTGAGTGAAACGTGTTACAAAGTTTCCAAGCCGCTTATCTAGAGTTTTATATATCATGTTAGTCAAAATACCAGCAGATGCATATTTTATGGTATATTGATACTTTTATTTATACAGTAACTTTTCTTTCTGTGTAGCACCATATGCTAATTAAATAAAAAGTAATGCCTCCGTATAATAATCCCCATTTTCCTTACTATAGCCAGAAAATCCTCATGGCCCTTATGAATTCTGTCTTTGTTCAAGAGACCTGAATGTGATATTCGTAGAGGCAGACATGACAGTTGCTAGTACAACCACATGATACGCGCTCTGCCCATTGTCTGTGGTATCCTTAAAGTAGACTTGTCACCTTTAACCCTTTGAGTGCCAGAGAGTTATCCAAGGCATTGCACGGCAAAGGGTCAAGGTGGTGTTTGGACCCACAGAGGGGAGCTGATGGATCCAACTGCGCAGTGATGGACCTAGTGATTGAAAGTCCTGGGGTAAAAGAATGTTTGGCCCCCATCTTGCTACAACCTACTAAAAACCCTAAATATTTTCTATTTTCAGCATTAAATGGGCCTCTAAAGTAAGGTGGTCCCCATTACTTTAAACCATCCTCTCCAATGGTAGATTAGCCCTGTAAATGGATTGAGGCAATGTTGATAATCACAGAAGCTCTTAGGGCCACTTACATTGTTACACTGTGATCACAACTGGGAATTCTCCCTATCTGCCCTGGAGACTTCAGTTTATAGAGTTAATTACCTGGTCTCCACGGACAGAGGCTGATTCTTCTGTGGTAGTGAAACCCTGTCCACTTCTCCTACTTCTCACCCTGTCCCTCCCACTTCTCTTCCTTCTAATACTGTTCCTCCCAATTTCCACCCACTTCTCTTCCTTCTCCATCTGTTCCTCCCACTTCTCCTCCTTCCCACCCTGTTCCTCACACTTCCTGCCCACTTCTCCCCTTAATACCCTGTTCCTCCCACTTCCTGCCCACTTCTCCCCCTTCCCACCCTGTTCCTCCCACTTCCTGCCCACGTCTCCCCCTTCCCATCCTGTTCCTCACACTTCCCGCCCATTTCTCTTCCTTGTAATACTGTTCCTCCCAATTCCCACCCACTTCTCTTCCTTCTCAACCTGTTCCTCCCATTTCTCCTCCTTCCCAGCCTGTTTCTCCCACTTCCTGCCCACTTCTCCCCCTTCCCACCTGATCCTCCCACTTCCCGCCCACTTCTCCCCCTTCCCACCTGATCCTCCCACTTCCCATCCACTTCTCCCCCTTCCCACCTGATCCTCCCACTTCCCGCCCACTTCTCCTCCTTCCCACCTGATCCTGCCACTTCCTGCCCACTTCTCCCCCTTCCCACCTGTTCCTTCCACTTCCTGCCCACTTCTCCCCCTTCCCACCTGATCCTCCCACTTCCCGCCAACCTCTTCTCCTTCTAATCCTTTTCCTCCCACTTCCCACCTACTTCTCTTTCTTCTCACCCTGTTCCTCCTACTTTTTCTCCTTTTCACCCTGTTCCTCCCATTTCCCTCCCACTTTACCTCCTTCTCACCTTGTTCCTCCCACTTCCCACCAACCTCTCCTCCTTCTAATCCTGTTCCTTCCACTTGCCTCCAACTTCTCTTTCTTTTCATTCTGTTCCTCCCAATTCCCACCCACTTCTCCTCCTTCCCACCCTGTTCCTCCCACTTCCTGACTACTTCTCCTTCTTCTAATCCTGCTCCTCCCACTTCCTCCAACTTCTCCTTCTTTCCATTTTGTTCTTCCCAATTCCCACCTACTTCTCCTCCTTCTCATCCTGTTCCACTTTTCCTCCTTCCCAACCTGTTCCGCCAACTTCTCCTCCTTCTAATACTGTTCCTCCCACTTCTCCTCCTTCCCACCCTGTTCCTCCCACTTCTCACCCACTTCTCCTCCTTCCACCCTGTTCCTCCCACTTCCCGCCCACTTCTCCTCCTTCCCACCCTGTTCCTCCCACTTCCCTCCCACTTCTCCTCCTTCTAATCTGTCCTCCCACTTTCCTTGTACTTCTCCTCCTTTTCATTCTGTTCCTCCCAAATTCAAGCCCCTTCTCCTCCTTCTAATCCTGTTCCTATTTACACCATTTTATTATAGAATGTGACATTAACATACCTGGGAACTCTGGACGTGTGGGAGTTTAATGACAAAAAAAAAGAAATATATATATATTATTTAGCGCAAGCCCAAAGTATGTTATTTACACATACTAATGTATAAGCACATATAGCCCCACCTCTGGCAGTAGCAGCATTAAAAACGTACAGCCCTTAGTGTACTGCCCCCTCCTCCCATGTCTTTTACTTCACAGGAATCTGTAAGCACTTTAAGGCAACTGATTGTTTCTATTAGAAATATTCCTGCAAGGTCCATAGCACACAGGTTTGAATGTCCCTTCCCTAATAGTTAAAGGGGATGTAACATCTCCTTATAATAACCCCCAGCTTAACTTATTATGGCACAAAAATCCAAATGGCCCCTTTGATTTGCCCCCATGCTTTTGTTCAGGAGATAACAGGTTCAATCAGTCCTGGATATAGTATCCATGGAGGTCAGTGTGCCCTCTAAATTCGAAGAACTGTGAGCGACCCAGCACTGAAAGAGTTCAGAGTAGTTGCAACTGGACAGCAAGGTGACCACATGTCCCTTTAAATCAGGGAAGCCTATGTATCACCACACAGAAATCAGTGCAACCCTGCTGTGTGTGTATTTTATAAGTATCCCTTATTTAAACTGACATGGTCAGGGCCGCATGGTGTATGTGTCATTCCAATGCAGTTTTCCATTAACTCTTTCATTGCTGCCTTACTCACCATTGTTGACCTTAGAGGGAATGCTGATGGAGGCAGACAAGACAGTTGCTAGATGGACCACAGAACCTCAAACTCTGCTCTCTGCACATGGTAATCTTAACCACTTAAAGGGATAGAAATACTTAATATGTAAATATATATATATATTGTAGAGTTTATCCTTATTACAGCTCAAAGTTGAAATTTTTAGGTGCAATATCACAGTGGCCTGAAATTGTACAGTGGTGCTGTTGCTACACCATCCTATGGAAAGCTCTGGTGCGTGGACTATAAATCTCCATAGGATGGTGTAGCAACAGTGCCACTGTACAATTTCAGGCCACTGTGATATTGCACCTAAAAATTTCAACTTTGAGCTGTAATAAGTTTTGAAAACACTTTTCAGCAGTGGAAGCATCATAAACTTCCAGCAGAAAAGACGGCGTAGAAAAGTCCACTTTAAGACCCATTTTGTCAGTTGTGTACGCAAATATCTTAGTCCAGAAGGAAAAGATGTGCGGACAGGAATATAGAGCGTGAAGCAGAGTAGGCTGGGGCTCCCCACATCGGGTATGATGGTACCAGTGGACACCCAGCCTTGGTGTCCCCGTCAATGGTCACTTCTTCCGCTACGAGCCAGATGGACATCCAACAGCATACCGCTATATACCCCAAACTAGGCAAAACTAGTGTCAGGGTAACCAGCACAAACTCTGCATACAGCAAGCTTTACCCCAAGCATCAGACAACACCAGTGTCTTGGGGTTATAATAACAACTGCCTTTACTGGAACAAACCAGACATATTTATACACAAAACCTACATTGAAATACATGGGCAGGCAAGATACAATAGGTGAGTCACAGGGATAATATAATCACAATATACAAGACAAAGGGCCAACAACAGAAGGTACAACAATTACAATAACACAGACATGATTGCATTACTACACAAAAGGCTAACAACAAATGGTACAACACAATACAAACGGCCAGACGTGATTAGGTTAGCACACCACAGGGGTCCTCAGTACAGTTCACAGACCTACAATGACTGGAGTGGCTACAATACACACAGAGGTTGGGTGAGGGTGAACAATGAAACAAAAGGCTTGAGGGACTGCAATATACATCTGCAGCATCCTTGGCCAAACTCAAATACTTAACCCTTACTGTTCATTTCTTTGGAAGCAAGCCAGCAGTCTATGGTTGTTAGTCTTTTGGGTAGAAATAGTCTGAAGACATGAGATCCCATATCTCTAACACACCAATATCTCCCATAGTCGCCACGTTTCCGTCACATCGGGGACATGCTGGGGAAGCGCCAACCCTATTGTGTGAGCCAATTTAGGGGTGACATATGTCCTGTGTAAGAGTCTGTATTGGATTTTGTGAAAGTAAGCCAACGGTGAATGTCGCAGACGGCTCCGGAAGCCCTGGTAAATGATGTCAGGCATCAGTGACGGGATGTCCAAAATCCATCTGTCAATATGCGAGTGAGGTAGTCTGTCTGAATTAGCAGTCAAAAGAAGTCTATAGGCCCTTGAGATTGTAAAGGGGAGGGTATATGTGGCTTGTAGTAAATAGTGATGAGCGAGCACCCCAATGCTCGGGTGTTCGGGTGCTCTGACCGAGCACCCCCGGAGGCTCGAGTGCTCGGCCGAGCACCCGAGCCCCATTGAAGTCAAAGGGAGGACTCGAGCATTACACCAGGCACCCCCTGCTCTGATGAGGGGAGGGTGCCTGGTCCATAGGAAAAGGGCAGAAAAGGATGGAAACACCACAGAAATGGTTCAGGGACAGCATAGGGAGGATGTCTGGATGCATCTTGGACTCCAACATCGCTGCTGGGAACGATCTTTCGCCCGTAGTACGCCATTTTTACAGACTGACCGTAAAACACACAAAAAGGAAAATAAAAACGACTTTAGGCGAAAAATTACCAAACAGTATTTGCTGTATATTTACTTGTATATCATCTGCAAATTCTGCAAAAAATTTCATAGATTTTTCTGAAGTGAGGCCATGATTAAGAGGGAAACGTGCGCAAAGGCAAATTCTCCCAAAAATTTCCTCGATTTTTCTGAACTGGGGCCATGATTAAGAGGGAAACGTGCGCTGAGCCGACCATCTAAAACATTATGGGTGAGGGTCTGCTGCAGAGCTGACCATCCTAAACATTATATGCGAAGGCCCGCTAGTGAGTTGACGCTATAAAACATTATATGAGAGGGCCCGCTAGAGAGCTGACCCAATAAAACATTATATGAGAAGGCTCGCTGGTGAGCTGACCTATATAAAAATTGTCAAACAGGGCCCGCTGGTGAGCTGGCCCTATATAAAAATTATATCACAGGGCATATGGAAGAGGAGGAGGAGGATGAGAAGATTAAGAGTCAACCATATACCCATTTTTTGGGTGGAAGGGGTGAATGGGAATACAGAGTATTCCCATCATTGTAAATAACATATATAAAGTGAGTTTATGTTCCCCCGGGGCTTTCCTCCAGTGGAGTGGAGAAGTCAGGGGAAATCCAGGCCTTGTTCATTTTTATAAGTGTCAACCTATCAGCATTGTCGGTGGAAAGGCGGATACGCTTATCTGTTATGATGCCACCAGCAGCACTAAATACACGCTCAGACAGAACGCTGGCGGCAGGGCAGGCCAGCACCTCCAAGGCCAGTTCATACCACGTGTCCAGCTTGGACACCTAGTAGTTGTAAGGCACAGAGGGATTATTGAGGACGCTGACACGGTCTGCTACGTACTCCTTCACCATCTTCCAAAACTTTTCCCTCCTTGTGACACTAGGCTGCGCATCAGGGTGAGGGTGCTGGCGGGGTGTCATGAAGGTGTCCCACGCCTTGGAGAGTGTTGCCCTGCCTTTGTCGGAACTGCTGTGTGCTCCCCTTTTCTCCCCTTCTCGGTTGGCCAAGGTAGCACGTACTCTGCCGCCAGCGTTGTCAGATGGAAAATTTTGGAGCAATTTTTCAACAAGAACCTTCTGGTATTGCACCATTTTGCTTGTCCTCTCCACCGGAGGAATGAGAGATGAGAAATTCTCTTTGTAGCGGGGGTCCAGAAGGGTGAACACCCAGTAATCCGTGTTGTCTAAAATGCGTGTAACGCGTGGGTCACGGGAAAGGCAGCCTAACATAAAGTCAGCCATGTGTGCCAGAGTACCAACAGTCAAGATTTTGCTGTCCTCACCAGGAGGATGACTCTCAATCTCCTCATCCTCTTCCTCCTCTTCTGCCCACCCACGCTGAAGAGATGGAACTAAAGTTCCATGGCTACCCTCTGTAGCGGAGGCAACCGTGTCTTCCTCCTCCTCCTCCTCCTCCTCCGCCTCCTCCAATTGTCGCTGAGAAGACGAAGTGAGGGTGCTCTGGCTATCACCTTGTGTAAGCTCTTCCTCCCGCATTTCCACCTCTTCCACATGCAAAGCGTCAGTTTTAATTGTGAGCAGCGAGCGTTTCAGTAGACACAGAAGTGGGATGGTTACACTGATAATAGCGTTATCGCCGCTCACCATCTGTGTCGATTCCTCAAAATTGCGTAAAACCTCACAGAGGTCTGACATCCATTCCCACTCCTCACTTCTGATTACAGGAAGTTGAACGGAGAGGCGACGACCGTGTAACAGCTGGTACTCCACTACTGCCCTCTGCTGCTCACAAAGCCGGGCCAACATGTGGAAGGTGGAGTTCCAGCGCGTGCTCACGTCACACAGCAGCCGGTGAGCTGGCAATTGTAAGCGCTGCTGCAGCTTCAACAGGCCGGCCGAAGCTGTAGATGACTTACGGAAATGTGCACACACGCGGCGCACCTTGGTCAAGAGATCATGCACATTGGGGTAGGTTTTTAGAAATCGCTGAACCACTAAATTAAATACATGCGCTAGGCATGGTACGTGTGTGAGCTTGCCGAGCTCCAAAGCCGCCACCAAGTTACGCCCATTATCACACACAACCATGCCTGGTTGCAGGTTGAGTGGCGAGAGCCACTGCTCGGTCTGGTGACTAATCCCCTGCAACAGCTCTGAGGCCGTGTGCTGTTTGTCCCCAAGGCAGATCAGCTTCAGCACGGCCTGTTGACGCTTCCCCACTGCAGTGCTACACTGCTTCCAGCTACCGGCTTATGGGGGAGTGGCGCTGCGTGTAGAGAATTCGGAGGTGGAAACGGAGGAGGAGGAGCCAATAACGTAGGTGCTGGCGGAAACCCTGATGGAGGTAGGGCCCGCAATCCTCGGCGTGGGTAGCACCCGTGCCATCCCAGGGTCCGAGTCGCTCCCAGCCTCCACGACATTCACCCAGTGTGCCGTCAGGGAAATGTAGCGTCCCTGGCCACAAGCACTTGTCCATGTGTCAGTCGTTAAGTGGACCTTCCCAGTAACTGCGTTGGTCAGGGCACGGGTGATGTTACGGGACACATGGTGGTGTAATGCGGGGATGGCACACCGGGAAAAGTAGTGGCGGCTGGGGACCGCGTACCGAGGGACAGCTGCTGCCATCAGGCTGCGGAAGGACTCAGTGTCCACAAGCCTAAATGGCAGCATTTCGATGGCCAGTAATTTGGAAAGGTGTGAGGTTAGTGCTATGGCCTGTGGGTGGGTGGCTGGGTATTTTCGCTTGCGCTCAAATGCCTGGGGTAACGACATTTGGACGCTGTGCTGGGACAGGGAAGTGGATGTGGTCGCTGATGGTGCTTCAGATGGTACAGGTGCAGGGCAGGAGGTATGCGGGACTGCGCCTTCGACAGGCGATTGGCCGGCACCGAAAACAGGGGAAGAGGAGGCAGTGGTGTGGCCTGCAGACACAGATGGGCGATCCAGGCGTTCCTCCCACTTATTACGGTGCTTGGATGCCATGTGTCGGATCATGCTGGTGGTGGTGAGGTTTCTAGTGTTCATGCCTCGGCTCATTCTGGTGTGGCACAGGTTGCAAACTACAATTCTTTTGTCGTCCGCACTTTCCTTAAAAAAACGCCATACCGCGGAACACCTACCCCTTGGCAAGGGAGATTTACGCAAGGGGGTGCTCCGTGGAACATTTGCGGGCCGGTTTGGTGCGGTCCGCCTTCTTTCTGTAGCCACACCACTGCCTCTTCCAGCCTGTTGCGGTGCTGCAGATGGCTCACCCTCAGGACTGCTGTCATCGCTCGGCTCTACACCTTCCCAGGTGCGGTCAGTCACCTCATCGTCCACCAAGTCCTCCTCCACTTCCTCACTCTGATCATCCTCCTCATGTCTTGATCCCACCACATACACAGTCATTGACAACTGTATAACATCCTCCTCAACAAGGTCTTGAGACAGTAATAGTGGTTGATTTAATGGCAACTGTGTCTCATCATCATCATCATCCACTACTTCCTTTGACCTTAAATGCCGTTCACATCTGTCATCTTCTTGTGATTGGGTACCCTCTAGAGGTTGTGAATCAGGGCACAAGATGTCATGTTCCTCTGCAAGCGTGCTTGGAGAGAGGGTCAAATGAAGGATTGGTGATGAGACGAGCTCCTCACTATATCCCAGTGTGGGATCACTTCTTTGACCAGACCGTGTATGGTGGGAGGAAGGATGATCAGAGTGAGGATTATGTTGACCAGACTCTTGGCTACTGAGAGTGGACTTGGTGGAAGACAGGGTGGTGCTTAACCGACTGGAAGCAGTATCAGCTGACATCCAACCGACCACCTGTTCGCAGTGGTCGGACCTCGAGAGTGATGTCCTGCGACGCCCTGTGAAATGAGACATGAAGCTAGGTATGGTGGATGTCTTTCTTTCTTGTGCTCTGGCACCAGGCACAGTTTCTCCGCGTCCTGACCCGCGCCCTGAACTATCAGGATCACGTCCACTTCCCCGTCCCTTTTTACCCGCCTTCTTCATCTTACACGGAATATGTGACTTTAATATTTGAGTTTGAAAACTTAACAGTATTTCTTCCTATTCTGCAACTGTGCAGAGTACACAGAATAGGCTGCTAAACGGCGGTGACACACACTGAATGGAATATGTGACTTTGATATTTGAGTTTGAAGACTTAACAGTATTTCTTCCTATTCTGCAACTGTGCAGAGTACACAGAATATGCTGCTAAACTGCGGTGACGCACACTGAATGGAATATGTGACTTTGATATTTTAGTTTGAAGACTTAACAGTATTTCTTCCTATTCTGCAACTCTGCACAGTACACAGAATGTGCTGCTAAACTGCGGCGAAGCACACTGAATGGAATATGTGACTTTGATATTTTAGTTTGAAGACTTAACAGTATTTCTTCCTATTCTGCAACTGTGCAGAGTACACAGAATATGCTGCTAAACTGCGGCGAAGCACACTGAATGGAATATGTGACTTTGATATTTTAGTTTGAAGACTTAACAGTATTTCTTCCTATTCTGGAACTCTGCACAGTACACAGAATGTGCTGCTAAACTGCGGCGAAGCACACTGAATGGAATATGTGACTTTGATATTTTAGTTTGAAGACTTAACAGTATTTCTTCCTATTCTGCAACTGTGCAGAGTACACAGAATATGCTGCTAAACTGCGGCGAAGCACACTGAATGGAATATGTGACTTTGATATTTTAGTTTGAAGACTTAACAGTATTTCTTCCTATTCTGCAACTGTGCAGAGTACACAGAATATGCTGCTAAACTGCGGTGACGCACACTGAATGGAATATGTGACTTTGATATTTTAGTTTGAAGACTTAACAGTATTTCTTCCTATTCTGCAACTGTGCAGAGTACACAGAATATGCTGCTAAACTGCGGTGACGCACACTGAATGGAATATGTGACTTTGATATTTTAGTTTGAAGACTTAACAGTATTTCTTCCTATTCTGCAACTCTGCACAGTACACAGAATGTGCTGCTAAACTGCGGCGAAGCACACTGAATGGAATATGTGACTTTGATATTTTAGTATGAAGACTTAACAGTATTTCTTCCTATTCTGCAACTGTGCAGAGTACACAGAATATGCTGCTAAACTGCGGTGACGCACACTGAATGGAATATGTGACTTTGATATTTGAGTTTGAAGACTTAACAGTATTTCTTCCTATTCTGCAACTGTGCAGAGTACACAGAATGTGCTGCTAAACTGCGGCGAAGCACACTGAATGGAATATGTGACTTTGATATTTTAGTTTGAAGACTTAACAGTATTTCTTCCTATTCTGCAACTGTGCAGAGTACACAGAATATGCTGCTAAACTGCGGCGAAGCACACTGAATGGAATATGTGACTTTGATATTTGAGTTTGAAGACTTAACAGTATTTCTTCCTATTCTGCAACTGTGCAGAGTACACAGAATATGCTGCTAAACTGCGGTGACGCACACTGAATGGAATATGTGACTTTGATATTTTAGTTTGAAGACTTAACAGTATTTCTTCCTATTCTGCAACTGTGCAGAGTACACAGAATATGCTGCTAAACTGCGGTGACGCACACTGAATGGAATATGTGACTTTGATATTTTAGTTTGAAGACTTAACAGTATTTCTTCCTATTCTGCAACTCTGCACAGTACACAGAATGTGCTGCTAAACTGCGGCGAAGCACACTGAATGGAATATGTGACTTTGATATTTTAGTATGAAGACTTAACAGTATTTCTTCCTATTCTGCAACTGTGCAGAGTACACAGAATATGCTGCTAAACTGCGGTGACGCACACTGAATGGAATATGTGACTTTGATATTTGAGTTTGAAGACTTAACAGTATTTCTTCATATTCTGCATCTGTGCAGAGTACACAGAATATGCTGCTAAACTGCGGTGACGCACACTGAATGGAATATGTGACTTTGATATTTTAGTTTGAAGACTTAACAGTATTTCTTCCTATTCTGCAACTCTGCACAGTACACAGAATGTGCTGCTAAACTGCGGCGAAGCACACTGAATGGAATATGTGACTTTGATATTTTAGTTTGAAGACTTAACAGTATTTCTTCCTATTCTGCAACTGTGCAGAGTACACAGAATATGCTGCTAAACTGTGGCGAAGCACACTGAATGGAATATGTGACTTTGATATTTTAGTTTGAAGACTTAACAGTATTTCTTCCTATTCTGCAACTCTGCACAGTACACAGAATGTGCTGCTAAACTGCGGCGAAGCACACTGAATGGAATATGTGACTTTGATATTTTAGTTTGAAGACTTAACAGTATTTCTTCCTATTCTGCAACTGTGCAGAGTACACAGAATATGCTGCTAAACTGCGGTGACGCACACTGAATGGAATATGTGACTTTGATATTTGAGTTTGAAGACTTAACAGTATTTCTTCCTATTCTGCAACTGTGCAGAGTACACAGAATGTGCTGCTAAACTGCGGCGAAGCACACTGAATGGAATATGTGACTTTGATATTTTAGTTTGAAGACTTAACAGTATTTCTTCCTATTCTGCAACTGTGCAGAGTACACAGAATATGCTGCTAAACTGCGGCGAAGCACACTGAATGGAATATGTGACTTTGATATTTGAGTTTGAAGACTTAACAGTATTTCTTCCTATTCTGCAACTGTGCAGAGTACACAGAATATGCTGCTAAACTGCGGTGACGCACACTGAATGGAATATGTGACTTTGATATTTTAGTTTGAAGACTTAACAGTATTTCTTCCTATTCTGCAACTGTGCAGAGTACACAGAATATGCTGCTAAACTGCGGTGACGCACACTGAATGGAATATGTGACTTTGATATTTTAGTTTGAAGACTTAACAGTATTTCTTCCTATTCTGCAACTCTGCACAGTACACAGAATGTGCTGCTAAACTGCGGCGAAGCACACTGAATGGAATATGTGACTTTGATATTTTAGTATGAAGACTTAACAGTATTTCTTCCTATTCTGCAACTGTGCAGAGTACACAGAATATGCTGCTAAACTGCGGTGACGCACACTGAATGGAATATGTGACTTTGATATTTGAGTTTGAAGACTTAACAGTATTTCTTCATATTCTGCATCTGTGCAGAGTACACAGAATATGCTGCTAAACTGCGGTGACGCACACTGAATGGAATATGTGACTTTGATATTTTAGTTTGAAGACTTAACAGTATTTCTTCCTATTCTGCAACTCTGCACAGTACACAGAATGTGCTGCTAAACTGCGGCGAAGCACACTGAATGGAATATGTGACTTTGATATTTTAGTTTGAAGACTTAACAGTATTTCTTCCTATTCTGCAACTGTGCAGAGTACACAGAATATGCTGCTAAACTGCGGCGAAGCACACTGAATGGAATATGTGACTTTGATATTTTAGTTTGAAGACTTAACAGTATTTCTTCCTATTCTGCAACTCTGCACAGTACACAGAATGTGCTGCTAAACTGCGGCGAAGCACACTGAATGGAATATGTGACTTTGATATTTTAGTTTGAAGACTTAACAGTATTTCTTCCTATTCTGCAACTGTGCAGAGTACACAGAATATGCTGCTAAACTGCGGTGACGCACACTGAATGGAATATGTGACTTTGATATTTGAGTTTGAAGACTTAACAGTATTTCTTCCTATTCTGCAACTGTGCAGAGTACACAGAATGTGCTGCTAAACTGCGGCGAAGCACACTGAATGGAATATGTGACTTTGATATTTTAGTTTGAAGACTTAACAGTATTTCTTCCTATTCTGCAACTGTGCAGAGTACACAGAATATGCTGCTAAACTGCGGCGAAGCACACTGAATGGAATATGTGACTTTGATATTTGAGTTTGAAGACTTAACAGTATTTCTTCCTATTCTGCAACTGTGCAGAGTACACAGAATATGCTGCTAAACTGCGGTGACGCACACTGAATGGAATATGTGACTTTGATATTTTAGTTTGAAGACTTAACAGTATTTCTTCCTATTCTGCAACTGTGCAGAGTACACAGAATATGCTGCTAAACTGCGGTGACGCACACTGAATGGAATATGTGACTTTGATATTTTAGTTTGAAGACTTAACAGTATTTCTTCCTATTCTGCAACTGTGCAGAGTACACAGAATGTGCTGCTAAACTGCGGCGAAGCACACTGAATGGAATATGTGACTTTGATATTTTAGTTTGAAGACTTAACAGTATTTCTTCCTATTCTGCAACTCTGCACAGTACACAGAATGTGCTGCTAAACTGCGGCGAAGCACACTGAATGGAATATGTGACTTTGATATTTTAGTATGAAGACTTAACAGTATTTCTTCCTATTCTGCAACTGTGCAGAGTACACAGAATATGCTGCTAAACTGCGGTGACGCACACTGAATGGAATATGTGACTTTGATATTTGAGTTTGAAGACTTAACAGTATTTCTTCCTATTCTGCAACTGTGCAGAGTACACAGAATGTGCTGCTAAACTGCGGCGAAGCACACTGAATGGAATATGTGACTTTGATATTTTAGTTTGAAGACTTAACAGTATTTCTTCCTATTCTGCAACTGTGCAGAGTACACAGAATATGCTGCTAAACTGCGGCGAAGCACACTGAATGGAATATGTGACTTTGATATTTGAGTTTGAAGACTTAACAGTATTTCTTCCTATTCTGCAACTGTGCAGAGTACACAGAATATGCTGCTAAACTGCGGTGACGCACACTGAATGGAATATGTGACTTTGATATTTTAGTTTGAAGACTTAACAGTATTTCTTCCTATTCTGCAACTGTGCAGAGTACACAGAATATGCTGCTAAACTGCGGTGACGCACACTGAATGGAATATGTGACTTTGATATTTTAGTTTGAAGACTTAACAGTATTTCTTCCTATTCTGCAACTCTGCACAGTACACAGAATGTGCTGCTAAACTGCGGCGAAGCACACTGAATGGAATATGTGACTTTGATATTTTAGTATGAAGACTTAACAGTATTTCTTCCTATTCTGCAACTGTGCAGAGTACACAGAATATGCTGCTAAACTGCGGTGACGCACACTGAATGGAATATGTGACTTTGATATTTGAGTTTGAAGACTTAACAGTATTTCTTCATATTCTGCATCTGTGCAGAGTACACAGAATATGCTGCTAAACTGCGGTGACGCACACTGAATGGAATATGTGACTTTGATATTTGAGTTTGAAGACTTAACAGTATTTCTTCCTATTCTGCAACTCTGCACAGTACACAGAATGTGCTGCTAAACTGCGGCGAAGCACACTGAATGGAATATGTGACTTTGATATTTTAGTTTGAAGACTTAACAGTATTTCTTCCTATTCTGCAACTGTGCAGAGTACACAGAATATGCTGCTAAACTGCGGCGAAGCACACTGAATGGAATATGTGACTTTGATATTTTAGTTTGAAGACTTAACAGTATTTCTTCCTATTCTGCAACTCTGCACAGTACACAGAATGTGCTGCTAAACTGCGGCGAAGCACACTGAATGGAATATGTGACTTTGATATTTTAGTTTGAAGACTTAACAGTATTTCTTCCTATTCTGCAACTGTGCAGAGTACACAGAATATGCTGCTAAACTGCGGTGACGCACACTGAATGGAATATGTGACTTTGATATTTGAGTTTGAAGACTTAACAGTATTTCTTCCTATTCTGCAACTGTGCAGAGTACACAGAATGTGCTGCTAAACTGCGGCGAAGCACACTGAATGGAATATGTGACTTTGATATTTTAGTTTGAAGACTTAACAGTATTTCTTCCTATTCTGCAACTGTGCAGAGTACACAGAATATGCTGCTAAACTGCGGCGAAGCACACTGAATGGAATATGTGACTTTGATATTTGAGTTTGAAGACTTAACAGTATTTCTTCCTATTCTGCAACTGTGCAGAGTACACAGAATATGCTGCTAAACTGCGGTGACGCACACTGAATGGAATATGTGACTTTGATATTTTAGTTTGAAGACTTAACAGTATTTCTTCCTATTCTGCAACTGTGCAGAGTACACAGAATATGCTGCTAAACTGCGGTGACGCACACTGAATGGAATATGTGACTTTGATATTTTAGTTTGAAGACTTAACAGTATTTCTTCCTATTCTGCAACTCTGCACAGTACACAGAATGTGCTGCTAAACTGCGGCGAAGCACACTGAATGGAATATGTGACTTTGATATTTTAGTATGAAGACTTAACAGTATTTCTTCCTATTCTGCAACTGTGCAGAGTACACAGAATATGCTGCTAAACTGCGGTGACGCACACTGAATGGAATATGTGACTTTGATATTTGAGTTTGAAGACTTAACAGTATTTCTTCCTATTCTGCATCTGTGCAGAGTACACAGAATATGCTGCTAAACTGCGGTGACGCACACTGAATGGAATATGTGACTTTGATATTTTAGTTTGAAGACTTAACAGTATTTCTTCCTATTCTGCAACTCTGCACAGTACACAGAATGTGCTGCTAAACTGCGGCGAAGCACACTGAATGGAATATGTGACTTTGATATTTTAGTTTGAAGACTTAACAGTATTTCTTCCTATTCTGCAACTGTGCAGAGTACACAGAATATGCTGCTAAACTGCGGCGAAGCACACTGAATGGAATATGTGACTTTGATATTTTAGTTTGAAGACTTAACAGTATTTCTTCCTATTCTGCAACTCTGCACAGTACACAGAATGTGCTGCTAAACTGCGGCGAAGCACACTGAATGGAATATGTGACTTTGATATTTTAGTTTGAAGACTTAACAGTATTTCTTCCTATTCTGCAACTGTGCAGAGTACACAGAATATGCTGCTAAACTGCGGCGAAGCACACTGAATGGAATATGTGACTTTGATATTTGAGTTTGAAGACTTAACAGTATTTCTTCCTATTCTGCAACTGTGCAGAGTACACAGAATATGCTGCTAAACTGCGGTGACGCACACTGAATGGAATATGTGACTTTGATATTTTAGTTTGAAGACTTAACAGTATTTCTTCCTATTCTGCAACTGTGCAGAGTACACAGAATATGCTGCTAAACTGCGGTGACGCACACTGAATGGAATATGTGACTTTGATATTTTAGTTTGAAGACTTAACAGTATTTCTTCCTATTCTGCAACTCTGCACAGTACACAGAATGTGCTGCTAAACTGCGGCGAAGCACACTGAATGGAATATGTGACTTTGATATTTTAGTATGAAGACTTAACAGTATTTCTTCCTATTCTGCAACTGTGCAGAGTACACAGAATATGCTGCTAAACTGCGGTGACGCACACTGAATGGAATATGTGACTTTGATATTTGAGTTTGAAGACTTAACAGTATTTCTTCATATTCTGCATCTGTGCAGAGTACACAGAATATGCTGCTAAACTGCGGTGACGCACACTGAATGGAATATGTGACTTTGATATTTTAGTTTGAAGACTTAACAGTATTTCTTCCTATTCTGCAACTCTGCACAGTACACAGAATGTGCTGCTAAACTGCGGCGAAGCACACTGAATGGAATATGTGACTTTGATATTTTAGTTTGAAGACTTAACAGTATTTCTTCCTATTCTGCAACTGTGCAGAGTACACAGAATATGCTGCTAAACTGCGGCGAAGCACACTGAATGGAATATGTGACTTTGATATTTTAGTTTGAAGACTTAACAGTATTTCTTCCTATTCTGCAACTCTGCACAGTACACAGAATGTGCTGCTAAACTGCGGCGAAGCACACTGAATGGAATATGTGACTTTGATATTTTAGTTTGAAGACTTAACAGTATTTCTTCCTATTCTGCAACTGTGCAGAGTACACAGAATATGCTGCTAAACTGCGGTGACGCACACTGAATGGAATATGTGACTTTGATATTTGAGTTTGAAGACTTAACAGTATTTCTTCCTATTCTGCAACTGTGCAGAGTACACAGAATATGCTGCTAAACTGCGGCGAAGCACACTGAATGGAATATGTGACTTTGATATTTGAGTTTGAAGACTTAACAGTATTTCTTCCTATTCTGCAACTGTGCAGAGTACACAGAATATGCTGCTAAACTGCGGTGACGCACACTGAATGGAATATGTGACTTTGATATTTTAGTTTGAAGACTTAACAGTATTTCTTCCTATTCTGCAACTGTGCAGAGTACACAGAATATGCTGCTAAACTGCGGTGACGCACACTGAATGGAATATGTGACTTTGATATTTTAGTTTGAAGACTTAACAGTATTTCTTCCTATTCTGCAACTCTGCACAGTACACAGAATGTGCTGCTAAACTGCGGCGAAGCACACTGAATGGAATATGTGACTTTGATATTTTAGTATGAAGACTTAACAGTATTTCTTCCTATTCTGCAACTGTGCAGAGTACACAGAATATGCTGCTAAACTGCGGTGACGCACACTGAATGGAATATGTGACTTTGATATTTGAGTTTGAAGACTTAACAGTATTTCTTCCTATTCTGCATCTGTGCAGAGTACACAGAATATGCTGCTAAACTGCGGTGACGCACACTGAATGGAATATGTGACTTTGATATTTTAGTTTGAAGACTTAACAGTATTTCTTCCTATTCTGCAACTCTGCACAGTACACAGAATGTGCTGCTAAACTGCGGCGAAGCACACTGAATGGAATATGTGACTTTGATATTTTAGTTTGAAGACTTAACAGTATTTCTTCCTATTCTGCAACTGTGCAGAGTACACAGAATATGCTGCTAAACTGCGGCGAAGCACACTGAATGGAATATGTGACTTTGATATTTTAGTTTGAAGACTTAACAGTATTTCTTCCTATTCTGCAACTCTGCACAGTACACAGAATGTGCTGCTAAACTGCGGCGAAGCACACTGAATGGAATATGTGACTTTGATATTTTAGTTTGAAGACTTAACAGTATTTCTTCCTATTCTGCAACTGTGCAGAGTACACAGAATATGCTGCTAAACTGCGGCGAAGCACACTGAATGGAATATGTGACTTTGATATTTGAGTTTGAAGACTTAACAGTATTTCTTCCTATTCTGCAACTGTGCAGAGTACACAGAATATGCTGCTAAACTGCGGTGACGCACACTGAATGGAATATGTGACTTTGATATTTTAGTTTGAAGACTTAACAGTATTTCTTCCTATTCTGCAACTGTGCAGAGTACACAGAATATGCTGCTAAACTGCGGTGACGCACACTGAATGGAATATGTGACTTTGATATTTTAGTTTGAAGACTTAACAGTATTTCTTCCTATTCTGCAACTCTGCACAGTACACAGAATGTGCTGCTAAACTGCGGCGAAGCACACTGAATGGAATATGTGACTTTGATATTTTAGTATGAAGACTTAACAGTATTTCTTCCTATTCTGCAACTGTGCAGAGTACACAGAATATGCTGCTAAACTGCGGTGACGCACACTGAATGGAATATGTGACTTTGATATTTGAGTTTGAAGACTTAACAGTATTTCTTCATATTCTGCATCTGTGCAGAGTACACAGAATATGCTGCTAAACTGCGGTGACGCACACTGAATGGAATATGTGACTTTGATATTTTAGTTTGAAGACTTAACAGTATTTCTTCCTATTCTGCAACTCTGCACAGTACACAGAATGTGCTGCTAAACTGCGGCGAAGCACACTGAATGGAATATGTGACTTTGATATTTTAGTTTGAAGACTTAACAGTATTTCTTCCTATTCTGCAACTGTGCAGAGTACACAGAATATGCTGCTAAACTGCGGCGAAGCACACTGAATGGAATATGTGACTTTGATATTTTAGTTTGAAGACTTAACAGTATTTCTTCCTATTCTGCAACTCTGCACAGTACACAGAATGTGCTGCTAAACTGCGGCGAAGCACACTGAATGGAATATGTGACTTTGATATTTTAGTTTGAAGACTTAACAGTATTTCATCCTATTCTGCAACTGTGCAGAGTACACAGAATATGCTGCTAAACTGCGGTGACGCACACTGAATGGAATATGTGACTTTGATATTTGAGTTTGAAGACTTAACAGTATTTCTTCCTATTCTGCAACTGTGCAGAGTACACAGAATATGCTGCTAAACTGCGGCGAAGCACACTGAATGGAATATGTGACTTTGATATTTGAGTTTGAAGACTTAACAGTATTTCTTCCTATTCTGCAACTGTGCAGAGTACACAGAATATGCTGCTAAACTGCGGTGACGCACACTGAATGGAATATGTGACTTTGATATTTTAGTTTGAAGACTTAACAGTATTTCTTCCTATTCTGCAACTGTGCAGAGTACACAGAATATGCTGCTAAACTGCGGTGACGCACACTGAATGGAATATGTGACTTTGATATTTTAGTTTGAAGACTTAACAGTATTTCTTCCTATTCTGCAACTCTGCACAGTACACAGAATGTGCTGCTAAACTGCGGCGAAGCACACTGAATGGAATATGTGACTTTGATATTTTAGTATGAAGACTTAACAGTATTTCTTCCTATTCTGCAACTGTGCAGAGTACACAGAATATGCTGCTAAACTGCGGTGACGCACACTGAATGGAATATGTGACTTTGATATTTGAGTTTGAAGACTTAACAGTATTTCTTCCTATTCTGCATCTGTGCAGAGTACACAGAATATGCTGCTAAACTGCGGTGACGCACACTGAATGGAATATGTGACTTTGATATTTTAGTTTGAAGACTTAACAGTATTTCTTCCTATTCTGCAACTCTGCACAGTACACAGAATGTGCTGCTAAACTGCGGCGAAGCACACTGAATGGAATATGTGACTTTGATATTTTAGTTTGAAGACTTAACAATATTTCTTCCTATTCTGCAACTGTGCAGAGTACACAGAATATGCTGCTAAACTGCGGCGAAGCACACTGAATGGAATATGTGACTTTGATATTTTAGTTTGAAGACTTAACAGTATTTCTTCCTATTCTGCAACTCTGCACAGTACACAGAATGTGCTGCTAAACTGCGGCGAAGCACACTGAATGGAATATGTGACTTTGATATTTTAGTTTGAAGACTTAACAGTATTTCTTCCTATTCTGCAACTGTGCAGAGTACACAGAATATGCTGCTAAACTGCGGCGAAGCACACTGAATGGAATATGTGACTTTGATATTTGAGTTTGAAGACTTAACAGTATTTCTTCCTATTCTGCAACTGTGCAGAGTACACAGAATATGCT
This sequence comes from Rhinophrynus dorsalis, assembly GCA_037306005.1. NCBI lineage: Eukaryota > Metazoa > Chordata > Amphibia > Anura > Rhinophrynidae > Rhinophrynus > Rhinophrynus dorsalis. The sequence goes on along the minus strand of CM074727.1, from coordinate 175,525,610 downwards.
GCTAAACTGCGGTGACGCACACTGAATGGAATATGTGACTTTGATATTTTAGTTTGAAGACTTAACAGTATTTCTTCCTATTCTGCAACTGTGCAGAGTACACAGAATATGCTGCTAAACTGCGGTGACGCACACTGAATGGAATATGTGACTTTGATATTTTAGTTTGAAGACTTAACAGTATTTCTTCCTATTCTGCAACTCTGCACAGTACACAGAATGTGCTGCTAAACTGCGGCGAAGCACACTGAATGGAATATGTGACTTTGATATTTTAGTATGAAGACTTAACAGTATTTCTTCCTATTCTGCAACTGTGCAGAGTACACAGAATATGCTGCTAAACTGCGGTGACGCACACTGAATGGAATATGTGACTTTGATATTTGAGTTTGAAGACTTAACAGTATTTCTTCCTATTCTGCATCTGTGCAGAGTACACAGAATATGCTGCTAAACTGCGGTGACGCACACTGAATGGAATATGTGACTTTGATATTTTAGTTTGAAGACTTAACAGTATTTCTTCCTATTCTGCAACTCTGCACAGTACACAGAATGTGCTGCTAAACTGCGGCGAAGCACACTGAATGGAATATGTGACTTTGATATTTTAGTTTGAAGACTTAACAGTATTTCTTCCTATTCTGCAACTGTGCAGAGTACACAGAATATGCTGCTAAACTGCGGCGAAGCACACTGAATGGAATATGTGACTTTGATATTTTAGTTTGAAGACTTAACAGTATTTCTTCCTATTCTGCAACTCTGCACAGTACACAGAATGTGCTGCTAAACTGCGGCGAAGCACACTGAATGGAATATGTGACTTTGATATTTTAGTTTGAAGACTTAACAGTATTTCTTCCTATTCTGCAACTGTGCAGAGTACACAGAATATGCTGCTAAACTGCGGCGAAGCACACTGAATGGAATATGTGAGTTTGATATTTTAGTTTGAAGACTTTACAGTATTTCTTCCTATTCTGCAACTGTGCAGAGTACACAGAATATGCTGCTAAACTGCGGCGAAGCACACTGAATGGAATATGTGACTTTGATATTTGAGTTTGAAGACTTAACAGTATTTCTTCCTATTCTGCAACTGTGCAGAGTACACAGAATATGCTGCTGAACTGCGGCGAAGCACACTGAATGGAATATGTGACTTTGATATTTGAGTTTGAAGACTTAACAGTATTTCTTCCTATTCTGCAACTGTGCAGAGTACACAGAATATGCTGCTAAACTGCGGAGACGCACACTGAATGGAATATGTGACTTTGATATTTTAGTTTGAAGACTTAACAGTATTTCTTCCTATTCTGCAACTCTGCACAGTACGCAGAATGTGCTGCTAAACTGCGGCGAAGCACACTGAATGGAATATGTGACTTTGATATTTTAGTTTGAAGACTTAACAGTATTTCTTCCTATTCTGCAACTCTGCACAGTACACAGAATGTGCTGCTAAACTGCGGCGAAGCACACTGAATGGAATATGTGACTTTGATATTTTAGTTTGAAGACTTAACAGTATTTCTTCCTATTCTGCAACTCTGCACAGTACACAGAATGTGCTGCTAAACTGCGGCGAAGCACACTGAATGGAATATGTGACTTTGATATTTTAGTTTGAAGACTTAACAGTATTTCTTCCTATTCTGCAACTCTGCACAGTACACAGAATGTGCTGCTAAACTGCGGCGACGCACACTGAATGGAATATGTGACTTTGATATTTTAGTTTGAAGACTTAACAGTATTTCTTCCTATTCTGCAACTGTGCAGAGTACACAGAATATGCTGCTAAACTGCGGCGAAGCACACTGAATGGAATATGTGACTTTGATATTTTAGTTTGAAGACTTAACAGAATGTGCTCTAATCTGCAACTTTGCACACTAAACAGAATGTGCTCTAATCCTCAACTTTGCACACTAAACAGAATGTGCTCTAATCTGCAACTTTGCACACTAAACAGAATGTGCTCTAATCTGCAACTTTGCACACTAAACAGAATATATGAAATTTTTTTTTTTGTTTTTTTCCCCCCACACAAAATAAACTGCTGCCCCCACACACAGTAGTCCTAAAAAGGACTTTTGGTTCTTTTTTTTCACAAATTTGCTTTTTTTCTCCCTACACTGACTTTCCCTTCCTATCCTCATCTCTCCCTGGCTAAGACTGAGCCGAACTCGCTGGTCAGGTGCTATACAGCACCCGACCACGGGTTCTGGCCAGCCAATCAGTGTAATGCCAGCAGCCAACATGGCTGCTGGCATTACACTGATGTCAGAGTCTCCCTGCACGTTTATTGGCTGCGCAGCAGCCGCAAAACGTGCGGGGAGGAGACCCGAACATGGCGGGCGAGCGCATGCGATACTCGTACGAGTACCGCCATGTGCCGAGCAGAGCGATGCTCGAGCCGATCCGAGCATCGGCCGAGCATGCTCGCTCAACACTAGTAGTAAACAGTCCAGAGGGTTATCCAAAATTTTAGCCTGGAGCATGGGCAAGAGGGATTGTGTATAATGTTTTGCCTGAAGATATGTAAATAAATGGCCTGACGGGAGGTTATACTTCATTTGAAAGTCCGGAAAAGAAAAGGGTTTTCCTGTGTTTGGATCTAGGAGAGCCCCTACATAAGTCACAAAATCTGTTATCAGAAGAACTATGTTGGAAAAGTGGGTTTTGAATAAATGGGAGGAAGACAGAGATGTTTTTGGTTTTATATTTCCAGGTCTGATTTTACAAACTGCTTATTTAACCACTAAACCACTGGGGACAACCAAATCTGACTTTGATTTCTTCTCCAACCACCATTAACTATTACAACATCTACCTCTCCTGATCATCAGTGGACTACTTCATTTAACCCTGCACTGATTCCTACCCTCACCAAGTACTTTGCAGTTCTGCTACTGACTCTCCTCACCATCCCTGGCACCTATACCCTCTGCTCCATGGATCGACCCTGACTGCCAAGTCATCTGTACTCTCCTGGATTACTGACTGTTGCACATCTCTACTGCCCCATTCATTAACCCCACTATGGGCAAATTAGCTCCTTGCTTTGTCATCGCCATTCTCACCTGCATAAGACTCTCCTCCTCCTGTGTCCACATTAAGTGTCACGCCATTCACATTGCACCCTCAATTCTTCACTCACCACTTCTCTGCTCCCATGAACTTTTTTCATTCCTCCGCTCCCTATCACCACCATCTCCTTCTACCCCTGCAAAAAAGCCCCACTGCTTCAAATCTCACTCTCACCTTATGTCCCTGTCCCTTCTCCTCCTACTTGCTGCAGGTGACATCTCACCTAACCCAGGCCCCCCTTCCATTCTCTCTTGTACCACAAAACCCACTCACACACGCAACACTCACAACCTAATAACCGTACCCCGTCACCTAACCTCCTCCCCCCCCTTTTTTTTGGTCTCTGGAACGCCCCGCTCTGTGTGTAACAAACTAACAGCTGTTCACGATCTGTTCATTTCTCACTCCCTAAACCTCCTTGCCATCACTGAAACTTGGCTCACATCATCAGACACTGCCTCCACTGCCGCACTCTCATATGGAGGCCTTCAATTCACACACACACCGAGGCCTGGCAACAGACATGGAGGGGGAGTAGGCATCCTGCTGCCCCCTAACCATATATTTCAGGTACTCCCCACTGTTCCCTCTCTTTCCTTCCCTACATTTGAAGCTCACACACTTCGCCTCTTCTCTCCCTTCCCCCTGCGTGTCGCTGTCATATACAGGCCACCTGGTCCCACTGCACAATTCCTTGATCACTTCACCTCCTGGCTCCCTCACTTCATGTCCTCTGATGTCCCTACTCTCATCATGGGTGACTTCAACATCCCTATAGATAATCACACCACCCCCCCTGCCCTCAAACTCCTCTCCTTAACAACCTCCTTAGGCTTATCGCAGTGGACCAGCTCTCCCACACACAGTGATGGTCACTCCCTCGACTTGATCTTCACTAACCTCTGCTCGGTCTCCAACTTCTCTAATGTCCCCTTTCCCCTCTCTGACCACCACCTCCTCACCGGTAACCTCATCATACCACGCAAACCCATCACCCCCGCCACAATCAAGCGCATGCGGAGAAATCTACATGCTCTTGATAAGCAACAATTTTCCACCTCCCTGCAGCCTATCCTCAACCGCATCCTCACACTTACTTGCCCAGACAAAACTACTGCTCTCTACAACAGCACTCTCACTTCAGCCCTTGACATCGCTGCACCTGCAACTCCACGCCACCCACGCACAACCCCACTACAACCCTGGCACACAAGACTAACGCGATACCTCCAAAGGTGCTCACGCACTGCTGAAAGGCACTGGAGGAAATCACGCTCCACAGCCGACTTCACACACTACAAATTCATTCTCCGTTCATATAGCTCTGCCCTCTCCCTGGCTAAACAGTCATTCTTCTCCTCTCTAATTTCTAATCTTTCCTCCAACCCCAAACGCCTTTTCTCAACCTTCACATCTCTTCTAAACCCACCAACACAAACACCTTCCACTAACTTCTCTGCCCAAGATCTCGCCAACCACTTCAAGAACAAGATTGAATCTATCAGACATGACATTTCATCACTACCACCCCCACCCAGCCAGCCCAGCCCTGTCGCCTCTCCCACATACACACTAAGCTCCTTCCCACCTGTCACTGAGGATGAAGTCTCCCTTCTCCTCACTCGCTCAAACCTAACCACATGCCCTCTCGACCCAATCCCATCTCAGCTCACCCAAGAACTCTCCCCTCTACTAACTCCAATCCTTACTCACTTATTCAACCTCTCTTTGTCAACCGGCACCTTCCCATCCTCTCTCAAACATGCACTAATCACTCCCATCCTAAAAAAACCCTCCCTGGACCCAAACTCATTGTCAAATTACCGGCCAATTTCCCTACTCCCGTTCGCCTCCAAGCTTCTCGAGCGCCTTGCATATAACCGGCTCACTAAATTCCTCTGCTCCCATTCCCTGCTAGATCCCTTGCAATCTGGATTCCGCCCTCATCACTCCACTGAGACTGCCCTCACTAAAGTGGCCAATGACTTGCTCTCCGCCAAGTCTAAAGGCCACTACTCCCTACTCATTCTTTTGGACCTGTCAGCCGCCTTTGACACAGTCGATCACCCACTCCTCCTCCAAGCCCTCCACTCCCTAGGTCTCTGTGACACTGCACTCTCCTGGTTTTCATCTTATCTCTGCAACCGCTCCTTCAGTGTTTCCTACTCCGGCTCCACTTCCCCACCCCTCCCACTGTCTGTTGGTGTGCCTCAAGGATCAGTACTGGGACCCTTGCTCTTCTCAATCTACACTGCTTCCCTTGGAAAACTAATAAACTCCTTTGGGTTTCACCATCATCTCTATGCTGATGACACCCAAATATATCTTTCCTCCCCAGACCTCTCTCCTTCCCTCCTGTCCCGAGTGTCTGACTGTCTGTCTGCTGTGTCTTCCTGGATGTCCTCCCATCAACTCAAACTTAACCTTAGCAAAACTGAACTAATTCTCTTCCCTCCATCTACAACCAGCCTTATCCCAAACATTACCCTCACCGTTAACAACACTTCCCTCACACCAACCCCTACAGCACGCTGCCTGGGGGTCACATTTGACTCTGCCCTATCCTTCATTCCTCACATCCAGTCAATCTCCAACTCATGCCGCCTCCACCTCCGCAACATCTCTAGAATCCGACCCTTTCTCACAGAAGACACTACCAAAATTCTAATCCAAACACTCATCATGTCCCGTCTTGACTACTGTAACTCTTTACTAATTGGCCTGCCTCTCACCCGACTAACCCCGCTACAGTCCATAATGAACTCTGCTGCAAGACTAATCTTCCTCACTCATTGCTTCTCTAACACCACACCCCTCTGTCAGTCCCTACACTGGCTCCCGTTAGCATACAGAGTAAAATTCAAAACTCTGGTGCTAACTTATAGAGCCCTCACTAACACTGCACCCCCCTATATTTCATCTCTCATTTCCAAATATACTCCCGCCCGCCATCTTCGCTCTGCACATGACCTTCTGCTCTCCACAGCTCTTATCACATCCTCCCACTCCCGCCTACAGGACTTCTCCCGTGCTGCACCTGAGCTGTGGAATTCCCTCCCCCGCCCCATCAGACTCTCCCCCAGCCTTCAAATCTTCAGACGCTCCCTGAAGACTCACCTCTTCAGGGAGGCTTATCAACTGCCTCCATAAACATCATCACCAAGATTCACCCCTTGCACGGACTACTGCACTCAATGGCACTTATCACTCCCACCCACTGACTGGCAGTTCATGTGGCAGGAGGCACTTAAACACAATAGCACTTACTCCTTCTGTATCAAACCTACCTTCCTCTAGACTGTAAGCTCTCACGAGCAGGGCCCTCTGATCCTCCTGTTCTACACATCTGATTGTACTATTTAATACCTCTGTATGTCTATTCCCCAATTGTACAGCGCTGCGGAATTAGTTGGCGCTATATAAATAAAGAATAATAATAATATAACAGGTGGCGGGAATTTTGCTATGCTTTGATCATAGAGACGATCAAAGGATTATTTAAGCAATGAGCGGGAATATGAGAATGTGGAGCGTGAAGTAGGTAACCGAAGCTGATGTGTGGAGTGAAGGCCTGGTCCCAAGTGACGTTTGTAAAAATATTTAAGTGGTTAATCCAGTATTTAGCGATGAGTAAAAGACATGCATCATTATACAACTTAATGTTAGGTAAGCCCAGATCCCCCCTCTCCCTCCTTTCCTGTAGTTTAGACAAACTTAATTTGGGCCTCTTTCCCTGCCAAATAAAACCTTGAAGTTTCCTGTTAAGGAATTGCACATCCGAATTGGGCAAGTACATGGCATAGTCTGCACTATGTGCAACAATTAAGGGAAATTTACCATTTTAATCAGTTGTGTCCTCCCAATGAATGAAAGTAGAAGCAAACTCCACTAGTGTAGATCAGAGGCTATTTTACCAAGCAAGGGTGGGATGTTGCCATCATATAAATGAGCAATTTGACACAGCAATTTTATGCCCAAGAATGTGATAAAATCAGGAACAATGCAAAATGTACACAAAGGGTCTGCAAACTGCGGATGGTGAGGAGTTAGCCAAAGTGCCTCCGATTTGTGAAGGTTGACCTTGAAACCCGCTATAACTTGGAAGTCCCTAAGAATGACTGTGATGTCAGTCAAGTCTGATTGGGGATTTCTAATAAAGAGCAAGAGATCATCAGCAAATGCAGACAATTTAACCTCCCGACCACCCAGCGATACCCCCCAAAAGGTCCGAAGTAGGTTGTGTTTCCTCAACAAAGGGTCAAGGGCTAGATTAAATAACAGGGGGGAGAGTGGGCAGCCCTGTCTGGTGCCCGTCGAGAGATCAAACAAGGGAGAATTAAGATTATTAATGGTGATAGTGGCCCTGGGTGAAGTGAAGAGGATTTTAATAAAACCTGTGAATTGCAGACCAAAACCCTGGACCGACAGAAGGTGGAATATGTGGGGCCAGAGAATCCTGTCCAATGCTTTCTCTGCATCTAAATTAACCAAAAGATGAGGGACATGGGGAAAATCATTAGCTTTCATAATGACCACCAGAGCAGTGTGGATGTTGGTGCCTGAGTGCCGACCAGTAAGAAAGCCTGTCTGTTCAGGGGAGATAATAATAGAAAGAATACGGTTCAATCTAGTGGCCATGATTTTAGTCTAGATTTTGTAATCAGTACTGAGTAAAGAAATGGGTCTGTAAGAATCAACTTTAGCATGGTCCCTACCCGGTTTGGGAAGAAATATAATTCTGACCAAGGTGAAATCCTTTAGAAAGTGATTATCTTGAAGGGCCATATTGTATAAAGTCAGAAGTGAGGGTGCGATGTCTGGGCAGAGAACTTTGTAGAATTTGCCTGGTAGACCATCAGGGCCAGGAGCCTTCCCTGAGGGAAGAGATTTAAGGGTAGTTTGTATCTCTAGTAGAGTGATGGGTGCATTAAGGGTACAAGATTGAGCCTCCAAGATCACAGGGAGATCCATACCCGACGTGAAGGCCCCCCGCAACAGCGGGCAATCCTCCTCTCCTGCATACAGACCCCTGTAGTAAGCCTCAAAATTGTGGTTAATTAGTGTGGCATCAGTGGAAACAGTGTCCCGATGAGTTAGGAGGGAACTGATAGAGTTGGAACCTCTCGAGGTTTTAACCACATGTGTCAATATTCTGTCTTGTTTGTTTGCGCGTTTGTAAAAATGTGCTGAACGTCAGTTGACATAATATTGTGTCATGGTGGCTGAAAGAGTGTCATATGCTTTTTTAGTGTCTAGATAGCAGGCTTTGTTATGATCAGTCGCTCTGCAAAGATATGCAGAGTAACTGGCTGTCAAGCGCATCTGAAGGGTATTTAATATGGTTTTAGTGTCCTGGTGCATCTTGGAGTAGTAAGATATAATGTGACCTGTGAGGACAGTCTTGGCGGTATGCCAAAATGTAAGGGTATCCGGTTCATGAGCCTTATTATCGAGACAATATAAGTCACAGGCTGCTTTTAGACTCGACCTGAATTCTTGGGAGTGAGAGAGGAAAGCAGGCATGAGCCAATTAAAAGAGATGGGAAGGGGAGGCTTATAATAAAGGGTACAGGAGACAGGAGCATGGTCAGAGATCAGAATCGAGTGAATCAGGCAGTGTTTCATGACAGTCAAAGTCACGTGAGAGGTCAGAAGGAAGTCTATCCGTGTGAAAACAGAGTGAGGATGGGAATAAAAAGTATATTGCAGCTCAACAGGATTTAGGGTCTGCCACATATCTCTCAGGGCCAATTGGTCAATCCATCTCCTCAGAGGAGCCAGAGAATGATGGACTGAAACAAGTGGTCATCCACTACTGTCGATCTGAGGGTCCACTATGGAATTCAAATCACCCCCACTATCATTTGGTCCAAAGGGAAACCCAGTATATGTTGAAGGAGATGAGCAAAGAAAGCATGAGTCTGATCATTGGGGACATAGACATTGCAAAGCACTAAGGGACGACCATCAATTAAAAAACGACTCCCTGGGTTCAGGACTTTATGGAGAAGTTGAAAAGTGAGGGATTTATGCGCCAGAATTGCTAGACCTTGCTTCTTACTGGAGAAAGGGACATCTATGCATGTACCCACCCAATCCTGACATAGTTTTTGATGTTCTGCCGCAGACAAGGGGGTCTCCTGAAGGAAAGCCACTTGCGTGCCCAGCCAATTTAAATGTGACAAAATTTGCCTGCGCTTGACTGTGTATGCCCCCAGTGTTCCAAGTCATGAGAGTGAGGTCATGAGTGTGGATATTGGAAGATATACCTGAATGAGAACTTATAGTGGATCATTTAAGATGACAACAATCTGCAGGTGTGAAGTATAATTTGTCTCCAACAGCTCTCCCAGCGAGGAGCCGTGAAGGACCACAAGGGGATGAGAGACAAAAGAGCATCCAAACGTACGTGTATCATGTGTGCCGATGCGGAATCTGCGGGGGGAGACACCAAAACCCCCGCTCCCCTGCATGGGCAGAGCAATAAGGAAAACCATAACATAATAAACCAAACAAACATATGAAACAAAGAAGACATAACTGAAGAACTAATAAGTTCTGTAATATACCATGCAATGTGACCCCCAAACCCATTCCCAACTAGCTGTGCAAAGTAGTAGGTAATTTGTAAAAACCACTCCACCCCTACCAGGGCCCCTCCTGGGACACCCAAGAGCACAGACAAGGGTGTAATACACTGAGGCCATGCAAAGCAAGCCCCCAACTCATAAGCCCAAAACGTCCCCACCTAGAGCAGATCTAGGCAGCTGGGGACCCGTCCTGCCTCAAGCTCCCCTCTCTCCAGGCTCCAGAAGGCCACAACAAGGCACCCTGAATTAACCCTGACACGCTCCCCAGGAAGGCGCCAGATATCCCATTTACAAAATGGAAAACTCTGAGACTCACAGACACTGAAAAGATCCCCTCCATCCCACGAAGAGCAAGTAGGGGAGCACAACGCACGATACCGAGGGAGCAGGAAATATGAAAAGTACTAGAACTGAACCCTTATAATAAAGACATTAAACGGCAAATAACAGATAAGTGAAATCAGAACGGATATAACCATAGAACTGAGAAGCTGATGTTATCCAACAGGGTCACTCAGGGTAGCTGCAAACTGTCATAGAAGGCCCAGGCCTCCTTGGGGGAGTCAAACCATCGCGGCTTCTCCCCATCCAAAACACTGAGCCAAGCTAGATAAACTAAGGCAAATTTAATATGATGGTGGAACAGTTTCCCACAGATCTCCGTAAATTCCCATTGTTTTGAGGATACCCTGGCAGAATAATCCTGAAACACTAGCAGGTGATGGTTCTTGTATTCCAGGTGGTCCAGTTTACGGTAGGTGAAGAGAAGACGTTGTTTGTCAGCAAAGTTCAACAGGCGAAAGATAACCGGTCTTGGTCGTTTGGCATTGCCTTCAGCTGGTGGTCCCAAATGGTGGGCCCTTTCAATGAGCAGAGGAGACTCCATATCGTCCAGGTCAAGTAGTTTGGGAAGCCTGTGGATAGAAAATCAACCAATTCCCTGCCTTTTAACGATTACGGGAGACCCACGATCTGAAGATTATTCCTTCTGCTACGATTCTCTAAATCATCTACTTGTCAGTAAGTGTGGTCACGTCCAATTCAAGGAGCTGGATCTTTTGCTGTAGGTCGGAAATGGACAATTCACACTTTGTGGTTCAAGCTTCAATATCTACAAATTGTTCCTTGTGTGTCCTCAACTCACCCAGAATCTCCTGCATTGAGGAGTGAATGGAATCCATTTTTACTTTGATCAATGGAGTAAGCAAGGCCAGCACCGCTGTGGCAGTGGTGTCTGCTAATAAAGAGGTGTCGGATTCCATGATATCCTCAGAGTCCACAACAGGATCCTCAGTGTCTGAGGACAGTACAGTGGACTTCTTTTTGTCAGGCTTGCTCCCTCCACGTGTAAAACGCTGCAGCTTAGATTGATCAGACATTGTAGGAAAGCGTTCCATGGAGGTTGGCAAAACAGAAGAATCCAAAAGCAGGAACTAAGGTACGGCAAGGGTTCCAGAAGTGATCAAAATGGGGGAAGGTGGGGTTCAGAGTGGGCTACTGAAGGGGGGTCACATTCAAAAGCACTCCTCAATCCATCAGACGTTGTAGAATTGTGAGATGTACCCCTCCATTACTAGGAGAGCCTGGTGACTTGCCAGTTTGCAGCCAATGCAATTGTAGAAAGCCAGGAGTTGTAAACAGTGACAAGAAGTGCGCAAAGGTAGAGGGACCCTAAGCCCGCAGAGTTGGTCGGAGGCATAGGAGCATTCCGTGCAGGTGTGCAGGTACCTGGCGTCTAGGAGTAAACCTCACCGGGGAGTTCGAAACTGAGAAGTGGCGTAGGGCAGCTGGCAGACCAGTAAAGCCGCCTCGTGAGTTGCACACCTACTCCTGCTGAAGAGAAGTTGTGTCTATAATGGCAAGAGGGAGCGTGGCCTCCAGGCCGCAGGCCCTTGGCGGGCCCTTGTAGAGCTCCTGTACCACTCGCGGGCAGGTTACATGGCCCAGCAATACTCCATGGAAGCTCCGGTAACCAGAGAGACTAAATTGAGCTGCCAATCACATCATTAAAAGGGGATATGGCACTCAGATGCCTAAAGAACAGCGGAGCTCACTGGCAATGCGACCATCCAGGATGGCCGTCCAAACTGGAAGTCCGAATCTGGTCTCTTGACCGGACAGGTCACAGTAAGGGACAATCTTCTTACTGTGAGCATAAGGAAAACCCTGCCCCTCTTGACAGGTTTTTCAGGTTTTTCCTTATGATCACTGAAGATTGTCCCTCTCTGCGATCCATTCGGACAGTCTTGCTGCTCTGAGGAGAGCAGTGTTACATCAGTAAAAGAGGCAGGAGGGGGATACTTTATCATTCAATTACTCTTGAACTACAACTCTGACCGTATTGAAGTAATGCTCTCCATGGCCCAAATACTCTGGCACTCAGATGGTTAGGTAGTCTCATGTACTCTGACTGCTTCAGTTTCAAATATCTTCCATCCACTGTCATGTTCGTTTCCACGAACATGACATCCAGGTAATGAGAACACATGTCCCTTTAAATCCAGGATGCTTGTAAAAAACACACACTGCAGGGTTGTACTGATTCCTGTACAAGTCTGCAGACTGATCTTTTCATAAATGTCCCGAATTTAAAGGGTTATTTGATCTCCTTACATCAAGAACTTATAGAATATATTATCACTTCAACCAAGGAACAAGGGCAATGTTCAGAGGGGACGTTAGGATTTTCTAGCCGTAATAAGTGGTACTGATAAGTTATTATTAGAAGATGTGAGCTCTCCTTTAGGTATGGGACCTGGAGATTTAACCTCCCCAGCTAACACCTAGAAACAGCCCCTGCACTTTAATAATAATAATTATAATAAAATCTGTTTAGCGTTTTGTCAGCACATTTTTCATGGGTATTTAAAGCTGCGCACCCAGGAGAGGTTTGGGATTGTTATAATACGCCCCCACAGGCACTCATCCCAGATAACGAGATTACGTGGACTCCCAACACTTCAATTGTAATGAGGAAGCTTTTCCACGTGTCCCTCATCCCACTGATGAATCAGGGGAAAAGTATCATCTGCTGCCATAATGAGGAACGAGAGAGATGCTGAGCACTTATGTATATCTCCTCATTACAGGCTGATCTGGGGGAACACATAAGGCCACACGCACAAAGTCAAGAGTGGAGAAATCCTACATCACCATAGATAACAAATGCAAACTCACGCATTGTACTCTGATTTGGCAGTGCAGTGGAGACCTCTCTAACATTTAACCCTTTGAGTGCCAGAGAGGTACGCAACACATTGCAGAGCAATGTGTTGCATACCGCTCTAGCACTCAAAGGTTTAAGGGGTTAAAAATACAATTTAAATCAGTGGTTTAACCGATAAACTGTGATATTTCTGAGTGTAGTAGCTGAAAAACAAGCAAAATGGCACACTTTATTCTTTCTCAGTGAATTCTCACTTCTGTAACTCTCTAAATCTTCTGGACACCAGAGGGCGCTGTTAAAATAAAAAGCACCACCAATTTAAACTGTAAAAACTCTATATTGATACTTTTTTTTTAGCATGCATGATGGAAATTGCTTTGTTTAGTAAGTAAGTTAATATAACTGAAGGGAACTGAGGGTGGCAGTCCCAAAACAAGGTTATACACAGTACCCTGTTCCCTGCCATTGGATTATCCAGTCAGATCCATCCCCATCCTGATTCCCCGATGCCCCATACAGGGCTCTGGGCTGGTGCTTCTGAGACCACAAGTTCAGCACTATGGACAGCACCGAACTTGATGTTTCACATCCTACAATAGACAGAGCAGGAGGCTTCATGCACAGAGATACATGGGGGTTATGCACTAAGGTGTGATAAAGAGGTGGAGATAACTTCTCCAGTTTGTATACAGTGGCATAACAATAGGGGTCGCAGGGGTCGCATCTGCGATCCCCACACCCACTGCCATGGACCTCTAGCTGCTGAGCTCTCCCTTGTCAGCACTCTAGTAATGCTGAGGGCTGGGAGATAACATAATTACTGCATTACTGAAAAGAGGACCGTGCGGGAGTTCCATCTGTGTAGAGGTCTGTGCCGAAGGAGGCACAGACCTCTACTGCCATGCCACTGGACCACCAGGGAGGTAGGAGATGGACACTGGGGGGCAATGTGGAGATGTGAACATTGCGGGCAATGTGGAGGGGAGGACATTGGGGCCAATGTGGAGAGTTGGGGGCAATGTGGAGAGGAGGACATTGGAGGCAATGTGGAAAGTTGGAGGCAATGTGAAGAGGAGGACATTGGGGGAAGTGTGGAGAGTTGGGGGCAATGTGGAAAGGAGGACATTGGGTGCAATGTGGAGAGTTGTGGGGCCAAGTGGAGAGGTGAACATTGGGGGCAGCGTGGATGGTTGGGGGCAATGTGAAAGGAGGACATTGGGTGCAATGTGGAGAGTTGGGGGCAATGTAGAGAGGGGGACATTTGAGGCAATGTGGAGAGTTGGGGGCAATGTGGAAAGGAGGATATTGGGTGCAATGTGGAGAGTTGGGGGCAATTTGGAGAGGAGGACATTGGGGGCAATGTGGAGAGTTGGGGGCAATGTGGAGAGGAGGACATTGGGGACAATGTAGAGAGGAGGACATTGGAGGCAATGTGGAGAGTTGGGGGCAATGTGGAGAGGAGGACATTGGGGGCAATGTAGAGAGGGGGATATTGGGGGCAATGTGAAGTGGAGGACATTGGGTGCAATGTGGAGAGTTGGGGGCAATGTGGAGAGGAGGACATTGGGGGCAATGTAGAGAGGTGGATATTGGGGGCAATGTGGAGAGTTGGGGGCAATGTGGAAAGGAGGACATTGGGTGCAATGTGGAGAGTTGGGGGCAATGTGGAGAGGAGGACATTGGGGGCAATGTGGAGATACCCAACTGGGGCAATGTGGCCGGGGGGGGTGCCATGGTAATTTTTGCACTAGCACCCGGTGACTTCTAGTTATGCCTTTGTTCCTATGTTATTCTATGGCGCCTATGCACTAATATCACTCAAAGTGGAGACATATTAGTGCATTGGCTACATAGCATTAAATAGGATTTGGAGAAATTATATCACTGGAGAGGTAATCTCCAATGTATCACCTCTTTATCACACCTTAGTGCACCCCCCCATTGTCTCTGAGTACAGACGGAGCTCATAGCACATTGGTCTTCCCTCTGGGGACCATCAGATTGATGAGATTATCATAGGGACTTAGACTGAAATGGTTAATCTCATCAGCCTATGGTTGGGACTGGATTTACATCCCAGGCTCCTCTAGGAAAGGAACGTTATGTGTCCTTAGCTCCTCCCATGTCCATACCCCCCACTCCTCACATGACCCCGTCCCCTCTCCCATATATGGTTTCCAGGCACAGAAAATACCCTTGGCCTATAACATGCAAGAACCAAAAAAAACCTTCATCCCATTGGTTATTAGAGAGATCTCCAACACAATGTGTTAGAAATCTCTCTAGCAATCAAGGGGGTTAAATAATAACCTGTAATGGGGTATAAAACTGGTTCAGGGACCCTGAAATTGCTCTGGTCACAACCACAACAGCTGAGACACCACACGTCAAAATGTGGAGCTCTAGACAGTTGCCTACTCAGCCTATTGGGAAATCCAGTCCTGCCCATGGTTTAACCTGAAGAGAGTGGTGGGAAGCTAATTGGATTCATTCAAATCTACAGCCCCATTGTGATTTCCTGATGGGCTCATTACTAGTGATGAGCGAGCACCCCAATGCTCGGATGTTCGGGTGCTCTGACCGAGCACCCCCTGAGGCTCGAGTGCTCGGCCGAGCATCCGAGCCCCATTGAAGTCAATGGGAGGACTCGAGCATTACACCAGGCACCCCCTGCTCTGATGAGGGGAGGGTGCCTGGTCCATAGGAAAAGGGCAGAAAAAGATGGAAACACTACAGAAATGGTTCAGGGACAGCATAGGGAGGATGTCTGGATGCACCTTGGACTCCAACATCGCTGCTGGGAACGATCTTTCGCCCGTAGTACGCCATTTTTACAGACTGACCATAAAACACACAAAAAGGAAAATAAAAACGACTTTAGGCGAAAAATTGTTACCAAACAATATTTGCTGTATATTTACTTGTATATCATCTGCAAATTATCCCAAAAATTTCCTTGATTTTCGGAAGTGAGGCCATGATTAAGAGGGAAACGTGCGCAGAGGCAAATTCTCCCAAAAATTTCCTTGATTTTCAGAACTGAGGCCATGATTAAGAGGGAAACGTGCGCAGAGGCAAATTCTCCCAAAAATTTCCTTGATTTTCAGAACTGAGGCCATGATTAAGATGGAAACGTGCGCTGAGCTGACCATCTAAAACATTATGGGTGAGGGTCTGCTGCAGAGCTGACCATCCTAAACATTATATGCGAAGGCCCGCTAGTGAGCTGACGCTATAAAACATTATATGAGAGGGCCCGCTAGAGAGCTGACCCAATAAAACATTATATGAGAAGGCCCGCTGGTGAGCTGACCTATATAAAAATTGTCAAACAGGGCCCGCTGGTGAGCTGGCCCTATATAAAAATTATATCACAGGGCCCGCTGGTGAGCTGGCCCTATATAAAAATTATATCCCAGGGCACGCTGGTGAGCTGGCCCTATATAAAAATTATATCCCAGGGCATATGGAAGAGGAGGAGGAGGATGAGAAGATTAAGAGTCAACCATATACCCGTTTTTTGGGTGGAAGGGGTGAATGGGAATACAGAGTATTCCCATCATTGTAAATAACATATATAAAGTGAGTTTATGTTCCCCCGGGGCTTTCCTCCAGTGGAGTGGAGAAGTCAGGGGAAATCCAGGCCTTGTTCATTTTTATAAGTGTCAACCTATCAGCATTGTCGGTGGAAAGGCGGATACGCTTATCTGTTATGATGCCACCAGCAGCACTAAATACCCGCTCAGACAGAACGCTGGCGGCAGGGCAGGCCAGCACCTCCAAGGCGTAGAGTGCCAGTTCATACCACGTATCCAGCTTGGACACCCAGTAGTTGTAAGGCACAGAGGGATCATTGAGGACGCTGACACGGTCTGCTACGTACTCCTTCACCATCTTCCAAAACTTTTCCCTCCTTGTGACACTAGGCTGCGCATCAGGGTGAGGGTGCTGGCGGGGTGTCATGAAGGTGTCCCACGCCTTGGAGAGTGTTGCCCTGCCTTTCTCGGAACTGCTGTGTGCTCCCCTTTTCTCCCCTTCTCGGTTGGCCAAGGTAGCACGTACTCTGCCGCCAGCGTTGTCAGATGGAAAATTTTGGAGCAATTTTTCGACAAGAACCTTCTGGTATTGCAACATTTTGCTTGTCCTCTCCACCGGAGGAATGAGAGATGAGAAATTCTCTTTGTAGCGGGGGTCCAGAAGGGTGAACACCCAGTAATCCGTGTTGTCTAAAATGCGTACAACGCGTGGGTCACGGGAAAGGCAGCCTAACATAAAGTCAGCCATGTGTGCCAGAGTACCAACAGTCAAGATTTCGCTGTCCTCACCAGGAGGATGACTCTCAATCTCCTCATCCTCTTCCTCCTCTTCTGCCCACCCACGCTGAAGAGATGGAACTAAAGTTCCATGGCTACCCTCTGTAGCGGAGGCAACCGTGTCTTCCTCCTCCTCCTCCTCCTCCGCCTCCTCCAATTGTCGCTGAGAAGACGAAGTGAGGGTGCTCTGGCTATCACCTTGTGTAAGCTCTTCCTCCCCCATTTCCACCTCTTCCACATGCAAAGCGTCGGTTTTAATTGTGAGCAGCGAGCGTTTCAGTAGACACAGAAGTGGGATGGTTACACTGATAATAGCGTTATCGCCGCTCACCATCTGTGTCGATTCCTCAAAATTGCGTAAAACCTCACAGAGGTCTGACATCCATTCCCACTCCTCACTTCTGATTACAGGAAGTTGAACGGAGAGGCGACGACCGTGTAACAGCTGGTACTCCACTACTGCCCTCTGCTGCTCACAAAGCCGGGCCAACATGTGGAAGGTGGAGTTCCAGCGCGTGCTCACGTCACACAGCAGCCGGTGAGCTGGCAATTGTAAGCGCTGCTGCAGCTTCAACAGGCCGGCTGAAGCTGTTGATGACTTACGGAAATGTGCACACACGCGGCGCACCTTGGTCAAGAGATCATGCACATTGGGGTAGGTTTTTAGAAATCGCTGCACCACTAAATTAAATACATGCGCTAGGCATGGTACGTGTGTGAGCTTGCCGAGCTCCAAAGCCGCCACCAAGTTACGCCCATTATCACACACAACCATGCCTGCTTGCAGGTTGAGTGGCGAGAGCCACTGCTCGGTCTGGTGACTAATCCCCTGCAACAGCTCTGAGGCCGTGTGCTGTTTGTCCCCAAGGCAGATCAGCTTCAGCACGGCCTGTTGACGCTTCCCCACTGCAGTGCTACACTGCTTCCAGCTACTGGCTGATGGGGGAGTGGCGGTGTGTGTAGAGAATTCGGAGGTGGAAACGGAGGAGGAGGAGCCAATAACGTAGGTGCTGGTGGAAACCCTGATGGAGGTAGGGCCCGCAATCCTCGGCGTGGGTAGCACCCGTGCCATCCCAGGGTCCGAGTCGCTCCCAGCCTCCACGACATTCACCCAGTGTGCCGTCAGGGAAATGTAGCGTCCCTGGCCACAAGCACTTGTCCATGTGTCAGTCGTTAAGTGGACCTTCCCAGTAACTGCGTTGGTCAGGGCACGGGTGATGTTACGGGACACATGGTGGTGTAATGCGGGGATGGCACACCGGGAAAAGTAGTGGCGGCTGGGGACCGCGTACCGAGGGACAGCTGCTGCCATCAGGCTGCGGAAGGACTCAGTGTCCACAAGCCTAAATGGCAGCATTTCGATGGCCAGTAATTTTGAAAGGTGTGAGGTTAGTGCTATGGCCTGTGGGTGGGTGGCTGGGTACTTTCTCTTGCGCTCAAATGCCTGGGGTAACGACATTTGGACGCTGTGCTGGGACAGGGAAGTGGATGTGGTCGCTGATGGTGCTTCAGATGCTACAGGTGCAGGGCGGGAGGTATGCGGGCCTGCGCCTTCAACAGGCGATTGGCCGGCACCGAAAACAGGGGAAGAGGAGGCAGTGGTGTGGCCTGCAGACACAGATGGGCGATCCAGGCGTTCCTCCCACTTACTACGGTGCTTGGATGCCATGTGTCGGATCATGCTGGTGGTGGTGAGGTTTCTAGTGTTCATGCCTCGGCTCATTCTGGTGTGGCACAGGTTGCAAACTACAATTCTTTTGTCGTCCGCACTTTCCTTAAAAAAACGCCATACCGCGGAACACCTACCCCTTGGCAAGGTAGATTTACGCAAGGGGGTGCTCCGTGGAACATTTGCGGGCCGGTTTGGTGCGGTCCGCCTTCTTTCTGTAGCCACACCACTGCCTCTTCCAGCCTGTTGCGGTGCTGCAGATGGCTCACCCTCAGGACTGCTGTCATCGCTCGGCTCTACACCTTCCCAGGTGGGGTCAGTCACCTCATCGTCCACCAAGTCCTCCTCCACTTCCTCACTCTGATCATCCTCCTCAAGTCTTGATCCCACCACATACTCAGTCATTGACAACTGTATAACATTCTCCTCAACAAGGTCTTGAGACGGAAATAGTGGTTGATTTAATGGCAACTGTGTCTCATCATCATCATCATCATCCACTACTTCCTTTGACCTTAAATGCCGTTCACATCTGTCATCTTCTTGAGATTGGGTAGCCTCTAGAGGTTGTGAATCAGGGCACAAGATGTCATGTTCCTCTGCAAGCGTGCTTGGAGAGAGGGTCAAATGAAGGATTGGTGATGAGACGAGCTCCTCACTATATCCCAGTGTGGGATCACTTCTTTGACCAGACCGTGTATGGTGGGAGGAAGGATGATCAGAGTGAGGATTATGTTGACCAGACTCTTGGCTACTGAGAGTGGACTTGGTGGAAGACAGGGTGGTGCTTAACCGACTGGAAGCAGTATCAGCTGTCATCCAACCGACCACCTGTTCGCAGTGGTCGGACCTCGAGAGTGATGTCCTGCGACGCCCTGTAAAATTACACATGAAGCTAGGTATGGTGGATGTCTTTCTTTCTTGTGCTCTGGCACCAGGCACAGTTTCTCCGCGTCCTGACCCGCGCCCTGAACTTTCAGGATCACGTCCACTTCCCCGTCCCTTTTTACCCGCCTTCTTCATCTTACACAGAATATGTGACTTTAATATTTGAGTTTGAAAACTTAACAGTATTTCTTATTATTCTGCAACTGTACAGAGTACACAGAATAGGCTGTTAAACGGCGGTGAAACACACTGAATGGAATATGTGACTTTAATATTTGAGTTTGAAAACTTAACAGTATTTCTTATTATTCTGCAACTGTACAGAGTACACAGAATAGGCTGTTAAACGGCGGTGAAACACACTGAATGGAATATGTGACTTTAATATTTGAGTTTGAAAACTTAACAGTATTTCTTATTATTCTGCAACTGTACAGAGTACACAGAATAGGCTGTTAAACGGCGGTGAAACACACTGAATGGAATATGTGACTTTAATATTTTAGTTTGAAAACTTAACAGTATTTCTTATTATTCTGCAACTCTGCAGAGTACACAGAAAAGGCTGCTAAACTGCGGTGAAACACACTGAATGGAATATGTGACTTTGATATTTTAGTTTGAAGACTTAACAGTATTTCTTCCTATTCTGCAACTGTGCAGAGTACACAGAATAGGCTGCTAAACTGCGGTGACACACACAGAATGGAATATGTGACTTTAATATTTGAGTTTGAAAACTTAACAGTATTTCTTCCTATTCTGCAACTCTGCACAGTACACAGAATGTGCTGCTAAACTGCGGCGAAGCACACTGAATGGAATATGTGACTTTGATATTTTACAGTTTGAAGACTTTACAGTATTTCTTCCTATTCTGCAACTCTGCACAGTACACAGAATGTGCTGCTAAACTGCGGCGACGCACACTGAATGGAATATGTGACTTTGATATTTTAGTTTGAAGACTTAACAGTATTTCTTCCTATTCTGCAACTCTGCACAGTACACAGAATGTGCTGCTAAACTGCGGCGAAGCACACTGAATGGAATATGTGACTTTGATATTTTAGTTTGAAGACTTAACAGTATTTCTTCCTATTCTGCAACTCTGCACAGTACTCAGAATGTGCTGCTAAACTGCGGCGACGCACACTGAATGGAATACGTGACTTTGATATTTTAGTTTGAAGACTTAACAGAATGTGCTCTAATCTGCAACTTTGCACACTAAACAGAATGTGCTCTAATCTGCAACTTTGCACACTAAACAGAATGTGCTCTAATCTGCAACTTTGCACACTAAACAGAATGTGCTCTAATCTGCAACTGTGCACACTAAACAGAATGTGCTCTAATCTGCAACTTTTCACACTAAACAGAATATTTTTTTTTTTTTTTTTTTGTTTTTTTCCCCCCACACAAAATAACCTGCTGCCCCCACACACAGTAGTCCTAAAAAGGACTTTTGGTTCTTTTTTGTCACAATTTTTTTTTTTCCTCCCTACACTGCCTTTCCCTTCCTATCCTCAGCTCTCCCTGGCTCAGACTGAGCCGAACTCGATGGTCAGGTGCTATACAGCACCTGACCACGGGTTCTGGCCAGCCAATCAGTGTAATGCCAGCAGCCAACATGGCTGCTGGCATTACACCGATGTCAGAGCCTCCCTGCACGTTTATTGGCTGCGCAGCAGCCGCAAAACGTGCGGGGAGGAGACCCGAACATGGCGGGCGAGCACATGCGGTACTCGTACGAGTACCGCCATGTGCCGAGCAGAGCGATGCTCGAGCCGATCCGAGCATCGGCCGAGCATGCTCGCTCAACACTACTCATTACCTACTGGGAAACTCACGCCCAGATTGGTTGGTACAACTTACTGTTGGTGAGGAGGGGAATATCAGTCCTGTGACTGAATAAGAGTTACCATACAAGCAGGCAGTCTAAAGGGGGTGTTTTGTGAGGGCCTGCTCCAACATCTGGACCTGCCCCAACATCTGGACCTGCTCCAACATCTGGGTCTGCCCCCAACATCTGGGCCTGCTCCAACATCTGGGCCTACTACAACATTCCAAGAACAACTCTTCAATAGAGAGCTGGTATTATACTGCTCTTCAGCCTGGTTCCTATCTGATTTTTGTGGAGGTACAGACCCCTAATATGTCCTAAAATGGGACACACGGCAGGTATGGACCCCTAATATATCCTAAAGAGGAATACTTGGGAGGTATGGACCCCTAATATCTCCTAAAGAGGAATACTTGGGAGGTATGGACCCCTAATATCTCCTAAAGAGGGACACTTGGGAGGTGTGTAGTACTAATATCTCCTAAAGAGGGACATTTGGGAGGTATGGACCACTAATATCTCCTAAAGAGGGACACTTGGGAGGTACGGATCCCTAATATCTCCTAAAGAGGGACACATGGGAGGTATGGACCCCTAATATCTACTTAAGAGGGACACTTGGGAGATATGGAGCCCTAATATCTACTAAAGTGAGACATTTGGGAGGTATGTACCCCTACTATCTCCTAAAGAGGGGCACATGGCAAGTATGGACCCCTAATTTCTCCTAAAGAGGGACACTTGGGAGGCATGGACCCCCTAATATCTCCTAAAGAGAGACACATGGGATGTATGGACCCCCTAATACACCTAAAGAGGGACACATGGCAGGTATGGACCCCCTAATACTCCTAAAGAGAGACACATGGGAGGTACGAACCCCTAATATCTCCTAAAGAGAGACACGTGGGAGGTACAGACACCTAACATTTACTAAGGGGAGACATGGGAGGTATGCTGCTGTCATGCTGATAGCTAAACCAACATTCCAGGTGACTGTAACATTCTGTGACTGTGAAGTTCTGCCAGAGCCCTGGATTTCTGTTCACTGGAGCCCCTCCAGACTCCTCCAAAGGAGGCTTTCTTCTGAGCGGCAGAAAGAATTAAAAGTAATCCCTGCCACACTGACAAAGAAATAGATGCTTTGGAGAGACTTCAAGTATCTTCCTCCTGTTCAGCTGAATACCAAGTACTGCGGACACTACAAATCATACACAGGTATGAGCACAGAAAAACATCCAGGCATTCGGTTAAAGGAATAACAATGCTAAAATATGTTGTGTTTCAATATAAAAGAGCAAGCTTCAGCATGGAAGTACGTGTTACCAAATAAAGCCTTATGTCCGAGGAGCAACACTGGTGCAACAAACTGCACTGCAGGAGTACATAAATATCCCACAAATTTAAATGGGCCTTTTAACCTCTTCAGTACAAGATAGATCTCCAAAGGATAGCTTTGCTCTGGTATCCATAAAACCACATATACTGACCCCCCAGCCTTGTCACGCTGCACTGATATCCATAAAACCACATATACTGACCCCCAGTCTTGTACCATTGTACTGATATCCATACAACCACGTACACTGACCCTCAGTCTTGTCACACTGCACTGATATCCATACAACCACGTACACTGACCCCCAGTCTTGTACCATTGTACTGATATCCATACAACCACGTATACTGACCCCCAGTCTTGTACCATTGTACTGATATCCATACAACCACGTATACTGACCCCCAGTCTTGTCACACTGCACTGATATCCATACAACCACGTACACTGACCCCCAGCCTTGTCACACTGCACTGATATCCATACAACCACGTATACTGACCCCCAGTCTTGTCACACTGAACTGATATCCATACAACCACGTATACTGACCCCCAGTCTTGTCACACTGCACTGATATCCATACAACCACGTATACTGACCCCCAGTCTTGTCACACTGCACTGATATCCATACAACCACGTACACTGACCCCCAGTCTTGTCACACTGCACTGATATCCATACAACCACGTATACTGACCCCCAGTCTTGTCACACTGCACTGATATACATACAACCACGTATACTGACCCCCAGTCTTGTCACACTGAACTGATATCCATACAACCACGTATACTGACCCCCTGTCTTGTCACAGTGCACTGATATCCATACAACCACGTATTCTGAACCCCAGCCTTGTCACACTGCACTGATATCCATACAACCACGTATACTGACCCCCAGTCTTGTCACACTGAACTGATATCCATACAACCACGTATACTGACCCCCCAGTCTTGTCACACTGAACTGATATCCATACAACCACATATACTGACCCCAGTCTTGTACCATTGTACTGATATCCATAGAACCACACAAACTGACTCCCAATCTTGTCCCACTGCACTGATATACATAGAACCACACATTTTGACTCCCAGCCTTGTCACACTGCACTGGTATCCATAGAACCACACGTATGGACCCCCAGCCTTGTCACACTGCTCTGGTATCCATAGAATCACCCATACTGACCCCCAATCTTGTCCCACTGCACTGATATACATAGAACCACACATATTGACTCCCAGCCTTGTCACACTGCACTGGTATCCATAGAACCACACACACTGACCCCCAGTCTTGTCCTACTGCACTGGTAGCCATAGAAACACACATACTGACCCCCAATATTGTCCAATTGCACTGGTATACATAGAACCACACATTTTGACTCCCAGCCCTGTCACACTGCCTGGTATCCATAGAACCACACATACTGAGCCCCAGTCTTGCCACACTGCCCTGGTATCCATAGAACCGCATATATTGACTCCTGGCCTTACCACACTGTCCTGGTATCCAGTACAATAGATGCAGGTTGCGCGGGGAGCACGGAAGCGGCGAGTCCGCAAATGAACATAAAGCAGCAGTGACGCAGGAAGCAAAAATAAACAGAGGCAGACTAAAAAGGAAAGCGGCGAGGCTGCTAAGAAAACCAGCTGCAGGGCTGCAGGGCCACTGGGGCGAACAGAGCGATTGGCTGCATGAGATCACAAAGCATCAGGATAACAAAGAGCAGGAGAAAAAGTTTAAAAAAACCCAAAGTGAACTACTACCTGGGCAGAGTCTCACAGGCAAGGAAGTTTTGTGTGTGTTTTTTTTTTTTTTTGTGTGAGTGGGGAATGTGTGAATTAGGGTGGTATAGGAGCAAGTGGCAGCCATATGTTAGTGAGTTGAGCCGGATACTGGGGTTGGGCCAACTCCCTGCAGTGATTTTCACAGGTGTAGCAGGGGCCGAATGCCGCACCTGGGTCTGTTTGACAGGCACACAGAAGTCTTCTTTTATATATATATAGATATATATAAATATGCAAAATGAATGAGTATTTCAGTATGTGATAATACCTTTTTCTGTTAGACTAACATTTGATTTTTGGGACAAGCTATCGAGAATAACAACCTCTCAAGAGCAAGACTTGATAAAGGAAGGTTGTTACTCTCAGAGAGAGAGCAAAATGGACACACACACACAACAAAATATATAGGCAAGCTGGATGTTAAAGTTTCAGTCCTTGCTGTGACCTTTACCCAGTGAGATAAAATGAACACAGTATGCCATCAGCCTTAAATGCCCTCCCACACAAATGAAAGTTCAAGAAAACCTAATCAGCATAGACAAATTAGCACAGGATGACATATAATATAATAAATATTGTTACACAGTCTACATCTGATATGAAAAGGAAAACTGCACTTCGATACTAAAGGCTGCGTTTAAAGGAAAATTGAATTAAAGTATTGTAACAATCATTTTAGTTTAAGAACAAAGGAAAATCTATTCAAATATTAAAAATAATACATTCTTTGATTCTGCTCTTCAACAGCATGAAAAAATGCTTTTCAATTTGTACCGATCATTTCAAGTCAAATGAAAACCCTGACTTGCAGGGCAGTAACTCAGGTGTGTGGGAGTCTGGAATAGAGTATGATACCGTAATCTTTATTTATTTATATATATATGTTTTAAATCTATTTTCTATAATGAGTTACTGCTGCTGTGGGTGGAACGATGTAAACATAGAGACGTTAATATGAAAATCATCAACATGTACAAACTTGCAATGAAAATGTAAAGCTTTATCTGATGGACTGAGGGGGCGTCAGAAAAAAAAAGTTGGGATGGGAAGAAGAGAAGACAGATATGTGGGGTTTGCTATTTAAATGGGGAACTATATCCTAGGTATCCATGGCCCTTGATTTGCTTAAAGGGACCCTGTCACCTAAAAACATAGCTCCCAAGTGTCAGTCTTTACATAGTAATAGTGTTGAGTGAGCACCCCGATGCTCGGGTGCTCGGGTGCTCTGACCGAGCACCCCCTGAGGCTCGAGTGCTCGGCCGAGCACCCGAGCCCCATTGAATCCAATGGGGCGACACGAGCATTATACCAGGCACCCCCTGCTCTGATGAGGGGAGGGTGCCTGGTCAATGCCCCCCTTCATCTCCGCTATGCCCCCTTCATCTCCGAATGCCCCCTTCAGCTCCGCAATGTCCCCCTTCATCTCCGCTATGCCCCCTTCATCTCCGCTATGCCCCTCTTCCACAATGTCCCCCTTCATCTCCGCTATGCCCCTCTTCCACAATGTCCCCCTTCATCTCCGCTATGCCCCTCTTCCACAATGTCCCCCTTCATCTCCTCTATGGCATAGAGGAGATGAAGGGGGACATTGTGGAAGAGGGGCATAGCGGAGATGAAGGGGGACATTGTGGAAGAGGGGCATAGAGGAGATGAAGGGGGACATTGTGGAAGAGGGGCATAGCGGAGATGAAGGGGGACATTGTGGAAGAGGGGCATAGACTCTATGCCCCTCTTCCACAATGTCCCCCTTCATCTCCGCAATGCCCCCGTACCTCCAGTCCCTGGTGGTCCAGCGGAGCGTCTTCAGATCTGTGCCTCTTCCGGCACAGATCCCCGCCACCCGAACATGGCGGGCGAGCACATGGCGGTACTCGACGAGTACCGCCATGTGCCGAGCAGAGCGATGCTCGAGCCGATCCGAGCATCGGCCGAGCACGCTCGCTCAACACTACATAGTAACATAGTAAATTTGGTTGAAAAAAGACACAAGTCCATCAAGTTCAACCTTCGCCTCATACCTCAGTAACTGAGAATTTTATAGCTTTCCTGCTACCAATTAAATTAGTCTTTATCAGACCTTCCTGATCTGCCTAATGATAAACAGTATAACTCTGTATGTTCCCTTTTGAAAGAAATGTATCTAATCTTCTCTTAAATGTGTCCATTGTATCTGACATAACTACCTCCCTGGGCAATGAATTCCACAATTTGACAGACCTTACCGTAAAAAAACCCCTTCCTCTGCTGAAGTTTAAACCTCCTTTCCTCTAATCTCAAGGGGTGTCCCCTGGTCACCTGATCAGGCCTTGGAATAAATAGCTCACCGCAGAGATCCTTGTATTGACCTCTCATATACTTGTACAATGTGATAAGGTCTCCTCTTAGTCGTCTTTTCTCTAGAGTAAATAAACCAAGTTTGTTTAGTCGTTCCTCATATGTCAAGTCATCCATTCCCTTAATTAATTTTGTTGCTCTCCGCTGTACCCTCTCTAGTTCTAGTATATCCTTTTTCAGAACAGGATGGAAAGTCCCTCTTTGAGACCCAAATCCCTCTGTCCCACCCTGGTGTCCCTGGATCTGTGTAAATTAAATACCTGGGTCTTGTTCTAAATAATTTAATCAGTTACACAAAGAGGTGTCAGTAGTTCATGAAATGACTGAACAATTCTCAGTAATGCTCCATCCACCAGCCACGCCCCCAGCAACACCACCTAAAACACAAGTGTCCCTCTTTGGCCATTTGAAATGTTAGGAGGTATGCCTAAACACAACCATGGTGATTTTGAAAGAGCTTATAAAATCATATATGTTAGATTAGCCATTTCTTATCCCTATACTAGCTCACACAATCACTGCCACTTAATCCTTCAAGTACTGTGGACAAAGCATTACTACCAAGTGTCATTGAGTGGGGGAAGTAATGTAGGGATAAAACTGGAAGTCAGTGCTAGGGGATGAGGGCAATGCATTGCTGGGCAGTGTCAATGTCTGGGGGTAATAATGTAGATATAAGACAAGAAGCTGGTGCTAGGGGAGGAGGGCAATGCATTACTGAGCAGTGTCAGTGAGTGGGGGAGATAATGTAGGGATAAGATAAGAAGTTGGTGCTATGGGAGGTGGGTAATGTATTGTTGAGCAGTATCAGTGAGTAGGGATGTAATGTAGGGATAAGACAGGAAGTCAGTGCTAGAGGAGGTGGGTAATGCATTGCTGAGCAGTGTCAGTGAGTGGGGGAGGTAATGTAGGGATAAGACAGGAAGTCAGTGCTAGGGGAGGTGGGTAATGCATTGTTGAGCAGTGTCAGTCAGTGGGGAGGTAATGTAGGGATAAGACAGGAAGTCAGTGCTAGAGGAGGTGGGTAATGCATTGTTGAGCAGTGTCAGTCAGTGGGGAGGTAATGTAGGGATAAGACAGGAAGTCAGTGCTAGGGGAGGTGGGTAATACATTGCTGAGCAGTGTCAGTGAGTGGGGAGGTAATGTAGAGATAAGACAGGAAGTCAGTACTAGGAGAGGTGGGTAATACATTACTGAGCAGTGTCAGTCAGTGGGGGAGGTAATGTAGGGATAAGACAGGAAGTCAGTGTTAGGGGAGGTGGGTAATGCGTTGCTGAGCAGTGTCAGTGAGTGGGGGAGGTAATGTAGGGATAAGACAGGAAGTCAGTGTTAGGGGAGGTGGGTAATGCGTTGCTAAGCAGTGTCAGTGAGTGGGGAGGTAATATAGGGATAAGACAGGAAGTCAATGCTAGGGGAGGTGGGTAATACATTACTGAGCAGTGTCAGTGAGTGGGGAGGTAATGTAGGGATAAGGCATGAATTCAGTGGTAGGGGAGGTGGGTAATACATTGCTGAGCAGTGTCAGTGAGTGGGGGAGGTAATGTAGGGATAAGACAGGAAGTCAGTGCTAGGGGAGATGGGTAATACATTGCTGAGCAGTGTCAGTGAGTGGGGGAGGTAATGTAAGGATAAGACAGGATGTCAGTGATAGGGGAGGTGGGTAATGCATTGCTGAGCAGTGTCAGTCAGTGGGGAGGTAATGTAGGGATAAGACAGGAAGTCAGTGCTAGGGGAGGTGGGTAATACATTGCTGAGCAGTGTCAGTGAGTGGGGAGGTAATGTAGGGATAAGACAGGAAGTCAGTGCTAAGGGAGGTGGGTAATGCATTACTGAGCAGTGTCAGTGAGTGGGGGAGGTAATGTAGGGATAAGACAGGAAGTCAGTGCTAGGGGAGGTGGTAATGCATTGCTGAGCAGTGTCAGTGAGTGGGGAGGTAATGTAGGGATAAGGTAGGAAGTTCCTGCATTCCATGCCTTAATCAGCATCAACTATACATCTATATAATGCAAAAACTAGTTTTCTTTAAAAAAAGTCTTACATAACAATATAAGTGAAAGCTCCTTCAAAATGAGCAGTTGTTTATGGTATAGTTCCTTTTAGCAAAGTGGTTCTCAAACCAGTTCTCAAATCATGTTTGTCCACCGTCGGACCACGACCACGACTTGAATCTCGTTCTGTCAGATTGGCAGCTGACGCCAGTGAAAGAGGAGGTGGGGGGGAACTTTAAAACCTTATATCTCTCAAAATATAAATGTTAGAGAGATGGAACTTGCTCCAGTTAATTTATTTTTTTTAATATGTACAATATATCATGCTATTATAATCGGTGGGGAAGTCTGGGGAAAGACATGGTTGATTTTGTTTTTTCAGTGTGGACAACTTAAAAAAAATAAAATAAAAAAAAATAAAAAAATAAAAAAAATAAATAAAAAAGAATAAAAAACAAAATATCTTATGTGACAGTGACAGACAGCTGACTGGGGTGGAGCATTGCAGGGACGTGACAGTAAAGTAGTAGTCCAAAAACCGACCGCAGCAATGGTTGCTGCAACGTGTGCAATCAATGATGATGATCCCTTTACTCCAAGGGAGGATGCAGTTTGTCAAGGTCCCAGCAAAACTAGTTCCAGCACCACCAGTGCCAGTAGAAATAAAGAATCATATAAGAAGAACACTGAAGACGACAACAAGACACATTGAAGTGTTGATGATGCTGGCAATAGCATAATTGAAGAAGGTGTAGCAGCTGAACTGCCTGCTGCATCAGATAGTGATACAACCAAGCACCAAAACACCTGTTCTCAAAGTAGTAGTTACTTTTGTTACAGTAAAAGTAAAAAGAAATTGTTTGAGACCTCTAAAAGCTTAGAGGAATATAAGGGTAGTAGTGGGCAAGAACTGTCAGGTGATGCTGATGCTGCTGAGGATGACCTAATGATGACTGTTGATGATGCAGATCTAGAATATATCCCTCCAGCATCCTTCTCTTGTTCAGATACAGATGACGTTGAGAGTGAGGATGATGACAGGGCTATAAGGTTAGCAGAAAGTCAAAGACTGTATCTTCCACCAATTTTAAGGAGCACTGTGCCTGTCTATAAAGTGTTTGAGAAAGCCATTGGAAAGTCTGACCCTGGACAAGTACAGATGTCAAAAAGCACTCAGTCACCCTATCAGTCATCATCAGCATCATCGCCTCTTCAAATTCCAAGTCCCACTCAGCCACACACACCTGTTTTGAGTACCCAGCAACAGCAACACAGGTTAACATCCACAGCGTTAGATATGACGAGTACCTCTGGTGCTGCTGCTGTAAGTGCCGCACCTTTGACACCTAGTAGTAATGGCAGTAGAATTACATCAACATCCAGCTCCAGTTGTACTAGTAGTAGAAACCACACATGACAGACAAAGCCAGGACAAATATATTAACAGCGGCACAGATGAGGAGGTGGAGGACAGACGTGAAGAAGGATTGCCTCCATCTACCCAACTTGGGACCACTGCTATGGCCGATAAGTAATGTGTGTCAATAATATGAGAAGGAGGATAGAGTATGACAATGGTAAAAATACATATACAAATCACACCATGCCAGTCCTCCACCACTACTACCACTAGAATACATATCTGTTACATTGTAGGTTGTTCTTTATTTTTTTTATTACTTGATATCATCATGAATATGTGCCAGTGTCACTTAAGCAAGAAAGTGTTGTGGGCAAAGGACAAATGCATTCTGCATGCTAACACATTTTTCAAGCCATATTTTGCTGTAGGAGTCACAACTTTGACTTTCAGCCGCTTATTTCTAAACTTCAGACCTCAGAAGAAGTAATATTACAGAGGGAAATGTAGTACCTATAGAAACTATAGGCAAAAATATGTTAAAATAGGCAAAAAATGTGTTAACATAGGAGGACAATTTGTTAAAATGCGAAAAGAAGGACATTTTTGCATAGGCGGAGAGGAAAAAGTTTTTGCAGGAAAAGAGAAAAATCGCCACGTTTTCGCGAAAACTCATGCAGGAAATTTTTCACACTTTTCGCCCACCCCTACATATGGGATACAAACGCCTGGGGTGCATACAATGGGAAAGGTAAACATGGGCACAAAAGGAGCCCTTCACAGGAACGTGTTTTACTTGATTCACTCTTGCCTTTTGGAGGTCTGGGGTCCTCAGGCCTGATAAGGCTGGGAAAAGCGTTCACTGGGGAAACGGAGAAACCAGGGGAAAGAGGACAATCACCCCCCTTGGCAGAGGTATCAATTCAGGGGTAAATCCATGGCACATGGGTAAAATCCAAATGTTTTTCCACCCAAACAGTCAGGATGGTCCTGTTCCTGTCACAGGTACCATAAGCAAAACAAGAGTGAGAACCACTGCTCTAGTGTCACTTGACGTTCACAACCCCATTGAGGAACAAACCAGAGTAGGGGGTGGGATTGTCCAAATGATGCACAATGTGTTTAGTACCCCTCTGGCACTCAAAGGGTTAATCACAGGGACAAGGTCATTCAAGAACAGGGTTGGGGGAATAGAAAATGGCAAGAGGGAGGGAGCAGTGGAGAGATGAAACACGAGCATAGGGGAGATGGGGGAGGAGGAAGCAGGGAAAAGAGAGTGAGGGGCTGAAATATGATGGGGCTATAAATTTGTGAGGGGTGGAAGGAGCCATATAGGATGGAGGACAGAGAAAGAGAGGGAGAGATGGATGGGGTAAGAACAGAAGAATGTTGAGATATAGAGGGGCAAAGAATAGGGAAGGCTGGAGAAAGAGAGGGGGAGATACACCTTGCGGACCTGCCAGTAAAAGTTCTCCATCTTTGTTCAGAGTAGTGACCCAGACAGGAACGAGTTATGATTGATATCTACAGATAAGAAAACCTGTTTTTTTTGTTTTGTTTTGTTTTTATTTATTTTTTTGCAATGTTCTAGGTTAATGAAGAATGAAAAGGCCCTAAAAGTATGAGTCACAATAGAATGGTGAAATGAGAAAACCGTTTGTGTCAGGCAGTCAGAGTAGAGTGGAACAGTTCTTATGAATTACATACCAATCGGGACAGCTACGGCTTGGTAGCTTAACTCAAAGAGAGTTCGTGGTATCGAAGTACAAATAAGAGAATGAGTCCCACATACGCTTAGTAGTCTTTGACTCTTGTCTGACAAATAAGCGCAGTGTATAGGAGGTTATATAGATATAGATGTGTGGGACTTAACCCTTTGAGTGCCAGGGGGCACGCAACGTATTGCTCTGCAATGCGTTGCGTACCCCTAAGGCACTCAAAGGGTTAATCTAAAGAGTCAGCGTGTCTGGGGGGAGCACACAGAAAGAAGCGCAAACCACCTTTCTTAACCGTTTGAGTGTTGTGGTATTCAAAGGGTTAACCAGGTATAATAATAATAATAATGAAAGAACCAATAGTGTACTCACGTTGAATGTAAGTCTCAGGCCGATATACTCCAAGCCAGTATAACATGCAGTGGATAATAGCACCTGTGTCTGTGTGTGTGTGTATGTATGTATGTATGTGTGTGTGTGTATGTGTGTGTGTGTGTACAGGAAGTGCGTGCATGTGTGTGTTTACAGGAAGTGTGTGTACAGGAAGTGCGTGCATGTGTGTTTACAGGAAGTGTGTGTGTACAGGAAGTGCGGGCATGTGTGTGTTTACAGGAAGTGTGTGTGTGTACAGGATGTGCGTGCATGTGTGTGTTTACAGGAAGTGTGTGTGTACAGGAAGTGCGTGCATGTGTGTGTTTACAGGAAGTGTGTGTGTGTACAGGAAGTGCGTGCATGTGTGTGTTTACAGGAAGTGTGTGTAAATATACTCAGTGCGGGCTTTCAGTATAAGACAGCTCTCATCCAGCAATAAAAAGTGACAAAACTGTTGTTTATTCCATCACAATAACATGCCAAACCTTTTTCGGTTCACTGAAGGACCTTCCTCAGGCAAAAGCGTTAGATGGAATGCAGTGGTTTTAGAGAGACATGATGAATTCAAAATGATATCACACACCTACACACTCACTTAAGTCTACAGATCTCAGCGTTATCAAGTTACCTACCTAGTTACTTCCTGCTTTCTTCACTCTTTGCTGTTGGATGAGTACTGTCTCACACCAGAGACCAGGCCGAGTACATTTAATAATATCTTATCGAACATGCACCATTTGTTTGTACTTAACATTATTTTACTGTGTTCCACTGCCAATTTTTTAATCTATATATATAAAAGAGGAACTATTATGTAACCGACAAGCTTTCTTCGAAGCAAAACACACCCAGGGCTAGCAGTAAGGAGGAGTTATACTGCCTATACTGCCTGTCTCATTGGAGTAAGTATACAATGTGATTTTCACAGGAGTGAGCAGGGGAGCTACTTCCCTCTGCCCACACCTGTGAAAATCTCTGCAAGGACTTCACACTCCACAACACTACATACCACCTGCCTCTACACCCTCCTTCCCATTTGCCATGTACAGGACTTCCCCCACCACCACAGTACACACCTCCTCCCTCCCATTCCAAGTGTACAGAACTTCACCCTCCACCATGTTAAACACCTCCTCCCTCTACACCCTCTCTTTCCCCTTTGCCTCATTCATTGCCTTACACACCCCTTCACCTGATCGACTAGTTTGGTCAACCCATTAAAAACTGGAAGACCTGTGATACGTTAGCAGTTACTAGCAAACTGAGTAGTGACTTTGGGGCTAAAATAAAAATCAGTGGATATAAAGGGCATGCCAGTGTTGCCCCAATGAATAGAAGAGGTTCAGAGAGATAGGCATTAACTTTCATGGCCTGCAGAGCAAGAGTACAGGCCGAGGATCCCATTTTTTTTAAGTTAGGCACTGTCTAATATATATCTGTCTAATATATATCCTCCTAACCCTATAAAACTTTTTTCTTTGTCCATCGAAACAAAAATCGGCTTGTTTTGTGAGGAGGAACAGACTATTAGTACTTTAACGGCTGGCCATCCCTGCTAACAACAGATTGGTGTTCACATTCATCAAGGACACTGACCTATAGTTGCTGCAATAGGATGAGCCTTAACCTGCTTTATGTATCACAGTGATGTGTACTTCCAAAGCTAGTTTGGTTAATTTATTACCTGTTAGAATAGCAAAAGAAGATAGGAGCCTATAAGATTTTAATTCCTCCTGGAATTTGCATTAGTATGCAACAGCAAAGCCATCTTGAAATGTTGACTTAATGGTATGTGTAAGTTCTTCTTCAGAGAAGTGAAGTTCTAGCTGATCTCTGCTTTCAGAATCTAATTTATGCACATTAGACTTAGCTCTAAATTGCAGAATTCTGTTAGTGAAATGTTATGGGAGGGAGCGGAGTACTGGAGGTTGTAGAGGTTTTCATAAATGTTCCTAAAAGCTTGAGCAATTTCAGGGAGGTTGATGTGA
This sequence comes from Rhinophrynus dorsalis, assembly GCA_037306005.1. Classification (NCBI taxonomy): domain Eukaryota; kingdom Metazoa; phylum Chordata; class Amphibia; order Anura; family Rhinophrynidae; genus Rhinophrynus; species Rhinophrynus dorsalis. The sequence goes on along the minus strand of CM074727.1, from coordinate 175,491,133 downwards.
GACTATCTATGCTTAGATTTTATATCAGCCATGTGTTGAGCTTTTTCTTAGCTATTTGCAAGAGACGTTTCCTGTACTTATTCCTAGAAATATAATGCTGATGACTATGCTACATGAATGACTACTTTTACCTACATCTGCGTTCGGCCAGGTTAGATGTAGATAATGAAGATTTGGGAATGTTCAAGACATTTGATGAATCTAATTTACTGGGTTTTTTTTTATTTTTCCAATGTTATCCTGTAAGCTTATTCTGATTAATTCACCTTGTAATACATACTTATGTGCTTCCCATATTATAAGTGATTAGAGGCCGGGGGTCATTAATAGCCCTGATACTGGAGTATGCATTGATAGCCCTTTATAATGGATACTAATGGACACTATAGTCTTTTTATTTAGCAATAGATTATTCAGTACCTCAAAAGCTTGGTTAAGTCCATGTGAGGGAAGAGTAGTTTGCAGTCTGATTGCAGAATGGTTCAAGCAAGCAGCAGGTTAAGTAGAAGATACTAATGAGTGTAGAATGTTGTATTCTGGGTAAAAATAATTAATTCTTGTATAGTTGTGTTGTACACAGGAGAATAAATGATGCAGTTGTATATGGTAGTGTTTTCATGACAATGGGAGTCTACTAAATGCAAATCTTTGAGCATTTGCAGATTTCTAAGATGGACTTTGTGGAGGTCCCCAGTTCGCAGGATAACTCCTGGCCTTAGACACTCCTTTCCTGTTGTCCAAGTATGCACTCCTCCCTGAATACCTGCCTTCATCTAGACCCCATGCAGTGTCCTCCCAAGGCTCAGCAACATGGGAACTTGCTAAATAAAGGCTAAGCCTGACTCTCAGTCATTTGCCTGCCATCCCCAGTTTTATTGCCCATCAACCTATATTGTGGGTCAAGTTATGCTATATCTTTGTATATGAATTATGTTATATGTTGTATGTTTGTATTATGCATTGGGACTGGACTGTGCAACCCAGAATGGCTTATTTGTCACTCTGGATATGAACATTGTAGAACCAGGGGATGTGGTCATGGGGGAGAGTCAGTTTCAGTTCCCACCTCTCCAGGGTGTATCTCTTGGGTGATTGCTGGCTGCAGATTGGTCACTAGGACACCAGAGCCTAGGAAAAGGCACATTGGATAGGTACTAGTCCAGAAGAGCATATATATATATTCACTGAAAGATCCAGTGCCAGGCAGACAGCCTCTTGGAGTTTGTGCGGAATGGTTCTAGATTTTGGTCAGGATATAATGTCCCATTACAGTTGCTGTATAATAAATGTATGCTTTACTTTGAACTTCAGCCAGTTTGGATGTGGTTTTTTCCTGACTTGCTCTGACTCATGAAGTTGATCTGCTGCAAGGACAATCTTTTCCACGTGTATGTTTGAGATATGATTTGCCAGTTGAGTAATCAATGGTCAGATTTAGAAGTAAATTCAAGCCGACACCTGCCATTAATTGGCCCAATTTAAACTTCCTTTTAGATAGTATGGATCATAAAGTTTACTGGTTGGTATTGGGAGCATAATAAGATACCGTAAAGAACACATTATTTATTGTGCCTTTAAAGAAGACAAACCTACCCTCAGGGTCTATAAGTGAATCAGAGTGTATCTGTGGGATAAGTCTGTTGATAAGGATTGTGACGGTACCAGCAGACACCCAGCGTTGGTGTCACCGTCAAGGATCACTTCTTCCAAGAATCCACCAGCAAAGGCTCCCGCAGCATACCACAATGTACTCTGAATCACCAGGCAGAACCAGTGTCAGAGTAACCAGAACCACACTCTGGATACAGCAAGCTTAACCTCACCAGACAACACCAGTGTAGGTTAAGACAAGAACTCTTTTATTGAAACAAACCACACATATTTATAGTCAGACCTTACATTCAAATAAATGGACCAAGCAAATACATTAGGAACATAATTCAATAACACAGTAGACAAAAGGTCAATGGTCTAACACATACAATGACTCAGACTTGATTACATATCAAATACAAATGTGTTGCTGAAATCACACAATGGATACAAAGACTGGAGGGACTTGAATGAATGATCACACAGCAGGGGGTCTCAATACAATGGCTTTAGTGCCTACAATACACATTGCAAGTAACATTATGTAAACTCAAATTATTAACCTCTAATGGCCCTGTCCCCTGAAAGCAGGCTATGATTTTTAGTCCTTTTTGGCACATCTGTCCACCAATATAATATCCCAAAGCTCTACATAGCTTGCGTCACTGGGCTGACAATCTATATGCCAAGACAAGGGTTGTTTTAGGCATGACAGAAATGTCCACAGTTCCTTGTGTTCCTTGTTTAACAGTCTTAGGCCCAGTGGTTCCTGTGACAAGGATGTTAACTCCTCTCTTCTTGTCATTGGCAGCAGCAAACCAATATTTAGAGAGAGGTGGTCTTAAAAATGTTGGTGCTTTGGACTTCAGAAAATGTATCTCCTAAACAATGATGAAATCCGCTTTATGTCTATTAAACTTTTTAAGTTCCATATATCTCTTCTCTGGGATGTTAAGCCATTTAGTATTTGTTGGTAGACGTTTCAGAAACTGCATCAAACTCAGACTATCATCCATTGCTTCCCTGGACCTATCTATTGGGACTGGGGGGTCCTCTTGTCTTCCGAGTATGGTGACAAATAGTCTGCAGAGGGGTTGTTAAGCCTTTTGTTAGAACTGATTCTGCTAGGTTATTTTTCCTGAATAGTACACCTTCTGCCCCAATTGTCCATATCATCAAAGTATGCAGTGAGTTCTAGTGTATTTTTGTTGTAGCAACATCTGCTTTATGTTGCTGGTATGTGCAGTGATTACTTCTCTGTCCTACTCTAGGTTGGTGAAGCTGACTTACCCAGCTGCATTAAAGGGATAGTAATACTTCGTTTTATCTTTATTTTATTTTGTAGGCATTAAAAAAAACATGAAGAACGATATAAGTCTTATCTCTCAAACCTTTATGGTTTGAGAGATATTCACAAGCAAAGTTTCCCCTCCCGCCCCTTTTACCTAGTGTAAGCCATCTCTTCTCAGATGTGGAATGCAGTCCATAGACCAGACAGATAACAGAAGGGGACAATCTTCTTCCTATGAGAACAATGAAAGACCTGCCCCCCTTGACAAGTTTTTCAGGTTTTTCCCTTATCTTAGTTGAAGATTGTCCCTCTCTGCAGTCTACCTGGGCACCTCCCTTCTGATCTGGCTGAGCAGTGTTACATCAGTAAAAGAGGCGGGAGGGGGATACTTTGTCATTGAATTACTCTTGTACTACAACTCTGACAGAATTGAAATAACACTCTCCCTGGCCCAAATACTATGATGATTAATTAGAGCTGCTTTTATTATCAAACATTACTATCCCTTTATGTCCAATTGATTCTAAGTCAAGTTCTCATAATCAGTTACAAGTTGTCCATAAAATTTGTAAAGTGATGAGTGCATCAGTTAATACATGTAACAGATGCTGGACCCTTTTTTAATAAAATTATGTTGACTACAAGTTTACATGGGCCTGCAGGGGTTAAATTGTATTATTTTTGCGTGTTATCACCTTATGGTGTCCAGTGTGTCACTGTCTGGTCCAGGTTTGATTAGGTGTTACTTCCCTAATTCCTTTACCACTGTTGTGTATTCACCATTGTCATCTGTGATGAGACTAGTCTGGTGCCATGATTGTCTGTACAACCTGCTCCCGTTGTGCTATGTGTTAATTACGTTAATTTCGTCATGTCATGATTGCATATCACATCCCCTGGCAATTTGGCTATATAAACCCTGCCCACTTCCAATAAATGACAGAGTGTTCTTGGACTACAACAACCTGTGTGGTGTGTCTTCTTCTAGGAATGGTATAAAGAGTTCCCTTTGACTCCCATTCCTCAGATCTTCAGGACCTGGATCTGCCTGGCTACCCCTTTGTAGCCTCATCACCGAGAGAAAAGCCCAGCATGACGTCCAGAGACTGCACGGTCCGCCTGGTTCCCATTACAAGATTTTTAATATAATCTTTGGTAGGTAACAAAACCAGGTCAGCCTTTGTTAAATATTACTGAAATGCCATCTCACCGTTTGACAGAAATTTTTTATCTTGAAAGTAAAAATCTGGGAGTGCGCTCAGGTTTGTCCTCTGAAATCTTAGATAATGATATGGAAGTTGCTGAGTGAGACCCAGTGGCAGCTAGATTATCTGGACCTCTTACTAATTAGTTGACAATATTTGTCACCTGTTTCTTAGATTTCCCTTTCTTCTGTCTGATATACATGTGATATCAGAATGGGTAAATCTCCCGTGGTACACTCCTGTCTATAGAGAGGGTACATATCTTCAATGTCTATGTGACAGGTCATGACACGTAGCTAGTCTTGCCTCACTGTGAGACCACCATGCTCTGGGCAGACAATTCGTTCTCATGATCTTCTGTATAATCCTTTCCCTTGGCATGTTCATTAGCCTGACTGGCACTGGTAATGTGATAGCTTGGTACAATAGCCTTACCCAGTGGGCATCACATACTCCTTTTAACATTTCACAGATGCTTTTTTTAACTTAATTTTCTGAAGTAGAATGATTCTTTCTGCTACCCAGATACCAAATATCTTTTTGCCCTCATGTTAACGCTGAATAAAACAAAACTCTAATTGTGCAAATTAAATTATTACCAAGGACTGGAATTAATCAGCTGTTTAAAGAAATGTGCTTGGAGCTTTAATCAGAAGAAGGAACTTTTATGTTTTATTTCATAATTTTGTCTGCACCAGACTCACATAACTCATTTTATTTGTGAGTCCCTCCAATGCTTGGTAAAAAGACCTTGCATCATTGAAATCATACCTATCTATGTATTAATCTGCGTGTATATGTATCTATGTATATCTCTCTGTCTACCACAGGGAGGGGGGTCATAGATCAGTCACAGGCAATGAATCAGGAGTGGCCTGGGGGCAAAGCTGAAGTGCTCCCAATTGTATGGGCAGTGCCATACATATCCTATATAATAATTCACTAAAACGTGTGTAACAACGCAAGTCATGCGCAGCAGAGGCTGCTGCGCGTGCTGCAGTCATGTGCAGTAGAGACTGCCCGCGCCGAGCTGATACGGAGCTCAGCCACGACACAGGCAGTCTCTGCTGCGCATTACTGCCCCACGACCGGCTGCCAATAGCACTGTGGTCTGGACCGAAACGTCGGACAATAAAGTTATTTAGATTTTAAGAGCTGTGAGTGCGAGCCTTCTCTATACATATACAGTGTTTAGCCCAGCAACCAGGCAAAGTTACTTTGGAAGATGTGAGAGACAACCTTTGGACTAGTGTGTGTGTGTGTGTGTGTATAATATATATATATATATATATATATATATATATATATATATCAGGGCTCAAAATTTCAAGTCCTAAGCTACTAGCCAGGCATGAAATGTTACTCGCCACCAGTTTCCATGCCTAGCCCCACCCATATCCCTGCCTTTAACTCCACCCATACCCCACCTTTAACCCCACCCATGTCAAGTTCTCTTTGATGAAATGACACTGTTGTTCTATATTTTATTCAGAATAAAATTAACAAAAATATTCATTAACAAACAATTTTGAGCCCTGCCATAAGGGACAAAAACTGTGCAATATTCCAACTGTTTTAACCCCTGAATGCTTGCAAGGTCTACAACACATTAGCCTCTCATTCATTATAGTAGTTAAATGCTTCATTTAAATAATGTAAAAGTGTTTTTAGGACCCACGACTTCTCCCCACAACATGGTACAGTTGATTTGCCACACTTTGTCTTTATACATAAAGGCCATAGTAAGCAACACAATGCTTAACCTTTTAAAGGCCATTAGATGGTCTAACAACAGTGCTACTGAAGAAGATCAGGCTATTGAGGTACTTCTAACAAAAATTCAAGTTCCAGCTGCAATAACTTGCAAATAAAACATCTATCAACAGATGTAGTTTCCATGTTTTAATCAGTACGATAATCTCTGAATTATATTTTTCAGTATTAAGCTTTAAAATTATTAAAGTAATTAAATATATCTGAAAACTATACTTATATATAAATATACTAAAATATAGAATTTACAGGGTCAAAATAAACAATTTGTATAGTAAATTCATCGCAGCATGAGGTCCTGTGATCTCCAGTAATTAAGCTCCTTCTAACATTCATTATTAAACCAGTAATACATCTAGAAATGCTACTTACTGAAACATGAACTCTTGGCACATCAGAGAGGTTGCCAATGCAGTGGTCACCCCTCTGACACTCAGATGCTTAATATATTATTTTTGGTAACAGACCAGTTGCCTCATTATGCTTTCTCTATATTACAGCTAGTCAGGGGAGGGCTGGCCTGGGGGGCCCCCCTGGGCCACTCATATGTCTGGGCTGGTGGGCCACTCCCTCTTGTTGCTGCAAATGTATCTACACTAGTGATACCACAGAGCTTACAATTGAAATTGAGCCACAGTCCAAGTGGAGCTACACTAGTAGCACAATCCATTTCTCTTGTAAGTTCTATGGTATCACTAGTGCAACTTTATTTAAAATGTAAGCTATGTAATTGCACCAATGTAACCCCATTTCACTTGTAAGCTTTGTGGTATTGCTTGCCTTACTTCACAACGCTAACCCTTTGAGTGCCAGAGCGGTATGCTACGCATTGCAAAGCAATGCGTGGCATACCCCTCTGGCACTCAAAGGGTTAATGGCAATTTTAAAATCAACAAAAGGGGGTGGGCTGGGACAGTGGGCTGGAACGATAGTAAAATTGGGCCACTTGATTGTAATTGCCCTCCAGGCCACAAGTTGCCAGCCCTCCCCTGCGGCTAGTTCACTTGAGCATTATTAATGCTGTCTATTTTCCTGTGTACTAAATGCATCACATTGCACCCCACTGCTGTGGATTGCGCAGTTCACATGGGAGATTTCTCATTGCAGCCTAAAAGACATTCAGCGCCTGCAAGGAGAGTTGTGATGTGAACATGAACCTTCTCAAATGGTTTAAGATGCTGTTATTTGTGGTAACTGAAGGGTTAATGCTGAAGCGGCAGTTCCCCTTTAACAGGCTCCTATTGGATGTGCAATAAAAATGAAGGCAGCTGCTCTGCTAACGCGCTTTCTGGGGGGGGGGGGTTAAGTTCCCCTCCATTATTTATGACACATTTAAAGGGATAGTAATACTTAAAATGTAAAAAAAAATATGTTGTAGGATTTATCCCCCTGAGTAAAACAAGAGTACTCCCACTGCTGAAAGGTGTTTCATTCAAAAGTTATTAATTTTCAGAGTTGAATTTTTTAGGTGCAATATCACAGTGGCCTGAAATTGTACAGTGGCGCTGTTGCTACACCATCCTATGGAGATTTATGGTCCCGGGACCAGAGCTGTCCATAGGATCGTGTAGCAACAGCGCCACCGTACAATTTCAGGCCACTGTGATATTGCACCTAAAAAATTCAACTTTGAAAAGTAATAACTTTTGAATGAAACACCTTTCAGCAGTGGGAGTACTCTTGTTTTACTCAGGGGGATAAACCATACAACATATTTTTTTTTACATTTTAAGTATTACTATCCCTTTAAAAGCTTTTGAATGTACTGATCCACCCTGGGTTATATCAGAGTGAGACTGGCACAGTATCAGCTCCGGAAACAGCAGGAAAAACTTTGTGAGCCCCGTTGGTGGGTGTATCAATATTAATGTCTGTTTACCAATAATTATTACCTGGCAGCTTTGTGTCTGTAGTAGTAGCGGGCCTGGTGCTTGCCTGTTTTGCAGTTGGAGCACTGCAAGTACTTCCAAGGAAGAGACAGACAGCAGAGTCAAAGCCGGGACACGTTGTCAGCTCTACTTACCGCCGCGTCCCCCTGCACCGCAGCCAGCTTCCATGGTACAAGTAAACCTGTCAGCTGTGCACACCCTGTCCCCAACTGCCTCACACAGCCACAGATGACTGGCCCCGCAGCCGGCACAGCACATAGAGCCAGGCACAGCATACAGAGCCAGTGTAGGGCCGGGTCTGTAAAATCCATTGATGGCGACCTTCTACCTTAAATTTCCACTCGCTCTCACTCAATTTCCACTCGCCAAATGCGAGGAGGCGAGTGGAAATTTTGAGCCCTGTGTATATAATAGCAGCTATATTTTTTTTTGTCAGTTGGATAGTGGTGGGAGGGCTGGAGGGGGCGGTCCAACTCCCTGTATGATAAACATGCCTCCATTGAATCACCCAATGGGAGCAGTAAAGTCCCCATTGAATCACCCGATAGGAGTTGCGTCTCCTAATGAGACATAAATTATGTAAAGAGGCATTCTGTTCAATGTGTGTTTGTTTTCTGAGGAGACATAAATTATGTTCTGTGTGTGAGGTACCATAAATTATGCAATGAGGCTTATTCTTTTATATATATATATATATATATATATATATATATATATATATATATATAAAGATAGATATATATATCAATATAATTTTTTCTGTTCTGTTTATATCCCCTGAATTTTTGGCTGAAGATTATAGGAATTCTAGACCATCAAGAGCCAAAGAGAAGCAGGGAGCCAGCCCAGATTAAAATGACTATTTGAAGTTGTGAACATTATAGGAAATAAAATAATAATGTAATAAGTAATTAATAACTGGATGATATAACACATTTTTTGCTTACAACAAGTAACTCAGAACTCAGTCAATTGATCCGGATCTTGAATAATCCCCAGTGATTCAACAATTGCTCCGGCTGTATGAAACCCAAGACCTTTTTGTTCTGTTGTGTTCAGTATTTGTGAGATTCTCACCCAACCACTAAGTGAGGTGAAGACATTTTCTGTCACTCTGAAATTACTGAACTCTTTCTTGTTGTACAATCACCTTGAAGATTTACTCAAAGGCACTTTGACGTCCAGGGATGAAGTTAAAGCTCTTTGTCCAGACTATACAACAGTGGTTCCCAGCAGGCATGTACTGAGACATACTGATACGTCAGGCTTAGCATGTCATACCTTCCAAACACATTGCATTGATTATTTTGTTTTAACTGTCCATATTTCACAGAAATTAAAAAATGTCCAGCTGTGTTGCTAAGTAAAAATAATTGTGTCACGAGAAAAAGGTTATGAACCATGCTGTACAGTTAATGTTCATAATGAGAAACTGTAATTAGCAAATCTGTCACTGTTCGTTTTTTGAAGAGCACAGAGTTTTTGGGAATCGGCAAACCCAGTTTTGTTTTCTTTCTTGTGAGTGTGTGTTTGTTTGTATGTATGTATGTGTTGTGTGTAAATGAGTAATTATTAAGGCTTGATTCTATTACCAGCGCTACATTTTAACCCTTCCCCTTGAAAATTCTACTTACAGTGCTCTCATGACTTTTTTCTCCCTTAAAATTCGAAATTGTTCTTCTCCTATTTTTTACGACATGCCTTCTTTGTATTTGTATTGTATAATTAAATCTATGCGTACCAGAGAGGTAGCAACGCATTACGATGTGTTTTCTACCCCTCTAGTACTCATAGGGTTAATAGGCAAGGTATGCGGCTGCATACCTTACCTGTATATGTGTTAAAAAAATGTTTTTAAAATATATTTTTAATTTTATTAAAATAAAACTTCAGACCTAAAGCAGGGGTATCATGACCCCTCATGACACCCCTCCTAGCATGGATAACCTATCCATTAGGATAGTTTATGCAATTGCCTGTTTTTTATATATGTGGTTATATGCTCTTTATTTAAAACATGGGCAATTGTCCCCTGCATGCATAACCTATTGAATTTTAAAGGAGAGGATCAAAATGTCAAAGGGGGGCAGACATTTTGATAATGTGGGGAAGACATCTAACACTAAACTTAATCTTTCTGTCATCAAACGTATGTTTATTTCCTTGGACTTTGACATTTCACTAGTTTATTTTAGGCGGTAGTTGAATAAAAGCAGACAGCGCCAGTTTTGTTAGTTCTCTGAAATATGCTGTTTACGCCAGTTTTGTTTTACTGTGGATCTGCAATAGAATACCGACGTAACACATGTTTGCAAAATCACGTTGCTTGTTTTTTCTTGTAACGCCGGTTTTAGCGCCGGTAATAGAATCAAGACCTACATCTGTTAGTGTGTATATGGGCTCATATGAGTGACTGTAGTGAGTGGGTTTGTGTATGAGCGAGTGGAGTGAATGTGAATGTGTGAGTATGCCTATAAGAGTAGATATGTATTTGTATGTATATGTGAGTGTGTGTGTTTGTATGTATGTGTGTGTGTGTGCGAATGAGTAAGTATTACATCTGTTAGTGTGTGTATGGGATCATTTAAGTGAGTGTTGTCTGTTTATGAGCAAGTGTAGTGAATGTATGTATATATGAGTATGTGTATGAGTAAGTATGTATTTGTATGTATGTGTGAGTGTGTATGTGTGTGTGTGTGAATGAGAGAGTGTATATATGGGTGAGTGTAGTCAGTGTGTTTGTGTATGAGTGAGTGGAATGATTCCGAGTATGTGTATACGAGTACATATGTATTGTATGTATCGGTTATTGAGTGTGTATGAGTAAGTGTATGTATGAATGTAGTGAGTGTGTTTGTGTATGAGTGAGTGGAATGAATGTGTATGTGTGAGTATGTGTATAAGAGTACATATGTATTTGTATGTAAGGGTGATTGAATGTGTATGAGTGTAGTGTGCGTGCTGATTTATGTGAGGAGAGTGATTGTACATATGAGGGAAACAACAATCAATGGTTAATGCTGGTAAAACAGTAAAACCCTCAAAATGAGTAGGCTAAAATGTCCTTTGTTAAAAGTGTAATAATTAAAGTACCAATTCCCTAAAAACCTTAATGGATGTGGAGTCTGCAAATACGATGGACTCCACACGGCTACTGTAAGTCTTATCCCTTTTTACATATATCCCCAACAATAGCAAGGCTGAGAATCAGACTCTAACCACAAAGCATTTATTTTCATGGTGAAGATAGACATGATGCATCTGTAATGTCAGACAGTGCAGTACTCATAACTAAGTGATGCTTGTTGCTACATTCTTTTTGGACTATCAGGGCCTGTGACGGTACCAGCGGACACCCAGCCTTGGTGTCCCCCATCAAAGGTTACTTCTTCCAATATCAGCCTGGCAGGACTATCACAAAAGCCGTCTGGCTGTGGAATGTAGGCCGGCTCCTGATTGGCCAAAGCCCTGGGTGCCATGTTTAAACCATAGACTTAACATGGGGAAAGTAGGCATCCCAGGGACTGGTCGGTCAGCCACCCTCCCCTAGCGTCTGATAGGTTAAAGGCGGGTGAGACACCAGAGGCCAGGATTGGCCACATTATCCTCAGCCTTGGATTGGCTGGGGTTTGAAGGAGGCTGAATCAAATCATGTAAAAGATGTTTGGCACAAAGGACACTGTTGTGAATGTGTATTCTGGCCCATTGTATCCAGCCCCAGCCCTTTGTTCTAATGTTTACCCACCGCCCCTCACTATTGTCAGTTAATGTACTCATGTCTGGCCCCATTGTCCTATGTTCCCACCATTCCATTGTTCACTGACCCCACTGTTCTGTATATAAGTCTGCTGGTTTGTACAATAAACAGTTCTGGTTACCATGACACTAGTTTTGCCTGGTGATTCGGGGTACATTGCGAGACGCTGCTGGAGTCTTGCCAGGCTGATATTGGAAGAAGTAACCTTTGACGGGGGACACCTAGGCTGGGTGTTCCCAGTCACCCTGTGCCCCCAATAAGCACAGGGTGACTTAGACCCGAGAAGGGATGTGTAGGCTGTCAAAGAAGCTTCCCCGGGTGTGGAATCCATGATCTTTAGGGAGAGGTCTGACCCCCAGGCCCCTCCAAGAGCCAAGGGCATGGTGGTTCCCCTGACAGGGCCCTTTGACCATTATAGTACAAGCAGCAGTTCCATGAACACTTACTGACTAAACGTTGCTGCCAAAAGTTTTGCCTATTAAAAATGTATTTTATTTTTCTACGTTTGTTAACCAATCGTAAATGGCTCTTTCATTGATGTAGATGAAGGATTTTGTAACGAACCTGCATCCATTAATACAGCCAAAGACAAGAACTAAAAAGAACTGTCTGTCTCTGTATGTGGAAGGCAAGGCTGCAGTACCTTAATGCAGCTGGACATTCAGAATTCCCCACCACCCATGTTGAAAAGTAAGAGGCTTTCTGACCGGCTGCCTACTGTTCTATGTTAAATGTAATGTGAATGTTTAAATGTGTTCTGATGGACTTGCGGCCGTAACCACAGTCCAGAGTTGACTGTAAGACAGAATTCCCCACAACCCCTAAGAAGGGGAATCATGTCAGTGCTGTAGAGGTCAAAGAAAGGTGTTGAGGTATGGGCCCCTTTAAGTGTTAAGTAGGGGTGGGGAATAGGAGGGTATATTAAGTGGGGATACTGGAGCGTCACTTCCTTTTAGAAGTGAAACGAAAGGAATCGGCCCTCCCTCCCTGTTTTTGGGGTTTGTTTGGATTTGGTTTTGTTGTGCATGGTTTTTCAGGTCGTAAAAGCACCTGGGGAGGGGGGTTCTTTCTCTGTCAAAACTTTTGGCGCTTTTGGCCCTTGTCAATAGAACAAATGGTACAATTGTTTGGAAAGCATTGTTTACAGGTGGATGCAGGCCAGCGGCCTTGGGCATAAAGCACCTGGACCACGGTCGCGGGTTGGAGTCACTGCATCTCATTGAGCTGCTAATGGGGTGTGGTGGAATGGAGGAAAAGATGTTGCTGAACTTTTGGTGCTCAGTAAGGTGGGCATAAGGTTTATGTCTAACAATTGGCAAAGGCTTGAAGTTGTGGTGGTTGTTTTATATTTTAAAGTCAATAAAGCTGTGGCCTGTTTTTTTTATCCAAACAAGTGTATCTTTATTTGATCTATACCGCATGCCCTGGACATGTAAGTGCATCTGCAATACATGTAACAAATACCGGACCCCTGTTTTGGGAACTTGTTTGGACTGCAATCTTACATGGACCTTCAGGGCTTAAATCGCTGTATTTTTGCATATAACATGCAAGAATACAACAATTTAACCCCTGAAGGTCCATGTAAGATTGCAGTCCAAACAGTAAGACATATGCAATTTGGAGAACATAAGCTGATACCCAGTTTATGCACTGCAAATTGTATTTGTCTCACTGTCTGGTCCAGGTTTAATCAGGTGTCACTTTCCTAATCCCTTCACCTCTATTGTGTATTCACCATTGTCCTCTGTGTGATAAGAGTAGTCTGGTGTCATGATTGTCTGTATCATCTGTTTCTATTGTACTGTGTGTTGTTTGTATCAATCTTATTGCCCGTCACATCCCCCTTCCCCTGAAATGTGGCTACTTCCAATAAAAGTCAGCGTGTTCTTTTTGAGCTACAACAATGTGCTGTCCTTTATTTTAGGAATGGTTTAAGGGTTCCCTTTGACCCCCATGTACAGAAATTTTGTTCCAAGAAGACTGACACGGCTATCCACTTTGTAGCCGCATCACGGAGAGGGAAACCCGGCATGACGGCCAAGGACAACCACTCGTCCTTGGTTCGCGTTACAGATTTATTTTACAGTAAGGTCTGTTATGTTGTGGAATTCCTTGTCCAAAGATGTGGTAATTGCAGATTCAGTGGGTACATTTAAGAGATTAGATACATTTCTAGCAGAATGGAATGTACAAGGTAATACTATATAGCAGGGCTTAAAATTTTAAGTTCTTTGCTACTATCCAGACCTGAAAAGTTACTCGCCACTGAAAGCCATAGCATACCTACCAGGGCTGAATTTTCACTCGCCATTGGCTAATGGAGATAATGAAGATAGTAGTAAGTTAAAAGGATAGTAATACTTCATTTTATCTTTACTTCATTTTGTAGGCATTAAAAAACATGAAGAATGATATAAGTCTTATCTCTCAAACCTTTATGGTTTGAGAGATATTCACAAGCAAAGTTTCCCCTCACTGACCATAACGGTTAGGTCTGCCATCTAGCTGTCAGATTTGGAATCCGGTCTGTGGACCAGCCGTGGCTCTACAGCAGAGCCAAGATCACAAGATATAAAAATAACTATTTCATTGGAAGGGTCTAAAAAGTGTGCTTTCAAACCAGGCACACTTTGTAGACTATTCGAATGAAGTAGTTCTTATATCTCGCAATCTTGGCTCTGCTGCAGAGCCACGTCTGGTCCGCGGACCGGATTCCAAATCTGACAGCTAGATGGCAGACCTAACCGTTTTGGTCAGTGAGGGGAAACTTTGCTTGTGAATATCTCTCAAACCATAAAGGTTTGAGAGATAAGACTTATATCGTTCTTCATGTTTTTTTAATGCCTACAAAATAAAATAAAGATAAATCAAAGTATTACCATCCATTTAAACCTGAAGTCCCCCACTCTATGAAGCAACTTTTTACCCCAGAATTGTGCCTTGTTGTTTTTAACAACATCCATTGTGTAACAATTCATAAATTGCTTAATTGTATACTATTTCTCCATTAAAATTAATCTATTTTCTTTTTTTTTCCCGCTATGTACCGGTGAAACAATCCTCTTTCTGATATTTAAACATATCAGGGATTTTTCCTAAATGGTTTTTGATTTTCCTTACATTGTTTCCGGGTATAAATCACGGCTCGTAAAGGATATTTTTTAATACATTTGCTACTTTTGAAAACAACATTTGGTCTATCTGCCAGTTCTGCAACAAGTGTGGCTTTCAGGGTATGTCCTGCTTAGTGAAACAAAGATACTCTCACTGATGTGAAATGTTTTATTCAAAAGTTATTGCAGCTGAAACATCCTTTTTTATTCTGATCACTGAGGATTGTCCCTCTCTGTGATCCATCTGGACAGTCTTGCTGTTCTGAGGTGAGCAGTGTTACATCAGTAAAAGGGGCGGGAGGGGGATACTTTATCATTCAATTATTCGTGTACTACAACTCTGACAGTATTGAAATAACACTCTCCAAAGTCCAAATACTATGAAGATTAAGTGGAGCTTCTTTTATTTTGAAACATTACTATCCCTTTCAAGGGTTAAATATTACTATCCTTTTATCCAGCTGGCAACTTTTCCACTTTTTGCTTGGAGATACACTTTGCTATTCAAACACACACAAAAGGTGGAGACAAAAAGACACTCAGCCTTAGTACATATAACTCCAGTGAGCTCCATGCCCTCCAAGAAGCAGTTACAATCCCTAACAAATAATAAGAAAAAAACAAAAGGAGAGCTCTATGTAAGTGAACAGAATAAACTAAATATTGCGCCAATGGTGTGCTCACTCTAGAACAGTGGTTCTCAACCTGTGCTCTCAGTGGCTATTAACAGACCAGGATTTTAGAATTTCCTTTTAAGAGCACAGGTGAGTTAATCAATAGGACTGAGCCTCTGATCAACACACTTGTGTTCTAGCAGGGAAATCCCCAAGTCCTGGCCTGCTAGTGGCCACTGGGGGCACGGGCTGAGAACCTCTGCTGTATAGTATACAGTCTGCATGTGTCTGTGTATAAGGACTGGCACTATACAGTATAGGAGGGACAGTCCCTGTTTGACACCCAAATCCCTCTGCTCCTCTATTTAGGAGATCACATTGTGTGGTGTATATACCAGTGTATCAGATTGCTCCACATCAATAAAACCCTTGGTAATGTAGGTGTAAACTTCTGTATAAATCTTATAAATTAGTCTGTGTACAAAATACTTTCATATTCTTCTAAATCATTCACTTACAGAAAGAGTAACTTAACCATTTCAATGCCAGAGGGGATGCAATGCATTGCTTACCCCCTGGCACTCAAAGGGTTAAAAATTCTCTACAATGGTCTGGCACTGTATAGCAGTGGTTCTCAATCTGTGCCCTCAGTGGCTACTAACAGGCCAGGATTTTAGAATGTCCTTTTAAGAGCACAGGTGAGTTAATCAATATGACTGAGCCTCTGATCAACACACTTGTGTTCTAGCAGGGAAATTCCTAAGTCCTGGCCTGTTAGTGGCCACTGAGGGCATGGGCTGAGAACCTCTGCTGTATAGTATACAGTCTGAATGTGTTTGTGTATAAGGACTGGCACTATACAGTATAGGAGGGACAGCCCCTGTTTGACACCCAAATCCCTCTGCTCCTCTATTTAGGAGATCACACTGTGTGGTGTATAACAAGTGTATCAGATTGCTCCACATCAATAAAACCCACAGTAATGTGGGTATAAACTTCTGTATATATTTGTTAAATTAGTCTGTGTCAAAAACTACTTTCATCTTCTTCTAAATCATTCACTTACAGAAAGAGTAACTTAACCATTTCAACGTCAGAGGGGTATGCAATGCATTGCTTACCCCCTGGCACTCACAGGGTTAAAAAAATCTCTACAGTGGTCTGGCACTGTATAGCAGTGGTTCTCAACCCGTGCCCTCAGTGGCTACTAACAGGCCAGGATTTTAGAATTTCCATTTAAGAGCACAGGTGAGTTAATCAATACAACTGAGACTCTGATCAACACACTTGTGTTCTAGCAGGGAAATTCCTAAGTCCTGGCCTGTTAGTGGCCACTGAGGGAATGGGATGAGAACCTCTGCTGTATAGTATACAGTCTGCATGTGTCTGTGTATAAGGACTGGCACTATACAGTATAGGAGGGACATTCCCTGTTTGACACCCAAATCCCTCTGCTCCTCTATTTAGGAGATCACACTGTGTGGTGTATAACAAGTGTATCAGATTGCTCCACATCAATAAAATCCACAGTAATGTGTGTATAAACTTATGTATATATCTGTTAAATTAGTCTGTGTGAAAAAATACTTTCATCTTCTTCTAAATCATTCAACACACTTGTGTTCTAGCAGGGAAATTCCTAAGTCCTGGCCTGTTAGTGGCCACTGAGGTCATGGGCTGAGAACCTCTGCTCTAGAATAATATCGAAGGGCAAGTACCCAAATATGCACATCTATAACACAGTAAGGCTATGAGGCACAAAGCCAAATATAACAAACTCAACTTTATTAAAAATAATAAAACGTATACAAAGTATTCTATAATAGACAATATATACTCTGATTGTACTAACGAAAATAAACCCCAGTAGTATAGTCCCAGAATAATAAGAGGCTGTATACAAATGGATCCATTATCCTCTGTAAAACAGAACTCTTCTTGCTGTTGGACCCAAAAGGACTAGCTGTCTAGTCTCTCAGTTGTATGGGAACAAATGTCTGAAAAAATGTTTGATGACAACTTCACGACCGGGTACCCTGTTCTTCCTTGTGGAAGTCACTTGTAAATTATGCACCTATGGAAGTGTGCTTGTGATGTTCTATAAAACCTTTGAAAGACTCATCTGTACCTTCCCAGGTGGAGATAATGTGATCTTTTTAACATTTATACAAAGCTGCGTTCTTTCCATATGGATTATTATTCCAAACAGAACATTCTCAAAATCCCATGTACAGTACCGATGTGGATCCCATTGCAACAGCTGTTTTTTTCTTTTAAGCAGCATTGCCCCTTGAACAATAAATAGTTTTCTTCAAGAATAAATGTAATGCATTGCAAAATAAACTCTTGTTGTTATGTTGGCAATTCAACACTTGAACATTTCTTTAGAGAACTGAAGGCATTGCTCTCGGAACAACAGGAATTTATTTTGTAATATATTTAATTTATTCTCGAACATAAATATTACTTGTTCAAGGCGCCATGCTACTTACATAAAACAACTATTGTAATGGGTTCCATTTATTTTAAACTTTTGAGAACCAGAAACGTGTCAATTCGTTGGACACTCCTCTAGCTCTAAAAGGGTTAAGAGATGAATGTATACGTTGACATTAGGTCATCTTTATTGGTTATTCACATTTTGTTTTATCATTATTTATCAATAAGTTCATCATATGGTTTATTTTGGGTGTCTTCCTATATTTTCTGCTAATGACCCTCTTTGCATATTATTGACGGATGGAAGAACACTAGATCTAGTCTTCTGATTGATTAGATGCAGGACTTATTGACCACTCTTTCTGTAACTAAATAAATGATTAAGAACAAGACTAAAGTGTTTTATTTACACAGACTAATGTATAAACACATACACTGAACTTTTAACAAACATTAATTTGAGTTTTATTGCTGTGGAGCAATGTGATACACTTATATACACACCACACAGTCTGATATCCTAAACACAGGGACACCAGGGTGATAAACTTATATACACACCACACAGTCTGATCTCCTAAACACAGGGACACCAGGGTGATACACTTATATACACACCGCACAGTCTGATCTCCTAAAAAGAGGGACAACAGGGTGATACACTTATATACACACCACACAGTCTGATCTCCTAAACACAGGGACACCAGGGTGATACACTTATATACACACCACACAGTCTGATATCCTAAACACAGGGACACCAGGGTGATACACTTATATACACACCACACAGTCTGATATCCTAAACACAGGGACACCAGGGTGATAAACTTATATACACACCACACAGTCTGATCTCCTAAACACAGGGACACCAGGGTGATACACTTATATACACACCACACAGTCTGATCTCCTAAAAAGAGGGACAACAGGGTGATACACTTCTATACACACCACACAGTCTGATCTCCTAAACACAGGGACACCAGGGTGATACACTTATATACACACCGCACAGTCTGATCTCCTAAAAAGAGGGACAACAGGGTGATACACTTCTATACACACCACACAGTGTGATCTCCTAAACACAGGGACACCAGGGTGATACACTTATATACACACACCACACAGTCTGATCTCCTAAACACAGGGACACCAGGGTAATACACTTCTATACACACCACACAGTCTGATCTCCTAAACACAGAGACACCAGGGTGATGCACTTATATACACACAACACAGTCTGATCTCCTAAACACGGGGACACCAGTGTGATACACTTCTATACATACCACACAGTCTGATCTCCTAAACACAGGGACACCAGGGTAATACACTTCTATACACACCACACAGTCTGATCTCCTAAACACGGGGACACCAGGGTGATACACTTCTATACACACCACACAGTCTGATCTCCTAAACACAGGGACACCAGGGTGATACACTTATATACACACCACACAGTCTGATCTCCTAAACACAGGGACACCAGGGTGATACACTTCTATACACACCACACAGTCTGATCTCCTGGACACAGGGACACCAGGGTGATACACTTCTATACACACTACACAGTCTGATCTCCTAAACACAGGGACACCAGGGTGATACACTTCTATACACACCACACAGTCTGATCTCCTAAACACAGGGACACTAGTTTGATACACTTCTATACACTCCACACAGTCTGATCTCCTAAACACAGGGACACCAGGGTGATGATACATTTATATACACACCACACAGTCTGATCTCCTAAACACAGGGACACCAGGGTGGGGAAGAGGGACAGAGGGATTTGGATCTCAAAGAGGCACTGGAAGGTACGTGTGTGAGTGTGAACGTGTATGAGAAAGTGTATGTATGTGTACGTAAGTGTTAAGGTGAGCACATATCACTGTATATCAGTAAAGCTTTGAAAACATATCACTTTGCCAGACTGCAAAGGAATCAATGGGACTCAGAAGCATATCTTTTATCATAAACCTCTCAATTTAAAGTGATATGAGTTCCCTTTTGTGTATGTATGAGTGTGTTTGTGTGTGTGATTATCAATGATAATGACAATCAGCAGAAAATCATGTTTGTTTTTTTAACTTCTCTGCTGCTTAGTGATAGCAATGTTTCACAAAAAAAGCAGCTATAGGAATTGTAGTCTGGTAGCCGTGGTTGGTCCTTGTATTCCCCACCACTGATACAGGGCATATTTCCTCCCGAATTACAAATACAAATAGAAAAGATGTGGTGGTGTCATTCTAAAATCTTATGACCTGTCATTTACCTATTACAGCTTATTATAAAACAAAGATAACATTTTCAGAGATATTTCTTTTTGCTACGTTAAAAAAGCATCTTTTTAATTAAAACATATGTCAGAGGACTTTTTCTGCTGAGTACAAGGACACTCCTACTGCTTGAACATGTTTTATTTGAAATATATAACAGCTCAATTTCACAGAGTGATGACACTGTTACTATCACATTCTCTGCAAAATTGTAGCCACTGACACAGATCTCCCATAGCTTGTCTTGTGAAGAGCCTTGAGAGTCCTCTGTTTACAGGAATCAGCTGATTTAACATATAGTCCACTGTGGACTAGAAAGAGCTGGTCAGCTGTTTCATGTGAGGACAGAACTGACAGAGAAGCTGTTATATGTGACAGTTGCTTTGATGATTGTTTCAGCTTCCGAATCAACTGTGAAGTTGGGCAATGGAGAATGGATAAACTCTCCAGTTCCTATGTTATTCTATGGGAGAGATTTAGTTATAGACTACAAGGGAGATGTACTAAGGAGTGATAAAGAGGAGATAACTTCTCCAGTGAGATAAACTCTCCAGTTCCTATGTTATTCTATGGGTGAGATTTAGTTATAGACTACATGGGAGATGTACTAAGGTGTGAAAAAGAGTAGATAACTTCTGCATTGAGATAAACTATCCAGTTCCTATGCTATTCTATGGGAGATCTTTAGTTATAAACTACAGGGGAGATGTACTAAGGTGTGATAAAGAGGAGATCACTTCTCCATTGAAATAAACTCTCCAGTTCCTATGTTATTCTATGGGAGAGATTTAGTTATAGACTACAGGGGAGATGTAGTAAGGTGTGATAAAGAGGCGATAACTTCTCCAGTGAGATAAACTCTCCAGTCCCTATGTTATTCTATGGGAGACATTTAGTTATAGACTACAGGGGAGATGTACTAAGGTGTGATAAAGAGTAGATAACGTCTCCAGTGAGATAAACTCTCCAGTTCCTATGTTATTCTATGGGAGAGATTTAGTTATAGACTACAGGGGGAGATGTACTAAGGTGTGATAAAGAGGAGATAACCTCTCCAGTGTGATAAACTCTCCAGTTCCTATGTTATGTGGTTATAGACTATAGGGGGAGATGTACAAAGGAGATTCCCTTAGCACGATAAAGAATAAAAAACATTTTAAACTGTAATAACTCTGGAAAGGCACACCTGGACATATGATGGAATCACTCCCTGTATAATGAATCCTAATGCCCAGGCGTACTGTCCTGATATGCAGATAATCAAAGAAGGAGGCAGGCAGCACAGTATGAATTTTAAATCATTGAATGTATACACTTTGGACCTTCAGCTGTTGGAGACTACAACTCACATCATCCGCAACCAGCCAGTGTTTTCACCTGCTTATTAAAGTAATAATCATTACACCAACCTTGTATGCTAATGATCAAAGTCTCTCCCTCTCCTCTTACATAGATAATTTGTATTACATACATTGGATACTGCCGTACTCTCCATGGCAAAGTGATCCCCACACATCTCCAGCCAAACATTGCAATTGCAATGACCCATAGTGCATCTCTTCCATGGACAAGGACTTAAAGGGATAGTAATACCTAAAATGTAAAAAAAAATATGTTGTAGGGTTTATCCCCCTGAGTAAAACAAGAGTACTCCCACTGCTGAAAGGTGTTTCGTTCAAAAGTTATTAATTTTCAAAGTTGAATTTTTTAGGTGCAATATCACAGTGGCCTGAAATTGTACAGTGGCGCTGTTGCTACACGATCCTATGGACAGCTCTGGTCTCAGGACCATAAATCTCCATAGGATGGTGTAGCAACAGCGCCACTGTACAATTTCAGGCCACTGTGATATTGCACCTAAAAAATTCAACTTTGAAAATTAATAACTTTTGAATGAAACATCTTTCAGCAGTGGGAGTACTCTTGTTTTACTCAGGGGGATAAACCCTACAACATATTTTTTTTTACATTTTAGGTATTACTATCCCTTTAAGCCACAGAAGATTATTGTGCGTGGTGGGAGGAGCCTGAGGTCCTTTGGTCGTTGTAGTAACTGTCGTAGGCTTAACTAGAAGCCACCGGGCCCTGGTGCAAAAGTTGCCATGGCCCCCCCCCGACCACATTGGCCTCCCCCATTGGCCATCTCCACTGGACACCTCCACAATGCTCCCAATCTTCACATTTCCCCCCCATCATCTCCAAATTGCCCCCATCTCCACATTGCCCCCCATCATCTCCACATTGCCCTCATCATCTCAATATTGTCCCCCAACTCCACATTACCACCACATTGCCCTCACATTGCACCCCCCACCCCTAGTGTCCATTTCCTAAATCCCTGGTGGTCCAGCGGCGTGCCAGGAGAGGTCTGTGCCTCCTTCTGCACAGACCTCTATACTGCTAGAGCTCCCGCACGGTCTTCTCTTCAGTAATGCAGATCACTGGGATATGATGTCATATCCCAGCGCTCTGCATAACTAGAGAGCCAAAGAGGGAGCTCAGCTGATAGAGGTCTGTTCCAAAGAAGAGACAGACTTCAGCATGTTGCAGGTGCTGGGCTGGGGGGGGTCGCAGGGTGCGACCCCTGTTATGCCACTGATAACTGTCATGTCCACCTTCATATCCATAACATCCAGGTCTGATTGAACATGTTATCGCTGGACCTAAGACGCAAGGGCTAAATTCAAAGGGGCCATTTGGATTTTCTGGATTTTTTTTTTAACTTTTTTAATACTTGGTCCAGGGTTCATCAAGGTACCTGCCTGGATCGTTGCTGTGAGGTCTGGGGGACAGCAGTGCAAGAATATTTACTGACGCGAAAAAATTGTTTCTGTTGCAAACCTTTTCCATAAAACGAATATGCTTCTGAAATTGGTAGAGCAAAATAAATAAATTAAATAACAAAGCATCCATGAAATCTGCTTATTAATATCGCTACTAGAAACACAATCTCAATTCACTGAGTCTAACGACAAAATAATTTGATGAACGCGACAGATTCGCAAAGCGTGATGCTAGTTCTGGAAGTGCATTGGAGAGTGCTCTTGTATTCAAGGGTTTAACCCTTTGAGTGCTCCGCAATGCATTTCTCACCCCCTCTGGCACTCAGAGGGTTAATGTGGACCTATTACCTTATCCCATTACAGACCAGAGGTGCGAGCAATGCATGGTAACATACCCCTCTGGTTCCTAAGGGTTTAAGACAAGTTATGTTTATTTTACAGGGAAATCAAATCTGTAGGATAGTTTTTGAGTAATGAAATTATGTTTTGGTGGTACTGTGTGGTACTTACTTCCAATTTACTGGATAGTATCCTAATTAGCTCTGTAATTACTGGTGTATACAGAACCACACATACTGACTAAACTGATATCCATAGAATCACACATACTGACCCCCAGATTTGTCCCACTGCACTGGTATCCATAGAATCACACATACTGAGCCCCAGCCTTGTCCCACTGCATTGGTTTCCATAGAATCACACACACACTGAATCTAACAGGGTGAGATTCTCATGTTGCAGCATTAAACAGCACATCAAGTACTTCAGTTCCAACATGTGAAGAAAGGATTAATATTGCCCCTGTCAATTTCCATGACGCTCATCCCAACAAACCTGGTCATGTACTCTTGATGTGCACAAGAAGCCTTCACAAAGCAACAGCACATATTTGTGAGTTGAAGAGCCTCAACTTATACCTAAGGTGCTGTTTTGTGCAAGTGTGATGCTGCACTCCTCTTCGTGTCACCTGTGGTGTGCAAGGTGGACGCTAGCTGCTGGTAAAAGGTAAAATAATAATGACACCCTTTCTTTCCTTCGTGTAAAACTGCAACTGCATTTACATGCAGCACTTTGAATAGAGTGGAGGGGGCAGATCTAATAGTGGGTTGTGTTTGCATCATCCTCAGCAACCACCAGATGGCTAAGGATGATGGGAGTTGTAGGTGACATTTCATGCCCAGAGAGAGAGCCCCAAGCAGTGCTGAGCATAAACCAGTGAGCGCCCACTGGACTGGAACCACTGCTGTTGCTTTGTGAAGGCGATACTAATCCTTTCTTCACATATTGGAATTGAAGTACTTGATGTGCTGTTTGTTGGGATGAGCGTTATGGAAATTGACAGGGACAATATTAATCCTTTCTTCACATATTGGAATTGAAGTACTTGATGTGATGTTTAATGCCACAACATGAGAATCTCGCGCTTTTCATGCAGGGCGAGATTCTCATGTCTCCCTTTTAATCACTGTGACATGTTTAATGTGCCGTGTAGTCGCACACTCTGTTGCATGCAACATTTTAAAAAGGATACCGTCCAGCTGCACTGATAGTCATAGAACCACACATACTGACTATTCCGTCTTGCTTTATAAGATAAAGTGTCTTCCCAAACCCTCTATGTTGATGAATCTTGAAGAATTTAGTGGAGGCACAAGATGTTTCTTTCTTAAGCCCTGGAGAGCCAGAGGGCTAATCAATGCCATGCTTTGCAAGGAGTTGCATACCCCTTTGGCACTCAAGTTGTTAAGACATATGAATATAACAAAGGATGGACACCATATTGTAGGAGACCACTCAAGACACAAGGGCAAATTTGACTAGGTGAGAGACAGAGGTTTGGTGGTGACTACAGATTCCTATATATTGTAACATAGTAATATAGTAACATAGTAAATTAGGTTGAATAAAATCACAAGTCCATCAAGTTCAACCTTCTCATCATACCCCAGTAATTTTATAACTTTCCTGCTAAAAAAATAAGTTAGTCTTTATCAGACCTTCCTGATCTGCCTACTAATAAACAGTATAACTCTGTATGTTCCCTTTGGAAAGAAATGTATCTAATCTTCACTTGAATGTATCCATTGTATATGCCATAACCACCTCCTTGGGCAAGGAATTCCATAATGTAATAGTCCTTTCCATAAAAAAAAACCTTCCTCTGCTGAAGTCTAAACCTCCTTTCCTCTAATCTCAAGGGGTGTCCCCTGGTCATCTGATCAGGCCTTGGAATAAATAGTTCATCGCAGAGATCCTTGTATGGACCTCTCATATACTTGTACAATGTGATAAGATCTCCTCTTAGTCGTCTTTTCTCTAGAGTAAATAAACCAAGTTTGTCTAGTCGTTCCTCATACGTCAAGTCCTCCATTCCCTTAGTTAATTTTGTTGCTCTTCGCTGTACCCTCTCTAGTTCTAGTATATCCTTTTTCAGAACTGGTGCCCAAAACTGCACTGCATACTCAAGTTGAAGTCTTACCAGTGATTTGTACAATGGCAAAATAATGTTATCCACTCTTGCTTCAATACCTTTTTATACAAGACAGGACTTTGTTTACCTTTGTTACTGCTGTTTGACACTGGTCACTGTCTCCAAGTTTGTAGTTGACAAGGATACCCAGGTCTTTCTCTAGCAATGAGTCCCCTAAAATTATTCCATTCAGTTCATAAGTAGCCTTGGGATTGTTTCCTCCCAAATGCATGACTTTACACTTCCCCACATTAAACTTCATATTCCACGTTTGCCCAATCTCACATTGTATGTAAGTCCCTCTGTAGAGAGAAAATATCCTGTTCTGAATTAATTACTCTGCATCTGGTAAAACTGAAACCCTGGATTATGGCAGCTTTGCCTTTGGTTTTAGTTTGGTTTTAGTTCTTCAGAGATACCATAGTGAATTCTGTTAGATGTTAAAGTGCGGCTTGGAGGATACAGACAGACTCCTCTGCTTTGGGTCTGGAGTGACATAACTTGGATATAGGCAACTTTACTTACATTGTACTCTAAGGTACCTTTTAAGATAAAATTAACTCATTATTCTTATTACAGGATTAAGCCCTTGGATTTCACAAATATAGGTCCATGTTAAATAAAAGTCAGTTGCTGAGTGCATTCTTCTATACAAACTCTGTACTATAGTGTTGCAGCTAATGTTTATATTTTTAAGGGAACTGTTAAGACTTTTTTAATGGAAACCTATATGTTATAGGACTTTTCCTGCTGAGTACCGTAAAATCTCAGGTATAATACGCACCTGTGTATAATACGCAGGTGTATATTATGCCCAAGATTTTAGGGGAAAACAAGAGTGCCCATGTATAATACGCACCGCAGTAAAATCGTGCGTATTATACCCGAGATTTTACGGTAAATGTCACCCCCCCCAGGAGCTAGGCGGTGGACGACCGGGTCTTAAGTGTCACAACCCCCACCCCAGGCTAGGTGGTCATCCACCAGGCCCAACAATCATGTGTGTCCCCCTCCTCCCCCGGGGGCTTCGCTACTGCTGCATAGGTTTACTGGTCACCTAGATAAGCCATACCATTGTCATCATTGAATACCAGTTTTCCCCCAACAACCAACCAATGACATCCATGTTCAAATACATGACACACAAGGGGCTCCTGGAAGGTTGTTGTTGGGGGTAGGATTTATCATCTCATCCCCTTTTGAGTGCCAGAGAGGTATCTGGTGCACTGCAGCACAATGCACTGGACGCCTGTCCGGCACTCCCAGGGTTACAGGCTTGGCCACGCTGAACAGTATTGTGCCGCTCTCAGTGAGCTTCGGACTTGAGACATAAACATACACCACAATGAGATACCAGTTTTCCCAAGAACCAAACAATGACATCCATGTTCAAATACATAGCTCCTGGAAGGTATGTTGGGGGAAGATGATTTATCATCTTAACCCTTGGAGTGCCAGAAAAGGGATCTAGTGCATTGCAGCGCAATGCATAGGAAACCTTTCCAGCACTCAAAGGGTTATCAGGTATAATACGCACCTGTGTATAATACGCAGGTGTATATTATGCCCAAGATTTTAGGGGAAAACAAGAGTGCCTATGTATAATACGCACCGCAGTAAAATCGTGCGTATTATACCCGAGATTTTACGGTAAAACAAGTGTACTCCAACCGCTCTCATTTGTTTCATACAAAAGTTATCACTGTTCAAAATATCAGAAAATGAATTACAGTGTGATTACTTACTGAAAGTTCAAAAGGACAGGAAGTGACTCAGCAGTTTCTATAACATTCTATTGAGAACTGGTTGTCAGTGACTCACCTCTCCCAGTAAATGCAATAGAATAACTGATTGGAATCTGATCCCTAGAGGACACTGTTAATGTGACAAAAACAAGCATGCAACCTGTGATATGCACCTCTCAGCAGTGGGGGTGTACTGGCTTTACTCCACAGGAAAAATCCTACATGATATAACTTTTTTTCATAAAAAAAAGCTTACTCCTTTTTTAAGTGAAAATCAGCTCATGGATTCATTAATTTTTCACTATTTCGATATCATTTTTATCTTACAGATACTGCCTGGGTGTTCCTTTGCTGAGTCACCCATAAATATGTGATTATAACTCATGGTTGGATACAATGTCTGCGATTGTAGGACTGACTAGGAAACAATTTATGAATAATAGATTATTATGATTCTACTGGCCTCTCTGGGGTTGGAGGGGTGGCATGGTATTGAACTATGCATCTGGGGGTCACTGACTAAAATTTGGTTGGTGTATCCTTATGGGATGGGTGCACATGTCCAGTAATATGAAGTATGATTTATACAGCAATTCAGTTGTACGTTTCCTAATACTTATCTTTACTGTAACCTTCTTTAAAGGGACTGTAATGTTTCATGAAAACAACAGCTCCAATTAATCTTCATAGTATTTGAGCCATGGAGAGTGTTATTTCAATACTGTCAGAGTTGTAATTCAAGAGTAATTGAATGATAAAGTATCCCCCTCCTTCCCCTTTTACTGATGTAATACTGCTCACCTCAGATGTGGAATCTAGTCCATAGACCAGACAGCTCACAGCAAGGGACAATCTTCTTACTGTGATGCCCCCTTGACAGGTTTTTCAGGTTTTTCCTTATGACCACTGAAGATTGTCCCTCTCTGCGATCCATCCGGACAGTCCTGCTGCTCTGAGGTGAGCAGTGTTACATCAGTAAAATGGGCAGGAGAGGGATACTTTATCACTCAATTACTCTTGTACTACAACTCTCACAGTACAGAATTAACACTTATACTGTTTAAAAAACAGTACTTATGGATACACTGAAATAGTTTAAAAAAAACTAAGATATATTTTTATTTATTTTGGCTCTCTAAAAAATATGGTAAGACCTTGATATAGGGCTCTGTAGCACACACCTCCACAGAGTTATTCATGTGTTCATAGTGCCTGTTCTGTTTTCACTATATATATATATATATATATATATATATATCTATATATATAAAAGAAGACTTTGTGCCTGCCAAAACACACCCAGGGGTGGTATTAAGGAGGAGTTACTGT
Organism: Rhinophrynus dorsalis; assembly: GCA_037306005.1. Taxonomy (NCBI): domain Eukaryota; kingdom Metazoa; phylum Chordata; class Amphibia; order Anura; family Rhinophrynidae; genus Rhinophrynus; species Rhinophrynus dorsalis. The sequence goes on along the minus strand of CM074727.1, from coordinate 175,462,817 downwards.
TCCCATTGGGTGATTCAATCATGCAGGGAGTTGGCCCACCCCCACTATGCAGCCCGCCCACCACTAACAAAGTCAGAAAAAAACAATATGGCCGCCACTTGCTCCTACACCACAGACAAACACACATGCCCCACTCACACAGCACCACACAAACACACACATGTCCCACTCACACACACAGACCACCACACACACATGCCCCACTCACACAGCACCAAGCAGACATGCCCCCACTCACACACACAACACCACATACACACACAAAGCCAGAAATACATATGGCTGACACACACACAGTCACTCACCCTGACTCCCAGAGGCCTCAGCAGGACCTGTAGTGCAGCACCAGAGGAACAAAATTGCACTCAAAGGGTTAAGGTAGGTCCTCATTGCTCAATTATTTCTTCACTGTCATCATTTGCCATGCAAGACTCAGGACAGACAGCCATCAGATTCACACTTAACCCACTGACTGCCACAGGGTTGTGTATCAAGTTTTACCCCTCAGGGAGTGTGTTCAAACTCCTCACACTGTAAACTTGCATTTCCCTCCCACTTCTCCTCCTTCCCCAGCCTATTACTAACACTTTTCCATATTTATGTTAAGCCCCGCCCCCTACTCGCGATTAAGCCCCGCCCCCTTTTAACCCAGATTGCCCCATTGCTCTCTCCACATCAGCACCACATGAGGGACTCCACAAGTAAAAATTCCCAGGTATAACACATACATGCCTCACTCACACACCACCAAACACCCATACACACACACAAAGCCAGAAAGAAAGATGGCTGACACACAGTCACTCACCTTGACTCCCAGTGGCCTCAGCAGGACCTGTAGTAAAGCCACTGAATGGTGCTGCATCAGCAGGGGAACAAAATGGCACTCAAAGGGTTAAGGTAGGCCCTCATTGCTGAATTATTTCTTCACTGTCACCATTTGCCATGCAAGACACAGGACAGACAGCCATCAGATTCACACTTAACCCACTGACTGCCACAGGGTTCTGTATCAAGTTTTACCCCTCATGGAGTGTGTTCAAACCCCTCACACTGTAAACTTGCATTCCCCTCCCACTTCTCCTCCTTCCCCAGCCTATTACTAACACTTTTTCCACATTTATGTTAAGCCCCGCCCCCTACTCGCGATTAAGCCCCACCCACTTTTAACCCAGATTGCCCCATTTGTCTCTCCACATCAGCACAACATCAGTCCCCTCTAGGGACTTCACAAGTCAGTGTTCCCAGGTGTGAACACACTTCCCACTGCTATTTAACTCTGACATGCCTCTCTATACCTTAACCCTTTGAGTGCCAGAGGGGTACACAACTCATGAGCACATGTGTTTCTGCTCATATATGTTGTGTGTCTGTGTGTGTACATCTCTGTTACATATGTGTGTCCATATGTGCATCTCCAGTGTGTCTGTGTGTATGTCTTTTGCATGTTTCTGCTGCTCACTGTGTGTATGTGCATACCTCCCAACATTTCACAGGGCCAAAGAGGGACACGTTAGTTTTAGGTAATATTATTGGGGGTGTGACTGGTGGGCGGGGCATTAGTAAGAATTTTTAGGTTATTTCATGACCTATTACTGGCTATTTATGTAACTGAATAAATGATTTAGTTCAAGACCAAAGTATTTTATTTGCACAGACTAATGTATAAACACATATACTGAAGTTTATTGCTTTATTGCTGTAGAGCAAAGTAATACACACCACACAGTCAGGGCTGGTGCAAGGATTTTTGCCACCCTAGGCAAAACCTAATTTTGCCGCCCATTTCGCTCCGCCCCTTGTGTCCCACCCCTTTATACCCTGCCTACTTATACCCAACCTCTTTTCATGATTGTCCTCTCTCTGCCCCCTGAGCCACTCTGCCCCTGTTCTGGAGATGCCTGTAAAAGATGCCCCCCACCAGCTCCAACTTGCCCCTTATCAGCTTCACTTTGGCCCACCAGCTCCTCTTTGCCCCTATCAACTCCAACTTGCCCCCATCAGCTCCAACGTGCCCCCACCAGCTCCATTTTGCCCCCTCAGCTTCACTTTACCCCCTCAGCTCCAACTTACCCCCATCAGCTCCACTTTGCCCCCCATCCTCTCCAACTTACCCCCATCAGCTCCACTTTGCCACCCATCCGCTCCAACTTTCCCCCATCCGCTCCAACTTGCCCCCACCAGCTCCACTATGCCCTCTCAGCTCCAACTTTCCACTATCAGCTCCACTATGCCCCCAGCAGCTCCAACTTGCCCCCATCCGCTCCAACTTGCCCCCCCATCCGCTCCAACTTGCCCCACCAGCTCCACTTTGCCCCCCCTCAGCTCCACTTGCCCCCCCTCAGCTCCAACTTGCCCCCCCTCAGCTCCACTTTGACCCTCATCAGCTCCACTTTGACCCTCATCAGCTCCAACTTGCCCCCATCATCTCCAACTTGCCCCCACCAGCTCCACTATGCCCCCTCAGCTCCAGCTTTCCCCTAACAGCTCCAACTTGCCCCCATCATCTCCACTTTGCCCCACATCTGCTCCAACTTGCCCCCTCAGCTCCACTATGCCCCCTCAGCTCCAACTTGCCCCCCATCACATACCTGTATCTCCCGCGCAGTCTTCTCTTCAGTAATGCAGAGCGCGGCGGGAGATCATGACTCCCAGCGCGCTCTGCATTACTAAAGATCCGACCAGATGAGGGAGCGCTGTAGCAACACAGACCTGACTGTGTTGTGGTTCCTGGCGTGGTGTGTGGGTGCAGCTCTTCTCCGCTGCATGCCCGCGCCCCCAGTACGTGTGCGCCCTAGGCCGGCGCCTACCTCGCCTATAGGTGGAGCCGGCCCTGCACACAGTCTGACCTCCTAAAAAGAGGGACAACAGGGTGGGAAAGAGGGACAGAGGGATTTGGCCCTCAAAGAGGGACTGTCCCTCCTAAAGAGGGACACTTGGGATGTATGGTATGTGTCTGCCTGTATGCTGCATATGTCTGTGTTTATCAGTGTGTCTGCATTTCACACACGTGCGCCCAATGGTCATAACATGACGGGCAACGCCGTCCCATGTTGCTAGTATATATATATATATATATATATATATATATAGAAAAGAACCATTTTTTTTTTAGATTTTAAGCTCCTTGGCGCTGGATCACCTTCCCAGTGTATAATTACCTTTGATGCACTTTTCCACGCAATTTAATGGGATTCTCTTAACCCAGTTCTGTATTTTTGTATTGTACTATTACTATTTCTGTAAAGCTCTGTGTACATGGATGGCGCTATATAAATAAAGACACATACATACATTTCGTTGTATAGCATCCAGTTTCACTCCACTATCATTAAAGTGGAAATGTCACTTTGTAACAACTAGGTGATTTTGAAAGCTTTTTCAAAAGGAAACTATAATTATCTTAGCCCTTTTTATTTAAAACAATAGTTTATGAGATATTTAGCTTCATTTATATGATAGTGCAAATCTTCCAGGCATACCTGGAGGACTCAAACATTCTGCATAGCTCTTCATTACCAACTGTCACTTCCTACCAGGAAGTACAAGCTCAGCTGCATAAACAGACGCATATTTCTGAACATATTATTTGAAATTAAATATGACTAACATAAATCTGGGTGATTTTTGATACTCTTTTCAAAATCACCTATTTGTTACAAAGTGATAGCTCCCTTTTAAGGTTTAATGTCAGCAAACTCCACGTGTCAGTCTTGTTGCATGCGCAGGGAAATAATATAAAGTCACACCAATTTCTCTGTGCCTTTTTTAATTAATAGCATTTAGGATTAAAGGAAAGGAGTTCTCTAAAATATCCATATTCTTTTACAAACAAGACGTTAAAGCTAATCTTATTCTTGTTTTTTATAGGTAATGAGTATTTTCTATGCTGAGAAACAGTTGATGGGACTGGGGGTGGGGTCATATAAGGAGTGAGGGTGTATTCACAGGCGGAGCTATGGGAACCTAGAGGGAATTGGCTAGGTTCGCCTGGAGTGTAAAACCAACTCTGGTTATAACAAACAAATTGTGAGCAAAGTGAATTACAGCGTGATTACTTCCTGGAAGTTCAAACTTTCAGGAAATGACTCAGCGGTTTCTATCACAACTGATTGTCAGTGACTCCCCTCTCCTAGAGAATGCAGCAGAATAACTCATTGGAATCTGACCAATAGTGGGAACTGTTATTGTAAGCAAATGCAAGAGTTTAAACTAAAAACTCTGGAAATATGCAGTGGGACTACCCTTATTTTACTCAACAGGAAAAATTACAAAGTATTTTCATTTCATAACAAAAGTTTACATAAAGGGATAGTAATACTTCATTTTAACTTTATTTTATTTTGTAGGCATTAAAAAAACATGAAGAATTATATAAGTCTTATCTCTCAAACCTTTATGGTTTAAGAGATATTCACAAGCAAAGTGTCCCCCTCCTGCCCCTTTTACTAATGTAACACTGCTCAGCCAGATCAGAAGGGAGGTGCCCAGGTAGACTGCAGAGAGGGACAATCTTCAATTAAGATAAGGGAAAAACCTGAAAAGCTTGTCAAGGGGGGTAGGGCTTTCATTGTTTTCATAGGAAGAAGATTGTCCCCTTCTGTTATCTGTCTGGTCTATGGACTGGATTCCACATCTGAGAAGAGATGGCTTACACTAGGTAAAAGGGGCGGGAGGGGGAAACTTTGCTTGTGAATATCTCTCAAACCATAAAGGTTTGAGAGATGAGACATATCATTCTTCATGTTTTTTAATGCCTACAAAATAATATAAATATAAAACAAAGTATTACTATCCCTTTAAAGTACCTCAGCAAATTGATGTCAGGCCAGTGCAGGACTAGTAAATCGGTCAGTGGCCTAACTAGTCATAGGAGGTGCAAATTTTTTTTTTCGAACGCCAACACCCCCTCAACAAAAAATGTATATATTTTCACAGATGCATAACTGGAAGCTATTGGACCTTGGGGCAGATGTGGCCAGCTTGGATAATGCACCCTGGTTCAACTGCACCCTCTGCTCCTCCCTGTAGTTACGCCCCTGCCTGGGATGCTGGGTGCCGACACAACTGCACTCCCCCCATAGTTACTCCCCTGAAATCAATTCCAGCACTTGTTTCGGAGCTGAATCCTATTTCTACTCTCCTCTCACTGAGATCTTCCCACTGCTGCTGTTTACAGAGCTTCATATTGATGCTACAAGGAGGCTGAAGCCTTGTTTATCATTTGTTACCACAGCACTTTACAGACTCCAGCCATAAAACTAATTAAAGTCCAATTAGGAACAGATCTTCTTTGGGGGTGAATGTTTCATCTGCCCATTAGAGCCCTTCACTTAACAGAAAATGGAGCGAGTTTGTCTCTCCTCTGTTACAATGTATCTTGTTGATATTTGCATATACTAAGCAGTAAGCTATTGAGATGGTTAGTACCATGAAATGTGAGAAAGTTACAGCGATCATTCATTTATGATTCCCTCCCACATAGCTGGAAAACTCATATTGTTTATACACATTATCAGTGTAATATCAGTATCCGTCAATCTATTTAACCCCTTAGGGACTAGAGGTGTGCACAATACATTGCTACCCAAAGCATTGTGCTCTCATTTCTTCCTTAATGGGTTAAATTAGCACTAACCTGTTAGGAGCCAGATGTGTGTGTGTGTGTATGTGTGTGTGTGTGTGTGATGCTGTGTATGTGTGTGATGCTGTGTGTGTGTGTGTGTGTGTGTATGAAAGGGAAAGAGAGACGCATGATATCCCCCACTCTGGCACTAAAATGGCTAATCATTTAGTTATTAATGTACCATAACACTCAAATATTACCCTAATAGCTATGATTCAAGGGGGTTTAGATACTGTAAAGACAAAGAGGTAATGTGTCGGGGGTTGTTAATAATCCCTCTTTCTTGAAATTGTACTCAAAGACTAATTGGTCATGGGCTAATGACCCCAATTTTTTTTTTTTGTATTCTTATATCACCCAAGGAGATATTAGGGGTTCATACCTCCCAAGTTTCCCTCTTTAGGAGATATTAGGGGGGTCTATACCTCCTAAGTGTCCCTCTTTAGGAGATATTAAGGCTCCATACCTCCCAAGTGTACCTCTCTAGGAGATATTAGTGCTTCATACCTCCCAAGTGTCCCTTTTTAGGAGGTACAGTAGCTCTTTGAGACCCAAATCCCTCTGTCCCTCTTTACCACCCTGGTGTCCCTGTGTGTAGGAGATCAGACTGTGTGGTGTGTTTATAAGTGTATCACCCTGGTGTCCCTGTGTTTAGGAGATCAGACTGTGTGGGGTGTATATAACTGTATCACCCTGGTGTCCCCGTGTTTAGGAGATCAGACTGTGTGGTATGTATATAAGTGTATCACCCTGGTGTCCCTGTGTGTAGGAGATCAGACTGTGTGGTGTGTATATAAGTGTATCACCCTGGTGTCCCTGTGTGTAGGAGATCAGACTGTGTGATGTGTATAGAAGTGTATCACCCTAGTGTCCCTGTGTTTAGGAGATCAGACTGTGTGGGGTGTATATAACTGTATCACCCTGGTGTCCCCGTGTTTAGGAGATCAGACTGTGTGGTATGTATATAAGTGTATCACCCTGGTGTCCCTGTGTTTAGAATAACGATGGTGAAACAGCCTGTCAGCTATTAAAAATATGTATTGATTTATTTATTGATGAAGTCAGTGACTAAACTGATATTTCCTGTTCTTGAACTGTATGATGCAGGTAAGAAGCGGATTAGGTTTTACTGGCATGCTCGTTCATGAGTGCTAGTTATTTAGGTTTAAGAAAAAAAAAATCTTTGATGGGCCCCAACCTGTGGTCAGGTAAGCCACATTAATTAGGTAAAAAACATTTTTAAAAAATGTAGGACCCCAACCTGGGGTCAGGTGAATCTTATTTGGCCGTGCCTTGGATTCCCATGTTTTAGGGCTTCCCTGCTGAGTAAAATGTGGGTACTCTCCCTGCTGGCAGTTGCTTTATTCAAAACTTATAACAGTTCAAACTGTCACAAAGTGAGTAACAGCTTCATCACTTCTTGACAGTTGAACACTTAGACAGTTTGAACACATTCTATGGTGAACTGTTGGCAGTGACTCACCCATAGAATGCAGCATAATAACTGTCTGAAAACCAGGTTAAAAAGAGAGTCACTTACTGGCCACTAGAGGGAACTGTTAAGTTATATAAAAAAAAAAAAAAAAGCCAACAGTTTAAACTGTAATAACTCCAGACAAACTCATCTCCCAGAAGTGGGAGTATCTTTATTTTATACCAAAGGAAAAGCAAGATATGATTTTTGATTAAAAATATGTTTATTGCTTCGTTAACCTCATTTGGAAATGTTCTTAGTTCTCCTCTCCATGTAAAATTCAGTATTGGAACAGATGAAAAAATTGGCCCATATGTATAAATACAAAAGTTGTGCAATTCTGCGGAAAACCAGTGGTACAATAGGTAGCAAATACAAATATACCCCCCCACAAGTCCCATTGAATTAAACTGGGCTTATAACCCACTGAATGCTATAGAGGTCTCAAGCACATTGCTTTGAAATGCATTCCAGACCTCTTGTACTCAAAGTGTTAAAAAATTCCCACCATTTAAACAAAAGTATACATTTAGTTAATTTACTCCATTGGACCACTAGGTGGCACAATATGTTCCGCCCAGCTCATAGTTTTCCTGTCTTCTATAACACTTCAGTCTCCACCAGAATCTCCCCCACATTTACAGTCAGGATAATCTTTCTTCTTCTCAGAATAGGTTCCATTGCTTTTGTCAGGCTGCACCTCCCCTGCTGGTAAGTCATTTAAAAGTCATTTACAATGAATGGTGGGAGCATAATGTAATTTAAAAGGACAATAATGCTTAATAATATTTTTTCCAAGTTGCTTTTGTGTTCGAACTTTGAGTATCAGAGACTTGTCAAATTCTTTTGTACACCAATCTACGCTCCTTTATTAAAGGCGTAGTAATATTTCACAAAAAAAAGCAGATCTGATTAATCTTCATAGTATTTGGGCCGTGGAGAGTGTTATTTCAATTCTGTCAGAGTTGTAGTTCAAGAGTAATTGAATGATGAAGTATCCCCCTCCCTCCCCTTTTACTGATGTAACTAGGGTTGCCACCTTTTCTTCAAAAAACTACCGGCCATGGCACTCCCTCCATAGACTTAACATTGGACAGAAGCACATTTTTTACCGGCCTGCAGGTAAAATACCAGCTGGGTGGCAACCCTAGATGTAACACTGCTCACCTCAGAGCAGCAAGACTGTCCGGATGGATCGCAGAGAGAGACAATCTTCATTGACCATAAGGAAAAACCTGAAAAATCTGTGAAGGGGGCAGGGTTTTCTTTATGATCACAGCAAGAAGATTGTCCCTTGCTGTGAGCTGTTCGGTCAAGAGACCAGATTCCACATCTGAGGGGAGGTGTCTTACACTAGGTAAAAGGGGAGGGAGGGGGATATTTTATCATTCAATTACTCTTGAACTACAATTCTGACAGTATTGAAATAACACTCGTCCACATACTATTCTGTTGGGGAGTGGTGGGGGTTGTTGTATAATAGCCGCTGAAGGGTCTCACGTTTTATATATTTGCCCTGCATTATAACAAATTTAAAGATAAACACCATTTTACAAAGAAAAATACTTTAGTCTTTCGAATGGCAATATTATATTAAAGTAGACCTAACACCCTAAAATAAGATTTGTTAACGTTAAAGATGTGTTGTACTCGACATTTGTTTGTAATATAAATAGTGTTTGAGAAATATTGTGGTGGCACAGTCTGGCACTCCATGCTAATTCATTTCTGCATACAAAGGCATCCAGGTAATAATATCTACGGATCCATCCTTTTACATGTTTTTCTATTACATTTGCTGTTAGTTTGTCACACTCCAATTTTATGTCATGTCCTCTTGAAAAATGGATTCCTGAAATGTATTCATTTATTGTTAACTAATTTTAACTCCTTAAAGGGATAGTAATACTTTATTATTACTATCCCCCATATTGTAGACATTTGCAGAATAAGTTAATAGCCCCCAGGTTCATCTCTCAAACCTTTATGGTTTGAGAGATAACCAAAGGCAAAGTTCTCCCCTTGTACTGACTGCAGGGGAAGTCTGTCATACGTGAGGCTTGTGGCTCTTTAGCTGAGCCGAGATCCCGTTAGTGACAAATGATTATTTCATTGAAATGGTCTTCTACATGCGATTGGTTTGCAAGCACATGTAGAAGACCGTTTCAGTGAAATAATTCTTTGTCACTAACGCGATCGCGGCTCAGCTGCAGAGCCGCATGATGAAAGTCAGACTGGATATCCCTGCAGTCAGTACAAAGCTGACTTCAGGGAAGGGGGAGGGAGGGGGGAATTTTGCCTTCTGTTATCTCTCAAACCATAAAGAGAGATGAACCTGGGGACTATTAAATTATTTTGCAAATGTCTACAATATGGGGGATAGTAATAATAAAGTATTACTATCCCTTTAAGGACCAGTGGTCCTGGGAACTTTCCGTCCCATAAGGACCTCTTTGATCCTTGCTGACGCACCGGTACACGTGACTTGTTGCGTGTATCCGCGCGCCACTTTGTGGCCTGAAAGATCGCTCCAGTCTTGGAATGGTCAATTTTAGGCCTCATTTTTAATTACACTGCCCCCGGTGGAGAGCTGTAAGTAAAAAGTACGTGACATACTATGATCGTCATTGGTTCTTAAGTATTTAAGGACCATGGCGGTCATAGTACGTCATGAAGTCCTTAAGGGGTTAAAGCCCATCTACACTGCCTGTGCCGCAGCTGATATGGAGTGGGGAGCTCCGAATTCAGACCGGAGTCCTCTCTGCGCACCGGGCTCTGGTCTGAATTTGGAGCGCCCCGCTCCGTATCAGCCGTGGCGCGGGCAATCTGTACTGAGCATGACTGCAGCTCTCTCACCCATCTCTACTGGGCATGACAGCTTCTGACAAACATCCTTAGCGAATTATAATATAGGATTAGCAAGGCTATGTTTGGAGTTGTGCTTGTATGGAAGAAGAGGTGAAGTAAGTGAGACTGACCCAATTAATAACCCACAGAATAATGTAGTACGTTAACCATTCTGTTGTCTGCACTTAACTTCCATATTAACGGACTTATTTAATCAGATCTACTAAATTCCCGCATGGTGTACGTGAAAATAAAGTATCCAAAATTTGTGCTCTGCCAGCATTGCATTGTCCATTTGTCCATCAAACTAAGAGTTTCTATGTGATCTTCCGGTCATCCATCTGGAGAGCTCACTTGTGACTTTAGCATTGACGTTAGTCCATTGATATGGAAGGTGAGCGAAGGCAGCAGAACGGTACTACTTTATTTTCAGGGAAAGTAATTGGGGCAGTCTCATTTACTTTATATCTTCTATCATATTAGCACAACTTGAAACATAGTATTACTGTCTCTTTAACCTGTTACGGCACCAGGATCATAACGAGTGTCCATGCGTTAAGAACCGGTGATGGTCTTGGCACTTCATTACTTTTTTAATCACATCGCTCCTGATCACTACGGGAGTCTAAACCTGACCTCCCCAAGACCGAAGCAATCAGTTTCAGCCTCTCTTTCAGCGAGTTGGTTCATGTGATCGCTCACATGTGCCGGCTCCCCAAATGCAGTCTATGCGATCCTTCAGGGATAAAGTACCGCAGGTGTACTGGTCCCGGTTAATGACGAGTATTTGAATTTTCCCCTTTTCTACCTTCTATCCTCTGAGCTGTACATATACAGTCCTGGAGTCTGTCCTAATATGTTTTGTTATTTAGGTCTTGCATAATTTTAGTGATATCTATGTAAAGTGGATCACACACACACAAAAATACACATACACTGACAGACACACACATACAGAAACATACACTCACATACACACACAAAAACACACATACACTGACGTACGTATACATACACTCACATACACACACAGAAACAAACACACACATTTACACAGACACAAACGCAGTCACAAACCTACAAATGCACACACACACACACACACTCAAACACATACACAGACACACAGACCCACACACACATACACACAAAAACACACATAAACTGACATACGCACACATACACTGACAGACACACTCATACTCAAACATATACAGACATACTTAAATGCAGTCACAAACCTACAAATGCACATACAAAAACACACACACACATACAGACACACATGCACGCACAAAAACACACATACACTGACATACACATACATACACAAACATACACTCACATACACACACAGAAGCAAACATGCACATTTACACATACACAAAAGCAGTCACCAAACCTACAAATGCACAAACACACACACACACACACACATGCACTGACATACGCACACAAACACACATACTCAGTCACAATCCTACAAATGCACATGCATAAACACACACACACATGCACTGACACACACATATACAAATATAAACTCACATACACACACAAAAACACATACACTCACATACCTACACATACACTGACATACACACATAGAAACAAACACACACACATTTACACAGACACAAACACAGTGACAAACCTACAAATGCACACACACACACATACACACACAAACACACACCCACACATATAAAAACACACATAAACTGACATAAGCACACATACACAAACATACACACACATAAGCAAATGCAGTCACAAACCTACAAATTCAAATACATAAACACACACATACACACACACACATATAAACACACATGCACACACAAAAACAAATGCACACACAAAAACACACATACACTGACATAGGCACACATACGGTGACAGACAGACACATACACAAACACACTCACATACACACACAGAAGCAAACACGCACATTTACACATACACAAAAGCAGTCACAAACCTACAAATGCACACACACACACAAACACATGCACACATGTACACAAAAACACACAAACTGACATACGCACACATACACTGACATACACTCACATACACGCACAGAAACAAACACACAGATACACTGACATACACTCATATACACGCACAGAAACAAACACACACACATAAACACAGACACAAACGCAGTCACAAACCTACAAATGCACACACACACAGACACACACATGCACACATACACACAAAAACACACATAAACTGACATACGCACACATACACTGACAGACACACTAATACACAAACATACACTCACATATGCAAACACAGTCACAAACCTACAAATGCACACACATAAACACACACACAAACAAACACACACACATACAAACACACATGTACACACAAAAACACACATACACTGACAGACACACACACACACACACATACACAAACATACACTCACACACACACACACACACACACAAAAGCAAACACGCACATATACACATACACAAACGCAATCACAAACCTACAAATGCACAAACATAAGCACACACATATACACACACAAACACACATACACACACACACAAACACACACACATACAAACACACATACACTGACACACACACACACACACACATAAACAAACATACACACATGCACACACAGAATCCACCACACACATTTACACATACACAAACATATACACACATATACATACACACACAATCATACAAAAACAGACATGCACAAGCACACAAGTATACACATACACACCTAGACACATACACACCTAGACACATACAAACACTCCTATTTACTCACAGTTACACTGCATACACACAACATATACACATGTAGATAGTAGAAAATAAGATTGAATGTTAACCCCTTAAGTGCTAGAATGGTCTCCAACAAGGACTTTGGCATTCCAGTGATTAAAAGTCTCAGTTTAAATCAACGAGTGGTGCTCTTGGTTTGCAGCAGAATTACTTCTCTTTTGTGCTGTGTATATGACCTAAAGGGTTAACCCTCTTTCTGTGTTCCCAAAAAACCTTTATAGTTCCATCCTAAAAACGAGAGTCGCGGCCGTTTGTAAAAGTGTCAGGGCAAACGCAGGATCTGGGTGTTAATAGGTCTTTATTGACTTCTACCGTCAGCAGAAGGAATAGGTGATGGAGTGCAGGCGCCAGGAATGAAGATACAACGCTCCAATTACTTGTTTTTTCCTTACTTCTAGGATGTCACAGAAAAGGGCTTGTTTTATGTGGAACTGAAAGGAGAGGCTGTCGGCTGATGTACCAAGATGAACTGGGGGGCTACGTATTAGTGTGATAAGGAGATGAGTAAAAGGAGATGATATTCTGTGGTGCCAATGCACTAGGATTTCTGCAGCATGAAAGATATCAGTACCATTAACTCTATACAGTAACATAGGAACTGGGGAGTTTATATCACTGGAGAAGTTATCTCCTCTTTATCACACCTTAGTACATCTCCCCTGTAGTCTGTAACTAAATATATCCCATAGAATAGCATAGGAACTGGAGAGTTTATCTCACTGGAGAAGTTATCTCCTCTTTATCACACAATAGTACATCTCCCCCTGTAGTCTATAACTAAATCTCTCCTATAGAATAACATAGGAACTGGAGAGTTTATCACACTGGAGAAGTTATCTGCTCTTTATCACACCTTAGTACATCTCCCCTGTAGTCTATAACTAAAGATCTTCCATAGAATAACATAGGAACTGGAGAGTTTATCTCACTGGAGAAGTTATCTCCTCTTTATCACACAATAGTACATCTCCCCTGTAGTCTGTAACTAAAGATCTCCCATAGAATAACATAAGAACTGGAGAGTTTATCTCACTGGAGAAGTTATCTCCTCTTTATCACACCTTAGTACATCTCCCCTGTAGTCTATAACTAAATCTCTCCCATAGAATAACATAGGAACTGGAGAGTTTATCTCACTGGAGAAGTTATCTCCTCTTTATCACACCTTAGTACATCTCCCTGTAGTCTATAACTAAATCTCTCCCATAGAATAACATAGGAACTGGAGAGTTTATCTCACTGGAGACGTTATCTCCTCTTTATCATACCTTAGTACATCTCCCTGTAGTCTATAACTAAACCTCTCCCATAGAATAACATAGAAACTGGAGAGTTTATCTCACTGGAGAAGTTATCTCCTCTTTATCACACCTTATTACATCTCCCCTGTAGTCTATAACTAAAGATCTCCCGTCTATCAATGAGAATTTTGGAACGTTTAATTGCCTCCTTTTGAATTACATGATTTGACCCTGTTGCGTTGCAATGCATTGGAGATGTCTCTAGAATCCAAGGAGTTAAAAATTGCCAGTAAATGTATATGTAAGCCTGTAAATAAACTGGCCAAATTAGTATATAATCTGGTATACTGACTTCTTTAACCTTTTGAGCACCAGAGAGGTATCAGAAGCAAAGCACTGGATGCCTCTCTGGCACACAAAGGGTTAAACAGTAGAACCGTAGGGTTACTTGGATTACACTAGCTACAACCACAACCCAGAATGGGGGCATGACTAGCACTGATGAAGACCCTCCCCTCCAACAAAGTGTCCCTCTAGGCTTTTTCCTGCATTGCATTATGGGAAATACAGGGCTGGGTCCCATCAAAGACTGATGACCAATCTCGAACAATGCAATTTACCCAACTTTACTGCTAATTTATCAAACTAGTCTGCAAATAAAAAAAGCCAAGGACAAATATATTTTCTGCTTTGTTGGCAGAATGAAAGTTACATTTTTGTGCAGATAAAAAATAATAATACTAATAATACCCTTTTCTTGCCAAGTTTTAGTTATTGTGCTAGATACGGTCCGCACATTTGCTCGTTCCAAAGAACAATTCCTTTTTTTTTTAATTCTGTGGATTGGCTTTACCTTTTGTAGATTTTAATGAAAAATTAAATTTTTAACTTTAATTCGTACCATGGAAATTGTCACACAAATATACTTGGCCAACAGCTAGCAAAGATGCCCAATCACTTAAAAGGATAGCAATACTTCGTTTTAACTTTATTTTATTTTGTAGGCATTAAAATAACATAAAGAATGATATAAGTCTTATCTCTCAAACCTTTATGGTTTGAGAGATATTCACAAGCAAAGTTTCCCCTCCCGCCCCTTTTACCTAGTGTAAGCCATTTCTTCTCAGATGTGAAATCCAGTCCATAGACCAGACAGATAACAGGGGACACTCTTATTCCTATGAAAACAATGAAATCCCTGCCCCCCTTGACAAGTTTTTCAGGTTTTTCCTTTATCTTAATTGAAGATTGTCCCTCTCTGCAATCTACCTGGGCACCTCCCTTCTGATCTGGCTGAGCAGTGTTACATCAGTAAAAGGAGTGGGAGGGGGATACTTTGTCATTGAATTACTCCTGAACTACAACTCTGACAGAACTGAAATAACACTCTACAAAGTCCAAATACTATGAAGATTAATTAGAGCTGCTTCTATTATGAAACATTACGATCCCTTTAACCATTTGTGTGCTAGAGAGTATGCAACACATTGGGCACTAGAAAGCTAGATGTCTCACATGGTGTCCGGACACACTAGTACTGTATCCGGAAGCACTAGTGCAGTGTGACACAGTAAGCACTTTCCCACATATACAGGGCGTCAACCGGGCATGGTTTTATAGAAGGAAGGGTCCATTTCTTTCACACTTTGTATCACTGATGCATTGTGATGGAACACTGATCATACTCGCATATTTTATATCAGATTTCTTCCTTCTCCTCCTCCCCCAGTAGGAATCTGCCTGTGACAGCGGTAACCAACTGACGAAACAAAAGCAGAACATGAGGATAAGGCTTGGGATACAATACGTGAACATGCACAGTGCTCATTCATACTGCATCAGTGATACCAGGGGAGGATAGGCATGAATTATTCACCTTAACTTGCTTCTAGTGCATTCTGTATCCTTTTGCAATGTTGCTTACTATTGGGCGACTGTTATGGTTGGCAAGCAAAACCAGGAGTCAGAACGTATAGTTAATAGAACGTTTATTATGAGAATAATGACAGTAATGCAATATATAAATATACACACAGTGGGTGATTGAAACGATGAGCACTGTATCAGGAATAGCAGTCTCCCAATATCACCACTACACTGTCCGAGACTAGGCCTCAACACACTGGAGTCTTGTGGTAAGGTAATGCCCAAGAGATACTGACTCAGCCTGCAGTCAGTAGCTAGGAGTCTGCTAGAGCCCCAGGTCAGTACTAGGAAGGATGTCTGAATAACGGAACCAACAAACTGAGCGAACAGACAGGGCCTTCTAGTAAGCACCAGATAGCATATTCAGACGAGCCAAAGTCATACACGGAGCGGGGAGTCAGCCAGAGCAACAGGTTTGCACCAGAAAGGATATCCACTGAAGCAATGGAATGCTGGATGTGCAGTGGATAGAGCCCCAGGTCAACACCAGAGTGGGTAGTCAGACAAGCCTAGGTCATACATGGAGCGGGTAGTCAACCAGAGCCACAGGTTTGCACCAGAAAGGATATCTGAGCCAAATCGGAACACCAAAGAGAATAGTCAGACAGAGCCACAGGGCAACACCAGAATGGATGGACAGACAAGCCGGATCATACACAGGAATCAGGAGTACTAGAAAATGAACTGCTCAGAGCAACAACGTAAGGGTGAATGAGTCAGGACTCAGTCTGCCCTTTAAACCCCTCCACAGGAAGTAGGTAGGAGGAGCAGCTAGAGGGAGGAAGTAGGTAGGAGGAGACTACAGGAAACAAACACACATAAAACAGAGGCATGCAGCATGCTTGAAGCCTCTTGCCAGCAGATGACGTGTGGAAAGACGCAGAGCATCGCTGAAGCGGTGGCGCTGGAAACAAGGTACTGTGACAGCGACCAAATAAACGGCTCATTAAAAGAATATCCAATCAAGGCACAAGCGTTCAGTTAAAAAAATGTTAAAAAAAATGTATTTATTTGGGAGAATACAACTTTAGTGAATATATTTATATAAGAAATAATGCATCCTATTTAAATTAGTACCAATATTCAACATTTGATTCTCCAGTGATGAACCAATTTTGTGAAATAACTCTAAATGTACCAGTTCTATGGGGCACATAGAATGAATATCTCAAATGCATCAATCACGTGCTCTACATGAACTACACAACCTGTCCATCTAAAATATGTACAGGAGCTTCAGAACTATACCTTTTGGCTAATAAGAACCTAACGTGTGCTCACAGAGCTCAAACATATAAAGGATCGACACCTGAAAACGAGTTACATGTATGCACGTTTGTTGGGACATCTAAGAGAAAAGACTCCACTTATATCACAAGTTTATATATATGCATGTCTACACATCTGTGCAGCCAACAAATATATTACCGGTATTGTTATCCAAGCCTATTGGGCGACCAACTAAACTTCTCATTAGCCATGTTGCCGGGATGAAAAGGGCATCATGAGAATCTCGCCCGCATCAAATGGGTGAGATTCTCATGTTGCGGGCTTTAGCGTCATCAGATGGTGCTCAAATATCAGCAAGGTATGTTTATGTTGATGCAGGCGTTCAAATAAGCGACACTTAAGCCCACAACATGAGAATCTCATCCTGTTAATGAGGCTGAGATTCTCATGTCACCCTTTTCATCTTGGCGACATGGTTCATGCACCGGTTAGTTGGTTGCCAAATAGTGGGTGATATTTTGATAGTGTGAATTGTGCCCAGTTGGTGCCCTTGCTATTTGAAGAAGGCCCTTCCTGTGGCACACTGCACCTTGGTGCACAAGTACATTTAAATACTCAAGGTTATATTTCTGCATGAAAGAGATAGTAGTGGCACAATATAAAGTTATTTCTGATTATTCATGAAAATTTTTTGCAATGCACTGTACCCTTGTAAATACTGATATCATTCTAGTCATCTAGCAATTTTATTTTAACGTTTCCCCCCACCACTCCTTTTCCCTGCGTCAATCTGGTTCCCTCATATTTAAAAGCTGATCTGGACGGATCGCAACAAGATATTGTGTGTGTCTGAAGGCTTTCCTTATGCTGACACAATATTGTTCCTCGTGCGATCTGTCCGTTCCGGCTTTCAGAACTGAGAAGATTGAGCGTGACGTAGGGAAAAGTGGCAGGAAGAGGAAACTATAAGCTAAATCTTCAAAAAGACTACAACGGTATCGACATTTACATCAGTACAAAGCATTATAAAAAAGTGTCATTTATAATCGGAAGTAGCTTTATATCATGCAATTACAATCACTTAAAAATGTGTTGTCTACAGTAACTATTAGATCAAACCGCCACCAAGTTTATACAACGCCACTTTTAGAAGGACAAATCCCTCTTCTAAAAATCATAGCTGGGAATATTCAACATCTGTTAAATGTTTAACTAGACCCTGAAAGATGAGATTTTTATTTTCACTCTAACTGAACGTGGCATGGGATTTCAATCAAATTTCAATCAAATTAAAGTTCTTGATGTGACAGATTAGAACAAGTAGAAATCAGTAATTTTTTTTTTTAAATTTTCACCCGTGTCCATGTTGACATCACCAAGCTGCAGTTTCAGCTTAAAGGGATAGTAATGTTTCAAAATAAAAGCAGCTCCAATTAATCTTCATAGTACTTGAGCCATGGAGAGTGTAATTTCAGTACTGTCAGAATTGTAGTTCAAGAGTAATTGAATGATAAAGTATCTCCCTCCCGTCCCTTTTACTGATGTAACACTACTCACCTCAGTGCAGAAAGAAGGTGTTCAGATGGCTCGCAGTGAGGGACAATCTTCAATTAGCATAAGGGAAAAACCTGAAAAACCTGTCACAGTAAGAAGATTGTCCCTTGCTGTGAGTTGTTTGGTCTTAAGACCAGATTCCACATCTGAGGGGAGGCGGCTTACACTACGTAAAAGGAGCTGGAGGGGGAGACTTTATCATTCAATTACTCTTGAACTACAACTCTGACAGTATTGAAATAACACTCTCCATGGCTCAAGTACTATGAAAATTAATTAGAGCGGCTTTTATTTTGAAACATCACTATCCCTTTAAGTAAAAGCACCTCCCAGATTCTCCCACCTTCTCAATAGATATGGCGTGTTCACGCCATAAAAAAAAAGTTGAAGGAGCATGAGCCGTCTCTTCCTGAATGATTGACAGGCCCAAGTAGAGGTGAAGCACGCACATTAAAACTCCATAGGCAAGATGGCCGTGCTCGACCAGATCAAGAGGATTCCACAACAGGTTCTTTTATAATAGATACAAAAAGAGACTAGCCAAACTGGGCTTGTTTACATTAGAGAACAGATGTCTAAGGGGTGATATGATTACCATTTACACCTATATTCAAGGTCAATACAAATAACTCTCCAATGAATGATTTATACAAAGAGCTGAGCTAAGAACAAGGGGTCATCCATTAAGACTTGAGGAAAGTACTTTTGAGTAAAACATAGGCAGGGATTCTTTACAGTAAGGGCGGTAAGGCTATGGAAATCTTTGCCTCAGGAGGTTGTGCTTGCAGATAAGGCAACTGCATTCAAAAAAGCAATGGATTCCTATCTAGCACAGAACAATATTGACAATTATGACAGATGGCTTCAAAGCAGATAGGATATTGATCCAGGGAACTATCTGACTACCAATTGGAGTCAGGAAGGAATAATTCCCCTCACACACACACTTGGGACTAAATTGGAAATGGCTCCAGAGGGCTTTTTTTGTTTTCCTCTGGATCAACAGGGGTGTTATTGGAATGGGCTGGACTTGATGGATGCATGTCTTTTTTCAGCCTTATCTACTATGTTACTATGTTACTAGGTAGATACAAACATTTCTGTACTGTTTTATACATGTTTAATGGACCACGTTGTGGATATTCACTACCATAGGTGAACTTAAAGGGATAGTAATGTTTCATAATAAAAGCAGCTCTAATTAATCATCATAGTATTTGGACTTTGGAGAGTTATTTCAATTATGTCAGAGTTGTAGTTCCAGAGTAATTCAATGACAAAGTGTCCCCCTCCCGCCCCTTTTACTGATGTAACACTGTTCAGCCAGAGCAGAAGGGAGGTGCCCAGGTAGACTGCAGAGAGGGACAATCTTCAAATAAGATAAGGGAAAAACCTGAAAAACTTGTCAAGGGGGGAAGGGCTTTCATTGTTCTCATAGGAAGAAGATTGCCCCCTGCTGTTATCTGTCTGGTCTATGGACTGCATTCCACATCTGAGAAGAGATGGCTTACACTAGGTAAAGGGGCGGGAGGGGAAACTTTGCTTGTGAATATCTCATAAACCATAAAGGTTTGAGAGATAAGACTTATATCATTATTCATGTTTTTTTAATGCCTACAAAATAAAATAAAGTTAAAACGAAGTATTATTATCCCTTTAATGTAACGTGATAGTTCTGGTAAAAAGTTTCAGAAGTTTGAATCAGTATAAATGAAAATTTTCGATTGATCTTCCAAGATGGCTTCCTTTCTTCTGCACATTTACAGAAAACATCTAACTTAACTGAATTCTGTCTAAGCTCAAATTTCTATTCACTGTAGAATTTCAGTTTGAGTACCCTGCAGCACTCAAAGGGTTAAAAACAATAAACTTTTTGAAAAACAGATCTGAAAGAAAAATTTAATTTAAAGAACAACTTAAATCACATAATGCTGTCTCCCAATTTACCTGAACCCTTTGAAAAGGGTGATCAGGCCCTTTGAGTGCCAGAGAGGTACACAACACATTGCAAAGCAATGCATTGAGTACCCCTCTGACACTCAAAGGTTTAAAGGCTTCTGAGAATCAGCTCTGTGTGAATTGTTTCCCTAAAATGATTGTTTAATATGCTGCTTATAAATGGTAATGGGAGTACCCTCTTATTACAAAGCAGGATAAAAACTGCATCTCCATATTATATGATACTATCCCTTTAAGGTAAGTGGGTGGAGATTATTAGTAGAAGATGTCGGCGTTCCTTTGATTTGACTGCTGTGCTTTACACAACCCTCATGCCTACCAATATTTCCAATGGCTTTTATTTCAGTTTGTGTTGCTGGGGGAGTGGCTGGTTGGGGGTCATTATTGAGTTTTTTTTTTGCTTATTTCACAACTTATTGACAGCTTTGTGTAACTAAACTAATGATTTAGAACAAGACCAAAGTATTTAATTTACAAAGACTAACATATAAACACAGTTATTGAAGTTTATACACACATTAATGTGAGTTTTATTGCTGTGGAGCAATGTGATACACTTATATGCACACCACACAGTCTTATCTCCTAAACACAGTGACACCGGGGTGATACACTTCTATACACACCACACAGTCTTATCTCCTAAACACAGTGACACCGGGGTGATACACTTCTATACACACCGCACAGTCTGATCTCCAAAACACAGGGACACCAGGGTGATACACTTATATACACACCACACAGTCTGATCTCCTAAACACAGGGACACCAGGGTGATACACTTATAAACACACCACATAGTCTGATCTCCTAAACACAGGGACACCAGGGTGATACACTTCTATACACACCACACAGTCTGATCTCCTAAACACAGGGACACCAGGGTGATACACTTATATACACACCACACAGTCTGATCTCCTAAACACAGGGACACCAGGGTGATTCACTTATATACACATCACACAGTCTGATCTCCTAAACACAAGGACACCAGGGTGATACACTTCTATGCACACCACACAGTCTTATCTCCTAAACACAGTGACACCGGGGTGATACACTTCTATACACACCGCACAGTCTGATCTCCTAAACACAGGGACACCAGGGTGATACACTTCTATACACACCGCACAGTCTGATCTCCTAAACACAAGGACACCAGGGTAATACACTTATATACACACCACACAGTCTGATCTCCTAAACAGATGGACACCAGGATGATACACTTCTATACACACCAAGTCTGATCTCCTAAACACAGGGACACCCGGGTGATACACTTCTATACACACCACACAGTCTGATCTCCTAAACACAGACACACCAGGGTGATACACTTCTATACACACCACACAGTCTGATCTCCTAAACACAGGGACACCAGGGTGATACACTTATATACACACCGCACAGTCTGATCTCCTAAACACAGGGACACCAGGGTGATACACTTCTATACACACCACACAGTCTGATCTCCTAAACACAGTGACACCAGGGTGATACACTTATATACACACCACACAGTCTGATCTCCCAAACACAGGGACACCAGGGTGATACACTTCTACACACACCACACCGTCTGATCTCCTAAACACAGGGACACCAGGGTGATACACTTCTATACACACCACACAGTCTGATCTCCTAAACACAGGGACACCAGGGTGATACACTTATATACACATCACACAGTCTGATCTCCTAAACACAGAGACACCAGGGTGATACACTTCTATACACACCACACAGTCTGATCTCCTAAACACAAGGACATCAGGGTGATACACTTATATACACACCACACAGTCTGATCTCCTAAACACAGGGACACCAGGGTGATACACTTATATACACACCATACAGTCAGATCTCCTAAACACAGGGACACCAGGGTGATACACTTCTATACACACCACACAGTCTGATCTCCTAAACACAGGGACACCAGGGTGATACACTTCTATACACACCACACAGTCTGATCTCCTAAACACAGGGACACCAAGGTGATACACTTATATACACACCACACAGTCTGATCTCCTACACACAGGGACACCAGGGTGATACACCTATATACACACACCACACAGTCTGATCTCCTAAACACAGGGACACCAGGGTGATACACTTATATACACACCATACAGTCTGATCTCCTAAACACAGGGACACCAGGGTGATACACTTCTATACACACCACACAGTCTGATCTCCTAAACACAGGGACACCAGGGTGATATACTTCTATACACACCACACAGTCTGATCTCCTAAACACAGGGACACCAGGGTGATACACTTATATACACACCACGCAGTCTGATCTCCTAAACAGATGGTCACCAGGGTGGGGAAAAAAGGGGCACAGGGGTTTGGGTCTCAAAGTGCATCTGTCCTGACTAAAGAGGGACACTTGAGAGGTGTGCAATCCTGTGACATTCTGAGGGTTAAATTAAATTTTTTTCATCAGAAATATCATTTTAATCAATTCTAAGCGATGCCAGCTTGTTCCATTCGTATTGTGTCATGCCAGGTAGTAGAACATCAGCAGTGCTAATGTGTAAACAATAAAGTGTAGCCTTTGCTTTCCATTATCCTGATCAGACCTACCAGAGCGCAATGTATTGGACATGCACTCCAGATAGTTGTCTGGCTAATTTATGTTCGGGAGAGTGTGGAAGAACACGCCATGCTGATTAAAGACCAAATGGCATTCTGGCATTGAGCAGTCAGACACAGGTGCACTTTAAATTAGACACATCCCTTCCAAGGCATACAAGCCTCATTTACCAATCATCTAAACTCCTCAGTTTCAATCCTACCCATTACATTTGTACAGAGTAACCATAATAAAAGTGTAAAGACCTCTTAACCATTTGTATATTAGAGATATGTCCACGCATTGCAAAAGCAATGCATTGGACATGTCTGTAGCATCCAGTGGGTTAAAGTGGTCCTCAGTGGGTCAAACTGCACCCAAAGACAAGTTTAGTTTATTTTACATAGATCTGCAATCTTCCTCCATGTTGTACTCAATATTTTCTGTGAAATTAATTGCTTTTGAGAAATGAACCCTTTATGAGTGGGTGGCATATTATGCTAATTCTCTGCAAGTATGCTAATTATGTCGGTTCTAGACCAATCATACCATTCAGTGTGCTTTTAGAAATGCCCCCCAGTGTGTGGGCTCTGCTTAGATTAATACATGTCTACGTGCGAAACGCGTGAGTCTTCGGCTCTTAAGTGTTTCGTGTGATTATCTCAATAAAGAAGTGATCTTAAAGGAGGTCTTACGAGTGTGGAGGAGTCTTCTCTTCTAGATCCATTCATAGCACAGTTTGTGGTAATATTGGCCCAGCAATCGGACTCATTAGCATAAAGTGCCAGACTTTGCCAGTAGCAAATTTTAGTTAATTTCTCAAAAAAGATTTATTTTACAAACAAATGACTGGTACAATATAGAGGAAGTTTTACTCCATACTGTCAGAGTTGTAGTTCAAGTTACCTAGTGTAAGACACCTCCCCTCAGATGTGGAATCTGGTCTCTTGACCGGACAGATCACAGCAAGGGACAATCTTCTTACTGTGATCATAAGGAAAACCCTGCCCCCCTTGACCGGTTTTTCAGGTTTTTCCTCATGATCACTGAAGATTGTCCCTCTCTGAGATCCATCCGGACAGTCTTGCTGCTCTGAGGTGAGCAGTGTTACATCAGTAAAAGGGGCGGGAGGGGGATACTTTATCATTCAAATACAACTCTGACAGTATTGAAATAACACTCTCCATGGCCCAAATACTATGAAGATTAATTGGAACTGCTTTTATTATGAAACATTACTATCTCTTTAAGTGTTACTATCCCTTAAAATTGTAACAAATAAAGCTGTGACAGATACGCTGGCATCACACATACCATCTCCTTGCCTTCACCATGTCTACGTTGCAGTGTCTTCTTTAACTATGACTTATTTGCATATTGTAATGCAGCTTAATCATGTTTGCATGTTAATGTGGATATATGCCTCATGCACTAAGCTCTCTGATAGCTGCCTGTACTGTTGGAGTTCACTGAACAAATTTGCTTCTATAAAGATGGTGAATTTGGGATCATCCCATAGCTTTCTATGCAGTAGAGAAGAGTTTTCTGTGTTTTTAATGGTAAGCAGAGACAACAGCTGTCCTCTCCTAACCTTTTGCATGCCTTTCTAGCACTCAAAGGGTTAAGCTTTAAAGTACCATAGAGATGCCTGCATACCCCTGTGGCACTCATAGGATTATTACATACACAGTCCCTTGCCATGGCTGCTTAACAACTGATTCAGAAAAAACAGAACAGGCAGATCAGCTGTGACATATGAACAGTGGGCTGCTCACCAGTCAGCTGATTCATGTATACACAAGGCTCTGCCACACCCTTCATGGCAAATGGAGTGTCTTGTACAGTGTGACTGAGTATTGTGTGTACATGATTCAGCTGATCGGTGGACAGCCCACTGTTTACATGTAAGAGCTGATCTGCTCAGTTTGTGTTTTCCAGAATCAGCTGTTAAGTGCCTGTGGCAGAGGACTTTGGATGTTATAATCCTTTCAAGAATTATATCAATGCATCCCTATGGCAATAAAAGGGTTAAGGAAGGGCTGGTGCTGTTCTTGGTGCTGATATCTGAGAAGGGTGAGTGCATCCTGCCCCACTTGCCCTCTCCAAGACATCCCCTTCCTGTCCACCTGACCTAGCACTGTAAGGGTTAAGAGTCAGTGGGTGGAGGATATGATACAGGACTAAGGGCTCCATCCAAATGTTGGCGTTGGCAGAAAAAACTGGCAACGGTGGTTTTGTACATCAAGTAAGCAATGTAAATGTTCCCACTAGTAAGAAATAACGGCAGTTCTGAAACGCACATCACCCGTCTCCAAAACATCAAAATCTCGCCCATAGTGGAAAATGTAGAAGCGAAGCCCAGAGACATACAAATGTTGGAGTTAGGGATAACGCGAGTTAAATTGCAACATTTTCCTCCAGAAATCTAACACCTATTTTTTTTGGCAAACATTACACAACTCCGAGTAGAAAACCACCATTGAGGAAAATAAAACTGAGAGTTAGGAATAACATGAGTCTGCGCTTCCCTACCCAGCCAGTAGGGGAACACAGAGATGGCTTTCAGCACCATGGACAGCATTGAATGCCATAGGGGTGTGCACTGCTCACCCCTGTGGCATTCAAAGGGTTACAATAAAGAAAACTAATACACCAAGCACTACACAATGCCCCCCCCTCGACACCCCCCCCCCTTAGTATGTTGACATATATTGCATATATTCAATATAATAACTCCATCCACATCCACCTCAGGGACTCCCATGTAGTGGACAAATCTGTCTTTTATTCAACACTTAACTCTTTGAGTACCAGAGAGGAAGGAAAGCATTGCTTAGCATGTTTCCTACCCCTCTGGTACCCAAAGGGTTAATAGGCAAGATATGCCTGTGTGTGTGTGTATTGTGAACAAGTTATATTTTATTAATGAAATGTGTTTAACTTTAACAATATATACATTAGACCTCAAGGTAGGTATCATGACCCCTCATGACACCCCCCTAACATGAGGCCGACAAATGCCTGTTAATTACATTAAGCGCATGGTTACAGTAAAAGATCAGACATCAAAGGGGGGAACCAGGACCCCTCCTGATAGCCCCCCTATCATGGATCATCTATCCATAGGGTGACCCCAAAGGCATTTACTGCCTTCTTGATGCTGTGGGCTTTACAGCGGCCCGCAGCACCAATAAATGAATGAATGAATAGAGGTGAAGGGAGCGCTGCGGTCCCATCATTCATTCAGTCACCTGGGTCAAACCGGGTGACTGAGTGATCAGAGCGCAGGGCTGCTTTCTCAATTTAATCTTTAGTTAGATCTCATCATTTCTAATGCCCTAACTCCTGTGTCCCCTTGCGATTAGTACTTTTGCTCCACTCTCCTTCAAACAGAGAGTGAAGCAAAAGTAGTAATCACAAGGGGACACAGGAGGTAGGACATTATAAATGAATGTGATCTAAGTAACATACACACACATATACAGGCATATCTTGCCTATTAACCCTTTGGGTACCAGAGGGGTAGGAAACATGCTAAGGAATGCTTTCCTACCTCTCTGATACTCAAAGAGTTAAGTGTTGAATAGAAGACAGATTTGTCTACTACATGGCAGTCCCTGAGGTGGATGGAGTTAGTATATCGAATATACGCAATATATGTCGACATACTGAGGGGGGTGTCAGGGGGGGGCATTGTGTAGTGCTTGGTGTACTAGTTTTCTTTATTGTAACCCTTTGAATGCCACAGGGGTGAGCACTGCACATCTCTATTGCATTCAAAACTGTCCATGGTGCTGAAAGCCTTCTCTGTGTTCCCCTAGTGGCTGGGTAGGGAAGCACAGAGAAAGCTGTTCAGAACTGTCAACGTGGGTTTTGGATTTTCTGACTGAACTTGATACTTTGCAGTGCTGTGATTGGCTGTGGTGCTAGGTAACATTTTTATTGTGTGTTTTTAGGTAAGATTTTCTATGCTACGCAGGTTTAAGGTGAACGTGTATTTTGTTGGTCATCGCTTGTTAACCTTTCTGGGTAAGGAAGATTTGAATCTCACATTACCCGGTCTTGCTTAACTCGCAAAGGCAGTTTTTTTCTTCACTTTGGTTTTAACGCCAACATTTGGATCGAGCCCTAAAACAGGAAGTGCTTGCAAAGCTTGCCTTAAAGGGATCACAACACTTAATATGTAAAAAATAAAAGTTGTAGGGTTTTTCCGCCTGAGTAAAACAAGGAGCTCCCATTGTTGAGAGGCGTTTTATTGAATAGTTATTGCAGCTTAAACTTGCATTTTTATGATGCAGTATCTCATTGGCCTTAAATGTTACAGTGGCGCGGTTTCTACACCATCTATGGAGATTTCTGGTCAACTGACCAGAGCTGTCCATAGAATGATGTAGCAACAGCGCCACGGTACAATTTCAGGCCATTGTGATACTGCACCTAATAAAATATATGTTTGAGCTATAATAGCTTTCGAATAAAACATCTCTCAGCATTGGGCATTCCCTTGTTTTACTCAGAAGGATAAACCTTACAATGTTATTATTATATTATATTATTTTTTACATATTAAGTATTACTGTCACTACTATCATCTATATATCTAAATCAATGAAAACTGATACATATGATATATAGCTGATTTATAGATGATAGGGTCCATTTATGAGTTCTGCCTGTCTTGCGATGTAGAAAGAGTTTCGCATTTAATGATAAAACGATTAGCGGTTCCACACTGTAACAGAAGGGTATGTAATTGTGTTTGGCTATGAAGTTGTGTCCGCTCATTATTAGCCAAATACTCACTGACAAAGCTCTGGATGTGATGTTAATAGAGAGAATGGGAGCTGGGCTGGATTGTCCCCATGCATTGGGCAGCAAGTGAGGGTGAAAAAGTAAAACCCTGAATATTATGGATATTTCAGTATCGTTAATCCTTTAACCCTTTAGAGTGCTAGAATGAAATCCAGCAATACATTAGATACCTTTCTGGTACTGAAGGGGTTAAGAACGAGTGGTGTGCAGCATATATATATATATATAGTGGTAAGTTCCCTTCAAACACAGTCAGGACAGCCAGGAGGTTGTAACTTCAATGCAGTTTATTGTAACAGCAACAACAAAAGAAAAGTCTCTTTCCAATTTTAGGGTATGCTTCCCCTTTAAATCAAACAGGTTTTTGACACCAAATAAAGAGTACAGAAATAAACAGGCCTACTCCTTTCAGGAGGCTAACTCACAGTATTTCCCTCACTACCAGATACTGGCCCAGCTACTCTGGGTTCCA